>CAKKXW010000001.1:46477436-46553437 GCA_920937365.1 Sphaerophoria rueppellii
AGAATCATTGCGATCTAAAATAAAAAATAAAAATGTACCTAACCTACGGTTACGCGAATCCATTTTCATTTTTTTCTTTTTTTTTTCAAAAATAATTTCCATGTTTGAGAAGCTGCTAGTTTCTTGATTCCGCGATATCAACTTATTCTGTTTTCAATTATTGTACTATTGAGTTCTTACCAATTTAGAGTCATAATTTTTCTGTTCCCACTCATATAGACTGTTAAGAAACCACAAACATTTCTCCGCTTCAACTCATTTTGCTAATAAGTTACTAGTCGACCCGACAAATGTTGTTTCGTCAACGAAAAAAATATTTCTTGTAAATGTAAAATATCTTCTGTTTTTGATTGTGCAAGAAATATAAATCTTTTCATTTGAATAGATAAAGAGATGTTATTAATAAATATATCAGGTTTCTGACTCATAATATAAGTATACTAGCAAAATCCCTGCCCGCTTCGCAGGGCTTCGGCAAACAACAGTCGTGAAATTAGGGATTGGCTGGATGAAGAATACGGTATTCGATCTATTTGCAGAAATGGAACATCATTCCTATACAAATATCGTGTCTGTACTTGCTAATCTGATGAATTATCTATTGGTTTTTTAATTCTTTTGTATCAATTTTACAACATTACCCTAAACTTAACTATCTGAGAAGAGTTTAGGTAGTTAGGGTTTTGACAGCAAGCCAGGTAGGCATGAGTATACTTTTAACCCTCTTCAGGATTGCACAGTGTTATAAATTTTCTTAAAACTATCAATTCATGGGAGATTACGAAGTGATGCTTCTTACCCTTTTTTAGATTTTTCCATAAGTATCAAAAAATGTATGGGTTTTTGTATGCACTTATCAATGAGATTTTATTTTTTAATGTTTTTGGTTATATAAGGTAAAAATGTTTTTTTAAGCTTTATTTGAAAAAAATTGACCTTAAAGTCAAAATTTTGTTCGGGCAAGAAAATTGAATACCATTTAAAAATTGACCTTAACAAGAGTCAGGGAAAGTTAGCCTCTTTTGATTCGTCAAAAAGTGATGAAAAAGTAAGAAATCAGAATTTATTTTACAACGATAATCGTTAGAATATGACCAAGTATAACATCCCAAAGGATGGCAGACAAATTACAGGGTACCCTGTAACCATGAAAAAAAAACAGGCATTTCTAAATCAATACCACATATTTTTAACAATTGACCTTATATTACTTATTTATTTTGACAAGGAATGCAAGTCGAACAGGAAACTGACGATATTAAGAATCAAATGACATGTCTGGAAGCCCATTAGCCATTGACTTCTTTACGGCAAGTTTGTACTACTGTAAAGTTTAAGTTGATTGATTTTCCGAAAGATAGAAATTGACGCTCATACTTACAGACTTAAAAAATGTGATGGCAGTTCTGGAATATGAATCCAAAAAATTCAAAAACTCCGTCTCGTCGTAAAATTTTCTACATCGTTTTCATTTTTGTAATTCCGTCAAACTATTTGTGGCCAAAAAATTGTGCATTTATTTATCTCGTTCAAAATAAATTGTTGCATCGATTTTAGAAAGACTTTTATCTGCACCAGCTAATATTGCACGTCAACTCAACTAAACGTGATTTTTTAATTTGTTTACACTTGGAAAGACATCTTGAATCAACTCATTCCTTGGATTTGCATTACAATAAAAATTGTTTGGAAGTGAAATTCGGCCTTTAGAATCAAGTGAAATTATTCCACTTCCAATGTCCAATAATTGCTTAGGAAATTCACACGATCATTTGTGGCCAATGTAAGTTTCCTGAAATACCGCCATAAATTAGAAGGTTTTAAACAACTCAATTCGTCTGAAGCAGTTCAATCGGCATAGTTTGTCCTCAACAGCCAAAAGATATAGGGCTCCAAATTCTTCAAGTTATGGGATTAAAGGCTTAAAGTACATTTTTTTGCGCCATTGTGCACTTATCCAACACAACAATTTGGCCATTGCCGACTTTTTTTTAAATATTGTCATGTCGGTTTAAGACTAATAACGGCTCGCAATTCTAGAAGAAGCAGTAGCCAATGCTTTTTTTTTAGTTTCAGATCGTATTGATGCTAAAACTAATGATAGCGAAAATGATTTCCCCATTCCACGTGACGGGTTCATCTCAAAAATATGTTACCAACACTTTGATTGATCACACCTTGCATAATGGTGTAATACACATATGTACTTTTGTTGATCATGTAACTTCGTCTCAATAGTTTGCACAAATATTCTTAATCCAATGCAATTTGATTAGTGTCTTTAACGAAGTATTGCTTGATCAAGAACATCTTACGCTGCACGACTTCGAGCAACCAATTCAATTGTGGCAATGCTTTATTCGCAAAACGTTTGTGTACACAGATGTGCCAGTTCAATTTGAAAGCATTCAGTTCTCCATCAGATTGTCATTTGCAATGACAATGACTATTGACTCAAGGCCAAAAAATGTCTGTTTGTGGGTTAGATTTGAGCACACCATGTTTTTCACACGGACAATAATTATACGTGGAAAACCTCCAGTTTGCTTGTGTTGATCAAACTATATTAATGATAATGACATATTCCATCAACGTTCACAACATTATAAATATGCCTCTATCTCTCACATACTACTCATATACCAGATACGCACTCACTATAAAAACAATAAGATATACATATGTAATTTCATTCTCTAGAAATTTCATACATCAAAACAACGTTTTTCGGGTCAACTAGTTCAAATATAATTTCATGTCTTCACTGACATTTTTTTTCGATCGAATAAAAATATTTGTCACAATTCTCAGACGAAATTGAGTGTTCGTATATTGATCTTTTTTTTTTGTAGTGCGAAATACAAAATTTTTAACATTTTTAAACAATTGAACCATTTGTGATTTGAAGAGTATACATTTTATTTTTGCTTAACCTTCTACCCTAAAACCTCTTGCATTTAGAGAAAAAATTAGGAAAATCGGTCAACCAGTGTGCCCGGTTAGCGAAAAAAAAAAATAGAGTGGCACGACAGCTCTTGAAGAGCCAAGGCCTAAGTGGCTTACTCTCATTCAACAATTCTCTAGGTGCGTGTGAAGAATTGAGGGGACCTACAATTTTACGCCGATTCCGAACGGCAAAGTTGAGAAGCACTTTTTCATGACAGATGATACTCTTGGAAGTTTTGTCAGCTCTTCGCAAGAGGCAGTGTCCGTGAAAGATGAAATGAAAACTTTGGGCCTGAGTAGGATTCGAACCACGACGTTCTGCTTAGCAGCCAACGCACCTAACCACTAAGCTACGGACACTACGCCCGGTTAGCGAACGAACACAAAAATTTGGCTGTTCTTTTATATATATAGAAGATGAAGTGTTGGCCTTATCGAAACAAAAATTTTTGTTTAATATAAGTTTGAAGGCGCTTACAAGATATATGATACCGTTGAAATTATTGTATTAATTTAAACTTTCATTGTCAAACAACGAACGTCATTTTCATATAATTGCATTGCGAAAACCGTTTCTTAGTTGCTTTCTGAGCGTAACGATTTCCGTTTTGTGGAACGTATGTAAGTTTTTTTGAAATTGTAATTGGCGTTTCTCTTTATTTATTCGATAACTAAAATGCCGATTTCTGTCTAAGACAAATTTTTAAACGAACCGGTGCAGAACTAACAAGGAATGTTGGTTCTATTGTTGTTTATATATTATTTTAAAACATATCTCAATTAAGGGTATAAATTACTTATCCGTTGCAAATGAAACTTATTAGTAGGAGAGCCGCTGAAGACCGACCTTCACCGAACTGTCAACCGGCTGAAACTTTTTTTATGAAATTTAGTTTGAAAACATATATGAATATGATAGCTTGCCTAACGAAAAGTGTGCCAGGCTATATTAAATTTAACTTTATTTTCACCAATTACTAACTCCTCCTTCACCCATACGTTAAAATAAAACGTTGTGCCACATAGCCATATGTGTACGTAGGCTTCAGACAAGAAAAAAATTGTATGGGAGAGGGGGGCCTATTCCCCCCGTTTAGCCAGGAGGGGCAGTTTTCTGAAAAATTGGCTTATTTTAAAAAAAAAATATTAAAATTTAACGGCTTCATTTACAACAACGTGTTATACCTTTCTACAAAGCCAAAAACTTAAGCTTTCATTTTGTATTTAAATTAAATTGTTTTAAATAATAGTTTTAGAAAAATTAATTTTCAAACCCAAAATTTTGCAAAAAAAAAAAATTTCTTAAATTTCGAACTTATTATTTCAAAATTTTTTTATTGATTAAGTACTAATTTTGCATTCAACATTCAATACTGTTAATAATTTTGAATATACAAAACAGTAACGTAAAAATAAAAAAGTTTTTTTTTTAAGCAAAAAGTGATTTTGGTTTTTTTTTCCTTATATCTCGAAAATGGCAAGGTATTTTTCAATCCGGTTTACTGTGTTCGACTAAAAATTAAAAACAGCATTGAATGTTGAAACTAGCAATCGGTTTCAAATAGAATACAACTTCAACTTTCTTGGGTTGTGGCCATTCGTTTTTCAAATGCCCTGACCTTCAGAGACCCCTTCTTCGTTTTAGATTTTGAAGGGAAGACACAACTTGTCCCAATATCTCCAATGACTCCATCGGGGAATTTAATTAAATAAAAGAATGACCTCAAAACAAAACTTTTCAGAGCTTTGTGATTCCTCACGATAAAAAAAAATAATAGTTTCAGTTGAGCCGATCTTGAAGAAGGGACATCCACTAAACAATGCTAACAACATTGGAATCAGTCTCCTTAACATCGCTTATAAGATCCTCCCTGCCGTTATATGTGAATCTATAAAGCCTTTCGTCAACAATCTGAATCCAGGAAAGTCAACCACCGACCAATTTTAGGAAACGAAGTATATACTGTATTCACTCACGACTCAGACAGAACGTCACAATAGACACAATAGACGCATAAATAACTTTGAGATAGTAGGAGCTCATTAACCTTGGTTCCTATTAACGCAGGCAATAAGACTTACTCTTTCCAATCTCTGTGGTAAAACCCTCTCTCCTTACAACACCTTCATCATTCCTGACCTGTTTTATGGTGAAGAGGCATGGTCACTGACAAAATATGTCTTAGAATATTTCACGAGGAACCGTTTAGGAGAAGTTCAGTGACATACACATGTACAGTAGAATTATACCTATACATGTATAAAGATATCGCATACATTTTGGATAACAATATGTTTGAAAATCTTATTTTTTAATTATAGAACCTTAGGAGCAAATGACAGCTTTGAACCCATGGACATTTTTGAGATTCTACTACCTTAAAAAAAAATGTAATATAAGGAAGCAGTACTAAAAAATACCGCCCATGTCAAGACTACTGTTGCCTAACCGCAAAAACGTGCCATGAAATTTCAGACACGTTACCATGAATCATTCCAATACCTTACAACAATCTTACAAAAATCCAGTTCTAAATTATTTAACTTTTGTCCAACAAGCATAAGAATTGTCTGCTGATACCATATTTCATTGGCTTAAATTTGTTTGTAATGCTGGAATCTTTGTTCTGACTCAATCGCCACAACATCCTTGTAATCAATCAGTCAAATCACAACTTTAACCTGCCTCCATTAACACTGTCGTCTTTGCATACACCGGTCGCTTCGTCGCATTGTAGCTTTATTCAATCATACATTTCATAGTCCACAAAACTGTCAGTTCTGTCAAGAAGCTATTTTTAAGCGATCACAGCAAAACAATTACGAAAACCCAAAAGCCCCAATAAATTAGCTATTCCGAGTGCGTCCAAAGTGTCACAGGTATAAAGCATAAGAATCGGAACTCCTGTGGCATAATAATTGCCATTGACTTCTTGGCTTTTGTAAAATTGAAATTTTAAATAAAGATCTCTTTTGATTGTTGTTTTTATTTTACAGATGATGATTATGACAAGGGCGAAAAATAAATTGTTTTTTTTTTTTTTTTTTTTCTTTCAATAGTAGAAAAACTCGATTGCAGATGGGAGTGGCGTTGTCGCCGTCGCGTCGGCTTTGTCAATATTTTTGTGTCGATAGCGTAAACTAAACAAAACAGACAAAAAATTAGAATCACGATTTTCGGATTAGTCAAACTATCAGAGAGGTTGTTCTATTTGCATTTTCAATTAGCCAGCCATGAGCTTGGGCAATGACCAATGAGGGACAGGTACTTGAGGAAATAGTTATCGCTTGAGGTGGCTATTTGGATTTTCCCATCTTTTTTTTTATTCTAAACTTACTTCAATTGATGTACCCATACAAATTGGCTTTACCAATGAGCTATTGCTACTTCCGATGTTTAAGTAAGTAAGTAAGTTTAAGTTTATTAAGGACATAGTTTGTGGCAATGTTTGCATATTTAGATTGAGAAAAAAAGAAAATCTAGAATTGTCATTATTCAGGTCTACCTGCTCAAATTTAAAGCCTTAAGCTTCAACATTTAAGAACTTTAAAGAAAAAAACATTTGAACGCTATCATTGTGTTAATTAAGGAAGATATTACGAATTGTAAAAATCAGCTTTTGAAGACTTTGTGAATGAAACCTTAAATTTTATTTTATTGTGTTTGTTTTGGTTTTTTATTTTGCCTTTTTTTTAAAGAAAACAAAAATATTATGTGGGTAGATAGCGTAAGGGGTACAATGGTTGGCACCCCCAATTTTTGTACTAATTATTGGCACCCCTAATGAAATGAAGAATGTACGAAAAACTACTATGCCTAGGAACTTAAAATCATATTTTTTCATAAGATGTATCAATTTTCTACAATTCTACATTTTTATTTAGAATTATTTCAATCTCATTTTATTTTTATCAGTGAAAAAGTAAAGTCGTTCTAAATTCTTGAAAAAAGCGCTAAAAATACAGTGTTCCCGCTAAGGAGACTAAATTTTGTAACTGTCCGTTTTTCAATTTTTTTTAAGTTTTTCGGATGAATATATTTATTTTTTTAAATAAAGAAATATAATAAATATTGGTTCCAATATAAAGTTGTGGTTTAATTATTGGCAGGGGGGTGCCAATTATTCGTGCTATGGGGAATCAGTTATTGGCACTGCCAATAATTGTATTTAAGAGACTGCCAATAATTGTACCCTGTATCAGTTGTAAATTTCAGTTTGAAAAATGGGACAAATAATTTTAATAATTAAATAATATTGTATTTATTACAATTTTTAATTTCCCAGAAGGGACTATGCCGACTGAAACACATGTTGAAATGTCTTAAAATAAATTTTGAAGCAATTAAAAAAAAACTTGAAATTTAAAATGTTAGAGATTTTTTATTGAAACATAATTTTAATTTTTTTTCATTTGCGTTAAAAGAAGTGTTTTTGTTATAATAAACCTTTTTTTTTTTAAACTAAATTTTGATCAAAAAAGCTAGCTATCACGAAAAACAATGGTTTTTCTCTCATTTTTAAGGGTGCCAACAATTGTACCTTGGTGCACAATGATTGTGCCTTTTCCGCAGTCTTTTCCTATTTTGAAGTTTTTAGAAGATTTTTTGTTTATTTAACATTTTTTTATGATAATATTCAAGTTAGAAATTCTTTAATGCTTTAATTTGACATATCTACTAAACATATAACTCACTCTTTAAATGCGAGAGCAATTCGCAATTTAAAGTGAAAAAATGCTTAGGGGTGCCAACCATTGTACCCGTTACGCTAGCTTGTAGATGCAAAAATTAACATCTGAAAATGAAAACTTGTTGCTTGGCATTGATTTGGAGTCAAACGCAAAAATTATGATATCAACTTTATTTGCGTGTCTAAATGGTATTTTTGATGAGTCTGCATTTATAATTCAGCATCACAAAGCTGTTCATTAATTTTACTATAAAATTATGAATAAGGTAGTTCTTTTTGATATGCGTATATTTGAAGCTCAACGCCCATGCTTGCTCAACGCTCAAATGCAAATGACGATTCTAGTCAAACCAGATTTTATGTATGACAACAATAGTATCAAAATCATATACTAATACCAACGTCAACTTGCCAAAAGACAAAAATCCAAATGCGAATCATGCGTTTCCATTTACTACGAGCCGACCCGACATACGTTGTTCCGTCAACGAAAACAAAAATTGCTGCATGAATCTTCAATGCATTTGTATTCGTTTGTGCAGAAAAAATGTAGGAATACACTTCTATAATTTTTCCCATAAAATGGTGTGGTCATTTTAATGATAAAAGTATTGTTTTTTTTCATAACTGAGGATTATAAATCCAAAGAGATGTGATGTTGGAGCATATCAATATCAAATTAACCCTAGGTATTGCTGCTGTTTGCTGGTGCTCAATACATTGTTTTTTATATAATTTGTTCAATAAATACATTTTTCTCTTTGTTTTATTATGACTGTTCGTAGATCCCTGCGTCCACTCATTTGAATGGAATAGCAAATACAACAATCATTCTCAATTCGCGGGCGCAGTTCATAAAATAACAAACCAGAGAAACAGAAAATATTTATGTATTTGATTTTTGATTTTTGAAATCCAGCGAATTATTTCGTATAGCTGCCGTGGTTTGTGAAACTCGTTTCGGATTTGTGAATTGCGAATTCTCATTGTGAAAATTCACAGTTCGCAGTTGTTGGTTTTTTGTGCAGCTTTAACTAGATTTAGGTAGTATTCGATATACAAATGTTTTAATATGGGCTTTTATTCACTTTAATTAATAATTACCAATTTCAAAAAGAATAGGTTGATACTTACTTTAGGAAAAGCTTTTTAAAAGAATTATTCGCAGACGCAGGGCGCAACTCATATGAACTTACCTTCACTCGGTATTCTGACTGAAAAATGATAATATGATGTGGAACCCAATCGAAACACAACCTAAGTACATAATTATGATGGGCATTTATATATTTTTTTTAAACATTTATGAAATTTTTTTTTTGTTACAATAAACATGATTATTTTTTATCAATTTTGGCCGATGATTGTTTATTCACGACGGTCAAAATCATCGTGTATGCTCCCTATAACACAAAATTCGAATTTCATCCATAAACTGGTCTGGGTCTGGATCCTGGATACAGGGCTGTCGAAAGGAATTCGGGTTCGGGACGGAAACATTTCGGCTCTCAACCCCATCTCTCCTAGCAACTTAGAATTTGCATCGAAATTCATTTTCTTACCAAAGGTGATTTGATGCATAGTGATAG
This sequence comes from Sphaerophoria rueppellii, assembly GCA_920937365.1. Classification (NCBI taxonomy): domain Eukaryota; kingdom Metazoa; phylum Arthropoda; class Insecta; order Diptera; family Syrphidae; genus Sphaerophoria; species Sphaerophoria rueppellii. The sequence goes on from CAKKXW010000001.1 coordinate 46,486,663, forward strand.
CAAGTCGTGGAAACGTCTGGCAAGGACGCTAAATTAACGTTCGGTACTACCTTTCGTTACAGATATGGCGCAAAACACAAGGAGAGGAAAACAAATGGCGGAAGTTCTGCTTCAAATATATCATAATATATAGGTTTCTTCAACTCTTGAAACACATACGAATTGTACCTACTTACGGATGGATGTCGTCCTTTGTTGAAAACTGCCATAAACATGAAAATGTCGCATACCAATTTTTCATTGTATCGAACTGACGAGAAATTCCAGATATAATTAAATCAACTAACAGCCAATTTTTCAATCGTCAGATAAACAAGCCGATAGTGTTTATTCGACAGATAAGAAAATATTGGATTTTTCAATCATCAGATAGACTTTATCTGACGAATAACGCTCTTACTTATTCGACCGATGAATAGGTAGGTAAGGTACTCAGAAAAGTTTATTTTCCAGTTTGTTATTTGTAGATTTTTTCGAAGAATGAACAATTGGCTATAAGACGTAAAAGGATTTTCGCTTGAAATTAATTTCTTGGTCTGTTTGAGTTTGCCCTACGGCTCCTCGATTTTCTCTCAAATGTCTCATTGATTGCCTTTTTCGGTTCGATGAGAACGATTCTGGAACATCCTCTAATACAGTAGCAACTGTTATGCATTCAGATAAAATTACGAAAAATGTTCAAATCGGAAATCAAACTGTCGAGATTTCGAATTTCAACGTCAATAGTCATGTTCCTGGCTTGAAGAATGATATTTCTTTTATCTTGCACCAAATCGAAGGCTTCAGGACGCATTCAAATGTGTGCATATATTTTAAAACGCCATTTACATCTTTTCAAGCTTCAAGCAGTTAAAGTTATATCACTTAAGGCTTTTAATGATGTTCTTATAGGTTTTAAGGATGCTTTGCGAATGGTTTCACTGCCACAATTCAAGCTGACCGTGTTATGGCGGAAAGTTTGTGAAGGGATCCGGACATATTCTTAAGAATTTCCCAATGCTGGGCAGTGCTGCTAAACACTTTTTAACAACACCAACAAATGTGATTGCAACAGTACAACAAGAAAAGAAACTTTTTAAAAACAGAAACCGAAATGAATAAAAGCGAAACGATTTATTTTAACTTTCCTTCAACAGTTCAGAGTTGTCCAATTTTTCATTAAATAGTAACAAAAATGTACGACAATAATTACCAGGGGCCCAAATCCGCAAGCGTGTGACTGATTGGTAGATTGGTAGATAACACGCCAACAGGGGCCGATTGAAAAAGCATAAATGATGATTTTAAAATTAAATGTCCACGTGATAGAAATCATCAGCTAATATGTACCTTACGTACCTATTTTAATTTTATTCATTAATATTTTGATCCTAGACATTATATTATATTATAATCGTATGTGTTTATATTTACATAAAAATCAAAGCGTATTTTTCTCATAAAATTTGCATATGAGATAGCAAAGATCCGGTTTTTTATGAGACTAAAATCTGTCAATTCACAAAAATTCTTGTCTCTGCGAGTCTGTATGTCTACGAGTATTAAGTTAATGGAAAAATATTTGTTTTTTTGGGATTCGTATACGCTTTTCAATCGCTCTTTCATATTTACACATTTGCGAAAAGGTCACAAAATTACAGCAATGAGTTTGCAATTTAGTTTGGATCTGAATTCTGCATATCGAATTATGAAGCTTACTTCAAATTTCAAACTAACTATCTAGTTAACTAGTTCATAACTCAATATGCAGAATTCATTTCAAACTAATTGCTGTACCTACATTTATTTTACACGGTTTTTGATTCAAAGTTAATTTAAGAACGAATTATTGAAACCTGATAGTAAATAATTTATAGCAGTTTTGAATAAACAAAAACCACACATTGTTACATTATAATGGTCGCAATGTGTTTTTGTTTTCGCAAACAAAAACGGTTTTAAAGTGATCGCAATAGTATTTTAGTTGTTGTGGTCGATGATTCCTTTCCCGATTGAGTGTCAGTATAAAAACAACAACAGCAACAAAATAACCATTATAAGACTTGTTTTATCTTCCAGTTCTAAAAATGAGAAAAAATATATAATACCACTAAACCTGTTCCTCTTTGGACATATCCATTTTTTTTTTTTTTGAAAGAATAAAAAAAGAACAAGTTTCTATGAATTCAAAAAACTTCCCGTTAAGATTTTTTTTTTCAAATTTCCAATCTAGTCACAGATATGTTGGTTAGTGATTAGAGTAAAATGCTCAAAACATTACCACATTTCAAATAAAATGTGCTTCTCACAAGTAGACACTTAAAAGTAGACCAACGTAGTAAACGATTTAAGATTCAACACAAGTTGGAGTTATTTTTTTTTTTTTTTTTGTATATGAAAATTACTCTCTCTTGAAAACTTGTGAAAAGAACTTCACTTTTCGCCGCGTCGGCGGCGGCGTGCAGTTGTTACTAAATGAATTCGAGTGTGAACCTCACACTCTGCGTAGTACAAAGTCGCATGGCATGTGTTTTGTTTCTTATTTGAATTGTATTTTAAATACATTTTTAATGCATGAATTACAGTCGTCATAATGCAGTATGTAGTGTCAATTTTTGATCGATTACAATTACATGCACTATTGTCTTTAGCCCCTGAATCCTGTTTCGCTTCAGCTCTTGGGAAGCTTTTGAAAACAGTCTCTCCGAAAGTACGGTTTTCCTTAAGTCGGCCAACAGATGTCCTGAAATAAACCGAAAGTTCCTCACCAACACATTCTTCGTTATTGTTGGATTTCAATTACGATGTAGGCACTACTTTTTGATTGTCACTCCACAGACTGAAACCTTCTAACAACAATGTTCTATCTGAAAATTCTGAGTCTGTTTCTCCGACATTTTTACTTGGGACATATAGAATATATGGCAAGTATTGAATTCGTGCAAAAAAAAAGTTGAGGTTTTGATGAAATATGACATTATGATGATAGAGAAGAAGTCGAAAAAAGTGGGTCCGGCGATTCCGTCTGTCTGTCTGTCTGAAGTTTACCAGGCATCTACAGCTTAAATACTGGTCCGATTGACTTCAAATTTGAAAATTAGAGGTTTGAACAAAATGTGTATCCCAGTTTTTTTTTATTTTTTTAAGATCAAATTTAGGGTAGCCACCAAGATTAAAAATGAGTATGCTTTAAACAGTTCGAACACATCCAACTTTTTCTGTGTGTGCCTGTTCATACTCGTTCGTTTGCAACCTTAAGGGCTAACTATAATGAACGGAATGGAGCGGACGAAGCCGTCCGTAACTGAGCGAATACAACTAATTCATATATTGTGCCCGAAATAGCGGATTGCTCCGTTTCGTCAATTTTCGTTCATTTTTGCTACGGACGTAAACTGCGTTCCTCTTCGCTTTTTACGGACCGAAATTTGACAGCTGACTGGTTTTGTTGTTTTTTCTGAAGAGGAATTCGATTTGTTGTTGATTTCCAAAATTCAGCAATCTACACTTTGTGGTCCATTTATTTTATTACAAACAAGTTTGTGGATGCAAACGTCTAAATTTAAGGTTTTTTATGCAACTGTTAATTAGCTGCCTTTGTTCTGGTAATGAAGTGTATGGTTACCAATTATTAGAAGAAATTGAAAGCATTCAAAGATACTTTTTCAAGCGAGTATTTCGGTTGCCCTCTAATACTCCGAATTACGCCATCTATGTTGAATCTGGCGTTCCTTATGTTTATGTTAGGAATTTGAAGGCCAATGCAGACTTTCTTACCAAGGTAATTAATCGACCTGATAGCAATTTGCATAAGAGAATACTACTGGTGGCACTCCATTGTGGTTATCCACCATTTAGAAATTGGCACGCGCTTGCGATGGCTCACAATGTCTCTTTAGAACTTAATGTGAACAACAGAGAGGATTGGAAAAATATTTTCTACGATTGCATATCAGCGGTAGATGAAAAAATCTATCAACAACAGCTTGAAAGGGTTAGAGAGTCTACTTCTAGGAATACGTATAGAAGTTTGAACTTGAGCTTAGGTGGTAATAATTATTTTAGGGAAGAAATTTCAATATCAGATATGAGTTTAATTTTTAAAATCCGCACTGAAATGCTTGAACTTAATTATAGGCCACACAGAACAGATTTAGTCTCTATATGTTCTCTATGCAACCTCCGTCAAAACGAAGACGTTAATCATTTCATCGCTATATGCCCCATTTTACAGGAAATTCGTAGACTTTACTTTGGTAAAAGCTTCCTATCCTTTGACGAGCTTATCAGTATTTTAAATGGTGAGAGTGGCTGGAATCTACTAGTGCGATATGTTTCACACGCAAAGAATTATAGAGATTCATATGTGAATTTGTTTTGAGTCCAACAATTTTCATAAAAAAAAAAAAAATTTTGTTTTAGCTAAACTAAAAGCCCAATATAATATACCAACACTAATAACTCCATTTTATTTACTTTTTTTTCTTTTGTTTTAGCCAAACTGAAAGCTTATACCCCAATATTGCATTTCTTAACCTTTTTAAACTTTTTTCACGTTTAAACTAAATTAAAATTTTAAAATTAACTCAACTATTAAATAATTTATGTTTTTTTTTGCCTTGTATAAATCAATGTTGTTTTATTTTAAATTATTTTAAATTATTCATCAAAGTGTGTCTATGTACATTATCAAATTATGTTACTACTTAACTTTATTTTATCTCTTTTAAAAATATAAATCAAGATAACATCCGGCAGACGGCTTATAGCCATGCTGTACTTCTTAAATTAAATATTATTGCTATGTAACTACATTTTCTCAATTAATAATTAAAAAATTTGAATTGAATTGAATTGAGATTGATTTCAGCTTGTCAGGTAATTAGATTTCTTGGTATTTGCTTGTTTGTGGCATGGCCAACCGAAATTCGTAATTTTGAATGAAATAAAAAAAACATATATTTTATTTTGAAAAATACTTCCGTACACAATCCGTTCCATTATGGGTAAAGTTTGCTCACATGGCCAGTTCGGAAGGGAAGCGTTTCGTTCGGTTCTGACCCCCAACTAGCTTCCGTTTTTGCTTCCGCTCGCTCATTATAGTTAGCCCTTTACTTATAATAAGTTGATTCATAAGTAAAAAGGCTTGTAAGTCAAACCAAGCAAGCAGAGGAAACTCGTAAATATTTTTCGTTTTCGATCATTTCAAGTCAAATTGATTCACAAGCAATTTGTTTGCTTGTACTTACTCAAGCGTGTTCGAGTTTTCGGGTAAAATTGATTGGATGTTTCAAATTTTTTTCTCTACGAAGAAAAAAAAATTGAAAGATGCAGGCTTTGTATGGGTTATAATTTAATGAATAAAAATATTTTAAAATGATTTAGGTGGCCGGATTATAAGTCATAAATATAATAATCCGATAAATATAATTTATTAAAGAAAGGATGTATTAATGAATGTATACATTAAATGTAGGTTAGGTATGTTTGTATACCTAAATAGAAAGTAGTGATTGACGAAGATTATGTCGTGGAATACCTGCTGCCGGTTTGGTAGAGAATGCAGTTTGATAAGGATATTTCAAATATTGTTAATCTTTTTATGACATATCTGACCTTCTACCTACTACCAAGCTAATATATTGTAACCTTTTCTAGGGTGGATGTTGGCTTTTGTTATTAGAGTAATAAATCAAAAATTGAGGTATGAAAGAACATTTTAAGGTTAAGCTATGAATGAATTAGTTTCAGTAATAATTTTTGGTTTTTCCGCATTTTTTTTTTTTTTTATAAAAGAAGGTTTTTTTGTTTCAATGAGTACATTTTTAAATATTAAGATTCAAGTGAAATCATAAAGATGTAGAACGTAGTTAAGGAAAAATTTGTTTTTGGTTATCCTGTCGTAGAAGGGGCAGCGAGCAAATTTATGGTATTTAAGGTATGAGATGTGCAAATATGCCAGATATTGTGCATGTTCTACAGCAGATACAACAACTGCAACGAATTCAAGAAATCAACAATAATTTATTGAATGAAATTGTTATATTCTTGACTCCCTTTAAAGAGGCGACTTGCACCCTGGGTGAAACGGATTCATTCACTTTAACTGAATTCAAAGGAAAAGTGAAACATTATCTGATGACTTAATTTAACCCTGAGATCAGGCTAACATTCAAGGCCGCTACGTTCTAATATCCGCCATGCAACAACATGAGAATATTAACAGCAGCAGAGAAGACTAAAATGTACGATTTTATAAAGTCCCTAGTTCCAGCCATTGAACCAAATACGAACTCTTTGGATATGCTACCGTCAACTTCTTCAAGGGAATGTGATTATGTACGCCGATTTGCTGGAGAAAATTCAATTGACAACGCGGATTTCTTTGCTCATGAGATCCAAATGTATATTGAAACAAATACACAAGGTCCTGTTGATATTTTACAATGGTGTTTTGAACACAAAAATCAAATAAATGTATGGACTTATTTATTTCTATTCGTCTCTATTTTATTCAAAAAATTTAAAACTGGTATAAAATGCGAGAATGAAACAAATCAACGATAAAAAATAAACCTCCTGACCATAGATACGATTTTTTTTTGGCCAAAACACAAAACTTTCAATTTTTCTCCAAAACGGCTCCTACGTATTTTTTTAAATTACAATAGTATTTTGTAAAAAAAATTTATTGCTCCAAAATGGTACCTCCCATAGAACCGTTTTTTTGTTATTAGATTTTCTCGAAAAATTAAAGTCCGATCAGCGTAAGTTTTTTTTGAAAGTACGCATATATTATTCAAATAATATTTTGTGTTCAAAATTTTTTTTTCAAAATTCTGTATCTCAAAAACGGATCAATTTTATAAATCCAAATTGAAGTATAATATGTATATTTACATTGTCTTGAAAACTGCATATCCAAATTAATTTTGAGACATTTTTGAAAAATTATATACATATATACAAAATTAATAAAAAAAAAACGGCTAAGACGATTTTCAAAACGAAAATTCAATAAATCAAGAATGAGGTTTGAATTTGTTTGGGCATTTAAATTTTTGGAATTAAATGTATTACGTGGTACATTTTCAAATTTTAAATTTTTTAATAAATTCTAATTATTTTTTTGTATTGATTTTTTTTTGTGAGTTAAGTGTAAGTGTAAGCTGTAAGTAAGAGTGTACTCAGTGTATATCTCTTATATTAACATACTTTTTGCAATTTTGGAATCAAGTAATCATAATATTTAGTTTTAGCATGCAGGAGCAAGTTCGTACGGCCCAGTCGTGCACATTTTTTTTAAAGACATCCCTTGTCATAATTTGTCCAATTTTTTTAACTGCATTAGCATATGCTCTCGTTTTTTAGGTGTATCGGCTTTTCAATGTATGCTTGCGGGTTTTCTGTGCCCCAAATGCGACAATTTTGCTTGTAAAGATACCCGCCAATATCAAAATGAGCGTCATCTGAAAAGATATTTTTTTGGCAAAATCGGTAATTTTCTCTAAGTCGATCGCAGGCCCACTTAGCGAAGCGAAAACGCATTGGATGGTCAGTTGGCTTCAACTCCTGAACCAATTGGACTTTGTATGGCGTCATACCAAGGTCTTTATGCAAAATTCGTTTCAATGATGTCTCCGAAAGTTCTTTCAGTTTTTATCACAAGATAACGAACATACGGATCTGATGGTGCTTCTCTTCTTCCGAAATCAGTACGCAATTTCCCTAGCCAACTTGCTTGGAAAAGGAAAGTTTTACCTTTTTTGCTTCCACCAATTAAGGCCATCTTAATTACTCGCAGAATTGTTTTCTTTCAAATATCGCTGCACAGTTACCCTGCGTAACTGGGTCGTTCAGTTACCAGTTATTCTGTGTAACTACTTCCGTTAGTAACTAGTTCCATGAATAACTTGATTCTTGAGTAACCGTTAAGATCGATATTGACTAACTATTTCTAGTAGTTATTCATGAATAAACGGTTATTAGTAACGGTTATCGATATATCGCCCAAATCTAAGCAACCCTACTTTAGCCTGTAGGCGTTCACATAACACAGATAAGAAGATCTGAAAGATATTCTATATTAAGATCACTTCTTTCGTTGGTAGAGTTAAAAGAGTTTCCATCCTGCAATGAAGAATAAATATATGATTTTGTTTTACTCATAAATTATTGTAGACTTTATCAAATCATCGGCCTTAGCCTGGAATAGTTTTGCAACGTGGCCTAAAATTGAATGTGCTTCAACATCTACCCTTTTCCCGAACAGAATTTATTTTAACTCTCATAATCTACCGACTTAAGTCAACGAAGAAGTTTGGTGTTTGCATCTATGTATACAATAGATTATGTTTAGTTCATGAATTTAAAAGTTTTGCGGTTGGACGTTGGAACATCAACATGCTCCTCACTTCACTCGTGCGAACGCCTACCGGCCGGCAATAAAACTTTAATTTTTTTTGCAAGCGACCTTAAGAAACTGCCGGTCTTTTGTCTAAGAACGTTGACATAACATAATTTGAATATTCAGAAATGCAAAATCGGCATGACAACTATCTAATCATATTTGAATTTATAGATTTGGAAGAGTGCTTAAGTCCGCACTCCAGTTTGGCAACTTAGTATCTGGGAATTCAAGCAACTTGCGAAGAGATGATACACACGCTTCCAAAAAAAAAACATGTATATTTTATTAAGGAAACTTGTGTATGTTAATGTAAACAAATTCTTAGTTATAAAATAATCTGTTTGGCAGATTTTAAGTTTAGTTTTCGATAGTTTGTTGGACCGAATTGTGAAAATGAAGTCCTTCTCTGTGATCCTAGTTCTTGCCGTCGCGGTAGCTGTTGTTAGTGGCGATCGTCAAAAGCGTTCCCTCGATGCTTTGTTGGGCCTCAAGTCTAGTCTTTTGGGAGCCTTAGGAGGTGGAGGCGGCGGTGGCAGTGGCAGCGGAAGCAGTGGTGGTGGCGGCGGTGGAAGTAGCGGCGGTGGCGGTGGTGGATATAGCAGCGGCGGAGGTGGCGGATATATCAGCGGTGGTGGCGGTGGATACTCTGGTGGAAATTCGGGTGGATCCTCTGTTCCAACTGTCGTTTACGTCACTGAATCTCGCTCAAGCGGCGGCGGCGGAGGTGGATACAGCAGCGGTGGATACGGAGGTGGTCATTCTGGAGGATACTCTGGCGGTAATTCTGTTGGTTACTCCGGTGGCTACTCCGGCGGTTCATCAGGAGGTCGGCTACTCAAGCGGTGGCTCAGCTCCAATCACTATCGTTAAAGTTATCGGTTCATCTGGAGGCGGTGGATACTCCGGTGGAAGTGGCTACTCCGGTGGAAGTGGATACTCTGGCGGTCACGGAGGTGGCTCATACGGAGGTCAGTCATACGGAGGTCAGTCGTACGGAGGAAGTTCATATGGAAGTGGCTCATACGGCGGTGGCTCTTCTTATGGAGGCAGTTCAAGCCCTAAAATATCCATCATTAAGATCATTAGCAGCGGAATAAGTGGAGGAAGCGGCGGAGGTTACTCGAGCGGTGGATACTCAGGTGGTGGTTACTCAAGTGGTGGCCACTCAAGTGGAGGATACTCAATCGGTGGCGGTCAAGGAGGTTACCAATACTCCGTCGGTGGCCATGGAGGCAGCTGGTAAGGATCACTATGATGAAAGATAACGACAAACGACACGATTCTAATTTATTGATTAATTTCTCCATTGAAGTTCAAATAAATTAATTTAACATTAAACAAAATATAAAACAAAAATAAAAAAAAAAACACAAAAAATTAATTTAAAAAAATCCTTAGTTTTTCAATTTTTTTGCTTTTTTTCAAGAAACATCAACACGTGGTAGTGACTCTAAGTATTAAATGAAAGACCATCCGGCGTCTATTTTAAGAAAGCTGTCATGTATGACATTTTCAAAGAATTTAAGGAGATATTAACGAACACCTTGTCCGTAGCTTAGTGGTTTGGTTAGATGCGTTGGCTGCTTTGCAGAACGTCGTGGGTTCGAGTCCTACTCGTGCCCATAGTTTTTACTTCATCATTCACAGGCACTGCCTCTTGCGAAGAACTGATAAAACTTCTAAGAGTATCATCTGTCATGAAAAAGTGCTTCTCAACTTTGCCGTTCAGAATCGGCGTTAAAATTTTAGGTCCCCTCAATTCTTCACGAGCACCTGAAGAATTGTTGATGAGAGTAAGCCACTTAGGACTTGCCTCTTCAAGAGCTGTCGCGCCAATCTATTTATTTTTATTAACGAACACTTTATCTTGTTCTCTTTTTCAAACGCTTATTTCCTGTCATTGGTTCTTTAAATAAATACCAAATGCTGTTCAGAAGAAAAAGTTTTCATTAAGTCACAGACTTAGACCATGCGGTTTATTTCAACCGTTTTGCACGGGATAAACTTTGAAAATATGTAAAAACTGTCCCCTTAATTTATTGTCTTACAAAATATTTAAAATAAATCGTGAATGTCAGAAATCTCGAACTTAATTTCTGGGACTAATGACCTCCCATAGTGAGTCAGTAGTCCAAAATAAAATTCGGCACTTATCCATTATCGGAACCAGCTTCCTTCGGCCGCCGTAAATCCTCCCCATGTGACCAAGCCATATGAGTCTTTGGACCTCTAATCTTTTGGCTAGGTCGCTGTAAGACCCGGGCAGTATGCAGTTCGTGGTTAAATATTCTCCTCTATTCACCATCGAAGCAGAAAGGATTAGAGATATTCCGTAGAACTTTTCTCACGTAATGGCCTAAGAGGTTTTCATCCGTGTTTGACAGGGTCCAGAACGGCGATGATAAGGGTCTTATAGATCGTCAACTTAGTCGGGAGCCGTCAATAAAAACTGTTCGCACTTATGGGCGGCGAGGGAGGTGGTAATGCCGATGTGACAAGGGGGATGGGGGGCCTACGTCAACGTGACGTTCGCCAAAATTAGACTAACAAACCTAAGTTTGTTTTGCTTTAAAAAATTAATCCAATAGAATGCCACTTTATTTTATCTTTTTATATAAATTTTATTAAAAAAAAGTGAGTGTTCTACCAATCGAAAATGTTTTGTTTCGGGGACAGGGGGTCATTGTTTTTGTGACATAATATTTATGGGAGCGTTCCAACAAGTGCGACAAAACGTGACACCGGGAAGGGGAGGGGCTCAAAACAGCTAAATTAAGCCTGTCATATCGTATGGAAGTACACTTGTTCAGAAGAAGGCTTTGATACTCTATTATTGCTTATTCTAAGGTCAGGGAAACGCTGATAAATTATCAGCTCAAGAAATATCTCGAAGACCGAAAGCTTATTAATGACCGGCAGTACGGCCTTCGCAGCAATAGGTCCACGGGTGATTTGATGGCATATCTCACCGAACAGTGGAAAAAGTCTTTACATCGTTTTGGAGAAAGTAAGATTATTGCACTTGATATTTCAAAGGCATTTGAAAGAGTTCGTGCGTGTTTTCGGTATCGATGAGTCCTTCCTTCGTTGGATTAGAAATTTTCTTTCGAACCGTTCAATACAAGTTGTATTGGACGGGTTCAAGCCTGAAACCCACAATATAAATGCTGGTGTGCCCCAGGGCTCCGTTTTGTCTCCGACCCTCTTTGTCATTTTCATTAATGTTACTTCTAATCCAATAAATTGTTTCGCTGACGATAGTACCCTAAGCTTCTCATATTCGCTTCCAGTTTCACACCCCTCCTCCTCGGATGTGGAACTGCAACGGCAAAATATGATAACCTCAATAAACTCTGACTTAAACGGCATTGTACAATGGGGAATTAAGAACCGTTTAGAGTTTAATGCTTCGAGAACTCAATAGCCGCGTTTTATTATCCTCACTAACCCATATGGGTTACCTCGTGATAATAAACCGATCTGGGTTATGAAGGGTGAAGTTCAAGCTATGTTTTTCTCCGAGACACAACCCTGATAAATTTTATTTTACTTTTCCGCAAACGACTTGTTTTTATTAATTCTAATTGAATTGACTCTTATCCTATGGCTTCATAAAACTGTAGCTAAGAGTGGAATACGTGTTATTTTTTAATTATTAGGCTGATATTAATAAATCTTTCTACAATAACTTCTTTTTGTCTCACACTCGCCATCTATCCGCCATAGTTAGAACACATTTTAGAGTTAAAAAATAACCCCGATAGCATCGGGTTACAGGTTGTTGTTGCTTTGTGTGCAAAAAATAAACCCATATGGGTTAGTGAGAATAATAAACGCAGCTAATGTTGTCTTGTATCGTTGAAGCGAGATATACCCCCCTTGCCACTGTCCATGAGTGGCACTTGCATCAATGAGACCGAACATCTCGAGATTCTCGGTATGTGCATCACTGATCCCCTCTTGTGGACTGAGCACATACGTGATAACGCCAAAAATGCCGCAAGATGTTTGGGTGCAAGAAATATTTCTCCGTGTCTGATCTTGCTATTATCTATAAAACCTATATCCGTCCAAAGCTTGGGTACAATTCCCACCTTTGGGCTGGTGCTACAGCTACTTACTTAAGCCTCTTGGATGGAATACAAAAAAGAGCTGTAAGAATGATTGGAGATAGAGAGATCAGTGACGTATTCATTCCTTTAGAGCACCGTCGTCGTAACGTAGCGTGTCTCTCCTTGTTCTATCGCTGCTTTTACGGTAATTGCTGTAGTGAAATAGCCAGTTGCATTCCTCTCCTCAAACAATTCGCCCGTAATACTCACGCTTCTAGGAATGCCCATCAGTTTACCCTCGAGCCCAACTTCGGACGTACTCTCAAGTATAGAGAATTTTTTGCTTATCTAGCGCGAATGTGGAACTCTCTTCCACACTCTGTCTTTCCCAGTCATTACAATGTTAAAGACCAATGTACACCGACACCTCCTTTCCAACCTCTTCTCTTCTTTCTAATGCACTCACTGTGTCTCTGGCATAAAAAGGATATAAAAAACCCTTGAGTGGGTGCAAATTATAAAAAAAAAGAGAACAGAACAGCGACTAGCAAGAGTAGTTCTCCTTCTGATCTCGGTACTGATGTCATTGACCTAGAAGCTTAGATAGACAAAGTCCTTAACCACCTCGAAGTTATATGTGTCTATCGTAAGGTTTTGTCCAAAATGTCGGTGCTGGGTGTCCTTTCTTGATGATGGCATATACTTTGCTTTGCTCTTAAGCTTCTATCTGTACACTCATACAAGCACTATTGGCATCACCCTGTTTTCTCCCAACAATATCAATATCAGTGACGTAGTTATACAGATTTTTAGAAAATAGTGCCTCTAGTGTTGACGCGTCTTCACTATTGTATCCATGATGATGTTAAAAAGTCTGATGATAGTATATCATTAAGCCTTTTTTGACATCGAAGGTGAAGCGGTGTACTTAGACCAAAGAAGTTGCAAAAGAAATCTTTTAAGAGTGGAAAAAAGTTTTAATCAGAAGACTTTTTATTAAACACTTCTGAAAAAAGTTCTACCAACTTTTTCTGATAAAAATTACGTTCAGAATTTATGGTCGTTATTATTTTTATTTCACTTTATTTTATTTTGTTTTTGTATTTATTAACAGGAACCTTAAACACTAACAAAATTTGCTGGGAATACAAAAAAGTTAAAATCTAATAGTAATCAAAAAGAAAATTGTCAAATAATGTTACTTGTCTTTATATTAATCCCATCCATTTGTGTTAGCATTGTTCTGCCAACCATTTGAAGAAGTATCCTTTTGCCAAGGTTTCTGTGTCGAGAGATCGGGAGTTCCTTGTTGCCATCCATTCGAAGCTGGATGACTTTGTACAGAATCAGTCCATCCACTGGTTTCCTTTTGCCATGTTTTGTAATCAGATTCACTATCCCATCCTCTAGAAGGTTTTTGCCATCCAGAGCCACCACTGCTGACACCAGCTGACAAACTATCCCATTTAGAAGGGGCATCATAAAGCGCCGAGGGCACTGTAGGCTTATTCCAAACATCTGCCGAAGCTGGGGAGTTATTCTCCCATCCAGTGCCAATGTTAGAACCATGACCATATTCAGCTGGTCCAGACGCAGCGTAGCCAGCAGCCGATTCTCGATCGCTTAACGCAGAACTATCCCATGCAGACTTCGAATCCCACGGAGAAGGAGTTTGATTCTGTTGCCATTGATCCTGGACTATAGGCTTGTCCCATACGGCGGCGTTTAATGAATCGGAAGACTTTTTGTTGGCATCCCCCGGCCAGTACTCTGCTGAAGTTTGTTTTTCCCATGGTTCCGTTGCCAGAGGCAACTGATTCCAATGGTTTGAACTTGGAACTGGATGATGCACTACAATGCCATTGGCTATTTCCTGTGATGCTGGGTTGATTGCAGTCTTCTGTCCAGCATTACCCCATCCGCTACTCTTTACCGATGGACCATGATGTCTTTCCACTTTCTGCCAACTCGTCGGAATAGCCTTAGTCTTGGAGTCAGTCGAGCTCTCAGACGAAACCCAGCCTTTTCCTAGAGAATCATCACCGGCAGGTGCTGGTTGTTTCCAACCATCTGAAAATTTCGCCTCCTTTTTCTCCCAACCTGCTCCTTGACTTGGTTCAGTTGTCCAGCCGTTCGAGGCCCAAGTCTTCGAAGGATGTGCCACCACCGCTGTCACTGCCATCAGTGATACCAAACAAACTATCTTCCTTCTGAACATGATACAATTTTTCGTTGCTGTCTCTTGCTGAACCGAACGCCAAAGTGGATCAAAGTTATCTCATGATTGTTCCAGCTTAGGACCGCCATATTTATAGGCGCATGCCAGTGTCACCCTTGAGATGCCTTTTTTTTGTAAGCTCATTACCCGTTCGACTGTAACAAAGGCCTAATAACATTGATACCAATTTTTCACGTGTTTGGCAATTTGTTTTGATGGATTTTTTTCTCTCTCTCTTGTATCTAAATATTTCTTGAACGGTGTAATCTTCATCTATCCGTTGATCTGCTGTTACTCAAAGGCGCTGATCTCTCAAAGGCACTTCAGCACACCTAACAAAAGAGTATCAAGCACGATTGATGGTTTAAGCGTCGATTGTTACCTTTTTTTTCAATCTTTTTGTGTTTTACTTGAAGTTCAATTTTTGTTGATAGATAGTTATCAATGAAGATTATTATTATTTTAATCAAGAGTTCGGATGGTAATGCTGGTTAATTTTGGAGTGCATGGTATGGACTTTTAATTTCAAGGTGCTATCGTGACTTGGAGCCATTTTATAATAAACTAATCGACGGATTTGAGGCAAAACTGAAGAAAATTAAACGTCTTAAGAAAATGAAGAAGAAAAATTGAGTTTAAACAAATAAGCAGCTCTTAAGTCTCTGGCTGAGGTCGAAAAAGCTATTCGTCTTTTAGAGCAATAGAGATGCATGGCCACTTCCGAGCTGTTAATATCAACGCGCACCGCAAGAACATTAATCATTTCTTGTTAGTCATTAAAAACGTTTGAGGGCAAATGTTGTGGTTTAAAATTGGAGTGCATACCATTCGTAAAATTCGGTCCAATTAGTTTAGATCAATAACAGTTGGAATTTGCTGTCGAAAGTTGGTGTAGGTCTGTAAATAGGATTTGAGGTCTTCTTAAATTTTTTTGTTTCAATTTGGTGGAATGAATACACGGATTAGTTTTTTTCTATTTCTTCAAAAAAGGAACTGTAAATTGGTTTAAAACTGATCCAACCTCAACATAAATATGAAGCAGCAGCGAACAGGATAACATCGATTATCTTTGCACCATAGGCTACACAATCGGGATTACTGACAAAACTTGAATGAGGATCAATTAATAAACTGGACAGGATTGAATGCTTGCTTACCAAATGGACATGTTGAAAAAAGACAAAGTTAAGAACAAAAAAGCGGTACGAGTGTGTCTAACTCCCGTAGAATCTTTGCATCTACTTATAGAATCAGTCTGGGTTGGGAATGGGATCAGCAAAATATTGCCAGAAGATTCTGCCTCATCATCAATAATATTGTAGGCCTCGCCAATAAAGTGTATGCTTGCATCTGTTCTTAAACGAGGATCCGACGATATTTCTAGGCTTCAGAACTCTTTTCTAGGTGCGGATATGTAAGTACCATATAATTTATTGTTTCACAAAACACTTTCTCAACCGGTTACTTTTTGCCAACAAAGTCAAAGCTTAAATTTTGTCTTTATACCTGCCTCACCATGGATTTGATATAGCTCGTCCTTCTTCATAAACGGGGATAACTATTCAATTGTCATGTTTGTAAGTGAGAATTGCTAATGGTTGCTTACTTATTTAAGGTGGCGCTACAGTCCGTTGTGGATTTGGCCTCAATCAACAGTTTCCACCTGCCAACTCGGTCCCTAGCTAGCTGTCTCCAGTTTTGCACTCCAAGTTCATTGAGGTTGCATGGCTCTAAGGCCATACTATAAGACTTTGTTTTTTACGTTAAAAAAAGCTTTATCTCAATATAAAGTCATTAAAACTAACTATCTTCTTCGCCATTCCCCTTCAATGCACACGGGGCCAAGATCACCCGAAGGACTTTCCTCTCGAAACGGCACATTCATCCGATTTTGTCAAGGTCCATGCTCCTGCACCATACGATTGGTAATGGAAGGATTTTTAAATTTGATGAGCTTTGCTGTTTTTCTTTCATTTCCTCCAGATTTTTCGACGCCTGCTTTATTTTCATAGACTGATTGTTGGTTCGTTCCAAAAAGTCGATGTCGCCTGCATAACCCCAAAATGAAGGAAGATGTTCCATTGACATATAGTGCTCTAAAGAATAGAACGACTTTTTGACGATAACATCAGAGCTATCCTTGAAAACAATCCTCTATCTACATCTCAACACGCCTATCTAAGAGGCAAATCTTCTGATACTGCATTACACGAAGTTGTACGTACACTGGAAAGATCTCTTGAGTTTAAAGAATACATCCTCGCCACCATTGTTGACGTAGAACCTCTTAATAAGCTATTAAGGAATCACCTTCCGAATTAGAAATTAAAGACCATATTACCTGCTGGATTATTTTTATGTTCCGAAACAGAATCATTCAAGTATCGATATGGGTCCCGAATAGTACAGACGGTTTGTTCGTTTGAACGCGGTAATCTATGGAACTATATTGGTTCGAATGGTATAATTCTTTTTTGTGTTGGATTAGTCCATTAATCGACGAAGGCTTTAGGCTACTTAACATTAAGATGCGACCAAAAGGAGGGAAGGATCAGTGAAAAATGTGGAAAAAATTGCAAAAAATATTCATTTTTGAAGGCTTCTGTTATTTGCTTGAACGTGCTGATCTCAGGAACAACTAAATCAAATCGAACAATTCTTTTTGTGATGAAAAGTTCATTAATTAAGGATGGATTTAGTTGTCTGAACGCGAGTTATGGAGCTAAGCGAGGTCATCGTCAAACAAAAAGTTAACGATGACACCGCAGAGCTCCAATTCATCAAAACCAGCCGATTCTGAAATTTTCCATTCATGGGAACGAAATGGCATGAATCAAATTACATTCGATTTCCATTCCCACGAAAACTGATTATTGTGTATAAAGTATAAGTAAGAATTTCTATGGATACAATAAAGGAGGTGGATTAGTTGTTTGACACCGAAGTACTCAGTTGTTTTATTTTCGGGGACCGAAGACTTTTCGTCAATCACACTCATCCTAGCAACTGCTAAATAAAATTGAACATTTCTTTTTGTTTTGAATAGTCCATTTTATCGAGGAAAGATTCAAGCTTTACAACGTTACGCTTATAAGTTACGAATAATAAGAGCAAAGCGTCAGCGAAAAGTGTAGCTTAAACAGGACAATTATACATATATGAAGGCTTCGAGTTCGATTTAGAGAGAGTCCGTTGTTTTAAAACTTCGCAACAAAATGCCCATGCGGGCATGATGCACAAGTCGAAGAACCACCTCTGGCCGGTGGATGATAGTGACGTAGACTCCAGCGCTGATATGATTACTAATATGATTATTTTGGGAATGAAAACTTTTATCCCGAATAGGGTTAAAAGCATCAAACCCAAGGAAAAGTCATGGTTTGATTCAAGCTGTAAAGAGGTTATCAGGGAAAAAGAAGTAAAGTTCCGGTGTTTTAGAGCCAACCCAACTGAGGAAAACCGGAACAAGTTTAAACAAGCCAGGAAGGCCTGCAATGCTCATATTCGTCGGACCAAATTTTTACATGACCAAAAATTAAGGCAAAAAATACTGCAATGTCCCAAAGGCAGTAAGAACTTTTGGTCTTTTGTAAAAAATATGAAGAATTCTTCTTCTTCCTCGGTCCCTACGCTCGTTGACAATGACACTCCAGTTGTTAGCTCTCTCGCGAAAGCTAACCTCTTTGCTAGGCAGTTCGCCGCCAACTCTTCGCTTCCAGAGAGTGTCATGACTCCGCCAGTTCTTGAGCGCGTCAATGATTCCATGGGACAAATCTTCTTCCGCACTCGTGCTGTGGCGAGAGTCCTAAAAGATCTCAACATACATAAATCCGCTGGTCCGGATGGCATCCCCGCTATTGTTCTGAAGAGGTGTTCTTCCACGCTGGCAAAACCCTTGCGTAAGCTTTTCCATCTATCCTATTCTTCTGGGCTCGTTCCGAGCAGTTGGAAAACAGCATTTGTCCAGCCAATCCCAAAAAAAGGCGAATCTTCTTCTCCCTCCAATTATCGTCCGATTGCACTTACGTCCCTTCTTTCTAAGGTCATGGAAACGCTGATAAATTATCAGCTCAAGAAATATCTCGAAGACCGAAAGCTTCTTAATGACCGGCAGTACGGCTTTCGCAGCAACAGGTCCACTGGTGATCTGATGGTCTATCTCACCGAACAGTGGAACAAATCTTTACATCGTTTTGGAGAAAGTAAGATTGTTGCGCTTGATATTTCAAAGGCATTTGATAAAGTCTGGCATCTTGCTCTTTTATCGAAAATGCGTGCCTTCGGTATCGATGAATCCCTTCTTCGTTGGATTAGAAACTTTCTTTCGAACCGTTCAATACAAGTTGTATTGGACGGATTCAAGTCTGAAACCCACAACATAAATGCTGGTGTGCCCCAGGGCTCCGTTTTGTCTCCGACCCTCTTCCTCATTTTCATCAATGATCTCTTGTCTGTAACTTCTAATCCAATTAATTGTTTCGCTGACGATAGTACCCTTAGCTTTTCTTATTCGTTTCCAGACTCACACCCCTCCTCTTCGGATGTGGAACTGCAACGGCAAAATATGATAAGCTCATTAAACTCTGACCTAAACAGCATTGTACAATGGGGAATTAATAACCGCGTAGAGTTTAATGCTTCAAAAACACAATGCTGTCTAGTATCGTCAAAGCGAGACATACCCCCCTTGCCACTGTCCATGAGTGGCACTTGCATCAATGAGACCCAACATCTCGAGATTCTCGGTATGTGCATCACAGACCACCTCTTGTGGAGCGAGCACATATGCGATGTCGCCAAAAATGCCGCAAGATGTTTAGGGTTCTTAAGACGGTGCAAGAAATTTTTCTCCCCGTCTGATCTGGCTATCATCTACAAAACCTACATACGTCCAAAGCTTGAGTATAACTCCCATGTCTGGGCTGGTGCTCCAGTGACATACTTAAGTCTTCTGGACAGTATCCAAAAAAGAGCATTCAAGATGATTGGTGATCTTACCATCGTTGAGTCATTTACATCTCTCGAACATCGCCGTAATGTCTCATGCCTCACCCTATTCTACCGTTACTTCAACGGTATTTGCTCTAGTGAAATAGCCAGTTGCATTCCTCCCCTAAAGATATTCAACCGTAATACCCGCGCCTCCAGGAATGCCCATCAGTTCACCCTTGAGCCCAACTTCGGTCGTACCCTCAAGTATAGAGAATCCTTCTTTAGCCGTACTACGCGAATGTGGAACTCTCTTCCACGCTCTGTCTTTCCAAATCATTGCAATGTTCAGGAATTTAAGACCAATGTTCACCGGCACCTCCTCTCCAACCCCTTTCCTCTTTCTTAAAGCACTCACTGTGTCTCTGGCATAATAAGGGCATAAAAAACCCCTTGAGTGTGTGCTAATTATAAAAAAAAAAAAAAAAAAAAAAATGAGGTAGAGGGGACGAAGTCGCGGGCAACTGCTAGTATTATATAAATTCAATAAAACAATAAAGTTGTGTAACGCAAATAGTCGCGTTTCCCCTCTTGATTTGCAACAAGTATGTTGTAAATAAGTTCTATAAGTGTTATTTGGACTAATAAATGTTAAATGTACATAACTTGACATTACAATAAATGTGCAACTTTAATTGAACTGGAAGATAAGTTCTACTAATATTGCAAAAATGTTTGAGCAAGGATACTTTATTACATTTATTATTTTAATGTCTTAGAAAAAATTGTAAAAGTTTCTAAAAATTTAATAATCAGTTTCATAAAAAATTTATAAAGCATTTTAAGCGTCTAATATTGTCATTGCAAATTCGAGTTTCTAGTCAATTATGAACGGAAAATCTTGATGCAACGCTGTTTTTATCATAATCATTGATGTTTTGCTTCTAGAATACTTACGCCCCACCAAAAAAAATTAAAAGTGGGCGAAAAATTGAAATATAGAAAAATATTAATGCTTGTATTTAGAACATTAAAGATTAAATTTAGGAAATAGATCTTTTGTCCAATTTCATTGAACTTTCACAATGAAAATAATTCGTTATTCTATGGGGGACGAAATGGCGCTTCTTACAAGAAATATTAATAAAACATTGTCTATTAAATTAATAACTAACATGTCATTATAACAAAGATTCAACAACGAAGAAACTTAATACAACAAAACTTAGAAATATTATTTTTTATATCATCACTAGCAAAACCCCTGCCCGCTTCGCAGGGCTTCGGCCCACAACGGTTCGGAAATTAGAGATTGGCAGGATGAAGAATACGGTAATCGATGGATAGGCAGAAATGAACAATATTCTTAGAAAAATCATGCCTGTATTTGCTAATCTGATGAATAATCTATTCGTTTTTCAATTCTTTTACATAATTTTTTTAGTTAATTTACCCATTAAACATATCTTCCCCAAATTTAGCTCCCTGAGAAGAGGTAAGGTAATTAGGATTTTGACAGCAAGCCAGGTATAGGCATAAGTATGCTTTTAACCCTCTTCAGGATTGCACAATGTTATAAATTTTCTTAAAACTAACAATTATTGGGATATTATAAAGTGCTGCAATAAAAATATTGACAAAAAAAACCTAAATTCGATGTTCTAAGCTGTTTTAGATTTTCCCAAGTATTATAAAATGTATGGGTTTTTGTTTATCAATGAGATTTTATTTGCTAATTTTTTTGTTCATAAGGTAAAAATAAGAAAACTTTATGTTCTTTACGCATTATTTGAAAAAAAAAAAATATCTTAAAGTCAACACTTTGCTCGGGCAAGAAAAATTGAACACCACTTAAATACAAAGTTAGCCTTTTTTTAATCGTCAAAAAGTGATGAAAAAGTAACTTTGTCTTAGAAGGATTATTTTCTAAGAATATGACCAAGAATCACATCCCAAAGTATATGGCAGACAAATTACAGGATACCCTGTATAGTTGACCATGAGGAAAAACAGAAATTTCTAAATCAAAACCACATATTTTTAAAGATTGACCTTGCGTCTTATTTATTTTTCAGGAATTCAAGTCGAACAGGAAACTAAAGACGTATGCCATTGACTTCTTCACGGCTAGTCTTGTAGTACTGTAAAGTTTAAGTTGATTGATGTCCCGAAACATAGTAATGCTCATACCATCAGAGTTAAAAAATGTGGAGGCAGTCCTGGTACATAAATGCATAAATGCAAAAAATTCAAAAACTCCGTCTCGTTGTAAAATTTACTACATCGTTTTCATTTGTAATTGTGTCAAACCACTCAAACGACTTGTGGGCAAAAAATTATGCATTTATTTGTCTAGTTCAAAATAAATTGTTGCATCGATTTTAGAAAGACTTTAATCTGTACCAGCCATTATTGCACTTCAACTCAATGCTTCAATGCTTGGAAAGACATCTTGAATCAACTCATTCCGTGGATTTGCATTACAATAAAAATTGTTTGGAAGTGAAATTCGGCCTTCAGAATCAAGTGAAATTATTCCATTTCCAATGTCCAATAGTGTCCGTGGCTTAGTGGTTAGGTGCGTTGGCTGCTAAGCAGAACGTCGTGGGTTCGAGACCTACTCGTGCCCAAAGTTTTTTATTTCATCTTTCTCGGGCATTGCCTTTTGCGAAGAACTGACAAAACTTCCAAGAGTATCAAGAGTATGAAAAAGTGCTTCTCAACTTTGCCGTTCGGAATCGGCGTTAAATTGTAGGTGCCCTAAATTCTTCACACGCACCCAGAGAATTATTGATGAGAGTAAGCCACTTAGGCCTTGGCTCTTCAAGATCTGTCGCGCCACTCTCTCTTTAATGTCCAATAATTGGCCAATGTAAGTTTCCTGAAATAGAAGTTTTTAAACGACTCCATTCGTCTGCAGCAGTTGACCGTGGTATAATCGACAAAGTTTGTCCTCAGCAACAAAAAGATTCAGAGCTCCAAATTCTTCAAGTTGCGGTTAAAGGCTTCAAGTAAATTTTTGTGCGCCATTGTGCTCTCATCCCACACAAATATTCGGCCATTACCAACTTTTTTGAAATATTGTAATGTCAGTTTTATGTCTAATAATGTGCTCACAACTCCAGAAGAAGAAAGAGCCAACTCTTTTTTTAATTTCAGATCATATTGATGCTAAAATTAATGATAACAAAAATGATTTCCCCATTCCACCGGGTGCATCACAAAAATATATACCACCACTCAGACTGATCACACCTTGCATATCTAATGGTGTCATACACATAGGTACTTTTGTTGATCGTTTAACTTCGGCTCAATAGTTTGCGCAAATATTCTGAATCCAATGCAATTTTATTATTGTCCTTAACGTAGTATTGTTGTCGAGCAACCAATTCAATTGTGGCAATGCTTTATTCGCAAAACGGTTTTTTCGTAAGCAACTGGCACATTTCAATTTGAAAGCATTCAATTCCCCATCAGATTGGCATTTGCAATGACTATTGACTCAAAGCTAAATAATGTCTGTTTGTGGCTTAAATTTGAGCACACCATGTTTTTCATTCAGACAATAATTATACGTGGAATACCTCCAGTTCGTTAGTGTTGATTAAATTTTATTAATGACACATTCCATCAACATTCAAAACGTTATAAATAACAATATAATTAATAACTAAAAATAAATAAGATATACATACATATTTTCATACTCTAGAAATTTCATATATCAAAACAACGTTTGCCGGGTCAGCTAGTTCAAATATAATTTCCTAGGTTCACTGACATTTTTTTTTGTCGAAGAAAAATTATATTTGTCAAACATTTTTTTTCTTCACTAAAATTTTTTTTTTTGATTTTTCTAATTGAAAAAAAAAAGATTTTGACAAAATTAAAAATTAAATTGGGTGGCGCGACAGCTCTTGAAGAGCCAAGGCCTAAGTGGCTTACTCTCATCAACAATTCTCTAGGTGCGTGTGAAGAATTGAGGGGACCTACAATTTTACGCCGATTCCGAACGGCAAAGTTGAGAAGCACTTTTTCATGACAGATGATACTCTTGGAAGTTTTGTCAGTTCTTCGCAAGAGGCAGTGTCCGTGAAAGATGAAATAAAAACTTTGGGCCCGAGTAGGATTCGAACCCACGACGTTCTGTTTAGCAGCCAACGCACCTAACCACTAAGCTATGACACTCTTGACAAAATGTTCAAACTAATTTGAGTGATCGTATATTGATCAGTTTTTTTTGTAGTGCGAAATACAAATTTTTTTACATTTTTTAACAATTGAACCATTTGTGATTTGAAAAGTATACATTTTATTTTTGCTAAACCTTCTACTCTTAAAACCTCTTGCAATTAGAGAAAAAAATAGGAAATCGGTCAACCAGTGTCCCGGTTAGCGAACGAACACAAAAATTAGGCTGTTCTTTATATATATAGATTTCTAATTTGTTACTGAAACTTAAATCTTGATGTTATAAGAGCTCTATTTCCTTTTGGGGGAAATAAAACCACACAAAAACTATGATTTTACTTTGATCTATGTTTGTCAGAGTTTCAGCAGTTCACTTTTTTCGAGAATTGCTCTTTTTGACACTCACATCTGTTCTCCGTCAATTAAAAAACAAATAATTTATTAGCGGATACTTAATGTTTTGGTGCAAATTCAATTTTTTTTTTCTGTCTGAATTTAAATATTACGTAGCTTAAGGAACTACATCAGTGCGTACATTTAAACTCATTCCTAACTAAAGAAAAAAAAATCCCAATGGCAATTGTAATCCCAAAAAAAGCATTGATTAATTTTCAACTTAAGAATTGAGTTATCTGAGTTATCTCTATCAATAAAAATAAAGACCGAAATGTTTCAACTGAGTTTCAACGATGTTTATTCAAACATACTGTTTGTTGTATTCGCAGTATTAAACACTCAGCTGGTTTATTGTCACCTAACATAAGAAAATATCTAGTGAAATCCTTAATATTACCGTATTTCAATTTCAACGCGCCAGTATAACCGACACTAGACTCTGAGTGCCTGCGCAGACTAAATATGGCTTTTAATGATTGTGTCCATTTTATTGTTAACATACCTAGAAATATGAGTGTATCCCATCTGCATTTATCAGTTTCAATGGTACTCAACAATTACCTAAATGATCGGCTTGGCACCCGTGAAATAGCTATAACTCCAGTCAAATAAAGAATTTGACGGAAAAAAAGCCATTGGTGGAAGCACCTCTAAGTTACTATCGTTGTTCAAAATACATAAATGGAATTGACGGACGCAGCCTAACTGCAGTGTTAAATAACACAAAAACAAAAAAAAAAGAACAAAAAAAAATACCTAAAATATCGTCTGATTCTGAAACTACATAGTGTCATCCATAGGTGTTGTCTTGAATTCCTCAGTGAATTTCTTCAATTTGCTCATTTACCGAGAGGATTAAATTTAATTTTACCACGTTTTCGTACACAATTTCAGAACGTTCATTCTACGAATTTGCTTCCAAACAATTTGCCGACCACTTACACCCCTTTAGTTTTTAAGCGGAAATTATTCCCACACTACTTGGGCCAATAAGGGATCCTAAAAAAATGTTCCAATCAATTGTTCTTTTTTTTTTGATTATTTAGTTTTTTTTTCCGCTATCCAACTCCAGAAGAATTGTTTGTAACCTCGCACTGAAATTGTACACAATTCTTTCTGCCTTCTCCATTCGAGCAAGACAACACCCGAACTAGTGAGTGCTGAGGTCTTTGCTGAGTTTAACCATCTCGCACAGCTGGTCAACGAGCCCACTCGAATACCGGACATTGACGGCCAAACAGAAACACTCTTGACTTGTTCCTCACCTCTGACCCTGATAATATACAATAACAGCCTTATTTATTAGATTTCACTAATACTCGTTTGAAACCCGGAATAGTTATAACGAGAATAAGCACGTACATCAACCTATTCCTATTCCTTATTTATAAAATATTTTCCTACTCGTTTTAGTTATGCCCTGCTTATGTCAAATTTTGTCCTATAAAATTGACCGATCTAAAACTCTGGTTATTGAAAATGAAGCAAATCTGACACCTTTGTATATTTTTTGTCAAATAAATTTACAGACCTGACACTGCCTTTCATTTTTTCAAAAATTAATTAAGTGAAGGACAAAATGTATTTTTTTTTTTGAATTGGACAAGGTTTATATTGTTACCAGCAAAAGTAAGTATGAAGAAGAATGTTTCCCAATAATTTTAAGAACCATGTACGTGCTGAAGATTTGACATTAATGGCCCTTTTGGACGAAAATGCTCCTGCCAGACATTTGAAAATTTGACAAAACATTTGTTTGACAATTTTTTTTTTCAAAATGACATTTAGGTACTGAAACGGACTTACACCGGCTTTAAACCTCCTATGAAACAGTTTTAGCTTATTCCGACTCTAATTTTTGTTTATTTTTTTTATAAATAAGCTTTTCAGTATTAAAGGCGGTTTAAGGTCGGAATAACTTTATTCTGCCTTTAATACTCGTTTATAAATAAGGCTGTAAGTGTATTATCGCCTCTAAGCCGATCGGACCATTGTGTCATATCCGCAAATTTTCTCGTGTCAAAAAAGGCAGTTAAAGAAAGAACTCCTAGAAGAACCGTTTGGTAGTACGAGAAAGCCGACTGGGATGGTCTTAATAACTCTTTTAAGACCTTAACTGGTCACTATGCTTCCTCGATAGTGACGAAGATTCCAGTGCAGATATGCTTCATCGATAGGGACGTAGATTCCAGTGCAGATATGCTCACAAGTTTGATTCTTCTGGGAATGAGAACTTTTATCCCGAACAGGGTTAAAAGCATCAGACCTTAAGAGAACGCATGAGCTGTAAAGAGGTTATCAGGGTTAAAGAGGTAAGTTTCCGTTGTTACAAAGCCAACCCTGAGGAAAACCGGAATAAGTTTAAACAAGCCAGGAGGCCCTGCAATGTCCATATTCGACGGACCAATTTTTATATGACCAAAAACTAAGGCAAAATATACCGCAATGTCCCAAAGGCAGTAAGAATTTTTGGACTTTTGTGAAAAATATGAAGAATTCTTCTTCTTCCTCGGTCCCTACGCTCGTTGATGATGATAGTTAGCTCTCTCGCGAAAGCTAACCTTTTTGCTAGGCAGTTCGCCCCCCAACTCTACACTGCCAGGGGCTCAGTCCGAGTAGTTGGAAAACAGCATTTGTCCAGCCTATACCCAAAAAAGGTGAATCCTCCTCTCCCTCCAATTATCGGCCGATTGCACTAACGCCCCTTCTTTCTATGGTCATGGGAAACGCTGATAAAATATCAGCTCAAGAAATATCCTGAAGAACGAAAACTTCTTAATGACCGGCAGTACAGCTTTCGCAGCAACAGGACCACTGGTGATTTAATGGCATATCTCACCGAACAGTGGAACAAATCTTTACATCGTTTTGGAGAAAGTAAGATTGTTGCACTTGATATTTCAAAGGCATTTGATAGAGTTTGTCACCAGGCTCTCTTATCGAAAATGCGGGCTTTCGGTATCGATGAGTCCCTCCTTCGTTGGATTAGAAATTTTCTTTCGAACCGTTCTATACAAGTTGTATTGGGCGGGTTCAAGTCTGAAACCCACAAAATAAATGCTGGTGTGCCCCAGGGCTCCGTTTTGTCTCCGACCCTCTTTCTCAACTTCGGTCGTACGGTCATGTTCACAGAATCGTTCTTTAGCCGTACTACGCGGATGTGGAACTGTCTTCCACACTCTGTTTTCCCCAGTCATTGCAATGTGGAGGAATTTAATGCCAATGATAACCGACACCTCATCCTGAACTTTCTCCGTCTATCCCATTTTCCCTAACCTTCGCACTCTGCTTTGGCATAAAAAGGGAATGAAACCCCAATAATAGATATTATTATTGTTATTGCTCTGATTATAATTGTAACGTTTAATCTTTAAGAATCACTTTAACCGATATTTATAGTAAATTTGTATATTTTTAATTCTTTCAAATTGATGCTCTAAAAGATAAAAATCTTATGTATCTTTGTTACTTTAAAATCGAATAAATACTCAGAAAATACTTATATTTTTCCATAACTATCAATCCTCGGTTTTCAAACAATACAAACCCTAAACAACTGTAAACTACTTATTTAACTATCTGAAGTTTAAAAACTTATTTAAACAAATGTTCAACAGTTTTGAAGATGCTCCAGAGGCAACTGGAAAATGTCTGTATCAATATCCTTCTTTTATAAGCAAAATTCAAGAGAAAAAGCGAAAATTCAAGGTTATTTCAGAGTTTGCGATAATAGACCATAAATTATATCAATCAAAACTTGACATAAAAATCCCAACTTAATAGCATAATTTTGCACAGATGCTCAACTAAACTCGTTGCATTAATCAAAACAAAGATGATAGGGGAAATTAAAATTACAAGACATATGCATGGCAATCAATAACACTCACTCTAAAAGGTACTTATTATTTTCTTGGAAGTTTTATGATCGTTCGTGATATAGTGATTTGCACCCGAAACATGTTCAAATAATGACACCATCAAAGAATTTCAATTCAACATCCTATTGGCAAGCAAATTTTCAAGACTCTTATGTCGAAAAA
This sequence comes from Sphaerophoria rueppellii, assembly GCA_920937365.1. Taxonomy (NCBI): domain Eukaryota; kingdom Metazoa; phylum Arthropoda; class Insecta; order Diptera; family Syrphidae; genus Sphaerophoria; species Sphaerophoria rueppellii. The sequence goes on from CAKKXW010000001.1 coordinate 46,514,884, forward strand.
AATTGCACAAAACGTTCTGACAGCCATCTAATAACCGATGGCGGTAAAGCTCATCAAACTACCCTCGCGCGATGCGATGGACGCCAACATCGTTAAGTCGCATTGGTCTTGCTAACTTTACGATTTCAAAAATCTAATTACATGAGCTTTCAGTATTCTAGTTGGTGCCTTTTGAGGTTTTAAGTCTTTTGAATAAGTTCCAAGTAGTCAAACAGGTGGCTATATCGCTTAATGTTTAGCTTCTGGGCAGTAATTAATTCGTTAATCGTTTTGAAGAAGATACAATGTTGAGTGTCGATGGCGGTATTTTTTATTTGAATTCTGTAAATGAATATATTGTTGATGTAGGCTCAAGCTCAAGCATTCCACAAGTTGAATGTCATGTGTGTATGACTTGGTGGTGTTGATTGATAGTTACTTTGACCATTGAATGGGAGTAAGGGCAACAAGTTCTTCTCAAGTCGACTACATATGGTTTGAATGAGAAAAAAATAATAAACAATAAAAAATAACATAATTAGCAATTTTTAATAATGCTGTTTTTATGTTAAACTTGATGAAGTCTTAATTACTCTTTTTACCGAATTTAATTAGATTGAAATTAGTTTCGGTTTACTACAAGCATTACAAATTGCAAATTTAATAACAATTTTATTTTTGTAATTGAGAAGATGGCAATTAAATAAAGCAACAAAGCCTTCATAAACATATAATGCCAATTTTAATAATGATGCATTTTTTAATTGATGTAATAAAATTATTCCGTAAAAATATGAGTCCCTGATACCAAACTCATATCACTCATCCAAAAACGGAAATGTTCCAATGTCTTAGCTTCTAGATCTCGAAATGTAGAGACGTCGAACATGTAGGGACTAGGAAATAGGAACTTCAAATTAAGTCCACAATGGCCAAATGATCGGTTTAATCGACAAACTTCCATCAAATAATTCATCCTACCGTTTGGCTATACGAAAAGGCATTCACCAAAGTATTCTCTAGGCGAGGTAAGATTAGTGGCTGTCTGGACGTTATTGACTCACTTAGACTTTTAGGGTTCATTGAGATAGATACCACTGAAATATTGAAATATTATCGAAACAATTTTTGTGATATCTGTAAAACGGAAGTATATCAATATCGTTGCCAATTCCCTAGTATTGTCGAAGAAGAAGTCACCAAAATAGGTATTCTTTCTGATTGAAGAACTGTTACTTCTTCCTCCTCGTCAACACAACAACTACTACCGAGGTCATTTTAAGGAACACCCAGCCTGATGGCATGTCATCCTAAAAGGCGGCGGTGCCTCAGTTGTAACGAAGCGTTAGACAAAATTCCGCAGCCGAACTATGATAAAGCCTGAAATAGCAGAATAAATACAACCGCTCACTCGATAAATAGCTTAGCTCTGGAAACTACAGAGAAAAAGAAGAGAACGCAAACGAACCGAACACACAGAATACAACAGGAGAAAGCAAAAACACCAAAATAAATGATACTCATTCAGTTTGCGTGTGTTATAATTCATACTCAGAATCAACCGACTTAATTTTTTATACATTAGATGAGGTATTTTCGTGATCTAGGATCAGTTTCTGCTCCGGTTCGGTAGTAAATGCAACGCCTGAGGAGCTTGCATTCGCAAAATTACTTACTTGACTTAAGGTGGCGCTACAGTCCGTTGTGGACTTGGGCCTCAATCAACAGTCTCCGCCAGCCAGCTCGGTCCTTAGCTAGCTGTCTCCAGTTTTGCACTCCAAGTTGATTGAGGTCCTCTTCCACTTGAGTGCGCCACCTGAGTCGCGGTCTTCCTCTCCTCCTACGTCCCTCGGGAATAGTGTCGAAGGCTTTCCGGGCCGAGCATTGGTGTCCATCCGCTCAAATGACCGAGCCATCTGAGTCTCTGGACCTTGACCCTTCTGGCTAGGTCCATGTCGTTGTACAACCCGTAAAGTTCGCTGTTGTATCTTCTTCGCCATTCCCCTTCAATGCACACGGGGCCAAAGATGACCCGAAGAACTTTCCTCTCGAAACAGCCTAAGGCACTTTCATCCGATTTTGTCAAGGTCCATGCTTCTGCACCATACAGCAGGACTGGGATGATGAGTGTGTTGTACTATTTTACCTTAGTTGCTCGAGAGAGGGCTTTTCCACTCAATTGCTTTCTAAGCCCAAAGAAACAGCGATTAGCAAGAGTTATTCTTCGTCTGATCTCGGCGCTGGTGTTATTGCCCGTGTTTATAGCGGAGCCTAGGTAGACAAACTCCTCTACTACCTCGAAGTTATATGCGTCTATTGTGACGTTCTGTCCGAGCCGTCGGTGTTGGGTGTCCTTCCTCGAAGACAGCATATACTTCGTTTTTCCCTCATTTACCGCTAAACCCATTTTTGCCGCTTCTGTCTCAATTCTCACAAAGGCGCCATTGACATCACGCTGTGTTCTTCCCATTATATCAATATCATCGGCGTACGCGAGAAGTTGAACAGATTTTTGGAAGATAGTGCCTCTGGTGTTGACGGTGGAGTTCTGCACTATCTTCTCAAGAACGATGTTAAGGAAATCGCATGACAGTGCATCGCCTTGTCTGAATCCTTTTTTGACGTCGAAAGATTCCGTAAGCTCGTTGCCAACCTTGATGGAGCAGCGTGAGTTCTCCATCGTCATTTTGCACAAGCGAACGAGCTTGGCAGGGATGCCAAAACTAGACATAGCTTTTACAGTTCGTCTCTGTAGATGCTGTCATACGCGGCCAATCGATGAAAAGTGGTGGGTATCGATTTGGAGTTCATAGGTCTTCTACATTCGCATACCTGCCACAATTATTTTTGAGGAAATTAACAATTTATAGATCTAACTCATTTTTCCACCGACCACGGGTTTCTCTCTGATTCGGTACATTTGCCGACCGATTATTTTGTGTATTTGCACTTTTAGGAGCAACACTTTGTCCATTCTCGCCCTCTGGATATACACAAACAGAAGCGAAAGATCAACCTTAATTTAACAACCTATGTTGTGAAAAGGAATTTGATTTTGAACAGGCTACATAAGTTCATTCTTCGATCCACTCCAGATGCCAGGTGTACTCACTCCGAATACCAAAAGCAACCGTGAGAGCACTTCCAGTTTCTGCATATTTCGTAACAGTCAACGAAACATGAATTCGCTAGTTTATACCATAGAACAAGGGACAGTTGAAAATGTGGATTCCGGGCAGCAAACGTGCCTCGAAGAAGACGAAGACTGTCTTGGACGGTAGGTTGATGGCCACCGTTTTTTTTTTTTTAGATACGCAGGGTGTAATCCACATCGACTACTTGCAGATCGGGAAAATGGCCAGTATGGTGTTAAGCAAAATTACTTTGTCGGTGCGATGGCGAATTGAGATTTTTCGAAGGAAAAAATGATCTTCATCAATTATAACGCATAATTGCTACCCCGTACGACTTCTTTTTTGTTTCCGATTGTTCTTCAGTGAATCAATCGTTTCCGGTTTGTATACGACAACAAAGAACTATAAGGGGGTCAAGAAGACTTAAAATTCAAAGACTTAAAATTCGATTTATGAATAGATGTGAAGAAGATCAATAATTTTGCAAGCGCTGCCACCGCGGGGCCATGATCAAAATGCACCTCTTTACAAAAGATGATTTTCGAATTCAAGTTAAATCTAATATATAAAATTCTCGTGTCACGGGGTGCGTAATTGAACTCCTCCGAAACGGCTCGACTGATTTTCGTGAATCTTTGCGAGGATATCGGCTAAGGTGGAGGATCGGACAACATATATTTTTCATCCCCCTAAATGTGGTGGTGCACCCTTGGGTTGTGGGTAGCAATTACTGATGTAGCGGGTAGCATTTAAAAGCATTGGGTAACGGGAAGTGGAGACGCGGGTAACAGGTAGAAAACTGGAACAAGTTTAAACAAGCCAGGAAGGCCGGCTTTCGCAGCAACAGGTCCACTGGTGATTTGATGGTTTATCTCACCGAACAGTGGAACAAATCTTTACATCGTTTTGGAGAAAGTAAGATTGTTGCACTTGATATTTCAAAGGCATTTGATAGAGTTTGTCACCAGGCTCTCTTATCGAAAATGCGGGCTTTCGGTATCGATGAGTCCCTCCTTCGTTGGATTAGAAACTTTCGTTCGAACCGTTCAATACAAGTTGTATTGGACGGGTTCAAGTCTGAAACCCACAAAATAAATGCTGGTGTCTCCGACCCTCTTTATCATTTTTATTAATGATCTCTTGTCTGTTACTTCTAATCCAATAAATTGTATATTTGTATCGCTGACGATAGTACCCTTAGCACTTAGCTTCTCATATTCGTTTCCAGATTCAAATCCCTCCTCTTCGGATGTGGAACTGCAACGGCAAAATATGATAAGCTCATTAAACTCTGACTTAAACAGCATTGTACAATGGGGAATTAAAAACCGTGTAGAGTTTAATGCTTCGAAAACTCAATGCTGTCTTGTATCGTTGAAGCGAGATATACCCCCTTGCTCGGTATGTGCATCACTGACCACCTCTTGTGGTCCGAGCACATACGCGATTTCGCCAAAAATGCCGCAAGATGTTTGGGTTTCTTAAGACGGTGCAAGAAATTTTTCTCCCCGTCTAAAATGGCTATTATCTATAAAACCTATATCCGTCCAAAGCTTGAGTACAATTCCCACCTTTGGGCTTATGCTCCAGCTACTTACTTAAGCCTCTTGGATGGAATACAAAAAAGAGCTGTAAGAATGATAAGTGATAGAGAGATCACTGACGCATTCACTCCTCTAGACCACCGTCGTAACGTAGCGTGTCTCTCCCTGTTCTATCGCTACTTTTACGGTAATTGCTCTAGTGAAATAGCCAGTTGCATTCCTCCCCTCAAACAATTCGTTCGTAATACTCGCGCTTCTAGGAATGCCCATCAGTTTACCCTCGAGCCCAACTTCGGTCGTACGCTCAAGTATAGAGAATCATTTTTAGCGTTACTACGCGAATGTGGAACTCTCTTCCACACTCTGCCTTTCCCAGTCATTACAATGTTCAAGAATTTAAGACCAATGTACACCGACACCTCTTTTCAACCCCTTCTCTTCTTCACTGTGTCTCTGGCATAAAAAGGGTATTAAAAAACCCTTGAGTGGGTGCAAATTATAAAAAAAAAAGCTAGGTATAACGGGAGAGCGTGTAGGGGGTAGTAGGTAGCAATTACCGGTTAAGCGTGTAGAGTGTGTATGCATTGGGTAGCGGGTAGTGGGGTAGCGGGTAACAGGGTAAATGGATATAACGGGGTAGCGGGTAGACGGTAGTGAGAGAGAGAGTCTAGGCCTTTTATATCGATTGAGGCAGTACGAATTCTGTCGGGTCAGCTAGTACTTTTATATATTTTACGAATTGTAAGTTATCTAAATACTTTAGTGGGTCATTGATAGTAGAACGGATAACAAATGGCTTAAGTCGAATTCCGGTAGAAACCGAGGAATACCCAAAGTATTTAATTCCTATTTTTCAATACTTCTCCCATAGTTTCATAGAAAGATAATTCCGAAGAATGTGAAAAATCTTCAGTATATGTATTCAGTATATTTCCATTTGCATATGACCACAAACCAACTGACCATTAATTCATCTGATGGCTATCCAAAAGTCAGGGTTTGTCTTTGAGTGCATCTAAAAACGGTAAAACTGCATTGGATGCGTTATTCACACAAAATATTTCAACACCATTTGGCTAGTTTAGATAACTGTCAAATGCAATGTCAAAATCGCCTTGAAAAACGCTCATTAGCGACACCGTGTTCGTTCAAGCCACCAAAATATTAACAAATTGAAGAGAAAACATTGCAAATTTGTAAATTCAAGTTTGGTAGTCGTTTTGTTTACAAGGTGCATCAAACTATCGAACCGAAGAAGATTTGAGTGCGATGCAAATACAAAAACCAGCTACCAGAAGATAAATTGATGTGCGAGTAGATAGCGGAATGTGTTTGTTTATTTGCAATTTGCATTACACCAGACTAGAATTCATTGCGTTTGCAAATAAAATATTAAATTTATATCTTTGCTGAAGAATTATGAGAAAAAGATTGTTTTTGTTGAACTCACTTTGTTCTAATGCAATTTATTATACAATAATTAATTATTTTGTGCAACTTAACACTGCACACCTGGAGAGCCTACGATATAGTTTTTTTTTAAGTATGTTTCATGAGAGTAAGGAGTACCTTTGTTGAAGATTTTCATTTGGGAATTTCATCATCGTGTTCACAATCATTAACACGAGTATGCAAGTACATTTGTCTTTTGGGGCATTGTGCATCAAAAGGTAGCGACTGTAGTTGGTTAACATTTGTTTTTCGATATCTTGATGGTTCTTCTGCAGTGGCACTGATCCGAATCGTACTTTTTGTTATCTTTTTCTATGTGAATGGTTCCATTAACCCATCATCATTATAAGGTTTAATGGATGTGGTTTAATAGTTCATATACTTGTGAAATTAAATACAGTAGAGAGTTTACATTGAGTTGACCTTAGGTGTTTTGACCTCGTTACTTTATTTGTTACATTAAGCTTAACCTTGATAAATATTTCGTCTAAACAGAAACATTTTGGATGCTTTGATATATGATTCTCTGGACATGAAGAGCGTTTTAAGAATCAAGCATGTTCTGTTAGTTTTGAGCAGCTGCCAACTTATTTTTTCTTCCACATTGCTATTAACTGCTACTATTGACCCTATTGACCCAAAGTAACTATTTTGCATCTACCCTGATAGTTCTTCAATTGCTGTCATAATTTCTTAACCAGACTTTGATACCTTAACTTGGCTTGAAAAGTTTATTTGAGATCCCGAATTCCTTAGACTTTTTACTAAGCTGGCGACTACAAGGTCTATAAGCAGCTGGCATGTTGGTAAATTCCATTTTTCCATTGCTGGTATGCAGTATTCTCCTACATCCAGTAGATAGCTTAAGAACAACAAAACGGTTCGTCTTGATGGAATTCCAGCAAGGCTTTCATAGATGCGCCAATATTATCAAGCAAACTGGAGAGGGATTCACTTTAATCCCGCTGTTGGCAAAATAATCTTTGAGATATTTGCAAAGATGGAGTCAGAACGACCTCCTGGATAGAGCCTGCCGAGACTGTCCACAGTACGACGTCAAAATCGTACTCGGAGATTTCAATGGATTAGTTGGAAAGCGTAGCCTCCACGAATATAGAACAAATAACAGCTTCCGACTTTGCTGCAGCTCGTAATACGGTGATAAGTAGCACTAGGTTTCCAAGACGAAAGATCTACACAGCAACCTGGCAATCTCCGGATGGTCGAACCACCAACCAAATCGACCATGTGCTAATCGGCGCAAGGCACGCATCCAACATCTTGAACGTGCGCACTTTCCGAGGAGCAAATGTCGACTCTGACCACTTTCTGGTAGTGGCTAAGCTTAGAGCTCGACTATCAAACGACAAAAAAACATGTGCGGCGCCAAGAAAGAAGTTCAACATCGGTTGCCTTGACACTCCGGATAATGAATGCCAGAGACTACAGGGAGCGCCTGAGTAAGCGACTCTCCGCCGCCGTCCTCCCAAATACCATAAATGGCAACGCCTTGTGGAACCAATATCGCCAAATAATAAAAAAAAAATGTAGCCGACACCACCATAGGTTACTAGCCACCCCGAAAAAGAACCTGTGTTATGATGAGTGCGCGTTATTGAAAAAAGAGACAGAAATTGCACGTTTGCAAATGCTGCAACGCAAAACAAGAGCAGCAGGAGAAGAGTATCGAGCAAAAAGGAGAAATGAGAAAAAGACCCTGCGAAGGAAGAAAAGAGCATCCGCAATTTCTCAGCTCAAAGATCTAGAAGTGTCTCGGACCATGAAGAACACCCAGCGTTTCTTTAAAAGGTCGAAGCAATTCTTCTGGTTTCAGAACCGTGACACAGGCTCTTCGAAACAGTGAAGGAAACTTAATCACCGAAGCACAGGGAATTGCAGATTTTTCACAAAATGTCGAGCGAACTAATGACGAAAGAGAAAAAGGCCAGTCATTTAAGACCCAGTCCCAGCCCCCAGCACAGAAGAGGTAGAAAGAGCCACCCAAATGCTAAAAAACAACAAGTCCGCCGGGTCGGATGGCATACCTGTGGAACTCTTTAAATATGCAGGAGGAGTTTTGATGAACCGCATGCACCAAGTCATCACCAAACTATGGGATAAAAAATGCATGCTCACTAACTGGTAGATAAGTTCCATATACCCCATTTACAAAAATTCTATCCTATGTCATACAAAAACTACCGCGGCATATCCCTGCTTAATGTTGCATACAAAATCTTATCCAACGTACTGTGAGAGCGTCTTAAACCGTTCTGAAACACAATAATCAGCACGTAACAGTGTGGCTTTAGGCCCGGCAGAACAACGATACACCATATATTCACACAGAGGCAGATCCTGGAAAAGACTAATGAATTTCAAGTCGAAACCCACCATCTTTTCATCGACTTCAAAGCTGCTTATGATAGCATCCACCACTAAGAGAACAAACTGATCCAGCTGTGCCGCATAACGCTAAACAATACGCAGTGCAGAGTGTAAATGGGAAACAGCTCATACAAGTTTTTTCAAACATGCGCAGAGCTTAGACAAAGAGATGCGCTGTCATATGACTTCTTCAAAAAATTCCTGAAGCAGATAGTGCCCAAGGCAGGTGTGAACACGGAAAACACTATCTTCAACAAATCCACCAAGCTCCTAGGCCATAGAGGGGGTATTACCTAGAGTCGCAACTCGTTCTCTTTTTTTGAAAATCACCGTCCAAAAAAATTTTCAATTTACTCTCTTTTCTTGGGTATGTGAATCTCTGTAAATCCATACCAATGCTAATGTGTTGGTTCTCCCTATTTGAAATGCATTGAGAAACCTACACATTCGCATTGATATGGATATTTCATCAAATTTAATTTTTTAGGTCTAAAGAGAGCAAAATGCCTTGAGTTGCGACGGTATACCTCCTCCGTGACCTAGGCTTTGCGGACGATATTGACATCTTCGGTCGATCCAAGAGAACTGTGCTTGAGGCCTTCTAAGCGATTAAAGAACAGTTGAAAGTCGTAGGCCTTGAAGTGAATGAGGACAAAACAAAGTACATGCCATCAACAAACAAAGCAACATCATCCACCGCCTAGGACAAAACGTCACTGTTGGTAGCAGCAATTTTGAGGTAGTTAAGGAGTTCACCTACCTTGGAACAAACATCAATACCACAAACGACACCTTAGTGGAAATCCGAAGAAGAATTACCCTAGCAAACCCCTGCTGCTTCGGTTTGGCAACACAACAGTGCTGGACGATAAGTAAAAAACGGGAATTGATACTGGGCACGTTCGAAAGAAAAATTCTACGACGGATATTCGGTCTCGTATGCGACGATGGCAAATGGAGAAGAAGGTTCAACCGAGAACTGTACGAGCTGAACCAAGATGTATAGCTATATAGTCCAGAAGGCCAAGAAAAGACGACTACTTTGGCTCGGCCACATCGAGCGAATGGACGACAACGCTCCAGCCAAGAAAGTCTTCTAATCCCAGCCCAGGACGCAAGGAAGACCGAACCTACGGTACAATGACTAAGTTAATGTGGATGCCAGAGCGCTTGGTTTCGGCGACTGGAGAGTGCATGCGAGGGACCGATCACGCTGGAAGATCCTCTATGGATTGTGAGCCGGATAAGTAAGTAAGGAAGTAGTAGGAGTCAGAAGTTAATTGAATTTTTTTTTTTTAAGGCGCTTCCACTACTCGTCTATGTGAGGTAACCTGGTTTCAGGACCAGCTTATTGCACTTTGAAAGCGAGTCCAAGGACTTTGGGTACCTCTAATTGGTGTTTTATTGCGAACGGATTATGAACGGTTTAGTTGGCGAACACCGTTAACGTCAAATTGATTATTTTGGAAGTTTATCATTCTCGCAAGACTCAGTACCCGTGAAAGCTAAAGAATAAAATCACGAGAAACATGTTAGATTTGGAGTCCACACCTTTGGCCAACGCATATTACTCATTCGCTATGGTAATCGGCGTAAAAGTGGACACACATTTGTTGAAATTAACTTCTCATCTAATCAACTATCGAGTAACGAATTTTTAGGGGCTACATGAAGATCTTTCTCATCTTTAATTTTCAATAAACGAAGCGTTCAGACGTTCAAAAATTGTAAATTATATTCAAACATCCAAATAATGTTCTTTCAGATTCTAATATAGACGGCAAGGCTGCCAGGTCAACGCTCAACCTTTTCAATTTTTCATCCCAAATTACAATGTCCGAAACATGTTTAGTTTTTCGCCTTAGAGGTCATTTTCGACAAAATGCGTTTGTCAACAGAGCTTAGCGATTTGCAAGAACAACGACCTAATCCCAACTTGATGCAGTTTTGATTATCATCAATTCAGAAGTGCTGATGACAGCCAGAGCTTAAATTGGCTTCCAAATGCAAACAACTTTGAATAAAACTACATTAAGCCATTGCCAAAACAGCCAGCGGGAAACGTCAGTCTGCGAATTGTGTTCTCCACTGTTGTAACTTGCAAAGTTAATGAGAGGGAAAATTAAAACTTAAGAACCACACATGAAGTCTTGTTCATTTCAATACAACCAAAGTGTATAGAACTCGTAATTCAGTGACGACTATTCTGGCTGACATTAGATTTGAATGGGCTAGGAGAAGACTTCACTGGACTGGCTGGCGCGTGATGCCTACAAATATAGAAGCTCGTGAGTGTTCTATGGTGTGGCAATTAATGGTTGGCGTTGATGGGACCGCACATTCGTATAGAAGTTACTTGACTTTTTCAATATAAATAGAAGATTCCCTTCTCGGTCAGGTATCAGTTTGAACGAAGACGCGGTCTTGAGTGCAAGATGCATAAAACGGTTTTGATCCTTTTGGGAATTGTTAGTTTGGCCACTGCTGGCTGGCTCGGTGGAGGTGGTGGTGGATATGGAGGAGGAGGAGGTGGCGGTTGGTCACAAGGTGGTGGCGGTTGGTCACAGGGTGGCGGTGGAAAAAGCCGGGGATGGTCAAGTGGTGGCGGAAGCAGCGGCTGGTCGAAAGGAGGAGGAGGAGGTAGTGGTGGCTGGTCTAAAGGAGGTGGAGGAAGTGGCTTCAACCTTGGTTCCCTTGGAGGATTGAAACTCGGTGGAGGTGGTGGTGGATGGAATCTTGGTGGATTACAACTCGGTGGAGGTGGTGGAGGACGAAGTCATGGTGGTGGCGGAGGAGGTTGGCAAGGATTATCAGGAGGAGGCGGTGGCTGGTCGAAGGGAGGTGGAGGTGGTGGATGGTCGAAGGGAGGTGGAGGTGGTGGATGGTCTCAAGGAGGAGGAGGTGGCGGATGGAAACAAAGTGGTGGTGGAGGAGGAGGTTGGTCGCAAGGTGGTGGCTCTGGATGGAAATCTGGCGGTGGAGGTGGCCGTGGATGGTCGAGTGGTGGAGGAGGTTGGAATCAAGGAGGTGGCGGCGGCCATGGAAGCTGGTAAATCAACTGACTATCGATGTGTGAATAGAAAATTTCGTTGAATTGTAAAAATGTATTGTAGACGTTAAACAAATCTGTTTGTATCAATCAAAGCGCTTTTTTAAACTTTTCTGTTAATAAATCTCTTAAACTTTAATGCCATCTATGCCTTTTTGCGAAAAAAAAACACAAACTTGTGAACTTACTTACTTACTTAAGGTGGCGCTACAGTCCGTTGTGGACTTGGGCCTCAATCAACAGGCTCCGCCAGCTAGCTCGATCCTTGGCTAGTCGTCTCCAGTTTTGCACTCCGAGTTGATTGAGGTCCTCTTCCACTTGAGTGCGCCACCTGAGTCGCGGTCTTCCTCTCCTCCTACGTCCCTCGGGAATAGTGTCGAAGGCTTTCCGGGCCGGAGCATTGGTGTCCATTCGCTCTAAATGACCGAGCCATCTGAGTCTCTGGACCTTGACCCTTCTGGCTAAGTCCATGTCGTTGTACAACCCGTAAAGTTCGCTGTTGTATCTTCTTCGCCATTCCCCTTCAATGCACACGGGGCCAAAGATAACCCGAAGAACTTTCCTCTCGAAACAGCCTAAGGCACTTTCATCCGATTTTGTCAGGGTCCATGCTTCTGCACCATACAGCAGGACTGGGATGATGAGTGTGTTGTACAGTTTTACCTTAGTTGCTCGAGAGAGGGCTTTTCCACTCAATTGCTTTCTAAGCCCAAAGAAACAGCGATTAGCAAGAGTTATTCTTCGTCTGATCTCGGCGCTGGTGTTATTGCCCGTGTTTATAGCGGAGCCTAGGTAGACAAACTCCTCTACTACCTCGAAGTTATACGCGTCTATTGTGACGTTTTGCCCGAGCCGTCGGTGTTGGGTGTCCTTCCTCGAAGACAGCATATACTTCGTTTTTCCCTCATTTACCGCTAAACCCATTTTTGCCGCTTCTGTCTCAATTCTCACAAAGGCGCCATTGACATCACGCTGTGTTCTTCCTATTATATCAATATCATCGGCGTACGCGAGAAGTTGAACAGATTTTTGGAAGATAGTGCCTCTGGTGTTGACGGTGGAGTTCTGCACTATCTTCTCAAGAACGATGTTAAAGAAATCGCATGACAGTGCATCGCCTTGTCTGAATCCTTTTTTGACGTCGAAAGATTCCGTGAGCTCGTTGCCAACCTTGATGGAGCAGCGTGAGTTCTCCATCGTCATTTTGCACAAGCGAACGAGCTTGGCAGGGACGCCAAAACTAGACATAGCTTTGTACAGTTCGTCTCTGTAGATGCTGTCATACGCGGCCTTAAAATCGATGAAAAGGTGGTGGGTATCGATTTGGAGTTCATAGGTCTTTTCCAGGATCTGCCGCAACGTGAAAATTTGGTCGATGGTTGACTTTCCTGGCCTGAAGCCACATTGATAAGGACCAATCAGATTGTTGACGAAAGGCTTCAGACGTTCACATATTACTGCAGAGAGGATCTTGTAGGCGATGTTTAGTAGACTTATTCCTCTATAGTTGGCGCAGTTTAGAGGATCTCCCTTTTTCGGGATCGGGCAAACAATGCTGAGGTTCCATTCATCGGGCATGCATTCCTCTGACCATATCTTACAGATGATTTGTTGCATGCTCCTATCTAGCTCGTCGCCTGCTGCTTTGAACAACTCAGCAGCTAGTCCATCTGCTCCAGCGGCTTTGTTGGATTTCAGCCGTGATATTGCGGTTTTCACTTCTTCTAGGTCGGGTTCACGGAATTGTTGGCTATCATCGTGTCCGATGAAAGGCTCCTGTCTGACGGCGGTATTTTGTTCGTCGTCGCCGTTATACAATCTACAGAAGTGGTCTTTCCAAATCCCCAGCATTGACTGCGATTCTACTATGATGTTCCCTTGTTTATCTCTGCAGGCATCAGTTCTTGCTCGATGACCTTGAGCCAGCTGTTTAACCTTTCGATAAAACCTCCGAACTTCATTCCTGCTGTTGGCTCTCTCAACATCCTCGATCTGACGCTTCTCATGCTCTCTCTTTTTCCTCCTGAGAAGCCGGCGTTCCTCTCTCCTCTTTTGCTCTTAGAGCTCACGAGCAGCTCTTGTCCTTCTATGCAGCGCCGCTTTGTATGCCTCCTGCTTGGCTGCATGGGCCTGCCTGCATTCTTCATCAAACCAGGGGTTTCGTTTTGGTGGCTGTGTGAAACCCAGCACATTAGAGGCGGCATCTCTAATTGCTCTTTGGCAATGTTGCCACTGGTCTTCGATACTTGATGTTGGCGGCATAGGACTCCTTAAGAGGTTACTTGACACTCGATCAGAGAATGATCTGGCGATCTCTTGCGATTGTAGCCGTCCGACGTCGAATTTTCTTGCAGCATTTCCTTGTTTTGGCCGTTGTCGGGATATTCGTAGCACTACCTTGGCTACGACGAGGTAGTGGTCCGAGTCGATGTTAGCTCCTCGGAAAGTTCGAACATCTAAAATGCTGGACAAGTGCCTTCCATCGATCGCAATGTGATCAATCTGGTTGACGGTTGATTGATCAGGAGATCTCCATGTACCTTTATGGATGTTGAGATGAGGGAACCAGGTGCTTGCTACCACAACATTTCGCCCCGCAGCAAAATCGATCAGCCTGAATCCGTTATCGGATGTGGTGTCGTGCAGGCTGTGCTTTCCGACCGTTCCACCAAAGATGTCCTCTTTTCCCAGCTTAGCGTTAAAATCGCCGAGGACAATTTTAATGTCATAACTAGGACATTGCTCGTATGTTTTGTCGAGGAGCTCGTAGAACTCGTCTTTGGTGTCGTCCTTTTTCTCTTCTGTGGGGGCATGCGCACATATTAGGCTGATGTTGCCGAATTTAGCCTTGATTCGGATTGTCGTGATGCGTTCGCTCACACATTTGAAGCTCAAGACTTTTTGCCTGAGTCTGCTTCCCACGACGAATCCGCATCCAAATAGTCGCTGTTGTTGCTCTCGGTAACAATTACCATAGTAGATGTCGCAGTTTTTCATCCTCCTTTTGCCCGGTCCATCCCATCGCATTTCCTGGATAGCGGTAATATCTGCTTTGTAGCAGTTGAGGGTCTCCGCTAACTGTTCGGCAGCACGCGGTCTATTAAGGGACCTAACATTCCACGTGCATATCCGAAAATCGTTGTCCTTTGTACATTTGCTTGGGTCGTCATCAGTGTATCCGTCCGTTTCCGAGGCCTGTTGTTGCTTCGCAACTAAACTTTTTTCTACGTGGTCGGGAAGTCACCCCAACGCACAACCCCCAACCTGGAGTACCAGGCACTTGATGTGACTCCAAGTGCAAGAGCCGGAAAAACCACTCCTTTTACGGCCTGGGCTTCAAATAAGTCGAAGTAGCCCGTAAAGGTGTTCACCAAGTAGTTCGGCCTAACTGGAACTGGAGACGCCACCGTTGATTCCAAAGAAGAAATTCATTCGCTGCCGTCCCTCGGTGGGAGTGCCTTGGTGGGAACACTCCTTCGTTGTGGGGTAATTGGTAGTAACAGCCTACTCCGCTTCGACCTGTCGACCATGGGAGGCCCTTCTGCGAAATCAAGTTTCGCGATCGCATAGCTCTAAGCTTCATAGTAGTAGTTACCGTAAGCGCCACGTCAAGGCTTACCCCGTGGAGGTGAACTTGTTTTATCGAAATGTGTTTAGTTTTAAGATTGATTGCCTTTATTGGCCTGTCGAAATGTCGAAAGTTGAATCCTTAATGCATCTAAATATTTTATTTGGTTTGCAAACTTTTGGTAATGCCTACATTAACTACTTAACCAGGAACTTGTCTAGTTGGCTTCATTTAATTTACAAACAAAAAACTCATTCAATCAAAATGTAACTCAATTTATTGGACCAAAAGCATCGAAATAAACAATTTAATCGACTAGGAATAGGTATGACTATGCAGGCGGTAACAAAGGCACTAGGTTACAAGCCAACTTCCAATTATTGCGTAGTTTCTGGCAAAGAAATTGATTGTGCCTTTTGGCTGTTATATCGTCAACGACGATGGGCGCGGCGGCGGTAGCCGCCACTACAGCTAAAAAGAAGACAGATAGCCTGAAGACACGATTTTGCTTGTGTATTTCTAGAAATTAGTTAAGATAGTTTTATTTTAATGGATTTATTTTTAATTTTCAGTTTACTGGATTATGTTTGATTAATAATTTTGTTCAGTGCAATGAACAGTCTTATTGCGGGTTAATTTCTTGAAGCTGTGTTGAACTTCCATCGAGGGAACTTTTTCTTGCATTTTGGATTGCATTTTACAGCGGCCCTGATGTTTCGGTGGTGAGCGAACTGTGAACGTAGACAACTTTAAATGAATGCCTTTAAAGTGTGCTTAAATTTTATGTTTTAAAGGTACAAAGTATAAGAACTGAAAAGCTTTCAAGAGTATCGTTTGCGTATGCTACGTACCAAAAAGTGTAGGCTACTTACCTTAGTATTGGTGGCGGATTTACACATTTTTTAAGTAAAGGCTTAACAATTTTTGCTGCTCTAATTTCTAAAATCGAAAAGTCAATGTTTATAAAGCTTGTCGTGTGACTTGTGATTTAGAAAGTTTTTTGTTTTCAATATTTTCACTGGGGCGTATACTTGTTATTTTTTTCAGAAAAAAGGAATAAATTATTAATTTAATTAAAAATGTTATTAGAATAAAAGTAGTTCTTAAGGCGCTTAGAATAAGTACAAACATTAAATTTCAAAATACAAACAGGAATTTTCCATGTGCTTACAGGAGTGAAGCCAAATTTGAATTTATAAAATAATGAATAAACTCAAATAATCATTATTCCTTCCGATTCGATACACAAAACAGCTAAAGCATTTTATTTTTCTTGAGTTAGGGACGACCTTAAATAATTTTTGACGCTTTTAAGATGAAAAAATGTTCTTACCCCGTAGTGTCCGTAGCTTTGTGGTTAGGTGCGTTGGCTGCTAATCAGAACGTCGTGGGTTCAAGTCCTACTCGTGCTCATAGTTTTTATTCCATCTTTCATGGGCACTGCCTCTTGCGAAGAACTGTCAAAACTTCCAAGAGTATCATCTGTCATGAAAAAGTGCTTCTCAACTTTGCCGTTCGGAATCGGCATAAAATTGTAGGTCCCCTCAATTCTTGTTGATGAGAGTAACCCACTTAGGCCTTGGCTCTTCAAGAGCTGTCGCGCCACTCTATTTATTTATTTTATTTAAATGTTCTTACCCCGGACCAATTTGATAAATATTTTGCAAACTCGGTTTTCACAGGAACAAAGAAAGACTTCCCAACAATTCAGGTTCTGGTTTTACAAAAATCAAAGTTGATTTCTGTTTGGATTAAAAAAAAAAGGTCCACCAAACCAAAAATTCCGGCAAGTTTAAGCATAGGTACATGACTCATCCAAACATGGAAATCTTCGACTGACTTGAGTGAGAAAAAAAAATTGAAAATAATTTCTTCGATTTTTTATTCAAATGGGGCCGATTTTGTGAATATCCAGTTTTTGCATATCTCCGTGTTTCGAAGGATTGCTTGATTGAGAACTTATTTAGTTTTTAGCGAAATCAGTTCAGCGATTTTTTAAAATGGAAAAAAGTTAAAAAAAAATCTAACAAAAGCTGAAAGTATTCATCATTTATTTATGAAAATTATGATCATTTCAGCATAAATTGCGACAAAAAATCTTTTTCAACAATGATAGAAAATATAATATTCGTCAATAATTTGTTATAAGCAATTGAAAAGGGGTTTAAGTGGATATACACGGTGGTCAATGAAAATATTGATTACCCTTGATAGATTTTAACCTATTGGTGTCGTCGAACACATTTTGGAAAGGCCGTTGCATTACAACTTTAACCCCACGCCCATAGAACGCTCTGAAATAGTAAAAATGTTCATTGAATGTTCGGTTGTTGCAACACAACGTGTATATCGTCAAAAGAATAGCGGTTGTTTTGAGCCTAAAAGTGACACTGTTCATCGCTTAGCTTCGGTTTGTAGCGAACCGCCCACATCCAAATCGACCATGCTTTTTTTTTTAATATCGATGTTAACATTTTCTTTTGTACAGAAAATCGTGCCCAAGAATTCGCGTGTAAACATTGTCTAGAGAAGAAAGAAATCGAAATGAATTGAAATTCAATAAAAAATAGAGAAACATTTAAGAAAATTGATATCGGCTGTCAGTTTCCGGAATTTAAATACAAAATTTTGGGTAAAGCCCGTATGATATCTACTACATGATTTTCATCATTATATCAGCATTAATAATATAAAAATGTCAGTTCCAAGAAAAAGGGACAACATTATTTTATAAAGACAGAGAAAGAAATCTCCTGACAATTTCAAATAGCATAATAATCCAGCCTTGTCATGGATCTCATCCTTCAATGTTTTCCTGCAATATAACAAATCCGTGAAATTGCACTACGCCGGATACTTATTTAAAAAATTCTAGTTACTTTATCTGTTCTCTTATTTTATTTTTCACTTTAATATCTCATCGTCACACATTGAGGGAATTTTAGATATGTTTTTTTTTTTTCACACTATCAGAATTGGTCGTAATGTCTGTAGCTTAGTGGTGCGTTGGCTGCTAAGCAGAACGTCATGGGTTCTACTCCTACTCGTGCCCATAGCTTTTATTTCATCTCTCACGGGCACTGCCTCTTGCGAAGAACGGACAAAATTTCCAAGAGTATCATCTGTTATGATGCTGTTCGGAATCGGCGTTAAATTGAAGGTCCCCACAATTCTTCACACGCACTTAGAGAATTGTTGATGAGAGTAAGACACTTAGGTCTTGGCTCTTAAAGAGCTGTCAAGCCGCTCTATTTCTATCAGAATTGGTCGTATAGGCTTTTAGCAAGCACCATATTACGACCAATGATTTGCCAATACAGGGACTGTGTGGTACCACCGGATCATCACTTAGTGTGGTGTTAGTTGTTAGTAAGCACATAACGAAACTAAAACAAATAACACAACACACATAAATAATTAACATAAAATAAAGAAAAAAAAAACATTACCAAATCAACATAAAACATTAAAAAAGTGAAACACTGGTTTTCAAAATTATTTTAAGTTGAATTTTACTTAAATTAATATCAAAAGGTTTTGAGTTCCAGTTTATAAGTTTACCCATACGTGTCAAAGGCTCATGCATTCCACAATTAGTACGGTGAATATGGATCTAAATCAGATCCTGACTACGGAGAGTATAACCTCCCCCTCGAGAGCAAAACAAAATTTTACAGAGAAGGTCAGGAGCATCAGTCCAGTTATAATTTGATGGAAAAATACAATATCATTATTGCTTCTTCTCTGTTGTTAGTATTTGCATATTTAGGATTGACAAACGATTTTCGTATAAGAGGGTATTTAGGAGAGCATTCCACTGAAACCCTTTTACCAAAAAACAGGTAAAATTCCGTTGCACAGATTCCAGTCTTTCAATATGAAAATAATTAATAAGTATTTCTTTTATTTTCAGAACCCCCTATTGCACAATCAGTACACGGAAGAACAATTTTGCATCATTGATAAAGTAGGACTTTTGTTTGTTAGTTTATCCACTACAAACATACAACCGACAAACAAACAAAATTCTTACTTTTTATATTAGTATCTATAGATTATGCCGGGTGATTCACGAGCGTTGTGCCAATAAGCTAGAGGGTGTAGGTTGAGTTGAGACAAGAAAAAAATCGTATAGGAGAGGGGGTCTATTCCCCCCCCCTCTTAGCCGTGAGGCGCAATTTTCTGAAAAATTGACTTATAAATAAAATATTAAAAACTAACGGCTTCGTTTACAACATCGTGTTGTACCTGAAACCCAGAAACATCTTTTTTCATTTTGTTTTTAAATTAAATTGTTTTTTGGAATAGTTTAAGAAATATTACTTTTCAAACTCAAAATTTTCAAAAAAAAAAAAGCAAAAAACTAAGTTTTTTCAAAATTTTATGTAATTGAGTACTAATTTTGTTTTAAAAATTCAATGCCACTGTTAATTTTTAGTCGAAAACAGAAAACCGGATGCAAAAATGTCTTTCCGTTTTCGAGAAATAAAAAAAAAAAAAAGCAGAACCACTTTGTTTTAATTTTTACCTATCTCGACTTTTAGTTTTATTAATTTATGAAACATTAACCTTTCTTATAATATTTGTTCTGTGATTGGAATTTTATGAGGCCTCATTAAAGTAGAAAAGTATTGGATTTTCCCTGGATTAATCATTTTGTTCATTGATAACGACTGAAAACTGATCTGAAATTTTAGAATTGGGTATGCAGTATTTAAGACCATTTTAATATATACACATTTGATTTGAATTTCGATTTTTAATATCGATCCCAAGGAAGGGAATTCTATTGTCGAAATATTGAAGTTCAAATACTAAATAATTATATCGTACATAGAAATTACTTACTTACTTACTTAAGGTGGCGCTACAGTCCGTTGTGGACTTGGGTATCAATCAACAGGCTCCGCCAGCTAGCTCGATCCTTAGCTAGTCGTCTCCAGTTTTGCACTCCGAGTTGATTGAGGTCCTCTTCCACTTGAGTGCGCCACCTGAGTCGCGGTCTTCCTCTCCTCCTACGTCCCTCGGGAATAGTATCGAAGGCTTTCCGGGCCGGAGCATTGGTGTCCATTCGCTCTAAATGACCGAGCCATCTGAGTCTCTGGACCTTGACCCTTCTGGCTAAGTCCATGTCGTTGTACAACCCGTAAAGTTCGCTGTTGTATCTTCTTCGCCATTCCCCTTCAATGCACACGGGGCCAAAGATAACCCGAAGAACTTTCCTCTCGAAACAGCCTAAGGCACTTTCATCCGATTTTGTCAGGGTCCATGCTTCTGCACCATACAGCAGGACTGGGATGATGAGTGTGTTGTACAGTTTTACCTTTGTTGCTCGAGAGAGGGCTTTTCCACTCAATTGCTTTCTAAGCCCAAAGAAACAGCGATTAGCAAGAGTTATTCTTCGTCTGATCTCGGCGCTGGTGTTATTGCCCGTGTTTATAGCGGAGCCTAGGTAGACAAACTCCTCTACTACCTCAAAGTTATACGCGTCTATTGTGACGTTCTGCCCGAGCCGTCGGTGTTGGGTGTCCTTCCTCGAAGACAGCATATACTTCGTTTTTCCCTAATTTACCGCTAAACCCATTTTTGCCGCTTCTGTCTCAATTCTCACAAAGGCGCCATTGACATCACGCTGTGTTCTTCCCATTATATCAATATCATCGGCGTTCGCGAGAAGTTGAACAGATTTTTGGAAGATAGTGCCTCTGGTGTTGACGTTGGAGTTCTGCACTATCTTTTCAAGAACGATGTCAAAGAAATCGCATGACAGTGTATCGCCTTGTCTGAATCCTTTTTTGACGTCGAAAGATTCCGTGAGCTCGTTGCCAACCTTGATGGAGCAGCGTGAGTTCTCCATCGTCATTTTGCACAAGCGAACGAGCTTGGCAGGGACGCCAAAACTAGATATAGCTTTGTACAGTTCGTCTCTGTAGATGCTGTCATACGCGGCCTTAAAATCGATGAAAAGGTGGTGGGTATCGATTTGGAGTTCGTACATAGAAAATGAACAAGAAAAATCATGATTCATCAGCGTTAATAGGATAAATCAGCTGCCTTTAAAATTTGCCGCTCTAGGCTCAAGTCTACTCAGCGTACTGGTAAATCCATAGCATCTGATGATCAAAAGAACTGATGACGAACTAAAAACCATATTAGTATTTCTCTTTTTGTTTACAAGCATTTGAATGAGTTATAAATCTCAAACGACATGAAACTTCAAATTAGAATCCAGAATCTAATAAAAGTCAGAAATCAGGAAATCAAAAACCGCCATTCAACTGGATGTCATAATGATGAAACACGCGTCTCCCATACTAAAATATAGCAATGGCTTCACGATGACTTCGACAATAATATTTGGATGGATCCCAAATGACATTCAATGCCTCCTTATATTAGAAAAACACTCAACAAGATTAATGACTTCTGCTTTGAATAAGAAACGTGATGGTGATGGAAAAGAAGATATGAGTTTCCAACCCGGAAGTGGATTTCACATATTAAAACAAAACAAAAAACTACAGAACTCATATTTTCGTTTATACAAACTATACTGGATACATAATAAGAACCTTAACTGATGTTGTTATAAGATCAAACTGTCAAAATTGCATGTTAAATAAATGCAACCCAATATTCTCTGAATATTAACAGAAATACAAAGCTCAACCGAAAATTATAAGCCAGCTCAGCGCAGTGCAAAATTTTGCAACAGAATGGGAAATGCCTCTCAAGATTAGCGCACTTTTAAACAATTTTTCTCAAGGTAAAAACTGTCACCTCAGAGCCGCACTTATTGTATATGTATTCATTAAAACCATTGCCATGCTTTAATGAAGCATTTGATTCCAAAATTAATGATTTTTTTCGTCGACCTAAACGATCTCGAATAGATCAACACTCTTAAGCCCCAGAATCAATCACAATACAGCAATCAATCTTTCTGTGCGCACAGAAAAACCACAATATTTATGATCTTCTTCGGCGGTAAATTCGATGTTTCTTTTTTCTGTCAAATAAAACAAATATCTAACGTCAAGAACTAGCTCCATGATAGTTTAGATATAGAATCCGCATTGTAAGCGTTTACACTTCATACGCATCAGAGATTCAGACATTCCATCCTCCCCTTTTTCAGTTAGAGTTAAAAAGAAGTAAATGTAATGACTGCGGTTCATGATCGTTGATCTTTTTACGCAGTAGAGAATTTTCCGCCACCTACCGGCCAAATCACTATCCCATTGAAATGGAACAAGAACTCTGCGACCATCACGGTAATAATTACATTTACTCTCGATGCGGATCGGCTAAAGGTCAACTTTTTGGTCAAATTTAACTACTTCCCGCTGAAGCACGAGATCACTGGCTAGACTATGTCAAAAAAAAAAAAAAACAAAATACAAGGAATAGTCTTCTTCGCCACGGAGTAATTGATGGCTCGCCTTAGAAAAATGATTTTAATTGCACAGCTTGGGTTGCACATACCGCACCGCCTTGCGGCCTCCACAGCTCATCGTTACTTTGTGTTCGCAATTCTATACAAATCCAAAAGTGAACTGAATTGAAAGGTGGGAGAACGATATTTGGACCGATATTCTTATTTCCAATCGTGGATATAAATATACCGCCAGGCAGTTGATCAAGTATCAGTCAAGTGAATTCTATCGATTCGCAAAGATGCAAAAGTTGTTGATTGTAGCTTTGGGCCTAGTGGCAGCAGTTGGCGCTGGAGTAATTGGAGGAGGTGGCGGCTCAGGAGCATGGCTCGGCGGCGGCGGCAGTGGACGTGGTTGGTCGTCTGGTGGTGGCGGTGGTAGCGGGTGGAATACTGGTGGCTCTGGTTGGTCTTCTGGTGGAGGTGGAAGTGGAGGGTGGCCAGGATCGGCTTCGAGTGGAGCCTGGAAACTCGGTAGCGGTGGTGGCTTGGGAGGAGGTTCAAGTGGTTGGCAAAGCGTGCGTGGAGGTGCTTGGCCAGGTTCCTCAGGGAGTCCTGGCAGTGGATGGAAGAGCAGTGGTCTTTCATCAGGATGGCAAGGTGGTCTTGGTGGATCTGGATTAGGAGGTGGAAGCGGTTGGTCAAGTGCCTCATCTGTTGGAAGTGGCTGGCCAAGTGCCTCAGTAGGAGGAAATGGTTGGAAGAGTGGTGGAGGTTCTGCTGGTTGGCCTTCAGCTGGACTTAGCAGTGTTAGCCATGGATCTGGTGGATACGGAGGCGGAAGTGGTTGGCCAAGTGCTTCTTCTGGCAATGGGTGGTCTAGTGGAGTGTCTGGTTCAACTGGAGGATGGCAACAAGGTGGTCAAGGTGGCGGATGGTGGTAGACCTTACATGTTTTGGTACTAATGATGTCGAAAAAAAAAATGTCATGTTAATCAATAAAATTAAAACAAAATATATGTTTTCTACATAAAACTATGTTCAGTTTCTTACTTTGGTGGTAACTTAAAGCTAAATTTTTGTAAAGTTAATCTCTTGCCTTATCAGATATTTGTTTATTTATTTATTATTTAATTCAATACAACTATATTGCCTTTGCCGTAGTATTCTTTCATGAAGAACATCTTGCACATCACGATTTTGGGCAACCAATCCATAAATGTGCAAATACTTTATGAGCAATTTTACATGGTGAAAGCATATTACTCGTACTTTCGTGAATCTCTATTTTACCCACAGATACGCCAATTCAATTTAAGCGCAATCAATTCCCTATTAGATTGGTATTTGCAATATTGACTTTGACTCAAAAAAAAAATTGACACTTTTTTTGTACAATTAAAAAAAAGATTTTTAATAAAATTTTCAATCAAAATTGAGTATTTGCATATTGATCAGTTTTGTTGTAGTGAGACATGTATGTAGGAACCAGTATCAAATGAAACAGTTTAGTTCAAGTTAAAGTTATAAATCAATTCAAATATATTCTATAAAGCTTTCACTCGCTCGGATATAAATTTTTCCACAGACAAGCTGTCCTCACCATTGAAATAGGAAACCAAATTCTCTGCGTCCTTTACATGAATTTCACCTCGACGACTCCTGTTCCCAACTGGATTGCCCTCCACACACCTCTCCTCGTCACCAGCCACCGACTTCCTCTCCATTAGGAGAGGACTATAGGTTTGGGTTACCGTTATAATGAAAGTAACATAAATTGAAAACCATGAAATTTTCGTTCTCTGTGCTATATGTTGTTTATAAAATAACAATGACATCGAAGAAAAATGAACATCCCCTATTTCACCCCCTTTACGGATGCCAAGCCGATCATAAGACTCCTTTATTAGTGGTGTTGTCTAATTTTTTTTCATTTTAATCGAAACACTTTTTGAGTTCACATTTGGGATTTGAACCTAGGATCAGCTTGTTGTGAAGCCGTAGAAGTTCGTAGTGCACCGCGCTAAGCTTACAACTCCACTGATGTTTTGGTTTCGATTGAAATGAAAAACAACTAGACAGCACCACTAATAAATGAGTCTGATGATCAGTGGACACAAGCAGCTCGTGAGCTCTACGAGGAGAAAAGAGAGGACCATAAACTTCTCATAAAAAAAAGGGAGCATGAGAAGCGCGCGATCGAGGAGATAAGGGAACGTCACTACAGGAACGAAGATCGGAAGTTCTACAAAAAGGTGAAACAAAACTCCAAGGCTTATACACCCCAAACTGA
Source organism: Sphaerophoria rueppellii (assembly GCA_920937365.1). Classification (NCBI taxonomy): domain Eukaryota; kingdom Metazoa; phylum Arthropoda; class Insecta; order Diptera; family Syrphidae; genus Sphaerophoria; species Sphaerophoria rueppellii. The sequence goes on from CAKKXW010000001.1 coordinate 46,539,666, forward strand.
AGCCTGTAAAGACCATCATGGGAACATCGTAGTAGAACCGCAGTCAGTGCTGAGGATATGGAAAGACCACTTTTCCAAGCTGTATAATGGCGATGACGACCAAAACTCCGTCAGCAATACAGAACCATTCAATTTGGGTGCAGAAGGCAACAATTCCACCCACCCGACATGGCGAAGTGAAGATAGCGATGTCTTAACTAAAGTCGAACAAATCCGCTGGAGCAGACGGGCTAGCCGCCGAACTGTACATAGCAGCTGGAGATGATTTGGTTAGGAGCATGCACCAGCTCATCTGCAAAATTTGGTCGGAGGAAAGCATGCCCGATGAATGCAACCTCAGCATCGTATGCCCGATCCTCAAAAAAGGAGATCCCCTGAACTGCACCAACTACAGAGGTATCAGTCTCCTTAACATCGCCTATAAGATCTTGTCTGCCGTGCTGTGTGAACGTTTGAAGTCCTTCGTCAACAACCTGGTAGGTCCTTATCAGTGTGGCTTCAGACCCGGAAAGTCCACCATCGATCAAATATTCACCCTATGGCAGATCTTGGAGAAGACCCAGGAACTTCAAATCGATACCTACCACCTTTTCATCGATTTCAAGGCCGCGTATGATAGCGTCTATAGAGACAACTATATAGAGCTTTGTCTAGTTGTGGCATCCCAGAAAAACTCGTCCGATGACAATGGAAAATAACGCTGTTCCATCATGGTTGGAAAAAAACCTAACGGACGCTTTTGATGTCAAAAAAGGTTTTAGACAAGGCGATGCGTTGTCATGCGATTTTTTCAACATCATTCTTGAAAAGATTGTGCAAAGCTCCAACATCAGAGGCACAATCTTTCAAAAGTCCATCCAGCTACTAGGATACGCAGACGACATTGACATAATTGGAAGAACACAGCGTGATGTCAGTGGAGCGTTTTAGCCTTGAGACGGAGGCCAGGAAGATGGGTCTAGCGTTGGGCAAGACCAAGTTAATGCTGTCGACAAGAAAGGACTACCAACATCGACGTCTTGGAGCAAACGTCAACATAGACAGATTAAACTTCGAGATAGTTAAGGACTTTGTCTACCTGGGATCCGCTATCAACTCAGACAACAACACCAGCGCTGAAATCAAACGAAGAATCACTCTAGCCAATCGCTGCTTCTTTGGACTTAGAAGACAATTGAGTAGTAAAGTCCTCTACCGAGCAACTAAAGTGACACTCTACAAAACTCTCATCATCCCGGTCCTCATGTATGGTGCAGAGACATGGACTATGACAACATCTGATGAAAACGCTTTGGGCTGCTTTGAGAGAAAAATTCTTCGGTGATTTTCGGTCCTGTCTGCATTAATGTAGAATGGAGACGAAGATTCAACCAAGAACTGTACGAGCTGTACAGCGATACTGACCTAGCCAGAAAAGTAAAGGTCCAACGACTTAGATGGTTGGGTAATGTTGAGCGATGGGATAATAATGCTCCGGCTCGTAGAGTCTTCGAATCCAACCCGGAAGGACGTCGCAGAAGAGGAAGACCGCGAATCCGGTGGAGCACACAGGTGGTAGAGGACCTGAACCAACTTGGCGTGCGAAACTGGAGACAGCTAGCCAGGGACCGAGCTGGCTGGAGAAGTTTGTTGGGTGAGGCCCTGGTGCGACCTGGACTGTAGTGCCACCATAAGTAAGTAAGTAAGTAAGTTGTAATAATAATTGAAAAAATGTTATTGGCAAGAACAGTAACAAAAACCTTTACTCCCACTCCGATTAAAACCTCGCATACATTCGTGAACTTTCCATAATTTTCATACTTTGCCGAACAAATTCGTATGAAAGAAATTTCAATGATTGGATGTTAATTTTTCGATACTGTAGTACCTACAGCACTTGAACTTTTCATTTGCTGTGATGACGACACTCTCAAGGTTTAATTGCGATAAAGAAATGCAAATAAATTGACGTACATTATGAGAAGTTCAAAGATTTAAAAAAAATTAATCGCAGGTTTAAGTATTCGTTAGCTGGAAACAGTTTCAAACACAAGCTGTTTCTGAAATGTGTTTGCTTACCATAACTTAGCAATTCTCAAACAATAAAAAACGCACACTAATATTCCACTACGCTATAAAAAGTTCTTCTTCAGACACCTTGTAAGATAACTTAAAATGATTAACAATAATTGATCACACAGGAGTATCAGGGGTTGGTCTTAATTAATGTTTATTATTTTAATCGTCTTCTTGGGAGGCAGAAGCATTAGTCATATATCAATCGAACATAATTAACAGCTTTTGTTAAGTAGTCAATAAATTAAAAGTGACATTATTATTATAATTTTCCAAGTGTCCGTACTTTACGATTAAGACGATGCTTCTGGAATTTATCTTATTACATTCAATCATGATAGGTGCATTTAATAAACGTGAACGCAATTTTTAAATCAGTTACAAACTTGATTGATTTGTTTTCAGGGTAAAAGCACACACTAGATGACTAGAACCTTCGCATAAATTTTACAAAAATAAATTTGGAAATATGGTTCTCTTTAATATCTTTAATGACTTAAAACCTTAACAAAAAATAAAACAATGTTTTCAAATCTGAGCGATTGGAGAACTACCATCCATTTTGGTAGTCGGAATCCCATCCCCCATAACCACTACCGTAGCTAGATCCTCCACTACTATATCTGCTTGGACTCCAACCACTACTTCCGTAATATCCATTGCCATATCCACCGCCACCACTGCTTATGACTCGAATTATCCTTGATCCACCTCCGTGTCCGTAGCCTCTGCCATACCCACTACTGTATCGACTGCCATAGCTAGGGTATCCACCCGATGACCAACCGCTAGAGTATCTGCTTCCGCTTCCATAGCTCGGATAACTGCCTGACCATCCACTACTCCAAGTAGCAGAGGCAACACCGATCAAAAGCAATAACACTGCAAGGACTTTCATTTTCTTGATTTTCGAAATTAACAAAAAATAGCTGACACTTTGACCGAACTTCACTAACTACTCCGACATCGGATTTGGTCTTGATATTTATATGAAACCGGGTTGTCTTCTTGCCGGCAACCTCCAATCAAAAGCAAATCGTATTAAAATTCTTGTTTTTAACTCAAAATCAAAGAATCAAATGGAATAAACCACAAAAAAAATATAAAATAGCATAGTGCGTGCATCTTTTCAGTGATGCAGAAGCAGATAAGAGTGGGTGGAGGAGGTGTATCTGTCAAATCAAATCGTGCATTGATTGCAGATTGCAATAATTGAAATTAACTTATTTTGTTTATATTTGTGTTTTGGCTAGAATCCATGGAATAGCTCATAAAACACCGACGAGATTGGATCAAATTTTTGGCGTAATAAATGACGGTTTTTAATGTTTGTTGTTTGACGTGACTCTTCAAATATGGGATTTGTTTACTACAAGATAATGGAGAAAACATCGGACAAAAACACGTCGTCATTTTATGTTGATGTTGTTGATATGTTGATTGGTGTTCTTTTTTTTGTAATGTGGTCAAGGTTAAAAATAGGCTTTTAATACTAACAATTAAATAATTTCTTCTGAATGATGCAACCCTTCAGCGACATATATAAGTAGTACCCGAAGAAAGAAATAGGCTAGCTTAACTTCTAGATTTTTCAGTTAGAAAAATTGCCAATCTGCTCTGAGCTTGTGAAGAAAAATAAGAAAAAAGAACAAAAGATGCGCTGGATACCTGTTACCGATGAGCAATACTCGCGAAAGTTTTACCGGGGCAATGTGTGGTGTAAATCATCATTGCAGACCAAAATTTTACCGAAAAGATGATGACACCCGCAGCCATGGGATGAACAACAATTTCAAGGACGTGCGGTGGCCAATGGAAAAATGTGATGAAACAGACATGGGCCAGATCCATGCTTTTGCACGGAATAAGATAAATTCATCACGGGAAAGGTCGATAATGGCATTGAAAAAAATCGTTGAGATCTTTATATCATTATTGAATGTATCGGTGTGAATAAGGTTATATTTTTACTGTACTTATATCAAGAAGTTAAACAGGTATTAATATAGTCAAGAGTCATATGAAGAGCGTTTGATATTCAATTTAAAAAAATGTCTGATGGTTTGATACGGTTGTTGCTTGTGTGTTGCTTGTTGGTGCGTCAAATAGTAGATAAGATAATAGTGCACTCATGAGCACTCAAGGACTCAACAACCTTTGTCTACCAAGTCCTACTCTCACCTCCACGATCGCGATGGTGACCACTGGGTGTCTAGTACCTTAGCTGGAGATATGGTGGAAATCCTTACGGAAGGCTTTGGCGACAGCTAACGAGAGAGGGCGGGGAGAGTCTTCCCGGTGAGGCACTACTACTTTTTCCAGGTGGCAGCTGAGGAATTCCCAAGATTGAGTCAACGGTGTGGCGTCTACATTTCCAGTTAGGTTGAACTATTTATACGGGCTACTTCAACATATTTGGAGCCCAGGCCGTACAGATCGGTTTTTCCGGCTCTTTGCCCTTGAAGTTAAAATAAGGAGCTGGCCCTCCAGGTTGGGGTCGTGCTTTGGGGTGACTTCCCAATCACATACAAAAAAATTAGTTGCGGAGCAACAACACGCCTCGGTTACGGATGGATTAACTGACGACGAACCATGCGAACGAAATAAGGACAACGAGATTCGGATCCGTACGTGGAATGTTACGTCCTTAACAGGCCACGTGCAGCCAGACAGCAGACGACGCAAAGCAGGATTTCCGTCTACCCGAAGTTGAAAAAGTGAAGATAGCAATATCTAAGCTTAAAAACATCAAAGCCGCGGGAGCTGATGGCATCACCGCCGAACTGTTCAAAGCAGCTGGTGATGACTTGGTAAGGAGCATGCACCAACTTATCTGCAGAATATAATGAATGGAACCTCAGCCTCCTAAAGACCGCCCATAACATCCTTTCTGCATTACTATGTGAACGCCTGAAGCCGTTTGTCAACAAACTGATAGGTCCATATCAGTGTGGCCAGGAAAGTCCACCATCGATCAAATATTCACATTACGGCAGATCCTCGGAAAAACTCAAGAACTGCAAAATCGACACTTACCATCTTTTTATCGATTTTAAGGCCGCACATGACAGCACATATAGAGAAGAACTGTATAAAGCCATGTCCAGTTTTGGCATCCCTCAAAAACTCATTCGTCTGAGCAGGATGACAATGCAGAACTCACGCTGCTTCATTAAAGTCGGTAACGACCTCACCGACGCCTTCGATATCAAAAAAGGCTTTAGATAGGTGATGCACTCTCATGCGGCTTCTTTAACATCATATTGGAAAGAATAGTGCAGAACTCATACGTCAACACTAGAGGCACTATTTTCCAGAAGTCTGTGCAACTACTCGCGTACGCTGATGACATGGATATCATTGGGAGAACGCAGCGTGATGTCAACGGTGCTTTTGCGAGTATACAGACAGAGGCTGAAAAAATGGGTTTAGCGGTCAATGAGGACAAAACAAAGTATATGCTGTCATCGAGAAAGGACACCCAACATCGACGTCTTGGACAAAACGTCACGATAGACGCATATAATTTCGAGGTAGTAGGTAGGGACTTTCTATACCTCGGCTCCGCTATCAACACGAACAACGACATCAGTGCCGAGATCAGACGAAGAATAACTCTTGCTAATCGCTGTTTCTTCGGGCTAAGAAAGCAATTGAGTAGTAAAGCCCTCTCCCGAACAACTAAGGTGACGCTCTATAAGACCCTCATCATCTCCGTCCTGCTATATGGTGCAGAAGCATGGATGAGAGCGCCTTAGGCCGTTTCGAGAGAAAAGTTCTACGGAAGATCTATGGTTCTGTCTGCATAAACGGTGAATGGAGGAGAAGATTTAACGACGAACTGTCCGGCCTGTACAGCGACACTGACCTAGCTTAAAGAGTGAAAGTCCAAAGACTTAGATGGCTTGGTCACGTGGAGAGGATGGACACCAATACTCCGGCCCGTAAAGTCTTCGAATCCTACCCCGAGGGAAGGTGCAGTAGAGGTAGACCAAGGCTCTGGTGGCGTGCAAGTTGAAGACGACCTCAACCAACTGGGCGTGCAAAACTGGAGACAGCTAGCTAGGGCCGAGCTTTTTGGTTAAGGCCCAAGTCCAACCCGGACTGTAGCGCTACCTTAAGTAAGTAAGTAAGGTTGTTGCTTGTTGTTTGATACGCTAAGCGAATGCGTTTGCTAGAAACGTTCAAATATTTTGATACCTTATTTATTTTCAGATTGAAATTTTTATTGCTGCAATTTAACTGGTTATGTTTTTTATTTTATCGTGCGCCGGGAAGCGCATCCGCAAAAGGTTTCAGCATTCACAGTTTTATCTTAAGTTGTAGGTGTTACTCTCCACAAATGTTTTCATATGTATGTTTTCTGCAATAAACGGATTATGAATGTCCGCTTGTTGGAATATGTGGAGTGTGGAGATTTAAAAACCAATGTTAACTGGTAATTTTTTCAGCACGATAAAATGGGAAGACCACATGCCTCAATAATATGTACTAATTTTTCAGGCAGATTGTGATCGCCCGAAAAAAAGTTGCTAGGCCACCACTTGGAAAAAAATATAAGGTAGGTATGCTTTTTGAAAACTGAAATTTGACAGACTCATAACGATGAGAATCATGGAGAACGAAGTAAATTAATTCCTCATTCAATTTTTTGTTTACTAAAGCTGTTGAGTTTTGGTGAGTGTAAGGTTTTATTTGTTTTTATTTTTAAATAAACCTTCAGAGCATCTCCATCATAATGATAATTAACACCAGATATTGTTAAAATGCAATTTTATTTGCATGAATCCAATCGAAATCGAGAACAATATGAATTTTTTAAAAGCTTCACAACTAACTTTCCAATTACCTATTGTAAAAATTTTATAAAAATTCATTGAGCGACTTAAGAGTCTTAACCGGAACTACAAACAAACCAATGCACCTTAAATTATATGCAAAAAATTGATTTTGGGTTTGCGATCACGTTAACCCTTAAGATCTACGGCCAATCAGCGTATCATCCTTCCTTCTTAAAAAAATTTGAAAGATTGATTGAAATTCACATCAGACATAACTTGAAACCATGTCTCAATTCCACGATCAATATTCGTACTCTAAGGGAAAATCAGTATAAACAGCACTTTATTTGCTGGAGCATTGAATATTCCCTCAAATACAAAGAATATAACCTAGTAGCTTTCCCAGATATTGAAGAAGTTTTCAACAACATCAGCCACCAGGCTATCACAACAGCAATGGAAAAGCTGAAATTAGAGAAATCAGCTTTTCTGACCAAGCCAAATATTTAGGCCTCATCTTCTATATATATAAAAGAACAGCCTAATTTTTGTGTTCGTTCGCTAACCGGGCACACCGGTTGACAGATTTTCCTAATTTTTTTCAAGAGGTTTTAGGGTAGAAGGTTTAGCAAAATTAAATGTATACTTTGCAAATCACAAATGGTTCAATTGTTAAAAAATGTTAAAAATTTTGTATTTCGCACTACAAAAAAAACTGATCAATATACGAACACTCAATTTAGTTTGAAAATTTTCGTCAAATATTTTTTTTTTTTAATAAAAAATAAAAAAAAATGTCAGTGAAGAAAAAAATATTTGACAAATATAATTTTTCTTCGACAAACAAAAATTTCAGTGAACCTAAGAAATTATATTTGAACTAGCTGACCCGGCAAACGTTGTTTTGATATATGAAATTTTTAGAGTATGAAAATATGTATGTATGGCTGAGTTCGTAAATGTAAAACTTCCGCAGTACTGCCAGAATTGTGTTCGTAAATGTAAACAAACAGCATTATTTCTGCATGAGCATGGCAACATTCGTGTTCATAAAAGTATTACAACTGTCATATTGCGGTCAAGTCGGCATTTGTTTTTATTTTGTTGCTGAATTTGCAGGAAAATGGCAGAGAGCAAATGCGATGTTTGTTGCTCAATAACTCCAGAAGTACTAAACGGATCTGGATGAAATTTAGCACACAGACAGATTATAGCTTAGAATCTCACATAGGTTACTTATTTAAGGTAAATATCTATGGTGCCCGTGGAAAATAATTGTTTTAAGTTTACAAAGGGCATATGTGATTGACATGATTTTCTGCATAGGTAGTGGTAGTTAAGGGGTCAGAAAATGACAAAGGCTACTTTTTAACCCGTTTATCGCGAGTAACACCGCGGGCATAGCTAGTTTTAGTTTGCTTTTGATAGTAATATTACTGAAGTGAAAGCATTTTAAGGTGCGATTGACCCTTTATTAAATCATTAGATAACAATGATTTCGAGTAACGAAAAGTCCAAGGGTTTTCCTCTTTCTTAACTTTTCAGTTTTCTTATTTCCGCAAGTTTTTGTACCATGTTTTCGAAAACGGTTTCTTCCACAAAGCTTAGAACAATGCGTTTTAAAAATATTTTTGTTGAAAACCATTAAACAAATTTTTTCTTTCACATTTTGTCAACGTTTGCTTTTGTGAACTCATTTTAAATAAAGTATTATAACCGCATACATGCAGTTGTAATTGAGTTCATAAAAGTCTTTGAGCATACTTAAGGCAGGGCATGGGCAACAAAGCCTGCAATTACGAACTCAGCCTATATCTTATTTATTTTTAGTGGGTACGTATTTATTAATTATATTGTTATTTGTTCTTTATAAATTAGAGCAGTAATAACACTTGTCATACTACTATCTTACTTCAGATCTATCCCAGATCGCTTAGACAAAACCACTCCAAAAATAGTAATCGATAATAGCTTCCACGTTTCAATCCCTTCTAGATCTTCTTGGGAAGAAGAGAAACTCCTGGAAGACAATACGGTACACTTCTATATAGACGGTCCCAAGACCGATTACGGCGTGGCGTTGGAAATGGTATCTATTCGAAACAACTGAATCTCAGTCTATCATATTAGACTTCCCAATCAATGTAGTGTTTTCCAGGCAAAAGTAATGGGGATTAAAGAGACATATGTGGGTGGTTGGGTGTTGTAGGTTCTGGGGGCGTATGCTGTAACTTTTCCTACACACCAAGTGCATGCCGTGGTACCACCGAGTACTAGTTATATCTCTATAGATATAACTTGCGAAACTTGTAAACGCGGGTGCAAAACGGAGAAACAGAAGCACCTTATCAACGGCCCAACAAATTTGGAGGTTAGTGCGAGGGGCTAACAACATACCTTCCACAGTAAAAAAAAACTAAGAAGTTATGACAGAGACACTAGCCTCGGATAATGATCCCCTCTTATGGTAACCAGACCCGGAACGACAACGAACTATGCATTAAGAGTTTGAACCTGAAATGTAAGAACACTCTACACTCCAGGTGCAACTCAGAAACTTGAATCTGTCCTCTCGCAATATAAGTCAGACATTACTGCGATCCAGGAAATATGATGGATTGGATCAGGAATAATGAAAAGAAAAAATTGAGACATTAATTACAGCTATCATCAAAGAATGCACATATTTGGATGCGGATTCGTCGTGGGGAATCGGCTTGGATCGAAAGTCATGGATTTCAAGCCAATTAGTGATCGCCTGGCTGTAATACGCATCAAGGCCACACTACAAAACATCAGTATAATATGTGCACACGCCCCTACCGATGATGCCGAGGTGTAAAGCAAGGAGGATTCTTACGACCTCCTGGATAGAGCCAACGGAGCCTGTCCAGAGTACGATGTCAAAATCGTACACGGAGATTTCAATGCAAAAATCGATAAGGAAGACATCTTTGGCGGATTAGTTCGAAAGCCCAGCCTCCTACAAGTGACAACAGATGCTTCCGACTAATCTCCGGATGGTCGAGCCACCAACCAAATCGACCATGTGCTAATCGGCGCAAGGCACGCATCTAACATCTTGAACGTGCGCAATTTCCGAGGTGAAAATTTCGACTCTGAGCACTTTCTGGTAGTGCCTAAGTTTAGAGCTCGACTATCAAACGACAAAAAAACACGTGTGGCTCCAAGGAAGAAGTTCAACATTGGTTGCCTTGGCACTCCGGATAATGCCAGAGACTACAGTGAGTGCCTGAGTGAGCAAATTTCCGATGTCCTCCCAAATACCACAGATGTCAACACCTTATGCAACGAATATCACAAAATAATAAAAAAAAAATTGCCGAGACCACCATAGGTTACTAGCCACCCCCGAAAAAGAATCCGTGGTAAGATGATGAGTGCGCGTTATTGAAAAGAGAGACGGAAAATGCACGTTTGCAGATGCTGCAACGGAAAACAAGAAGACAAGGGAAGAGTACCGAACAAAAAGGAGAAATGAGAAAAAGACCTGGAAGGAAAAAACAGCATCCGCAGTTTCTCAGCTCAAAGATCTAGAAGAGTCTCGGGCCAAAACAACACCCGGCGTTTCTTTAAAAGGTCGAAGCAATTAGCTTCTGGTTTCAGAACTGGGACACAGGCTCTTCAAAACAGTGAAGGAAACCTAGTCACCGAAGCACAGGGAATTGTAGATGTTTCAAGCAGCACTTCCAACAGCTGCTGAATGCGCAAAATGTCGAGCGAGCTAATGGCGAAAGAGAAGCAAGACCAGTCAATGAAGACCCAGTCCCAGCCCCCAGTGTAGAAGAGGTAGAAAGAGCCATCCAAAAGCTAAAAAATAACAAGTTTGCCGGGTCGGATGGCATACCTACGGAACTCTTTAAATATGGAGGAGGTGTTTTGATGAACCGAATGCACCAGGTCATCACCAAAGTGTGGAGGAAGAATGCATGCCCACTGACTGGATCGACAAGCTCCACATGCCCCATCAACAAAAAAGGCGATCCGGTGTCATGCAAAAACTACCGTGGCATATCCCTGCTTAATGTTGCATACAAAATCCTATCCAACGTACTGTTTGAGCGTCTTAAACCGATCTGCAACACAATAATCGGCACATACCAGTGTGGCTTTGGGCCAGGCAGAACAACGATAGACCAAATATTCACACTGAGGCAGATCCTGGAAAAGACCAACGAATTTCAAGTCGAAACCCACCATCTGTTCATCGACTTTAAAGCTGCATATAATAGCATCTACCGCCAAAAGCTTATAATGGCGATATCTGAATTCGGGATCCCGAACAAACTGATCCAGCTGTGCCGCATGACGCTTAACAATACGCAGTGCATTGTACAAATAGATAACAGCTCATCCGAGTTGTACAGTGACTTCTTCAACATAGTCCTGAAGCAGATAGTGCACAAGGCAGATGTGAGCACGGAAAACACTATCTTCAACAAGTCCACCCAGCTCCTAGGCTATGCGGACGACATTGACATCATCGGTCGATCCAAGAGAGCTGTGCTTGAGGCCTTCACAGCGATTGAAGAACAGGTAAAACTCGTTGGTCTTGAAGTGAATGAGGACAAAACAGAGTACATGCTATCAACAAACAAAGCAACATCTGTCTACCGCCTAGGACAAAAGTCACTGTTGGTTGCAGCAATTTCGAGGTAGTTAAGGAGTTCACCGGCTGCTTCGGTTTGGCAAAACAACTGGGTTCAAAACTCCTCACTCGAAAGACAAAGTGTCTGCTATACAAAACTTTGATTTTACCAGTCCTACTCTACGGCGCCGAGTGCTGTACGATAAGTAAAAATAGGGAATTGATACTTGGCGCTTTCGAGAGAAAAATTCTTCGACGACAACGCTGTAGCCAAGAAAGTCTTCTCATCCCAGCCCCCAGGTTCGAGACGACAAGGAAGACCGAACCTACGGTACAAGGACCAAGTGACTGCGGATGCGAGAGCGCTTGGTTTCGGCGACTGGAGAGTGCATGCGACGGACCGTTCACGATAGGAGGCTGCAGTATCTCAGGCTGGATCCTTCATGGATTGTGAGCCGGATAATTAAGAAAGTAAGGAGGCACTATCCTGGCTCAAATAAAACGTTATATCTTGCGAGGATATACATCTCTTCTCTTTTGTTTTATAACACTCAGGTTTAAGAAATTAATGAATAACCCGTGCAATTACACGGCTTCAATCTCAACAAATATTGTGAGAGACATTCGAATAAAAAAACAAAAATACGTTTTTCTTGACCTTAGGTAAGCTTTATCAAATATTAAAACGCATTTTTGGTCACGTAAAATTTATTTTATAGATCGCTCTTATTAAATAGAAAAAATAAATTGAACTTTTCTTAACACAAATTAAACACGAACGCGTTGAGTTTCATTTTATCGAACTATGATCTATACAAACTACTAAAACTATATCCTCCCTTTCCGTGGTTTATCGTCATAATATTTTTCTGCAACGGTGAATGGTACTCCTTCTGGGGTGAGCTCTTGAATTTAAAAATAACTTCGTCTTTTGGAGGTTCCTCGTGATGCAAAGCATGTTGATATTTTATACGGAAACTGCCCAGCGAAGGTTCATGGGATGAAGGTAAGCTGGGCGATTTTGGTGACTCAAACGAATGACTGGAATATAAGGATGATGACGCTTGTGGGTTCTTTGGCGACTCATATGAGTGAACTTTCAAGGACTTGGTTGACTTTGAACCATCGTAAAAATTACTATAAGACGAAGCTGATGGCTTTGCAGGCTTTGAAGCTTCAAAGAAATGACCCAAGGAAGCTGAAGGGGCTTTGGATGTTTCATAAGAATACTGATAAGATGAAGATGGTACTTTCTCGCTAGCTTCATAGGATTTCACAGGAGCCGCGCTTTGGACTTCGTATGATTTAGCTGGTGCCTTGGACACCTCATTTTCTTCAGAATGTTCATAGCTCACTGAATATTGTGGTGGCTTTTCTTCACTTTCTTCCACCTGGTCGCTGCCACCACTGTAAGGAACAATTTGATCACCCTCAAAACTATGAAAACCTTTGAACTCCGAAGACTTCGCAGGTTCATCGAATTGATATCTGTGTGGGCTTTCAAAGTGAGGTTTATGATGATTACGATGACTCTCGACATCTGAAGAGACACCTCCGCTGTAGTGATGAGTCTCAATATCCTGATGAGGGAATTTTAATGATTCAAAGCGATCACTATAACTATCGAAAGGACTTTCACTGTCGTTTTGTTCTCCGAAAGATTCACTGAAATTATGCGATTCACCATCATCGAAATGACTTCCTTCTTCCGGAGCAAGTTGTGAGGACTCGCCATAGCCATGTAGCTCGCCAAGTGTCTTTCCAGCACTCAATTGACCAGCATATTCACTGAGATATCCATTATAAGAGCTATCAAAGTCAGTCTTCTTGGCAAATCCATCTTTGCTTCCTGAATAATTGACGGACACAGCTGTCAATGATGGTATAATTCCGAGTACAATCGCGACGATAGTGTGGTACACAATGATGTTTCTCATTTTTCTTTTGGGGAAGTTTTATCGGGAAATAGCGATGATACACTAAATAGTTGCTTTCTTCGTTATTAGCTTATATATCGACCAAATAGGCAACAGTTTTGTTTTGTTTTTCATTTAAGCTCGTGCCCCTCTTCTGGGAAAACTCAGCTGATGATGATGATGGACGTGTCTGGTGGTCGTTTATATCATACCCTGCTTGTGTCGATTTTTCGCATTAAAGAATAACAAATGTAAGCTTCACTGTCATCGCGATAGAGTGTGGTGGAAGCGCGCCCATTGTGTGCTTCGCAAGCAGAAACACTAATACTATTAGCTCTGAATCAAAACAATGATCCACATTTATCAGGGAATTGCTTTCTTTGGGAAGACAGCCAGTTAACATAGGGGCCC
>CAKKXW010000001.1:46595316-46613388 GCA_920937365.1 Sphaerophoria rueppellii
AATGTATAACACGTATATATCGGTAAACCGCAGCCTTCAGTGAAACCGCATATGCATAAAAAAACATTTACTTTTGAAAATTGTGACGATTTTAGTAAAAGGAAGTAAAATACATAACCTTTTTGTTGTTTATTTACATTCCGCTGTTCAAGTTGAAACTAAAGACATTCATTAGAGGCCAAACAATGAGGTTGGATGTATGTTACATTCCTTTTCTTGCAGACAGTTACATCATTTAACAATATATCAAACGATTGACAGATTTTGTGAAAACAAAGCAGCATGCAATCACGTTTTACTTGAGATTTTAATTTTTTCAGGACTTTCAGCTGTATACATTTATTTGTTGTTTTTCCAATACATAAAATGAAGGAAAATGATTTTAGCAGTGTTAAAAGTTTTCATTTACAAAAAAATACGTATACGCCAAAGTGACTTCCGACGCCAAATGGCTATATATGCACAATATGTAAAAATAAAAACACATAATAATAAACAAAGTTTTTCGGTTTCAGCACAGTTAGTATATTCATAAAAGGAGCAATTTCACCAATTGGATGCATCAAGTACACCATCGTTTATTTCACTTAACTGTTGCTTAGATTCCGTTGGAATATAAACATGTCCACTACCAATCACTCCTGCAAACTTGAGGTATTCGTTACCAACAGTAACGATATTTTTCCCAATACCTGCATTTACTATTCTCTGCCTATCACGGTTCAGGTTGATGTGTTTTTTAATCTGGTCTGTTTCTTGGACACTATAAATGACTGATGACACCCGAATCGGAGGACCATACCCTAAAACTTGTTTGAATAAACTAAAATGGTTAAATTCTTTGAAGCAATAAATATTACTTACGTTTTTCATTCATTGGTTTCAAGTTTACAAAACTTCTTAAGAGAATAAAAAAGAACAAACAAACTAGTTTCATCGTTCGTTTGAAAATCCAAAGACAATTAAAGACAAAATTTTGAATATGCATTATTTATAGATAAAATTAGTCTTAATAGTTCGTTGTGATGATTGCGATCTCTTTTAATAAGCGCGCACGCAACAGTTTCTTAACTTAATTAATTTGTCTAAGCCCTGACATACAAAGTTTGTAAAGCTGTAATTTAATTGATTTTTTTTACATTTTGTTTCATAATTGGCATGGAAGAGTCGCTGCATCAAGTCCAGTTCAGACCAGAGCTTCCATTTGCTCAACATGATGAGAGTTTTGTAGAGTGATACTTTAGTTGCTCGGAAGAAGACTTTACTACTCAATTGCCTTCTATATCCAAAGAAGCAGCGATTGGCAAGGGTTATTCTTCGTTTGATTTCAGAGCTGGTGTTGTTGTCTGAGTTGATAGCGGATTCCAGGACAAAGTCCTTAACTACCTCGAAGTTAAATCTGTCTATGTTGACGTTTGCTCCAAGATGGCGATGTTGGTAGTCCTTTCTTGTCAACAGCATTAATTTGGTCTTGCCCTCGTTAACCGCTAGACCCATCTTCCTGGCCTCCGCCTCAAACACTCCGTGATGTCACGCTGTGTTCTTCCAATTATGTCAATGTCGTCTGCGTATCCTAGTAGCTGGACGGACATTTCAAAGATTGTGCCTTTGGTGCTGATATTGGAGCTTCGCACAATCTTTTCAAGAATGATGTTGAAGAATTCGCATAACAACGCATCGCCTTGTTTAGACATCAAAATTGTCTGTTAGGTTTTTTTCCGACCATAATGGAACAACTTGAGTTTTCCATTGTCATCTTACACAAACGGACGAGTTTTTCTGGGATGCCAAAACTAGACATTGCTCTATATAGTTGGTCTCTATAGAGGCTTTCATACGCGGCCTTGAAATCGATGAAGAGGTGGTAGGTATCGATTTAAAGTTCCTATGTCTCCTCCAAGATCTGCCGTAGGGTGAATATTTGATCGATGGCGGACTTTCTGGGTCTGAAGCCATACTGATAAAGACCTACCAGGTTGTTGATGAAGGGCTTCAAACGTCCACACAGTACGGCAGACTAGATCTTGTAGGCGATGTTAAGGAGACTTACACCTCTGTAGTTGGTGCTGAGGTTTTATTCGTCAGGCATGCTTTCTTCCGTCCAAATTTTCCAGATGAGTTGGTGCATGCTCCTAACCAAATCATCTCCAGCTGCTTTGTACAGTTCGGCGGCCAGCCCGTCTGCTCCAGCGGATTTGTTCGACTTAAGTTTAGATATTGTTATCTTCACTTCGTCCATGTCGGGTGGGTGGAATTGTTAGCCTTCTGCACAAAATTGAATGGTTCTGTATTGCTGACGGAGTTTTGGTTTGGTTATCATCGCTATTATACGGCTTTGAAAAGTGGTCTTTCCATATCCTGAGCATTGACTGCGGTTCCACTACGATGTTCTCCTGATGGTCTCTACATGCTTCAGTTGGGGGTGTATAAGTCCTGGAGGTTTGTTTTATCTTTTTGTAGAACTTTCAAACCACATTCCTGTATCTTCTTCTCGAGTGCACGCTTCTCGTGCTCTTTTTTCTTTTCTTTCTGAGAAGTTTATGCTCCTTTTCTCGTGTTTGGCCTTGGTCGGGATATCCGCATTCGTACCTTGGCTACAACAAGGTAGTGGCCCGTGTCGATGTTGGCACCTCGGAATGTTCAGACACTATGCATGCTTGAGAAGTGTCGTGCGTAGATCGTAACGTGATCAATCTTGTTAAAGGTTGATTGGTCGGGAGATTTCCATGTTCCCTTGTGGATATCGAGTGGGAAACGCATACTTGCTATCATTACGTCTCACCCCGCAGCGAAGTCGATTAGCCTAAATCCGTTATCGAAGGTGGTGTCGTGTAGGCTATGTCGTCCGATTATTTCACCAAAGATTTCTTCTCTACCCAGCCTAGTATTCAAATCTCCAAGGAATATTTTAATGTGATAGCTAGGGAATTGTCTTTGGTGTCTTCATCCTATTCCTCGGTGGAGGCGTGAGCGAAGGTGAGGCTGATGTTGGTGAACTTAGCCTGTATACGAATTGTCGTGATGCACTTATTCACTGAATTGAAACTTAAGACCTTTCTCCTGAGTCGAGTCCCAACTACAAAATGACATCCAAATAGACGCTGTTTTTGTTCCCGGTAGCAGTCGCCGTAGTAAATATAGCAGTTGTTCATTTTGCTTAGGCTCGGACCATCCCATCGCATTTTTTGGATGGCAGTTATATCTGTTTTAAAGAAGTCAAAGGCTTCCGCTAGTTGTTCGGCTGCACGTAGTCACGTAGACCTTATATTCCAAGTGCAAAACCGAAATTCGTTGTCCTTAAATCGTTTGCGGGGCTTGTTGGTGTTTCGGAACCATGTCTTCTTTATGTGGCCGGACAGTCACCCCGACGCACGACCCCCAACCTGGAAGGCCAGGTCCTTAGCTTAACTCTAAGACGAAGGGCCGGCCAAACCGCTCCTTATAGGCCTGGGCTACGAATATGTCGTAGTAGTCCTGTAAGGTGTGCACTACTGTAACACTGACTGTAACTGTGACGCCACCGTTTGATTCCATCTTGGGAGTTCTTCCGCTGCCGGCTGTTGAAAAGAAGGCATGCCTTAGTGGACGCATAACTCCTTTCCCTCTCTCTCTCTTTGCTATCGCCAACAACTTCCCACTGGGGTTGGAGCCCAATCTTCGGTTGAAGGTACTGGGCACCCGATGTTCACCACGAGGAGGTGCGGACGCTTGTGTCCTCTTGAATGCACTTGTCTACCCTTCGAACATCCGCTGCATCAAGTATCATGACATATATTGCTTAATTACATACTTAAGTTGGTGTTGCATTCTGTTCTGGACAGTAACTGCATTCAACAGACGCCTTCAGCAAACTTGATCTCTATCCAGATTTTCCTGGCCTTTGTACCACTTTGTGTCCCTTATATATGTGTCTCTCCGGACTGCTTTTATTCAATTTAAAAGTCCTTGACCTTAGTTCTTCTGGCTACATACTATATTGCCTAGGTTTTTTGAAGAAACAAATCTTTCCATTATTTCTGTAGGTACTAACCAGTTCAACAGTAATATTTTTTCTGATGAGTTAAAATTACGAACTTCATTTCTATTATTCGCGTAATTCAACCATTTTGATAGCAAGTTGGACATGCTCCTTCTTTTTCATTGCGAGAAGTCGGTGCTTATCTCTTTTTTGGTGCTCATAAAGCACTGGAACAGATCAATTGAATCCCTCGCAGTGATTTTGTGCTGGAGACAATGGCAACACCATAGACAATATCGAAACTTATGTAGCTCACGAGCATTGAACATTAACCTCGCATTTTCCTCCAATATTAGTAGTCGTAACTTCGTTGTGACTAGAATTTGATAGAGTTTGACACCAAAATCTACTCACGAAAATGCATGTTTTTGGTCTCGATAAATCTTTTCTTTGTTGGATTAGAAATTACCTTCCTGACCCCTCAAGACAAGTCGTATTGGACGGATGAAAGTCTAACTAATACTGGTGTCCCTCAGGGCTCCGTATTATTTCCAACACTCTTTTTTATTGGCCTAAGCAAGATGCATAGGTATTCTAAATTGATACAAGACATTTTTCTTCCTTTCTGAATAGGCTACTATCTATAAAACCTATACATCTTGAGCTTGAGAACAACTCCCACCTCTGGGCTGCTGCTCCATTTACGTCACTTGAACAGCGATGTAAAGTCTCATGCACCATCCTCTTTTACCGATATTTCAACGATATCATGCCCTAATGAAATAGAAATACACTCCTCCCTTCAAGATTATTAATCATAATACCCATCGGTTCACCAAGCTATCTGGTCGTACTATCATGTTTAGAGATTCGTTTTGTAGCCGTACTTCACGAATGCAGAATTGTTAACCTTACTCTGTCTTTCCAGATTATTATTCAGGAAACCAAGACCAATGTAAGCCGACGCACGCCTCCCATTTTAACTAATACTGGTACCGTGCTTTAGCATAAAAAAGGGAATCATAAACCCCTTGAGGGCTATCTAGATTCACTTACAAAGTGAACGATTCTTCGGTAAATATAAAACTCATTTCATTATGCATGCAAATAATGTTCATCTTAATTGTTGACTTTTCTAATGTAAATTAACCGCATCCAAGAGAATAACATAAGCTTGAAAAATTACCAAAATAGATCCAAAACCCACAGACTAAACAAATTCAAGCAAAACTGCCACCACACAGGGTGTTCCCTGTCCTCAAAATTGTATTTGCTTAAAGAATAAATAGATCAACTGGCATTTTGTAATTGATTTTAATATCAAACCTGATGAAATAAAAATTGTTACCAAGCAATCTATATCATGTACTTAAGCCCGTCCATTAGTAAATAAATCCGAGTACACAAATCTTATACGCATGATGCCTTTAAGTCTACGCAATGTGTGCATGTGAAGATTTGTAAGCCTTTATTTATCTTTTTTTTATTCTTCGAACTTGTTGAAGAGAGCAAATAGAAAAATCTCAATCTCAGACATCTAATGCTTTAATGGCGGGAAAAATTGATATTCAAAAACTGTGATCAGTTCAATGTCAATAAGATGAAGATAGTACCGAATACCCAAAGTACCAACAAAATTATTATGTCATCTATAGCGTACATGGAAATATTGTTTGAACAACAAATTGTCACATGTCTTTGGGTGTTGCTATAAAACGAAGATGAGGCCAAATGATTAACATCAGTTCGATAGCATCCCGTCCGTGGATTAGCTCACTGCCAAAAAGTACCTATTGGAGTTTTTTTTTAATCAATCTTTTTTTTTTTTGTAATCATGAAGTCGTTTCTGTGCCTTATGGCAGTGATAGCTACTGTTTCGCCTTCTGCTGCGTTCCTTGATAAACTTCTTGGATTGGGAGGCGGAAGTAGCTTAGGAGGTGGTTACGGTCAAAGTAAATTTAGCGGTCTCGGTGGTTATGGCGGAGGATATGGAGGAGGATATGGAGGAGGATATGGTGGTGGACAAAACATTAAAATCATAAAAGTCATAATTCCCGGTGGTGATAGTGGATACAGCTCTGGTGGTAGCTATGGAGGTGGATTTTCTGGTGGAGCATCGTACCAACTCTCAGCACCAGCTCCTGTACCAATAACATATTCTCCACCACCAGCACCTATTGCACCACCTCCAATAACATATATTCCTGCTCCTGCACCTGCACCCGCTCCAATTTCAGTTCAAGCTCCAATAATTTCTCAACCAATTTCTACTGGAGGATATTCAAGTGGTGGATCATATAGTAGTGGTGGTGGCAGTATTGTTAAAGTTATTAAAGTCATCATCCCCAAGAGTGAAGGATATTCATCTGGCGGAGGATACATTTCCGGTGGATATTCGAATACTCAAGTTGCTCAACCTGTTTATGTTAATAGTGGAAGCAGCAATTATGGAGGTGTATATGCAAGCGGCAGTAATTCAGCTTCAGTGAATCAAGTATCTCCACCTGTCTACACTCTTACACCACCTCAAATTTCAACGGGATATGCAAGTGGAGGCGGATATCAATATGGTGTTCCATCAAGCGGATGCTAGTCATGAAAATAAACGACAAAGAGTCTTATTAAAAGATTTGTACATAAATTAAAAATGCTCCAAGCTTCTAAACATGTAATAACGAACAAATTTTTAAATTTCTCAAATAAAAAAATTAAAGTACCAAATAAAAATGAGTTAATTTTACTTCCAAACAAGAACTTAGACACGGTTTTTGCATTTTTAGTGAGTGCCGTTTGGTATGATCACCACAATGTTACTGACAGGGAATCAGCTATGGTAATTTTAAACTTCTCAATAGTTAAACCTTCAAGATCCGGGGTCCCTTATTTTCAGTAGTGGGTAAGCGATTTTCCGATAATCCTTACCGATAAAATGAAAGGATGGAGAAGAAACCGCAAACGAGCTCATTCGGATGCATTGGCAGGGTCCGTCTTATTTGTTGCCTTACCCCAGTGTATCGGCTCTACTGGGTCTGACCTTTCCCTTTCCGTACTACTCGTGGGGACATCAATTGAGTTTCAACTCATGACATGACGAACTAAGAACTATACGCCGACTATAAGAAGGAACTTGAGGAATCCGGGCAGGAGAACCAGCTATAGTATGGCTCGACCGAAAAAAAAAATACCAAGGTTGCCGGATATTTGAAAGCTGATGGAATTGTGCAGGAGAAGGATCGTGAGGAAAAATTAAAGTTGAGAAGTAAAATAATATTCTGGCTGACAAAAGAAACAGGTCTCGAGAAGGGACCGCAAAAATTGAAAGTGAAGTTGTTAGAACCAACTCCAGGCATCGATTGTGGATGAGCTCTTTACAAATATCCAGAAGCGTTCTATGTATGACTCAGGCACTCAGGGGACACAGGGTAATCAAATGCGGGCTTTTATTAGATCGAGCCTTGGCTAAGGTTGGCAATGACTGGGAAGGTTTGAGACTCAAACTTTTCCAGATAGGGACATCCCAAGACAACTGAAGGCCCACATTTGGTTGCCCATCACGAGCACTAAGTCAAGCGGACAGGAGCAGATATTCGCTCTTTAGATACTAAACTCGCTAATTCCAATGCAGGACTGGCGGTCATCAAGGCTGAA
Organism: Sphaerophoria rueppellii; assembly: GCA_920937365.1. Lineage (NCBI taxonomy): Eukaryota > Metazoa > Arthropoda > Insecta > Diptera > Syrphidae > Sphaerophoria > Sphaerophoria rueppellii. Next base: position 46,602,923 of record CAKKXW010000001.1, read on the forward strand.
GAGCAGCAAAGAGTGCTTGGGGCCTAGAGAAGGATGAATTTATGCTTCGCTTCGTTTCGGTATACGAGTATTGTTGCAAAGGTCCCGCCTCCGCGCAGGGTCCTGAAGGTGCAGAATCTTCTTGCAATTAAAAATGCGCTGCGGGCCGTACAGAATAATCTAAAGCATTCAAAACGTGCCTCATATATTATGTAATCTTAGGGTCTTCCTGTATCAGAAAAACTTGGACGTAGTGCTTATTCAAGAACTTTGGGTAAACGGCCTGAGGGTTCTAAGGCTTCTTAACCAGCAATACGACCTCGCTTAAGAAATCCTTAACACTGACCAAGGTATTTCTTTGGATAGTCATTTAATTTTAATAAAGTTTCTGGTTGTATATTCAACATAAAGTTTCCATCATAACACAAAAAGTTCTGCCAGAAAATCGATATCTGATTTTTGTCATTTGTAAATGTAACTGTCAAAATGATATGAAATTAATGTTTCACAAATATTTCGATCGGTAAGCATGCATCCCCTCCATGGGGTAAGCCTTGACGTGGCGGAGCGGCTTACGGTAACTACTACTATGAAGCTTAGAGCTATGCGATCGCGAAACTTGTTATCGCAGAAGGGCCTCCCATGGTTGACAGGTCGAAGCGGAGTAGGCTGTTACTACTAATTACCCCTCAACAAAGGAGTGTTCCCACCCAGGCACTTCCATCGAGGGACGGCAGCGAATGAACTTATTTTTTGGAATCAAAGTTGGCGTCTTCAGGCCGAACTACTTGGTGAACACCTCTACGGGCTACTTCGACTTATTTGAAGCCTAGGCCGTAAAAAGAGCGGTTTTTCCTTCTCTTGCACATGGAGTCACATCAAGTATCTGGTATTCCAGGTAGGGGGTTGTACGTCGGTTTGACTTCCCGACTACGTAGAAAAGAATTTAGTTGTGAAGCAACAACAGGCCTCGGAACAACGACATGGACCTAGCCAGAAGGGTCAAGGTCCAGAGACTCAGATGGCTCGGTCATTTAGAGCAAATGGACACCAATGCTCCGGCCCGGAAAGCCTTCGACAATATTCCCAAGGGACGTAGGAGGAGAGGAAGACCGCGACTCAGGTTGCACACTCAAGTGGAAGAGGACCTCAATCAACTTGGAGTGCAAAACTGGAGACGGCTAGCTAGGGACCGAGCTGGCTGGCGGAGACTGTTGATTGAGGCCCAAGTCCACAAAGGACTGAAGCACGACTTTAAGTAAGTAAGCATGTAACCGAACTTATGCTTTGAATTCAAAAGGATCAAGAATGGAAAGGAAGCAACTTAAACTTATTTTTTACTTGTAAAGAAATTCCTTATTTTCCTTCAATTTCTTGTAATTGTTCTCAAAAAAATTCACTCACTATTAATATTTTCATTTTTATTCAAAAAAAAAGAACAAAACTCATATTACAAAATTTCTAACAATAAATGACTTGATTGGAAAAATCTAGCACAAAGTAGACGATAGACCTCCATAACCACCACCATAACCTGCACCATATCCACCTGCGCCATATCCTCCATAGCCTGAGTTAAGTCCGTATCCAGCACCATATCCTCCTGATGAATAACCACCACCATATCCAATACCAGAGACAACTGGAGTCACGACAGGAGCAGCTGAATAAGTTACACCACCCCCATATCCACCTCCATAACCTCCACCACTGTAACCACCGCCACTGTAACCACCACCATTGTATCCACCACCAATGCCAGGAATGATCACTTTGATAATTTTAACATTAGCACCACCACTGCCATATCCTCCTCCGTATCCTCCACCACTTCCATAGCCGAGTCCTCCGTATCCACCGCCTCCATACCCAGCACCACCGCCGCTGTAACCACCAACACCACTACCACCTCCTCCTACAAGTTTGTCCAGGAAAAAGGCATCCAACGGCGCAGTTGCACCAAGTAATCCAAAAATACACAGAAACACTTTAGTCATTTTGTCTTCGAAGAGGCTCAGATATTTGGCGCAAACGTTTCCACAGGAAGGATGATGTCGAACTGATGCTCTTTCCTGATTCTTATCAACATTATATACTTGAAGAACCAACGATGTCGATCCTCCATTGTCAACTCGGTTACACTGTGGATTCATTGTTAGCACTTTGGTCATTTTCAATTCCATGAAAACAAAAAGATCTCCGAGCTTCTTACGGCTTTCATGTATGAATTGTTTGCTTTCATGACTTGGGTTTGGCTGGTTTCCAAAAAGCTTGGCAAACACATAAGTGCGGGTACATAAGGTGTTTGTTTTTATTTATTTTTTCTTTTAAGAGAACTCATATATATGCCCATTGAATTTCTCACACCTTTTTTAGCAGTGTCAATAACTTACACTGCTTTTAACTTCTAAATGTTAAGCTAGATTTGTTCTTCGGCTTGTGTTTGTCTAGGTTCGGATTATTGACATGAATTTGCTGCTGCTTAGTGATAACTGAAATCGATTATCAATCTTAAGATAGAATCATTCTCGGTCAAGCATAGACAACTAAAATTGAAATACATACTTACATACGTTTAACTTGTTTCAATTAGAATAGAATCGCAAATTTTCAGAGATTCATTTGAATCATATCGTTTGAGCCTGAATAAGTTGGGTCTTTTCTACTGTGGATTTTTGTAGTGATAGTAAATCAATTCAAATTCTAGATCCGCTTGTGCATAAGTGTTTTGGGTAAAAATGTACTAATTTTGAAAACAATTCATCACACTTCATGAACAATATTCCCGACATTTGTTAATACGTCAGATGACTTAACAAAAATGTCAATACAAAGCAAATCACCACCATTCATAAAAACTCTCATATCTTAACCAAAGTTTTCTATTTTAGCATTTATAGTCAAGGAATTAAAACTATACCATCATAACTTAAAACAAAAAAAAAAAAAACAAAAAAGTTAACAATGAACATTAGACTTACGAAATTTCATCAAGTGTAGGAGCAACTTTGTTTGGCAATGCGGTTCACCAAGTCGGTTCGCTAACTCGGTTTGCCAAATCAAAAACACTTGAAAAATACTGAAAATATTAGATTTTTAATCCGTCAAAATCTGTGCCATCCGCTGATGAAATTTTTATGTTAATGGCTCAATAGAGAGATAAGGTACGAATCTAGGCCGCTAAAGGTATATTTCGTTCTAAATGTTACCGGATTGGCCCGAAAATTGCTTTAAAAAACATTAAAAAAAAAAAGACCGCAAATACTAGGTTTTTAATCCGTCAAAACCTCTACCATCCGCTGATGAAAGTTGAATGTTAATGGTTCAATAGAGAAATAAGGTACTAATCTAGGTCGCTATATCTATTTATATAAAAGAACAGCCTAATTTTTGTGTTCGTTCGCTAACCGGGCACACTGGTTGACCGATTTTCCTAATTTTTTCTCTAAATGCAAGAGGTTTTGGGGTAGAAGGTTTAGCAAAAATAAAATGTATACTTTTCAAATCACAAATGGTTCAATTGTTAAAAAATGTTAAAAATTTTGTATTTCGCACTACAAAACAAACTGATCAATATACGAACACTCAATTTAGTTTGAAAATTTTGTCAAATATTTTTTTTTTCAATAAAAAAAATCAAAACAAATGTCAGTGAAGAAAAAAAATATTTGACAAATATAATTTTTCTTCGACAAACAAAAATTTCAGTGAACCTAAGAAATTATATTTGAACTAGCTGACCCGGCAAACGTTGTTTTGATATATGAAATTTTTAGAGTATGAAAATATGTATGTATATCTTATTTATTTTTAGTGGGTACGTATTTATTAATTATATTGTTATTTGTTCTTTATAACGTTTTGAATGTTGATGGAATGTGTCATTAATAAAACTTAATCAACACTAACGAACTAGAGGTATTCCACGTATAATTATTGTCTTAATGAAAAACATGGTGTGCTCTAATTTAAGCCACAAACAGACATTATTTAGTTTTGAGTCAATAGTCATTGCAAATGCCAATCTGATGGGGAATTGAATGCTTTCAAATTGAAATGTGCCAGTTGCTTACAAAAAAGCCGTTTTGCGGATAAAGCTTGGCCACAATTGAATTTGTTGCTCGACAAGAATAGTAGGTTAAGGACAATAATAAAATTGCATTGGATTCAGAATATTTGCGCAAACTATTGAGCCGAAATTAAACGATCAACAAAATTACTTATGTGTATGACAGCATTAGATATGCAAGGTGTGATCAGTCTGAGTGGTGGTATATATTTTTGTGATGCACCCGGTGGAATGGGGAAATCATTTTTGTTATCAATAATCTTAGCATCAATATGATCTGAAATTAAAAAAAGAGTTGGCTCTTTCTTCTTCTGGAGTTGTGAGCACATTATTCGACATAAAACTGACATTACAATATTTCGAAAAAGTTGGTAATGGCCGAATATTTGTGTGGGATGAGAGCACAATGGCGCACAAAAATTTATTTGAAGCCTTTAACCGCAACTTGAAAAATTTGGTTCTCTGAATCTTTTTGTTGCTGAGGACAAACTTTGTCGATTATACCATGTCAAATGCTGCAGACGAATGGAGTCGTTTAAAAACTTCTATTAACATTAAAGAGAGAGTGGTGCGACAGATCTTGAAGAGCCAAGGCCTAAGTGGCTTACTCTCATCAATAATTCTCTGGGTGCGTGTGAAGAATTTAGGGCACCTACAATTTAACGCCGATTCCGAACGGCAAAGTTGAGAAGCACTTTTTCATACTCTTGATTCTCTTGGAAGTTTTGTCAGTTCTTCGCAAAAGGCAATGTCCGAGAAAGATGAAATAAAAAACTTTGGGCAAGAGTAGGTCTCGAACCGACGACGTTCTGCTTAGCAGCCAACGCACCTAACTACTAAGCCACGGACACTATTGGACATTGGAAATGGAATAATTTAACTTGATTCTGAAGGCCGAATTTCACTTCCAAACAATTTTTATTGTAATGCAAATCCACGGAATGAGTTGATTCAAGATGTCTTTCCAAGCATTGAAGCATTGAGTTGAAGTGCAATAATGGCTGGTACAGATTAAAGTCATTCTAAAATCGATGAAACAATTTATTTTGAACTAGACAAATAAATGCATAATTTTTGCCCACAAGTCGTTTGAGTGGTTTGACACAATTACAAATGAAAACGATGTAGTAAATATTACATCGAGAAGGAGTTTTTGAATTGTTTGCATTTATGCATTTATGTACCAGGACTGCCTCCACATCTTTTAACTCTGATGGTACGAGCATTACTATGTTTCGGGACATCAATCAACTTAAACTTTACAGTACTACAAGACTAGCCGTAAAGAAGTCAATGGCATACGTCTTTAGTTTCCTGTTCGACTTGAATTCCTTGAAAAATCTTTAAAAATATATGGTTTTTTTTTTGAAAATTTTGAGTTTGAGAATTAATATTTTTTAAACTATTCGTTAAAACAATTTAACTTAAAAACCAAATGAAAGAAGATATTTCTGGCTTTTCAAAAAGGTACAATACGGTGTTGTAACTGAAGCCGTTGATTTTTAATATTTTTTTTAATAAAATAAGTCAATTTTTCAGAAAATTGCCCCTCCTGGCTAAACGGGGGGGAATAGACCCCCCCTCCCATACGATTTTTTTCTTGTCTCAACTCAACCTACACGTTCTAGCTTTTTGGCACAACGCTCGTGAATCACCCTGTATAACAGAAGCCAATATATCTTCTCTCGCAATCGAGTTACAAATCTTATTCGTTCGAGTCTTTTACTCGTACTTTCCTAAAAAAAAACTAAATGTCTCTTTGAGTTCTAAGGAGCTTTGGAGAAAATTAAATGAAATTGGTGTTGCTGAGAACCAAAAAATTCGTCAACCAGTTCCCAGCTCAACATGTAATTTGCATATTAGTGAACATGGCAATCTGGTTTTTGAGCTAAACATAGTTGTGAATCGGCTGTTTTGAGGGTAACAACAGATTTTCGTAAATTTCTGGATCAGGGACATCTAGAAATAATGGTTCTGCTTAACTTTTCAAAAGCATTTGATAGCATTGATCACAATATTTTATTGTCTAAGTTAAGTAATGATTTCAGTTTTTCAAGGACGACCATAAAATTCTTATAAGGTTATTTACTTAATGGAACTCAAGCAATAAGAACTGATATTGGGACGTCCAGTATCTATAACATAACAGTGGAGTTCCCCGGGGTTCCGTTCTTGGGCCTCTGTTGTTTTCATAGTATATCAATGGCTTACCTGATGTAGTTCAACATTCCTCTGTTCATATGTATGCAGATGATGTTATAATTTACAACTTTTGTGAACCGTGTAACCAGGATTGTTGTGTTACAGAAATAAATAAGGACTTAGCTAACATTCATAAATGGGCAGTTTCTAATAAACTTAATCTAAACCCTTCAAAAACAGTGAGCATGGCTTGATCTCGAAGACAAATAAATATAGAAAATCTTCCTATGACTACTTTGAATGGACAAAAATTGAAAATGTAACGAAAGTGAAGTACTAAGGTTTTCAAATAAATAATCATTTAACATACTGTGATTTAATCTCTGATGCTATCGAAGAATTTATTTTACACTAAGATCTTTAAGACCGTCATCAGACTTTTTAAATTCAGATTTAAAAAAAAAAAAAAAAACTTCTTGTTAAAAGCTTGATACTACCATTTTTTAACTCGTCCGTTTATCCCGAGTCGGATTTTGAATGCAAACGAAAACTAAATGTTGCTTTCATTGACTGCCAATATTCAAACCTCGCTTTTAGGTTTAAGCCTTGAAAACTATCTTAATCGTAAGAATGTGATTTTACTTCACAAATTAATTCATAAAAATAGTCCGAGCTACTTAGAAGAACTACTTCGTTTTGCCCAATCAAGGAGAAGCCTGAAAATAATATTGCCGCGCTTCAGACATATGATTGCAGAGAGATCATTCTTCTTTTCCGTTGTTCGACTGTGGAATAGTCTACCAGTCGAATTGCAGACATTAACCTCATCAACTCTGTTCAGGGAAAATGTAAATTGTTTTTCTCAGCTTCATTAAACTAATTTAAAATCAAAATTAGCTTTTTTCTTTCTTGTTTTAATGTTTAGTTTACATTGTCTTTTATTTAACTTATATTTAAAAATAAGTAAATCTAATATTTCTATTTCAAACATGTAAACCTGGTAATTGTTCATTTAAATACATCTTAATGATTCATTATCAGGTTGTATATTGTTTAAAAAAATTAAAATAAATACAAATAAATACAAGAAACTTGGGGCTGCATATAAATGAGGGAAAACCTAAGTACATGATCTGGTCACCCTGTCTACTGAGCAATAGTGGAAGAACAATTGTTAAGATGGAGGAGCACGAATTCGAAGAAGGGCGATCCTTAGTCAATAGTAGCAACTGATAACAATATGGAACCTAGCCAATAGAACCTTCTTTAGTCTTTCAAGGCTATTTAAATACAAAAATCTTACCATTACAGCGAAACTGTATTACCAGTGCTCACCTACAAATCTGTGACCTGGGTACTTAGCTAAAGGCATTCTGAACTTTAAGCCTCGTTCGAGAGAAAAGTCTTACGTAGAATACATGGCCCCGTTTGTGAGGAAGGACGGTTCCGACATAGCCTGGAGCTTAATCAAATTAACCGCGAAGCTGACTTGATGACAAAAATTAAGCTTGGTAGACTCCGGTGGGATTGAGCTCATGTGAGCGAAGAGGAACCAGCCCGGAAAGTCCTGTGTGATACGATTCATGCACTTGTGAGACAGCACAGTATACCCAATTTGCGCTAGAAGGATATATTCGACTTGGCCTTGGGGTGTGCAACTGCGTAGCTGTAGCGTCAGCTAACAATTGGGATACAAGGAATTACTTGCTGAAAGAGGCCCTGACCGGATGCCCCGGTTGTGGTGAAGATGACGGTTGAAACGTCATTGGGCAGGCCAAGGACGATGATGACAGAATGCCTTAACTCTATGATCCGCCATTTGTGGTGTTCAACTCATAAACCTTTTCGTTAGATACCCATATCCAATGTGATACATACAAAATATGAAAAAGAGAAACCAAGAAGTGCTTGAACTAAAGGAAAGGTAAGGTAGGTCTTAAAGTAAAACTAAAACGCGCAAGATTAGGATTACCATTCAGTTGGCCTCAGAAAGGGAAAAGTAAGAAACCGGGAGTCTTAACACCGATGTCTGAGATCAACCTGGACAACCCCACAGGTGGATCATTAGCGTGAAGCAAATTTGTATTTCTTTTGTCTCATTTGAAACATTGGATCATGGACTATTAATTCCGAATTTAAATTTGAACTTGAAAAATATGTTATGTGGACTTGTGATTTTTTTCATATTTTCCCTTTCGTTTCTTATTCTTTTGTACTTTTTTTTTTTTTGCTTAAAGGCAGAAAATTAGATACTTTGATTAGTGTTTGCATTGCACTGCGTATGTTAACAAGCTTTGGGTGCGGTTGAAAGGTGTCAAGTGTAAATGCAAATACAAAATGAACACACCATGAGGAAGATGGCAAGTTATTTAAGACATTTTATTTTCTGGTTAAACCATGAGGGTAGGAGAAAAATGAATGAATACGTTAGTTTTTCTGGGTTTTATCATGTTTGTGCTAAAAATTACGCAGGTGATTTTTTTTTCAAATGAGGGAGCGCTTTTTGTTTAATTTTCAAAATAAAATGTAGAGTTATGTAACGCTTATGATAGCTTATCATATTTGACCCAAAAATACATAATATTAGTATTTTAAAGTTTTGAGATCAGCTCTTTTGTTTGTCCTATATTTCGGTTGCTTTAGGAGAGTCTAGCGCTATGCCTTTACGTATGCAGGTTTCTGAAAGAGTAAATTGGCCTTGCTTTGTGTTTTCATACAAATTCATTAGGGCTACCAGACGAGTACATGTGTATGCACTTCACACGTGCGTCGCATCGTCGGTGGTTTGTAGCGAACGTGACGTGCCGCTGTAAGCCTCAGCCTCATCCAGAATTTGTTTACTTAGTGTATTACTCTCGTAAAAGTTTGGCAAAATGTGTTAAATGGAAATAACCTTCAAAGACCATCTTCTGAAGTCTTCTTCTCTGACACAAGGTGAGTAAAAACAAACAAACCACACAGAAGTATTCAACCTGTGAAACCCAAATAGTACTCTTAACCTTCAACTAGTTTAGACTTATGTGAACAATACTCATACATATTTAAATTTTATGAATGAAATCGCATGTAATAATATGAAAATATGAAACGGTGGTAGGGCGCAAGCAACCGAGATAGCTACATGTACCTAAGATTTATTAAAGATTAAATTTGTTGCTTAAGAGCTTGTTGGCTTGAAGTTATCATTTTTGAAGCAAAATGCAGTTAAACATCTCTTTGATGAATCCACAATTTGAATTCGTAACTGTGTCGAACGTTCATAGGGGGTTTTGAGGAGCAGAGTAGAAATGTTTCAAAAAATTACAGTCGTTGGAGTAACTTACTTACTTACTTAAGGTGGCGCTACAGTCCGTTGTGGACTAGGGCCTTAATCAACAGCCTCCGCCAGCTAGCTCGGTCCCTAGCTATCTGTCTCCAGTTTTGCACCCCAAGTTGATTGAGGTCCTCTTCCACTTGATGGCGCCACCTGAGTCGCGGTCTTCCTCTCCTCCTCGGGAATAGTGTCGAAGGCTTTTCAGGCCAGAGCATTGGTGTCCATCCGCTCTAAATGACCGAGCCATCTGAGTCTCTGGACCTTGACCCTTCTGGTTAGGTCCATGTCGTTGTACAACCCGTAAAGTTCGCTGTTATATCTTCCATTCCCCTTCAATGCACACGGGGCCAAAGATGACCCGAAGAACTTTCCTCTCTCAGCCTAAGGCACATTCATCCGATTTTGTCAAGGTCCATGCTTCTGCACCATGCAGTAGGACTGGGATGATTAGGGTGTTGTACAATTTTACCTTGGTTTTTCGAGGAAGGGCTTTTCCACTCAATTGCTTTTTTAGCCCAAAGAAACAGCAATTAGCAATAGTTATTCTTCGTCTGATCTTTTCGCTGGTGTTATTGCCCGTGTTTATAGTGGATCCTAGGTATGCGTCTATTGTGACGTTCTGTCCGAGCCGTCGGTCCCAAGTAACAATTTAACTTGTATAAGGCTTAAGCGAAGCTATTTCTTGATTTGTATATGGCTTGTATAAAACCTTACACAAATACGTTTGGCGCAAGTTATGCAAGCCATTGTTTCCTTAAATCAATTATGACAAGGCCTTATATCAATTTATTTAAAGAAGTAATAGCTTCTCGGATGAAATCTCTACAAGGTCTTATAACAATTAATTTAAAGAAGCAATAGCTTCTCAAAGGGTATATAAATAAGGTCTTATATCAATTTATTTAAACAAGCAATAGTTTCTCATATGTTTTCTCAAAAAGGTTATTGTAAAGTCTTATGGAA
>CAKKXW010000001.1:46676992-46703561 GCA_920937365.1 Sphaerophoria rueppellii
CGTAAAGTTCAAACCCTGGCCTAAAAAAGCCGTTACCGCCGCCACCACCACAACAGCTTAAACGACAACTTGATGGCAACAGGTATAGTGACGTTCACGGTGATAGATTTCACAGTGAGCCACTTTTGACCGGTGACGAGTAGTACATTATGTTTATACAACCTGACGATTGTAAGTTTAGCCATTGGCTCACCGAGTGACACTTTAGATAGTGGCACTTGCAGTGATATGGACAACGGTAGTTCAACAGCAAATTCGACAACACCACCACCGCCGCCATTGCCGAAAAAATCCGGTCCCAAACTTGAAATGCACTTGAAGACAACTAAAATTCTGATGAAGGACAATCATCGTCCGCGAAAAATCCATCATGAACATCAGCGAGCTGGATCCCTGACCGATAGTGAGGAAAGTGAATCAAGTTTAAGTTGTGAGTCGTTGAGTTTGTCGGAAGGAGTGCCGTCGAAGTTATCCTTCCTGCCAGATTCGTTGCTTCGGGATATTCGTGATCGAAAAATTCCGAAATCACCATCAGTGCCGAAATCAACATCGATGTTACATCAACCATCGAGTGCTGGAGGTTTTTCGACAAAAATCGATTTCAAATATGCCGCCGCGAACGATAACAACAATGATAAATTGGTTAGTGAACGTAATAATGCTAAATTCGACAGCAATGGTAGTTATCGAAAAGATAACAATAATAAAAGTTGTGTTTTGATTAAGGAAGGTTCATATTTGTCTTCATTGTTATCCTCGTCCTCGACTACGTCGTCATCGTCTTCATCGTCCGCGTCGTCGTCGGTTGGTTCGATGGAATCGCGTAAATTCGAAAATGACAAATACTATACGTTCCATGTGAATGAACATGATTTCGATGGTAGTCTAGTGGATGAGAGTGATGAACCAAAAAGTTTAAGTGATGATGCATTTGCCGGTTATAAGGATATTCGTAGCCCATCGTCAGCAACATCGACTATTAGGAGTTCGAAGGGAACTGTTCGTGGGGTTAAGAATCGTGTTAGGAATGGAATAGCGACTTTCTTGCAGCTGCAACAGTCAAATGTTAAGGTGAGTGATGAGTTTGTGTTATTGGGAAATTGACAAAATTGTATTTATCGTTCATTGCTATGTTATCGGAGAACCGATTGCGATTATTTTGTTGTTATCTATTTAAGAGTTTTTTTGGACTTTATGCTATTCGAATAGCAACTGTGACAAATTTATCCAATCTACTATAAAACACTACTTATTTTTTTATTCCGCTTACCCCAAGAACAGTATCCAAAATTGCAAGAATTTAAAACGTTTTTGTGTATGCAATAAGACGTTTAGCTGTAGGGTAAATAGACCACTATTTTGCCGAAAATATGCATATTTTAAAAAACGTAAGCACACTTCGTCGTTTCATAAGATTTATATAGGAGTTGCAATTGTAATAAAGAATATAAGTTCGACGTTGAAATGTTTTTAGGATTTATATTGTAAACTGGCAAATCTTTCTACAATGGAAAGTTTTATATCTTGGAACTTTACTTAAAAAAAGGTGTTGCCATCATACTTTGAAATTTTATTTTAAGAAAAGTACTTATGTGTCAAATCCTGAAAATAGGAAAAATGTAAGTGTTCTTACGGTCGAAGTCAACACAATTTTAAATACAAAAATATTAGTCTACGTTAATATGAAAGTCCATAATATTTGCAAGAAACATGTCTACCTTTTGAGGTCTTGGTCATTTTAAGTTTATTTTTGCATGATCTGCAAAATCGTTTTTTTTTTTAGTCCACACTCTACAAAGGTTTTACGAAGAAATATAGAAGAAAATTAAAAGTCCGTTTAATGCGCTCGTTAAAACGAAATAAACAAATTTGAACTCGAGTTATTTTAGTTAAATATAACATTACGATACCAGAGAACTCGAAAAATTGGATTCCGTCCTCTTGTCTGTATATTTGCCTATCTGCCTCTATTCGCACCTACACCCTTAACCGCTGCGCTGGCTGGTTGGAATGATTTCAAATTATTATTATTATTTTTTTAAAGATCAGTACTAAAGGTAATCAAAAACTGCAATCTTAAATTTTTTTTAACTTTTTACTTGCGACAAGTATTGAATTTTTTTTTAAGTTGAGATTTTGATGAGATATGACATTACGATGTTAGAGAATTCCGTCATTGAGTTGTTTTTGTGAATTAAGTGTTAGTTGGTGCATGGCGATTAACATTCCACCAAAAGTGAAGGTGAAAGATTTAAAACGTCAAGAGACCTTGTTTCTTAATGTAAGTGTTAAATGGAGAATTATACAGTTTATTAATAATTATACAATTAAATAATTGAAATCAGCTTTCTCAGTCTCAAACAGGACTTAATGAATACCTATGTACTTATACAATATGAACGTATTCCTCATTTACATATACTTTTGTGAACTTTACAGCTGAGAATGGAGATAGATAAAGGGTTTTTCAATAGGGACGCTAAAAAAGTTTTCTTAAATAAAACAAAAACGGTTTTGGATATCAATAAAATTCCCTATTCCTGTGGAAGTACATTTGATGCCATTATGTATGAAACTCGATTTCTTTTGCATGTCCACCACCCACGGACACCCTTGCAGAAGTCCAGACGCTGAACCCAATTTTCGACGGTTTTCAAGCATAAATCGGCCGATACTGCTGCAATTCCACGTTCGATATTCGTACGAAGTTCGTCAATCGTCGCTGGCTTGTTAGCATAAGCCATAGATTTGACGTAGTCCCACAGGAAATAGTCTAACGGCGTTAAATCGCATGAACGAGGAGGCCAATTCACAATTCCATTTCTGGAGATAATGCGCTCATCGAACTTTGTTCTCAATAATTCGATTGTTTGGCCCGCTGTGTGGCATGTGGCACCGTCCTGTTGAAACCACATATCGTCCAAGTCCATATCATCCAATTCATTCCAAAAATAATCGGTTGGCATTGAGCGGTAGCGATTCCCATTCACAGTGATTTTTTCGGCCTCGTGAAGGACATGTGGATTGCTGCCTGACCAATAACGCATATTTTGCTTATTGACGAAGCCATTCAGCCAGAAATGAGGCTCATCGCTGAAGATGATTTTTCGATGAAAATCCGGATCATTTTCAAGTTGTTGCTCAGCCCAATTCACGAACAAACGACGCTTCTGGTGATCAAGCGGCTTCAATTCTTGCTTCAATTTGATCTTGTTAGGATGCAGGCCAAGATCTTTTCGCGAAATTCGCCACAACGACGTCACAGAAATGCCCAACGCTTGAGAACGACGTGTGAGAGACTGATTTGGGTCTTCCGCAATTGATGCGCTAGCGGCAGCAATATTCTCGACACTACGGGCAGTTGTTTGTCTCACTGGCACGGGAACATTTTGTACTGAGCCTGTGGATTAAAATGTTTCCACTAGACGCTCAATTGTTGATCTGGGAGGACGATTATGACGACCATAAATTGTTCGTAGCGCTCTTAAAGTGTTGACCACTGACTCCGAATTCCGGTAGTAAATTTTAATAATTTTGACTCGTTGTTGGATCGAATACCTTTCCATGATGAAATGGCAAACCTTCCTGAAGAGAAATGTTAAGAGAACGGGAAAAAATATGGCGTCGTTTGCTGTCCCTATCGGTCTACTTTTGTAGCGTCCCTATTGAAAAACCCTTTATGTATATGATACTGATCACAATAGTATTTTTTTACCACTAACTATAAGGTTTTTTGCATTATTGTTGAAATTATTGCAGAAATTATCATAATTTTCGTTAAATTAGGGTTGTCTCAGATTTTTGATTGGCATTAAAAAAAAACCGCTAAGCTGATTTCGCTCAAAACCTAACAGCTCTTAACGACACAATACCGCGTCGAATGAGACAATACGATGAGTGGTTCGCAAGATAATCGAGACGAAAAAAACGTAACTCACATACGAACACACATACACACACACTCACATCATCATAAAAACGCTTGATTCGGATTCTAGTGACCTCGAAACATGGAGATATGCAAAAATTGGAGATTCACAAAATCGGCCCCATTACATCTGGGAAGTTAAAAAATCCACTGACCGGACTTTTATTTTTCGTGATAATCTTTTAACAAAGAAAACCTATGGGAGGTACATATTTTGGAGCAATACAAAATAATTTTTGTTTAATTAAAAAGATCAGTTTTCCGAAAAAAAAGCTGTACGAGGATGTAAAAAAAAACTTGGTTTTTAGTTCAATATATTGTATGGGGGCTACCCTCAGTTTTAATCTAAAAAATAAAATAAAAAAATGGTGCATGAAAATTTCGCACGAACTTGCTACTGAATTTCAAAACTTAATTCACAAAAAACATTAAGAAATAAAAACATGTCATTAAAATTCACAAAAAAAAAATTAAAATTGAAATATCTACCTCAAAAAAACATTTCATCTAAAAAAATTGATGCCATAAAATTTCTAAAGAAATTGGTGATTAAAATTTTAGTGGAGCGGTGTTTTTTTTTATAGATTTTGTGTATACATTTTTTCAAAAATGTCCTTAAATCAATCTGGGTATTCAAGAACAAATAAATTTTCGTATTTAATTTGAATTTCGGTTTTCAATATTGATCCGTTTTCGAGACACAGAATTTCAAAAAAAACTTTAAAAATATATTTTTTAAATCCAAAATTTTTTGAAACACCAAATATTATCCTACCAAAAATGCGTTTACCTACGTACAAATAGACATACATATATTTTATACTCCTAAGAAAATACGCTAGCTCTTATTTTTCGAGAAAGTCTTATAACAAGAAATAAAAATAGTTCTATGAGAGCAGGATGTTTCAAAAACACTTTTGGATTTTGGTTGAAAATTCAGAAATTCGTTCAAACCTCTTATTTTCAAGTTTTAAGACAATCAGACAACTGCAAGTACGTTTACGGACAGCCAGGCGGAAGGAATCACCAGACTAACCTTTTTTGACTTCGTAATTTGATGGAAATCTAAAGTTTTATTTACGAATACATTACTTGCCATATGTTCTATATGTCGCAAGTAAAAATTTTTAAGAGATGCTTTGAAAATTCGAATTTTTAATTTTCGAATGCAAAACTCGCTAAATAGTTCCTTTGAATGTTGAAATATTAAGAAAAGCAGTTTTCAGGCACAATCTTAATATTTATTTACTGTTAAAGCCCCTTACGTAATCCCTTCAGTGACACCTTACCCTTGTCCAAGTTAAGCCAAGTACGCTGCTGATGCGAAACGAAAATTCCCATACAAAAATGACATGACGAATTCATAACGACGAAATGTGTCATTTTAGTGGATAGATGTACTAGATTTCTTAGTACAATTCTCCACTCTTTTCGTTCTCAATTTAATTGCCCTGCAATTAATTGCTTGCGAAATTTTGACGTTTAATTTTTTTATTGAAAAAAAATTGTTTACTAGTGATCGTGATTTTCGGTGTTTTTTATTTCGATATAGTTTTGAAAAAAAATTCTTTCTTTTCGTTATCATTGATAAAAAACCGATGCAGAGCTGATTATTGTCGTTAACATTAAATCATTTTCGTCTTCATTATTATTCTGAAAATTCATTTTTAATAATAAACAATTTAGTAAATTCGAACTCGAACAAAACTGTTTGTTTTGTTTACAGCAGCTGACTGTCAGAACTTTTCAATATTTGAAAGCTGACAGAACTCTCCACAAATATTTTTCCGCTGTGGTTTTCGTTTTCATTTCGCTCTGCACTTGGAGACCGCCAAAAAAATTCGTTTCACTTTAGCTGCGTACTAGGCTTAAATCAAACATGAAAAATCTAGAGTTGACAAAAATTTAT
Source organism: Sphaerophoria rueppellii (assembly GCA_920937365.1). Classification (NCBI taxonomy): domain Eukaryota; kingdom Metazoa; phylum Arthropoda; class Insecta; order Diptera; family Syrphidae; genus Sphaerophoria; species Sphaerophoria rueppellii. The sequence goes on from CAKKXW010000001.1 coordinate 46,682,830, forward strand.
TTCGAGGAAGAAGTGACACCTTAATTTTGAGAAAATCCAAAAACTGTTCGCCATTAAATCAGATAGAAGAAGAAAAACAAATAATTTCACGATTAAAAGAAAATAATTCTGAAAAAGTTTTTGATTTGAATTTAAAAAGATTAACCTATGATAAATTTTCTTCTAAAGCTTAGAATCAAGTTTGTAGTCAAAGTTATCGCCTTTAAAAAAATTAGGGCTTGAATTAAGAAATAAATACAGTTAATCCCACACAAAATGTAATAAAGACAATGAATGGCTTTTAAATCAATGAAATATTACATTGATTCATGACACAAACTTAATCCTTTGTCGTTCAAAAAACCAAATGTCGACATTTTTGACATGCAAAATGAAGTTTATCTCTTGTTTAATCACACACAAAAACATCAAACTTGTTTTTGTAGATCATTACGATCCGAATCGCCATCTTTGTGCCGAAAAGCAGTTAAATTCAAAATCTTACAATAAATCAAAATGTTTATCTGTAGAAATTGCATGTTAAATGAAACATTACCAAGAAAAAGAGCAATATTAATGTCAAATGACAGATTATTAAAATTATGATCAAACATGACCAATCAACTCCTTTCTATCTCTTCATTAATCAAAATTTTAATTGGAACCACTGACTGCAGACCAGTTATATATTTTTGCATTTTGATTTGGCCGGCTTTATGGTTATTAGGCCATTCCTAATCCTAACGTAAATATTAATTAAATCCACCAATGGAATATTCGAGGCGAGAAACAACCATGTAGGTAGTTGAGTTGTACTCTGAATGTCAAGATGGCCACATCCACAGCACGTTCCCATATGAACGCATCACGCAAAGCAATACTGCATCGTTTATGAAACATTGACCTTATCCTCTTGAAGTGAATTGTTGAGCTTAGTAGAAAAGTTACCACACACAATAATGACATTTCTTTTACATGGACGATTTTTTTTTTCTTAATGGTGATGTTCATACACAAAAACATTAATAATTATGATTGGAGCGTGTAGGTTTTCCATAAAATACTCATAATAATTTATTAATGACGAAGTCAAATAAAACAATAATAATAAAGTCAAGGTTGGTGGGGCATCTATGGGTTTGTCGATTCTTTTTTCGTCTGTCGAAACAATATGTTATTGTTTTCAAGATTTCTATGAAATAAGAAATTAAGAAATCTTTGGAGGTTTGTTTTTGTTTCTCATGGACATAATTTATGTAATATTTTCAATTCAATTTCAACGAGCTGAGAAAATGAAATCTATGAAGTGTGATGCATTGAACGAAAAAAATTAAGACTATTTTTACAAATAAAAATCTTTCTCTTATAAAGTTTGCCGTGAAAACTTTTAATAACTTACTTACTTATGTACTTAATTTGGCGCTACACTGCGTTGTGGACTTGGGCCTCAATCAACAGTCTCCGCCAGGCGCCAGCCAGCTCGGCGTCTAGGTAGCTGTATCCAGTTTTGCACTCCAAGTTGCTTGAGGTCCTCTTCCACTTGAGTGTGCCACCTGAGTCGCGGAGCATTGGTGTCCATCCGCTCTAAACGACCGAGCCATCTTAGTCTCTGGACCTTGACCCTTCTGGCTAGGTCTATGTCGTTGTACAACCCGTAAAGTTCGCTAATACATTTTCTTCGTCATTCCCCTTCAATGCACACGGGGCCAAAGATTACCCGAAGAACTTTCCTCTCGAAACAGCCTTAGGCACATTCATCCGATTTTGTCAAGGTCCATGCTTCTGTCGCTATGCAGCAGGACAGGGATGATGAGTGTGTTGTACAATTTTACCTTAGTTGATCGAGACAGGGCTCTTCCACTCAATTACTTTCTAAGCCCCAAGAAACAGCGATAAGCAAGAGTTATTCTTCGTCTGATCTCGGCGCTGGTGTTATTGCCCGTGTTTATAGCGGAGCCTAGATAGACTAACACCTCTTCTAACTCGAAGTTGTATGCGTCTGTTGTGATGTTCTGTCCGAGCCACCGTTGTTGGGTGTCCTTCCTCGGAGACAGCGTATACTTCGTTTTTCCCTCATTTACCTCTAAGCCCATTATTGCCGCTTCTGTTACAATTCTCACAAAGGCGTCATTGCCATCACGCTGTGGTCTTCATTCGGCGTGCGCAAGAAATTGAACAGATTTTTGGTAAATAGTGCCTCTGGTGTTGACGGTGCAGTTATTCTCGAGAACGATGTTAAGGAAATCACACAACATTGCATCGCCTTGTCTGAATCCTTTTTTGACGTCGAAAGATTCCGTAAGCTCGTTGCCAAACTTGGTGGAGCACCAGCGAACGAGCTTGGCAAAGATGACAAAACTAGACGTATAGCTTTATACAGTTCGTCTCTGAACATGCTGCCATACGTGGCCATAAAATCGATGAAAAGGTGGTGGGTATCGATTTGGAGTTCATAGGTCTTTTCCAAGATCTGCCGCAACGTGAAAATTTGGTCGATGGTTGACTTTTCTGGGCCGAAGCCACATTGATAAGGACCAATCAGATTGTTGACGAAAGGCTTCAGACGTTCACATATTACGGCAGAAAGGATCTTGCAGGCGATGTTAAGTAGACTGATTCCTCTGTAGTTGGCGTAATTAAGAGGATCTCCCTTTTTCAGGATCGGGCAAAAAAAGCTGAGGTTCCATTCATCGGGCATGCATTCTTCTGACCATATCTTACAGATGATTTGGTCCATGCTCCTGTCTAGTTCGTCACCTCATGCTTTGAACAACTCGGCAACTAGACCATCTGCTCCAGCGGCTTTGTTGGATTTCAGCTGTGATGTTGCGGTTTTTACTTCTTTTAGGCCAGGTTCACGGAATTGTTGACTATCATTGTGTCCGATGAAAAACTCCTGTCTGACGCCGGGGTTTTGTTCGTAGTCACCGTTATTGTCTACAGAAGTGGTCTTTCCGAATCCCCATCATTGACTGCGGTGCAGCACCGCTTTCTATGCCTCCTGCTTGACTGCAAGGCCTTTTTGTCAAACCCATTCTCTTGTAACAGAAAAAAATTTAATTTCATAATACCAGTCCAGAAGTTAACTGATGCATCATGAATTAAATAATAAAAAAATAAAAAGAAAAAGAAAGAGAAAGTCAAATACACAAAAGTGAATTTCCGACACATATCAAATATTTTTCATAGCTATAACCTAGACGTTATTATATAAACAAGTTTGAGTGACGCATTTGTTAACGTAACTTTAAATTGCCATTTCCAAAAAGAGTTATCTTATCCACTAAATCGAATAATCGAAAGAAAATACGCAGACTTGACACTTGAATGCACCAAATATCTTAATATATTTTGACTTTTCTGCTGAAAACCAGTAAATAATTGGGTATTACGTCTTTTTTTCAAATGTTGATTTTGGGAATAAAAAAATTAGAGTGATTTTTTGCATATACTTAATACAGATCATCGATTAAGCTTGAATATGAATTGCTAATCAATTTAAATCACGACCAAAAGTCAAACACATTGACGATGTCGGATTGCATTTGATAAACTTTCACCAAATAAAAGTGTTAAAAGTCACGAGTTTATTATAAGTTGTAACATAAGATGTTATTCTTATTAAAACGCATATGAAATTGCTTAACTTTGTTTCATTAATATGGAGATTTGATTAAAATATTTGATTACACTTTGAAACATGAGTATGCTTTAAGCATTAAATTGTTAGGCTTTTTCGTTCAAACTATAAATATTAAAACAATAAACTACACTTATATATTTTAATTGATATTAAAGCAATTAAACCTTTTCTTCAGTAACAACAGTACCAAAATTTGCTTCCTTAGGCAGTTTAGATCGTCAAACCCTATCAATTCAGTTACACCTCATTAGCTCAGCCTTTATTTAAATAATGACCACGTAACAGAATTCATTTTTAAATATGAGTTTGTGACAATAAATGGTAAACTGAAAAACCGACATCCTCAATAAGGAAGTAAGGTCTCAAAAATTGAAAGTGAAAGTTAAAGACGTCATCTGTGAAAACATTCTTAACGAACAATTAAAATAACGACAAAATGCAATTTTAACGGCCAAATCTTAATGCAAATTTCGTGACAGCCAAAATTATATATAATGAGATCGATTAGTTCATTGAATTACCTGGATGAAACGTATCTTTTTTCTAAGTTAATGATCCATTTTCTTTTCATTGCAATCGGAAAACGTGTTTTTCACATGACAGAAAATGAAGCAACATGAAGCAACCCGCAACATTGGAACTTTTTTTCGATTTTCTTAGAATACTATATTCACGGAATGTGAATTTTCATTTGATTAATGCTATGCTAACTGCAGAAGGATTGCCGTTTAGAGTTCTCTTGTTTACACAATTGTAAGATGGTTTTCCGTGCCGTGCCGAATGGTAATGTGCTATTATTCCATATTTCAAAATATGGCCATAAATATGACACATTGTGAGAGAGTCATATGGCCATATTCGAACACATGGCCATATGTCACATTTCTAAAGCGTCAAATGGACATTATGGCTAAACTGCAAATTCTTATCTTTAAATAAGTTTAAAGATTTCTAAATAACGATAAATGGTTATTTTGAAACATGCATACTTTAATCAAAACAAAACATTTTTTCAACTCGCTACACTTTTGCGCGAATGATTATTTTGCTTCCCTTAATTTAAATTTATCACAAGTACGTGTTTATGTCCCAGTCATTTCTCAAAAATTCATAATGTTTTCTATAGTGACCATATTTATTTCTAAAAGTCGCAAGTAAATATGGCCACATGACACTCACAATGTTCCTTATAGCCATCATATATGGCAATAAAGAAATAACTACTCACGTAAACACGGTAGTTTGCGTAGTCACACAAATTCTTAAGGTGTCATATCGCATGATCTTGGTTGTATGATCTTGGACCAACTTACTAACTTACTTAAGGTGGCGCTACAGTCCCTTGTGGACTTGAGCCTCAATCAACAGCCTCCGACAGCCAGCTGGGTCCCTAGCTTGCTGTCTCCAGTTTTGCACTCCAAAGGGATTGGATCCTCTTGCACTTAAATGCGCCACCTGAATCGCGGTCTTCCTTTCCACCTACGTGCTACGTCCCTCGGGAATAGTGTCGAAATCTTTCCGGGCCGGATCATTGGTGTCCATCCGCTCTAAATGACCGAGATATCTGAGTCCCCGGACCTTGACACTTCTGCCTTGGTCCATGTCGTTGTGCAACCCGTAAAGTTCTCTGTTATATCTTATTCGACACTCCCCTTCAATGCACACGGGGCCAAAGAAGACCCGAAGAACTTTCTTCTCGAAACAACCTAGGGCACATTCATCTGATTTAGTCAAGGTCCACCTTCTGCATCATACAGGGACCCATGTTCTGTAACTTATCACTCGCAAGAAAAAAGTGATAAATGCGCGGAATCGAAACAAATTTCAAGTTATCACGTTGTAGGGTTTCTGTAACGTAACAATCGTCAATTTTATCACCCGGAACGAACTCAACAGAAACAGTGGAAAAGTATCGATAACTGGTGTTCTGTATTTTTCAAGTTCGATAATTTTGTCAGATGAAGAACAAAATATTACCACTTGCAATTTTGTTGGTGATAAGAAAAATCTTGTCGAAGATTTTTTGAGTTACTTGAGAGTAGAAATGTTCTAGGTAATTCCAATTATAGAATTTGCTGACAAAAGTAAATGAACTTTCCAATTTTGTTATTTTTATTAGAAAAAGAGACAATTATGTTAAACAAATGTTGCCTTCTATTTGCGTCTGAAATCGGAGAGAATATCAATCAAGAATCTTGCAATTATTAAGCGTTTGGTTACACTCAAAATGAAAATACCCAAGAGGAGAAGAAAAGCGAAGCAGCAGAAGCCGATGAGGAAGGCGAACGTCGTGACATCACCACAAATAGCAAAGAACAAAGGTCTCATGTTCATACAGGAACTTTGGAATTCTCGTTCATCCTTCGTAAGGGAGTTGTCCGTTGCAAAGAGAGTCAACGCTATGGCAAAGAAGTGTATCGTGTCAACCCTACCAACAAGAAGGGTATCAAAATCGAAAAAATGAAATTTGCCGATTTTTATGTGAAATGTTAACCGAGATAAAAGGAGAAATATTCATATAGAAAAAGATGTCCAACGCAACTTTCGGATTGTTAATGGAAATGGAAACAGACGCAACAAATAAAAAAAAAAAAATCCTCAGTTGAAATCATTAAAATTGCTGAAAAATAATCAAAATGATGAATTTAAAAAATTTCCAGTGTCAAATTTACCACATTCCACTGGACTTACCATTGGAAGTTTTAAGTTCTCACTCTCAGTTACAGAAATCCTATTTTTAGCAAATGTGATAAAAGTGGAATTTTCTGTTTCATTTTTATCACTGCGATAAGTTATCACCTAAGTTACAGAACATGGGTCCAGGACTGGGATGATGAGTGTGTTGTACACTTAAGTTACTCGAGATAGGGCTTTTCCACTCAATTGCTTTCTTTTCCCAAAGAAACAGCGATAAGCAAGAGTTATTTTTATTTTTATTTTATTGCCCGTGTTTATAGCGGAGCCTAGGTATGCAAACTCCTCTACTACCTTGAAGTTGTATGCGTCTATTGTGACGTTCCGTCCGAGCCGTCGGTGTTGGGTGCCCTTCCTCGAAGACAGCACATACTTAGTTTTTCCCACATTTACCGCTAAACCCATTTTTGCCGCTTCTGGCTCAATTCTCACATTGCGCCATTGACATCACTCTGTGTTCTTCCCACTATATCAATATCATCGGCGTACGCGAGAAGTTAAACAGATTTTTGGTTGACGGTGGAGTTCTGCACTATCTTCGCAAGAACGATGTTAAAGAAATAGCGTGACAGTGCATCGCCTTGTCTGAATCCTTTTTTGACGTCGAAAGATTCCGTAAGCTCGTTGCCAACTTTGATGGAGCAGCGTGAGTTCTCCATCGTCATTTTGCACAAGCGAACGAGCTTGGCAGGGATGCCAAAACTAAAACTAAATAGAGTGGCGCGAGAGCTCTTGAAGAGCCAAGGCCTAAGTGACTTACTCTCATCAACAATTCTCTAGGTGCGTGTGAAGAATTGAGGGGACCTACTCTTCGCAAGAGGCAGTGTCCGTGAAAGATGAAATAAAAAACTTTGGACACGAGTAGGATTCGAACCCACGACTTTCGGCTTAGCAGTCAACGCACCTAACCACTAAGCTACAGACACTAGTAGACATAGCTTTATACAGTTCGTCTCTGTATAGATGCTGGCATACTCGGCCTTAAAATCTATGAAAAGGTAGTGGGTATCGATTTGAAGTTTATAGGTCTTTTCTAGGATCTGCCGCAACGTGAAAATTTGGTCGATGGTTTACTTTCCTGGCCTGAAGCCACATCTTGGACCAATGAACCCGTTATTTCGACGATAGTGACCCAATGAGTGAGTAATGTGCCTCATCGCTCAAAAAAATTGCTGTCGAAAAATCGGTATTTATTGTCTGTTATTCCAACACCTGTTGTTCGACTGTTCATTGAACTTATATTATGACACTTCAAATGACTAGTTAACTTTGACAAGTATCAAATGCTGGCGCTACCAAATTGACATCACGATATGAATGATATTTCCATTTTTTTTTTGTATTTTTTTGAAAAACGAGGTGAGTGCTGTACAAATCTACATTTGTATCCTTCTTTCGTTGAGACACCAAGTGATCGAGGATAAGTAAGGAAGGGGACTGTTACTGGTCGCATCAAAAACGTCTACGGTATATTTGTTTGTGAATGTAAAGCGAGCGACTTGTCAAGAATACTAAATCGAAAACTATACGGGCTGTTTACGGACGAATACATAGTTCAACAAACCATTAAAAACGAGAACGACCACAAACAACGAACTTCAAGTCCAAAAGCAACTTCTTGGTTTTAAAGACTGAAGGTCATGCGAACGACACGACAACGATGCCCGTATGTAATATTCAGTATCTTAGGCCTGAGATCCCATGAAGATTGAGATCCAAGTAATTGCCTTTTTTCCTAAACTTTTCTGACCAAATAAGCAAATATAATTCTTATCACTACACATTACCTGAAGCTACAATCTTTTTTACTTCGTAGACTTTGTTTCAGTAGTATGAAGTAAAAAGAAATACTTTCCCCTTAAACGCTCCCAAAGGAAAGTAAAGTCTCACACTAAATATGTTTTGATGAGACTGAACCTAAGTTTCGCACATTTTTCATAGACATTACCTGCCTACATTTTCAGCTTGTGAATTATTAAACCACACATTTCATAATGGACAAATAATGAGAATAACATCAAAGCTACACCCATGTTGATACGTTTTCACTTTTATCTAAAATTGCCTTCTGGCATTTAACGCCTGTACCTACTCTGTATTGTATTGACAATTTGACATATTCTTCCATCTCATTAATGTCAAAATAACTAACGTGCGGGCTTTTGATTTCAAAATATACATAACTGACATGCAAGCAGACAACGAGCAAATTAGAAATCGAATCCCTCGCAAAAATGAAGTACACATCTGTCAGTGGATGACAGATTCTTGCATAAAGGGTGGAGATGGATATACTTGAAGATCGTGTGAGTTGGTGTTTTGGAGTGCGCTACATTTTGTCAGACGAATAAGCATACATTTCAATTGCATTGTCTTTAAATTAGAATTTCACCTAAATCATAGAGAAGCGTGGTAAACTATAATGTGATCGTGGCTGATTTTCGCTCCATATAATGATGATTTTAATTCACAATATTAATTGCAAGGTTTCACAATTCTTTTCAAACAAAATTCAAACTGATTGATGTAATAAACATAAACCTCAATACTCCCACGCTGCACTGTTGGGTTAAAGATTTATTGGTGTATCTTTTGAATGCAAATGATGCTCGTGGTTAAAAGTGTTTGATCACGCACTCTTTAGCAGCTATATATTTCAGAAAAGATAAGTGCGTTAAGCTGAACCATAGGTCAAATGTGTGAAAATTTCAATCGTAATTTTTAAATAAATTCGATAGACAGGTATTATGTTGAATAACGCACTCAGTGAATTGCTTCCACGCGCGTAACTGAGCACAAGAATGAAAGTACAAAAAAAGTGAAAGGATTTTGGGGGAAATCAATTTACTATTTCAATTAAATTCAAATATCTTTTTATTCGGCTGAATGATTTTCTTTAGTCAAGAAGGCGTTTTCTTATTATGACTTCTTTTATTGGCAGTTTATTTGGTGTTATGCAAAAATAAAAGTTACTTTCTGATTTGAAACATTGTTTCGGTATTAGAGTTTTATGTTAAGAGTAAACGGCTGTTGATTCATATTGGTAATAGCACTTTGTACTTGTTTCAATTGTTATTGAATGTAGGTTGGTCTTAGGTTGATAGCCATGGGCATCAACAATTTCAATTAATAAATTAATAATCTAGTATCGACTAAATCCCCAATCACAAGGCGGAGAGAATTCGAAGTGCAATTTTTAACAAATAATTTATCTAACACGTCGAATTTAATAATAACGGAAAAGAAATGAAAATGAAAATAAGAAAAACCCATTATAACATTGGGATCGAATTTTAATTTCGACACTTTTGAACCATTATGGGGGTCTGTTGACATTGGGTCATATGTTCCAATATCTTGTATGGGACAAAAGTCCCGAATAATAAAGCAAGTCCAGGTTGAGCTTTGCTTGGTTCTCATGAAAGATGGCATTCAACTCAACTTGCTTATGGGAGTCTCATATACACACTTACTAACAGGCACCTTCCAAATCCTTAAATGTGCTTAGGCAGGGAAGTAGCACGACACATAAAGGGTTTTACAATAAGAGGTGTTATTTTGAATAGCCCGCTATTTCGGTAGCTGTCACTTTTGAAGTTGTCATTTTTTGACATTTGACAAGTAGAAACTAAGAAACTACGCCGTTAATAAAAATGGAACGATACACGCTTCAACAACGCATTGAAATTATTAAAATTCACTACAAAAATTGTGAAAATTAGGCAGAGACGGACGGTTCGTAAAACTAAAACATTTTTGGGTCATCGTGAAGTACCTTGTCGGATCGCAATACAAAAATTGGTGGACAAATTCGAGCTGTTGGGACAAGTTAGTGATGTGAAGAATAAAACCCGTTCACGTCGCTCAAGAACAACTGAGAGAATATTGCTGTTGTAGCCCAAAATGTTGAAGGAAACCCAGGTTTGTCCATTCCTCAACGTTCTTTGGAATTAGGCATTCCACAAACGTCATTACACCGTATGTTGCACAAAGACTTGGGTCTTAAGGCTCATAAAGTTCAGTTAACACAAGAACTCAAGCCGGTTGATCATCAACAACGTCGTGTCTTTGCTTATTGGGTCCTTGCAATGGGTCAATGCCTGAAAATGATCAGGAATTTTATCGAAAAATCATTTTAACTGATGAGGCTCATTTCCACCTCGGCGGGCGGCTACTTCAACAAGCAAAACTGTCGCATCTGGAAAACCCAAGAGTTATTGTTGAAAAGCCTCTCCATCATCAACGCGTGACTGTTTGGTGCGGTTTATGGTCCGGCGGGGTCATTGGACCTTACTTTTTCGAAAATGAGGCTGGAGCAACAGTTACGGTCAATGATTAATGATTAATGATTTTTTATGACCGGAATTGGATGGTATTGATCTGGACAACGTTTACTTTCAACAAGATGGCGCTACGTACCACACAAGCAATGGAACCATCGATTTTTTACGGGAAAAGTTTCCGGACCGTGTTATGCCTCGAAGAGGTGATCACAATTGGCCACCGAGATCTTGTGATCTTACACTTTGCGACTTCTTCCCTTAAGGCCACGTGGAAGATAAGTTCTACGCCAACAGCCCAGCGTCGATTCAAGCCCTGCCGCAACGGCTAGTATTTTACTTGCGAAACAAAACATTATCCCAGGGACTGAAAAAGGCACGGAGTTATTGTTTAATTGCCATTAAAGGTGACCTTAAGAGTTTCTATAACTGGTGTGGAATTACCGTTTTGTTTGGAAAAAATTTCCCCAAAAGAAAGTTTCTATTATAAAGATCCTAGAACAGCGCAAGCGGGATTGTTTTGCACAATGGATAGCTCTATAACTCCCTCGAAGTGCAGCAGGGAGAGAGACAAGTATATATCTTTTACCGCCAATCTCGTTCAACACTTACTGACTTACACTTACTTACTTACTTATTTAAGGCATCAATCAACTGTCTCCACCAGCCATCTTCGTCCCTAGCTAGCTGTCTCAATTTTCGCGTTCCAAGTTGATTTAGGTCCTCTTCCACCTCTATGCGCCACCTGAGTCAAGTTCTTTCTCTACTTCTTTGTCCCTCGGGAATGGTATCGAAGGATTATCGGGCCGGAGCATTGGTGTCTACTCTCTGCTCTACATGAACAAGTCATCTGAGTCACTGGACTTTGACTCTTCTAGCCAGGTCTTTGTCGTTGCATAACCCGTAAAGCCCGCTGTTGAATTTTCTTTTCCATTACCCATCAATGTGCACGGTTCTATAGATAGCCCGAAGAACTTTCCTCTCGTAACAGCCTTAGGCACATTCATCCTATTTTGTCACAGTCCATGCTTCTGCACCATATAACAGGACTGTACACACATCAACGTATTATTCTGCATGGGACGCCAATCGAAAAGAAAAGGAAGTATCGTATCAGCTGCTAGCGGTACATCAGACATAACTGTGAAAAACAGAATCAATAAAGCTCCCTCTGCTTTCGGTATACCCTCTTATATAACTCTTATTTTGAAATCCAGTTCAATTTCCTCACGCACTTAGGTGAAATTCTTCGAATCCAATCTAAAATCCATGCTTTTGTAAGCCTGCGAAATTGCAGGAATTTGTGAATCGTTTTGTCTACCTTGTCATCAAATCACATCAAATCAGGAATTGTATACTTCAGGACGAGTCAGGAGCTTTTGAATTTTGACAAAGAGAAGCCAAAATGGCCATGGATTGGACACACACTGAGGAAACCTATCGATAGCATTGCTAAACGGTCCTTTGAAAGAATTGTCAGGGGACACTGCGGGTTAAAAGACCAAGAACAACGTGAAGATCAACAGCCTTAGTAGAAGCAGACCCTCATAGGGAAATATTTAACAGCAGACCGTGAACGATGGAGAACATTTGTTGGCGCCATAGTCTCCGAGCGTGGTTTCTTGACATTTGTTTGAATTTTCTTTTTAAGGGTTAACTTACGCAAATGTCAAAACTTTTTCGACATTTGCCTCATCTAACAAACTTCTCCAGCCAGCTCTGTTTAGTGTTTCAAGCTTGCTATATGTAGTTTCACCCGCCAAGTTGATTGAAGTCCGAGCTTTGTGTTAAATTCATAAACGAACGTTCATTATGTAATAAAAAGATAATTTTATAAGTACATTAATCAAATTGGGTTATACTAGGCCTAGATCGCTCAGAATTTTATTCGAAAAGCAAACTTATGATAGCTACCTGCATTGAAGGTTGCTAACTAACATTATTCTCTCTCCCACAAGAAAGTGAAAGTACAACTGTACTTTGATAACATAGTTTTTATTAGACTGAACTCTTAACTCTTAAATTTATTCCAACCTTTGAATTGCAATTTTTGATTTATTTAATATTTTTTTTTAAATCTTCAAGATTATGTTAATGTTCATCAGACTCATTAATCATACAAAAATTTGAACTTAATTTTTGATTCATTAACTCATTAAACATTTAACCGTCACTCGATGAATATTCATGTAGTATTGTTGTTCCCATTATTCTCAGCTAAGTGACTGTAGGTACGTGAGGAAAACGAAAATGACGACATTTATCTCTCCGTCTCAATAGGCCATTGAAAGTCTCAAAATATGCAACAATGTGGCCTTTTATCTCATGGCCCTCTGAATGATGTCAAATTGTTGAATACAGCAATATCCACGTCCAAAGACATATTATTCAATTGACTGGTTTTTGTAAACCTAAACAAAAAGATTCATTTAAGATTACATGGATCTGAAAAGCTGCGTCTATCCCATCAACCATGCCGGTAGTCATGCCGTTGCCCGATTTGTGAAAACAAAAACAAACATAAGAAAAAATAATTATGAAATTTTGTTTGCTATGTTAGCATAGCACAGCTTCATGGTGTGCAAACCAAATAATCTTGTTGCAGCTCTAATCAGCGTCAAACTATCAAAAATGTACATAACATACCTATCGCTTGGATTTAGTAACGTATGATTGCATTTGAAAACACGTAAATTCGCACGGTTGATTTTTGTACTCCTAATCTCGTAAGTGTTGCGCTACGCTAAAGCATGTTTCCATTTTGTCGGTTCGTTTGTTTTGTTTTTGTTCATAATAATTGTTTATCACTTCTTAGTGAGATATAATCAATCACGCAATATAGGAGGAGATGAGACTATAGGCACATGCTTATGTTGTCAAATATTTATGTAACATTCTTCTTAGTACTAATTTAAATTGCATGTGCAAACAAAATCTTGCATTGATTCCGTTACTTCCATGTTTTGCTCAGGAAGGTGGTCTCTTACAACTTCTCATGGACATAATCCGTACACAAACTTTAATATAGTGGAGTCGAAATATTCACTTACGGTGATAATGTTGCCAAACTTAGAGCGAACAACTAGCCCTTTCCGGGAATCCACACCTGGCCAAAGAGCTGTGGTGGATAAGCCCCTTATTACAGACGTAGTGTTTTTTTTTTTTTTTCAAAGGAGAAAAATCCCAGACATTGGAATCTCTTCCATTGATCGACTCAAAGTATCGGATCAAGCCAATCATATTGTAGTGATTCTGATTTCAGAAAGATTCACAAATGATAGCACAGACCGCATTCTAGACATGTCATAAGATCTCTCATTGAAACTGGAAACCGAATTTTAAAATCATATGGCGGATAAGCAGCATCAGCATCGGTTTCTGGCACAACAATCAAATCGAAGCTTGCAAATAAGCAAGATTAAAATCTTAATTTGTCTCAGATAACACTATACTGCTGGGTTCCAGGCTGCAGTAGTGTGCCTGGAGAGGAGATATATCATGATAGCTTGGAGGAAAGGTGAAAAACTGGAACAATATTGTACAGACTCCACTTTGATAAGAAGAGATCCCCTTTAATAGCGAACCTAGATGAAAAAAAATGTTCGATATCTTCTTAGCACATGAACAATGAACATGTCACAACCTGTTGGGTTAAAATAGAAAGAAATTGATAGATATGAGGAAAGTAGGAAACACAGCCCACTTCTTATTACAGTTTCCAGCGCTGTGCCGGACTAAAGATATAATTTCGTAGGTAGAGGATCCTTTAATAATGTTGAGGAACTCGAAGACCTTTTGGGGAACACTCTCATAGCCTCACCTTACCATAACCTAACCTAATCGGAACATTAATTGATTCCTTAACAATTCTTTAATGTAACTATATTCGAAGTCATTGTTGTTTACTGTGGCGTATACGTACTATTTTGTTACACTTGAAATCATGCATTAAATAAATCACTTTAAGTAAAAAAATAAATTAGCTATATTTCTGTATTTGGAACCTCAGCATTGTTTTCCGATCCTGAAAAAAGGAGATCCTCGAAACTGCGCCAACTACAGAGGAATCAGTCTACTTAACATCAGCTACAAAGTCCGTATAATGTGTAATATGTGAACATCTGAAGCCTTTCGTCAACAATCTGATCGGTCCTTATCAATGTGGCTTCAGGCCAGGAAAGTCAACCATCAACCAAATTTTCACGTTACGGTAGATTCTGGACAAGACCTATGAACTCCAAATCGATAACCACCGCCTTTTCATCAATTTTTAGGCCGCGTATGACAGCATCTATAGAGACGAACTGTATAAAGCTATGTTTTGGCATCCCTGCCAAGCTCGTTCATTTGTGCAAAATGACGATGGAGAACTCAACTCTGCTCCATCAAGGTTGGCAACGAACTAACGGAATCTTTCGACTTCAAAAAAGGATTCAGACAAGGCGATGCACTGTCGTGCGATTTCTTTAAAATCGTTCTTGAGAAGATAGTGCAGAACTCCACCGTCAACACCAGAGGCACTATCTTCCAAAAATCTGTTCTCGCGTACGTCGATGATATTGACATAATGGGAAGAACACAGATTGATGTCAATGGCGCAATGTGAGAATTGAGCCAGAAGCGGCAAAAATGGGTTTAGCGGTAAATGTGGGAAAAACTAAGTATGTGCTGTCTTCGAGGAAGGGCACCCAACACCGACGGCTCGGACGGAACGTCACAATAGACGCATACAACTTCAAGGTAGTAGAGGAGTTTGCATACCTAGGCTCCGCTTTAAACACAGGCAATAAAATAAAAATAAAAATAACTCTTGCTTATCGCTGTTTCTTTGGGCTTAGAAAGATATTGAGTGGAAAAGCCCTCTCTCGAGCAGCCAAGGTAAAATTGCGCAACATACTCATCATCCCAGTCCTGCATGGATGAAGCATGGATCTTGACAAAATCGGATGAAAGTGCCTTATGTCGTTTTCCATTGGTCTTTTTTTGACGTTTCTTCTTCTACCTCCAATACAACGGGTTATGATGTATGTGTCATTCTTCGGACGATTCTGTTTTCAAAACAAAAGAGTTCTGCTCTTCTCAGAAGCATTCTGTCTGTGAAAATCAGTTCAATGGAATGGTTTCAGAAGACTTCTGGACTCTTCCAAATCCTTCTGAGCGACCAATGGAAAACAACATTAGGCTGTTTCGAGACGAAAGTTCATCGGGTCATCCCTGGCCCCGAGTGCATTGAAGAGAAATGTCGAAGAAGATAAAACAGAGAACTTAACGGGTTGTACAACGACATGGACCTAGCCAGAAGGGTCAAGGTCTAGAGACTTACATGGCTCGGTCATTTAGAGCTGATGGACATCGGTAACTGTTGATTGAGGCCCAAGTCCACAACGGACTGTAGCGCCACCTTAAGTAAGTAAGTAAAGTAAGTTACTGAAATTTGCCAAAAAATTTAAGAAATTAATCTTGCTTTTCAAGGTAGGAAAATGTATAAGAGCCACATTGCGTCTTAATGTCGTCCCCCCATGCCTTTCTAAGATTACAAGCTGCAAGTTGGCAACCAGTTCTGTTAAGACGATATTTCGACCCATCATATTTTTTCAATCAAAGATCCTTCTCATTAAAACCTCTACTGCTTCCAAAGAAGCTAATGAACTGTGCAATTTTCCCGCTCCCACGAGGAGTTGGGTATCACTTTCATTTTCAATCATTTCAAAGTATTTCTCACATACAATACCAATAGTATGAACATAACGCAAATGTTATTCATGAACATCTTTTTCCTCGACAGAAAAATTACAATTATTAACGTTGTAACATTATTACATATTAACTCCAATAACTTATTTTATCACCAAACTATCAGATATAACAACCCTGTACTGTGGTAACCAAATCTAGTGTCAACTTTTCACCTTTCACGTAAATTTAAAATAACCGACATTCTATTTGATTTTGAAATTATTCCGCGAATGACAAAGGTAACTTGTTATACCTCGGCAACATGAAACCTCTTCATGCATCATCATGTAATCGCAAATTATTCATCACACCACAAAACCTCAGAATTGTACATATTTTAATGCCCCAACACCAATTGTTTGCGCAAAAACTAAATAATACCGCATGACTGGAAAATAAACACCGATTAATGCGGTAGTTTGACTAAAATCCACCAAAGAATAATTGTTGTTAGAAAAACGGTAAAATAACTGCAATGCGGTATAATTTCGATTTGTTGGCAAACCGATTAGATCACATCATCAACGATAAACATCGCATATACACGAGTTGAAAAGCGATCTTTTACTCACAACTTCTATAGCTCTCCGTCTCCATGTGCATTTCCACGAGCGAAAAGAGAAAGCAGGTCACTTGTGCGACTATAGTCAGACTGATGACGTGAATGTATTGTGTTGTTGTTGTATATCATATATTGTTGAATATTTGGATGATTTGATTGTAAATAGAAGTAGCCCCGAGAGGCCAAAACAGACTGATTGATAACTTGAGTGTGTTGAATGATCATTTACTCATTTCACTGACAACCTCCCGCAAACGGTAGTTGAGTATAGTTTTTGGTATGAAATGATGAATGATTTGTGTGTGCTGAATATGGTTAACAAACAATTTCATGTCAAATTGTTTTGCAGTATTGTTTCTCGTTGTGTTTTTGTGGGTTTGACAGATCGCATGACTTTTTAATTGACAGCCACTTGACATATAGAGCCTGCCATTTTTGCACTCATAAGTATTGTTTGGGAATGGCGTGGCTGGAGATTAAGAGGAAAGTTTTCTCCACTATTTTCTAAAATTATATTTGACAGTTTAATGATTTTTAAATACCTAATTATGAATTTAAGAGTGCGATGTTGTAGGCTTAGTTTAACATTTGCAAATGTCAATTTTCTTTCTATGGTTTTTCAATTTCTCTAAAGAAAGTCAAACTTTCAGTTGAATTCAACAACCGTGGGAGAAACGTGAATGATTCAATAAAACACAAAAAACAAAACGAAAACAAAATAATAATAAAACACTTGCCGCCCTGAGAATTTCAATTCCCTACTGAAAAGGCAAACGAAAGTGAAAACTTTAAATTTTTACAACGGCAGCAGCGAGAACGCATTGAACCACGAAATGTAGACATTTTCGTTACTAAATAATGCCAGATGTGCTTAAGCTTAAACTCGATGCCATTGGTTATTGGCATTTCTATCACGCCTGTTTGGAGTCAAAAATTAAAAACAGTATTCCGGATATGAAAAAAGTGAAAATTCTGTCTTCGCAGGTGTTTCCAAAGAGTTCAACGTTGACTCTAAATATAGATGATGCCTTATGTGAAATCTTGGTGTCTTTGGGTTGGGGTCAAAATACTGTATGACCAAAGTTCTGTGGGTAATTGAACAAAACTTTTTCATTAAGAAAAAAAATACTAAATAAATTGAGTGGCGCGACAGCTCATAAAGAGCCAATGTCTAAGTGGCTTACACTAATCATCAACAATTCTCTGAGTACGTGTGAAGAATTGAAGGGACCTACAATTTAACGCCGATTCCGAAGTTCAGAATCATTTTTTTCATGACAGATTGACACTCTTGGAAGTTTGGAAGTTTTGTCAGTTCTTCACAGGAGGCACTACCCTTGAAAGATGAAATACAAACTCTAAGGGCACGAATAGGATTCGAACCTAAAACGTTCAGCGCAACAGCCAATGCGCACATACCCACTACGCTACGGGAGTAAATAAATGATGATTTAAAAAAAATGAAATGAGAAAAAGACCCTGCGAAGGAAGAAAAGAGCATCAGCAGTTTCTCAGCTCAAAGATCTAGAAGAGTCTCGGGCCATGAACAACACCCGGCGTTTCTTTAAAAGATCGAAGCAATTAGCTTCTGGTTTCAGAACCGGGTCAAGGGCTCTTCGAAACAGTGAAGGAAACCTAGTCATCGAAGCACAGGGAATTGTGTAAGTTTTTAAGCAGCACTTCGAACAGCTGCTGAATGCGCAAAATGTCGAGCGAGCGAATGACAAAAGAGAAGCAAGACCAGTCAATGAAGACCCAGTCCCAGCCCCCAGCGCGGAAGAGGTAGAAAGAGCCATCCATCCAAATGCTAAAAAATAACAAGTCCGCCGGGTCGGATGGCATACCTGCGGAACTCTTTAAAAATGGAGGAGATGTTTTGATGAACTGCATGCACCAGGTCATCAAAAAAGTGTAGGAGGACGAATGCATGCCCACTGACTGGGCGATAAGCTCCATATGTCCCATCTACAAAAAAGGTAATCCGATGTCATGCAGAAACTACCGTGGCATATCCCTGCTTAATGATGCATACAAAATCCTATCCAACGTACTGTGTGAGCGTCTTAAACCGTTCTGCAGCACAATAATCGGTACGTACCAGTGTGGCTTTAGGCCAGGCAGAACAACGATAGACCAAATATTCACACTGAGACAGAATCCTGGAAAAGACCAACGAATTTCAAGTCGAAACCCACCATCTTTTCATCGACTTCAAAGCTGCTTATGACAGCATCCACCGCCAAGAACTTATGATGGCGATGTCTGAATTCGGGATCCCGAACTGATCCAGCTGTGCCGCATAACTCTAAACAATACGCAGTGCAGAGTGCACATGGGTAACAGCTCATCCAAGTTATTCCAAACATGCGCAGAGTTTAGACAAGGAGATGCGCTGTCATGTGCCTTCTTCAACAAAGTCCTGAAGCAGATAGTGCGCAATACAGGTGTGAGCACGGAAAACACAATCTTCAACAAATCCACCGAGCTCCTAGGCTATGCGGACGATATTGACATCATCGGTCGATCCAAGAGAGCTGTGCTTGAGGCCTTCACAGCGATTGAAGAACAGGGCAAACTCGTTGGTCTTGAAGTAAATGAGAACAAAAATTACGTGAATGCTATCCACAAACAAAGCAACACATGTCCACCGCATAGAACAAAACGTACTGTTGGTAGCAGCAATTATGAGGTAGTTAAGGAGTTAACCTACCTTGGATCAAATATCAATCCCACAAACGACACCTTAGTGGAGATCCAAAGAAGAATTACCCTATCGAACCGCTGGTTGGTTCTTCAGTTTGCCAAAACAACTGGTTTCGAAACTCCTCACTCTAAGGTCAAAGTGTCTGCTATACAAAACTTTGATTTTACCAGTCCTACTCTATGGTGCCGAGTGCTGGACGATAAGTAAAAAAGGAGAATTGATACTGGGTACTTTCGAATGAAAAATTCTTCGACGGATTGTCAAGAGACGTCAGATGAATCATGATGAACAAAACATTCCGGACGCAGCTCTACTTGAACAACACATTATTTGATATGTATTTACCAGTTTACCTCACAATTATCACTGTTATTTACTGATTTCTCTTAAACTTAAATGTTTGTCACTTTTTAAATATTCTCTTTTCGCACTTTATACTCTCTTTATACTTTCTTTTTTATGTTTTTATCAATGGCCAAGTATTTATTTTTTATATATTTTATGTTCTCTGTTTAAAATACAATTTGTTCATATTTTTATGTTTTTGCTTCTCCTTCATGCTTGTATAACCTTAACCGCTTTTGTGTACCATGACAACAAATTCCGATGATTATGGGTATGTTTCTATGAGAGATGTCGTGAACTTAGATTTATTTAATATGATTCGGGTATTGAACTCACAGAAAAAAGGTATTCATGTTTGCCATATAAATGCGCAAAGCTTGAAGCCAAAACTTGATGAATTTCATCTGCTGTTTAAGAACTCAGGTGTAGATATTGTATGCATTTCCGAATCGTGGTTTTATCCACATTTCTCAAATGCAGTATATAAAATGGATGGTTATGAACTTTTCAGAGGTGATAGAATTGGTCGGGTGGGTGGAGGTGTTGCTGTATACATCCGTAATGGTTTGCGTGGTAGAGTAATTACAAAATCAAATGCTGACAGTGCTCTCGACTATTTGTTTGTTGACATTAAAATAGGATTTGAAAGCATGCTACTAGGAGTAATCTATAGACCGAACAAAAACGTAGATTTTTCGCCTATATATGGTATCTTAGAACAATTATCATGCTCTGCACAAAATATCATTATTTGCGGAGATCTAAATTGCAATCTACTCGATGCTCATG
>CAKKXW010000001.1:46704061-46720005 GCA_920937365.1 Sphaerophoria rueppellii
TGCAACAGCCTGTACGCTACGGGAGTAAATAAATGATAATTAAAAAAAAAAAAATGAAATTAGAAAAAATGAAGGAAGAAAAGAGCATCCGCTGTTTCTCAGCTCAAAGTTCTGGAAGAGTCGAGGCCGTGAACAACACCCGGCGTTCCTCTAAGAAGTCGAAGCAATTAGCTTCTGGTTTCAGAACCGCGACACAGGCTCTTTGCAACTGTGAAGGAAACCTAGTCACCGAAGTACAAGGAATTGTAGATGTTCTCAAGCGGCACTTCCAACAGCTGCTGAATGCGCAAAATGTCGAGCGATCTAATGAAAGAGAAGCAAGACCAGTCAATGAAGACCCATTTCCAGCCCCCAGCGCGGAAGAGGTAGAAAAAGCCATCCAAAAACTAAAAAATAACAAATCCGCCGGGTCGGATGGCATACCTGCGGAACTCTTTAAAAATGGAGGAGGTGTTTTGATGAGCTGCATGCACTAGGTCATCAAAAAAGTGTGGTAGGACGGATGCATGCCCACTGACCGGTCGATAAGCTCCATATGACCCATCTACAAAAAGCTGATCCGATGTCATGCAAAAACTACCGCGGCATATACCTTCTTAATGTTGCATACAAAATCCTATCCAACGTACTGTGTGAGCGTCTTAAACCGTTCTGCAACACAATCGGCACGTACCTGCATGGCTTTAGGCCAGGCAGAGCAACGATAGACTAAATATTCACACTGAGGCAGAATCCTGGAAAAGACGAACGAATTTCAAGTGGAATCCCACCATCTTTTCATCGACTTCAAAGCTAATTATGACAGCATCCACCGCCAATCCGATCCCGAACTGATCCAGCTGTGCCGCATAACTCTAAACAATACGCAGCTCATCCAAGTTATTCCAAACATGCGCAGAGTTTAGACAAGGAGATGCGCTGTCATGTGCCTTCTTTAACAAAGTCCTGAAGTAGATAGTGCGCAAGACAGGTGTGAGCACGGAAAACACAATCTTCAACAAATCCACCGAGCTCCTAGGCTATGCGGACGATATTGACATCATCGGTCGATCCAAGAGAGCAGTGCTTGAGGCCTTCACAGCGATTAAAGAACAGGGCAAACTCGTTGGTCTTGAAGTGAATGAGAACAAAACAACGTACTATCAAAGTGCTATCAACAAACAAAGCAACACATCTGCACCGCCTAGAACGAAACATGACTGTTGACAGCAGCAATTTTGAGGTAGTTAAGGAGTTCACGTACTTTGGATCAAATATCTATCCCATAAACGACACCTTAATGGAGATCTGAAGAAGAATTACCCTAACGAACCGCTGCTGCTTCTGTTAAGCAAAACAACAGCTGGGTTCGAAACTCCTCACTCCAAAGACAAAGTGTCTGCTATACAAAACTTTGATTTTACCAGTCCTACTCTATGGCGCCGAGTGCTGGACGATAAGTAAAAAAGGAGAATTGATACTGGGTACTTTCGAAAGAAAAATTCTTCGACGGATTTTCGGTCCCATATGCGACGATGGCGAATGGAGAAGAAGGTTCAACCGAGAACTGTATGAGTTGTACCAAGATGTGGATGTAGTCCAGAAGGCCAAGAAAAGACGACTACATTGGCTTGGCCACATCGAGCGAATGGACGACAACGCTCCAGCCAGCTCCAGCGACAAGGAAGACCAAATCTACGGTACAAGGACCAAGTGACTGCGGAAAGCGCTTGGTTTCGGCGACTGGAGAGTGCATGCGAGGGACCGTTCGCGATGGAAGGATGCAGTATCTAAGGCTCAGATCCTTCATGGATTGTAAGTAAATGAGTAAGTAAGTAACTTGCTCAAATGAAAATGACGTAGGCCATTCATTTAGAATAGCCGTATCAACGAAATGTCTTAAAATAAATATTTTCTCATAAAAAGTCAATTTCACATCATAATAATATTGCTAAACCGTTATCAAAATGATATAACTCACTGCTCAAATTTTGAATCATCAATCATTTTTTGTTTACACATCTCCATTTCCACATCAATTCTGTAATTAAAATATTAAAAAAATCCGTCACTTCGCTGCTTTGAAGTTTTCACAAGCATTCAACTTTGAAATCGTATAAATTTCAATAGCCGCCAGATCCATCAACAGCTCCACCATGGTAATTTATCACAGACCGTAATTCAAGTTAATTGCCACTACCAGTCCATGTTACTTTGACTTTTTCAATCAATAAACACAATCGTAAACCCGACTCGAAGTCTGCTAAAATATAATAAATCGGTTGTGCACTTATGAAATTGGTTTTTAATCTGTTTTTTTTTTTACATTCTTGGCAGTGGCGCAAGCTAGTATAGATTATACAAAAGCACCTTAAACTACTTAAGAAAAATTAGACACATGAATGTTTATTGAAGGAAATTTGTATTGAGCTGTAAAGAGTATGAAAACAATTAAGAATTCTCGTTTAAATAGCAGCTATTAAAAGGACCAAAAATGAAAGTGAGTCATATGAATTGAAAACAGATTTTCGAACTTGTCCGTTGAGCTTGAGTAAACGATTGATGTTTTCCAAAGCTTTACGATGTCCCCCTTCTTAAGAGTTTTTGAGCTATACTTAATGGGGTGAATGTGAAGCTATTAGATGCGTTTTCTATGTGAAACGTAATATTTATGCATCCTAAAGAAAAGCAGACTTTTTTTACTTCGGTGTTTTCAACCTCTAGCCTTAAGCTTAAAAAACAAACAAAGTAAACGAACATCTTGATTAGTAAACCTGAATTAATTATAAAAACGAGTTTAACTTAGAAACCGCATTTCGATGAGCTGTATCGACACGAAAAGTACAATTGCTTTCTTCGTATACCAGGGGAAGAGCAGAAAAAAAAACAACAATGAAGACAACTAAACAAAAGTGCAAATCTTTGCGATTAATGCCTCGATTTGTAAGTCTGATTTCCTCTCTAGACATTGAAAGACAATACTCTCTATCTTCATTCGATTGACTAGAAAAACAAGGTTAAGCTGTTTGTTCATTATTATTTTTTTAGAAATGAAGACTATCAATATTATCTAGTTGGAGACTCAGCTTGTCGTGTCAGCTGTGGCGGTTGACAAACTTTGGAATGTCTTCACACACTTAATTGCCAATTAATCCTCAAATACTGTTTTACCAAGGAGAGTGGTTATTGAACTGTTCACCGATGTGCAGCATGTCCCCAAGGCCTAATGTTTATAGTCAATGTATGCGAGTGTAGCGTATAGATATAATGGCGTGGCATTTGTTAAAGAGCAAACTAAAGTTATTGTTTTTCGTTTATGAATTTATTGATCCAACATTGTTGCGGTATTTGTTGGGTCTGAAAAATGCAAGCCATGTTTTTCTTACAGCCACAGCTTAATCATGTAAAAATAATATTTACAATTTGACTTTTTTGTTGAAGCAAGGTTAGGTTAGGTTAAGGGGCTGACAGTTGATGTCGTTACCGTCACACTTAGATCAATACAGATCCATTGTGATACCCGTGAGTTTTGCTACTCAACTCAATAAAAAAAACCTATGTGTTCAGTTAATCAAGCCATTTGGAGGCTTTGACGACGTTCAGAATGTTAGTACCTGGTGTACTAGAGAGTTCTTCTAAATGCACGAAGAAATAGTTGCCGAGCAATTTCTTCCTTTGGTAGGAGAGTGCGGGACAGTTACACAGAAAGTGCGAACTGTCTTCACGCACCTCCTCATTACCGCATCCTCTGCATAGATCATCTGAACTGATTCTCATCTTTTTCATATGGTAACTTAACAGATTATGTCCGAAAATTATGCCTACAAGAGACCGAAGTGATACCTTGTGTAGCTGCATAATTCTTTCCGTTCTTTGTTTGTTAAAACAGGACCAGATCTTCCTTGTAGTGCCGCAGGTATCAAGAAGGTTCCACCTTTCATCGGCCTTGATAGTTATTCTTTTTGAGATTTCTTGTTTTAAATAACAGGTAGAGGTGCTCACTAGCTGAGCATGGTTTACGTCAAGCGTTGACCCTAATCTTGCTAATTCATCGGCTTTCTCGTTGCCTGGTATATCGCTGTGGTCTAGGGCCCAGCAGAGTATATATGCACCAAGAACCTTACGTTTTTCGCTTGAAACAAGCTTTGATTTTACTTCAGTTGCAGTAATCGCTTATTTTGCCGCTTGGCTATCAACGTAAAAGGTGATACAAGCTCGTGGTATCGCCATCATTGATACCTTTTTAGCAGCTCTTGTCACTGCCAGGATCTCTGCTTGGAAGATGCTACTGTAGTCTGGAAGCCTAAGCGAGGCGGTTTACTTGAAAGATTCAGAATAGAAGCCTGTCCGCACACCAGTGTCCATCTTAGAGCCATTGCCCATTAGTATAGATAGCTATTGACGACTAACTGGAGTATGGTATGTTATCTATCAATCCTTTCTGCTTGGGATGGCAACCTGGAATGGTTTATGAAAATCAAGTTCGGGTATTTTATAGTCTGTTGTAGTACTATGACCCATAACTTTATGAAGGATATGAGCATGTCCTATGATTTTCCAGACTTTAGTATGACTAAGTATCAGGGCACTTTTGGCCGCAGATTCTTGAACAAAGGGGTCTAGAGATATTAGATTGAGTAGAGTGGAGTGTGTAGATCTCGTTGCCCCCGTAATGCCAGTGCACGCAAGTTTGGTTTGGTCCCCAGGTTTTACCGAAAATTCTATTGCAGGTGTAAAAGGCGATCGATGACTTTTTGAATCTGTCTTTGGTGTTCAGACCCCAGTTTAGTTTTTTATCTAAGATCACACCGAGATACTTTGCATGATCAAAGATCATAGTATTTTAAAATCAGATATTTTCCGTTTGTTACTAGTGCTATTTACTAGTTCTGTTTTAGGTAGATTGACTGTCAGCCTACAGTTCCTAGTCATAGTCCAAGAACGTTCCAACGTTCAGTGATTTTTCTATGACGCTGACAACACTGTGCAAAACTGTTTCAAAGCTTTTTAATTTGATGAAAGCATGTTGAGCTTCCGATATACAGCCCGGTTTCAAGGTATCAATCAGCCTCTCATAAGTTTTCAAAATAAACGATGTTAGACTAATGGGTCTTAAGTCTTTGGCCTTCGTATGGCTAGGGATGAAAACTACTTTTACCTCACACCACGATAAGGAAACATACCCCCATTTAAGGCTATTAGAGAAAATGCTATCTAGGCGTGGGATGATAAGGTTTATGCTCTTCTGAAGCATCATAGGGAAGATACCGTCTTGACCAGGGGATTTGTACGGGGAAAAGGAGTGAATGGCCCATTTTATCCTTTCTTCCCTTATAATATCCGATGGTACTAGACCTTCTGTATGAGACTCTATTTCTGGACTCTATTTCAGCTATGCAGCCAGGAAAATGAGTATTCAAAAGGATTCAGGTATTTTTGAGAGATCCTAGAGTGACTGAATCTTTGGTCAGAATTTTCCTGAGTTTTGCCGATTCATTTGTACTTTTTATTTCGTTACAGAAGGACATCCATGAGCTACGTTTTGCTGGTCGGGTTTCGACCTCAAACATACGTTGACTGGATTTATAAAGTTCCCAATCAGTTTCTTTTCTAGTTCTTTTGGCGAAATTGAAAAGTCTTCTAGTTTTTTTTCTTAAGTTGCTTATTTCAGTGGTCCACAAGGGTGGTTTTTTCTTTCCTACCTTTTCCTATATGTTTGATGAGCAGTTTTTTTTTAGCTAATGAACCATATTGTTTAAACTTTAAGATTATTTGTTTGTGTCTCTTGCATTCTTGCATTGAATTCTGCAGTGTTCAAATCCAAGCGGATGCCAGCAATAACTTGGTCCTTGTATCGGAGATTCGGTCTTTACCTGGCCGTCTCGAAGAGAAGACTTTCTTGGTTCGAGCCTTGTCGTTCATTCGTTTGATGTAGTCGAGCCAATGTAGTCGTCTTTTCTTGGTTTACTGGATTGCACCCACAGTCTGCGTACCAGCCAAACGCACATAACCAATTTGGCTTAAATAAAAGTCTTGTATAGTAGGCACTTTGTCTTTCAAGTAAGGAAAGCAGTTGTTTGGTCAAATCGAATTATCAGCGCTGGGGTAAGGTGTCTATTGTGGCATTAACTACTATTTTAAGGTATGGGTGAACTCCTTAACTAGGACGTTTTGTCCTCGGCGGTGGACATAAGTTCTTTTGTTTGTTGATAGCATGTACTTTGTTTTGTCCACAATCACTTCAAGGCCAACGAGCTTTGCCTGTTCTTCAATTTGTTTGAAGGCCTTAAGCACAGTCTCGTTCTCTTCTATTTTTCAGAACGTTTTTAATATGTCTTTCAAATGCTTGTCTCCTAACTAGCTCAAACAAATTTTCGAACTCTAAAATCATGCTCCAAACAGTTTTCACCATCTCTTCTTAGCCTCGTCTCTACCAATACCAAATTATGATACCTATAGGTACTTCACAACATTCACTTATTTCCTAGAAATTAAAAATTGCAACCACATACTGAAGGACATGAACGATTCTATTTTTAGATCATTCTGAATTTACTGTGGTCTATACGAAAGGCGGTTGTTGATGACTAAGAGTTCTTTGTTGCAAAAAAGTTGACTTCGCAGAAGAAGCAAAAATAAACTCAAGCAATCAAGACAGGAAATAATGGAAAGTCTAATGAGTTTATTTTTTCATTTGATGATGCAGCAGACTTCTTCTTGGCTGTGAGGAAATTGAAATTGTTAATGATATATTCGTTTTTCCCTTATTTTTCTTCAAATGAAATATCAATTTGATGTTAAATGAACATTTCAAGCTCTGCAAACGGATGTGAATGAGCCAAGGACCCATTAAATATGTTTATTTATGTAAAATGTTGTTTTTAACACGAGGGACAATCACTTGCTGCCAAAAAGACGTGCTTTTTGGCAAATTATTCAGCATAATCTACCTACAGGTTAATTTGAAATTTGAATTTCTTTAATATAAAATCCAATCACAACAAGATGACCGAATTAATCGATTGAATTTATAAGAAACCACACGCAACAGAAACAAGAAGAAATCTCGGGCATTATCATAATTTAATGTAAATTTAAAAGCAAAGTGAAATAAATATGAACCAAAACATGGTTTTGTGTCAATTTTGTTTTTATTTTGTTTGGAGTTCAAAATTCGAATTAAAATTAATTCCTGTTTCTCAAAAGTTGAATACGATTTGTTGCCGATGTCTATGGTATTTCCTTGGGACTTTCAAAGTTAGGTGGACGCATTTTTCCGTGGAATTACAAAATGTTTAAGTCTCAGGTATTGAATGCGGAAACACGTCTTACAATTGAATGTGCAAGCAGCAGATAGCCGGTAATTTGTCGTCTGGTAACTGGTTGACAGGAGAAATAACAAAACCACTGACATTTTTTTCGATCTGAAAAGGAAAACAATAAATAATACTTCATCTCAATGTGTGAGAGCAATTAAATAATTGTACTGTCGATTTTAGGAATTTCTTTTTATTTGTGTTTATAATCTTTTTTAATTTCCTACAACAAGTAAAAACTTGTATTTTTCAACAGCCAAATTATTAGACACAGAAATAACGAAGGGCCAACATTAATTCTGGGACTGGGTGGAAAATTCTGTTAAAAATATTAAACTTGTCTTAAATGACGTTTACTAACTTATTCCACCGTGGAGTGTAGTTTATAATAGTTTATATAGTTTGTTATAAGGAATAACAAAATATGTAAGAAAAAGTACTTCTCTGTCAGTTCATTAGAAGACACCGCAATCGATTGCCATATACAGAATGACACTTGGGCCAATTGAAGGCCCATTGTGATACCACATGAATCGTAATAGGCGTTCTTCGAAAACTCATTGAAACCAATTAGAGTTCCTAACGCAATGTAGAAGATTAATTATATTAATATGTTCGAGATCGCTTAAATCATTTTAAAAGTCTTTTCCTAAGTGAATCATACGTTTATGAGCCAGAGCAGGACAGGTTCAGAGGAGGTGAAGGACTGTTTCCTTCTCCTCCTCATCCATGCAGCTTCTGCAGAAATCATTAGGAAATACGCGGCGTGTCTTCCTATTAGACAGTGTCCAATAATGACGAGCTTATATGCAATCTGCTTAGAGATATCAGGCACTTAGATCTCTTTGAGTTCAGATTAGGCCAAATATTTTTCGTCGCCTGATAGGTGGCTGAAACACGCTACAATGATTTGGAAGGCTGAATGAGAGACTTAGTTTTAGTCGTTTTGAGTACACACCTCCACCAACCCAGTCACTAATTTTCGACCCATCTGTATAGAAGTGGATTGCCTCGTCTTCCAGGAATGTTTTTTTTTCCCATCAGTAGGATCTGGAAGGTATAGAAATTTGAAAGTTTCTATCGAACCTCAGTTGGGGAATGGTGTAGTCTGTGTGCTTTGGAATTGATTCCAAATTGAGGACATTAAGTTCATTGAATAACAGGGGCGCCATCTGTCAAAAGTCGTACCAACTCGTGGACTCACGTACAATTACTTTGCACAGTAAATCAGTAATCATAGGTGGAGTAGTTTAACGAGCTGCGTTATATCTAGGAAAATCTGGCCCGCCTATAACAAGCCAAAATCAATCAATTTAATTTCCAAACCAAGGCATGACATAGCCAGGATTGTCGCTCTCGCTACCTGCACAGGGCATTGGCCTGTAGGGGAGCATGCGGCAAAATTGGGTATACCACATAACTCTTTCTGCCGTAGCTGTGAGAACCAGGAAGAAAAAGAAACGGTCCCACACTTTCTATGCCATTGTCCAGCCCTGGCTAGGAAAAGAGCACTCTATTTAGGTAAAGAATTCTTCAACGGCATTGAGGAACTCGCAGATTTCAAGATCAAAGATTTGATCTCTTACCTCAATAATACAAAGTGGCTTTAGCGCCTCCCGCCCCTCTTTATTTCTCCCTCATTAAATGACACTATGAGATAATAGGCCGTAGGGTAGGAGAATAATACCAATTCATATATAGGACTGTGTGTGCGGAACATACATAATCCAGAACCCACTTGCAAATCCATTTAGAATCTCACGAGGTATGGTACCAAAACGGCGCACTCAGCGCTAATTGTGTCCTGCGCGAAGTAGGACAGCCATTTCTACCTACCCTACCTACCTTGCACAGTAAAATGCAGCCTTTATTTCTTCTGAATACTGTATTTTTCTATCAGTGAATGAATTCTTCGAATCGGACTAGTATTTTTGAAGATTAACATTTATATGGCAAAACAGCGTTTGGTGGGTCGGCTAGTAATAAAAAAGAGTCTATGATTCTCCTGAGTATTTTTTTTCTTTTCACACTTAATATCCATTAATACAACTATATTTCCCATGAAAATTTCATTAATACAAACTGTAACGAAGTGTTACATGCTCTTATACAGCAATTCGATTTGCCATCAAACTAAACTAATATAGGTAACAGCTCATCCGAGTTTTTTTAAACTTGCGCAGGGTTTAGACAAGGAGATGCGCTGTCATGTGTCTTCTTCAACATAGTTCTGGAGCAGATAGTGCGAAAGGCAGGTGTGAACACGGAAAACACTATCCTCAACAAGTCCGACCAGCTCCTAGGCTATGCGGATGACATTGACATCATCGGTCGATCCAAGAGAGCTGTGCTTGAGGTCTTCACGGCGATTGAAGTACAGGGGAAACTCGTTGGTCTTGAAGTCAATGAGGACAAAACAAAGTATATGCTATAAACAAACAAAGCAACATCTGTCCACGCACCGCAAATTACAAAACGTCACTGTTGGTAGCAGCAATTTTGAGGTAGTTAAGGAGTTCACCTACAAACAAACATCAATCCCACAAATGACACCTTATTGAAGATCGAAGAAGAATTACCCTAGCGAACCGCTAGCTGGTTCTTCAGTTTGCCAAAACAATTGGTACGAAACGCCTCACTCCAAAGACAAAGTGTTTGCATACAAAACTTTGATTTTACCAGTCCTACTTTATGGCGCCGAGTGCTGGACGATAAGTAAAAAAGGAGAACTGATACTAAGCACTTTCGAAAGAAAAATTCTTCGACGGATTTTCGATCCCGTATGCGACGAATGGCGAATGGAGAAAAATGTTCAAACGAGAACTGTATGAGTTGTACCAAGATGTGGATGTAGTCCAGAAGGCCAAGAAAAGACGACTTCATTGGCTCGGCCACATCGAGCGAATGGACGACAACGCTCCAGCCAAGAAAGTCTTCTCATCCTAGTCCCCAGGTTCGAAACGACAAGGAAGACCGAACCTATGGTACAAGGACCAAGCGACTGCGGATGCCAGAGCACTTGGTTTCGGCGACTGGAGAGTGCATGCGAGGGACCGATCACGATGGAAGGCTGCAGTATCTTAGGCTGAGTTCCTTCATGGATTGTGATCCGGATAAGTAAATAAATCAGTTAAATTAACTTCCAAATATCAAACATGTTCTAAGAAAAACATTTTATTTTTTTTTTTTTGTTCTTACGATGTTGGATTCTTTTTGTTTTTGTTATTGTTGTATTAAACCTAAGAGATATCCATTAAATTTTAATTAAACTGTTCTGAGACAAATTTTTAGTTAGCAAATAGCAAACCAATTCCCTTTTATTCTTAAATTGTCACTTTCAAATCAACACAAATCCCCAAAAGATACATAGTTCACCTTCAATTTATGCAAATGCAATGAAATTTCTATTTTAATGACCTAAACTGCCAACAAACAAAAGTAAGCAGCTTAAAACACTCACTTCTATTTTCTGTATCTTAAATGTTAAATACCTTGACCAACTGCTCCACAGACCTTAAACTTTAAAGCCACTACACGTAATTTACTTCTTACAACGTACTTTCATAATGATCAATCACCTAAAGCATTTTATTTTCAAATTTAGGATAGTTTAACTCTAACTGCAAGCAATTTAACTCACATACTTGCACTTGCTTAGAGCACAAAAGATTATCTTCCTTAAGTTTATAGTTTACAGTAATTAAAGAGAGACTTTTAACAGTGTTTAGTGTTTGGAAATGTAACGGTTGAGGAAAAAGATCCATGCCGACCTCATTGTGTTGCTAGATGAAGATCTCCCAACTCAGCAGCTTTCATTCTCAGTATCACATTTACATCCAAACAATTTCTCGACTTCTTACAATCAACGTCAATTGATTAGGACCATCTGCATTTTACAGAAAGCAAGACAATTAATAATTCACAAAATTTACTTCAACTTCTGCTCTTCTTTAGAAAAAATTAAGCTAAGAACATGCAGCTCATTCGGAGTGTAGAAGATTGATATTCAAAACTGAAGCAAATCCACATATTCACAATCCAGAAAAAGAAAGCAAACAAAACACATAATTTTCGTGATACTTAATAGATGTCATCTTCATTACTAAATCAGAATAAAAATATTAATGGGGTGCCATTAAGAGAATTGTATGCAAATGGAACCGAGGTTTGTGTCTCTGTTTTGAAATCTCCTTACTCTGGTTACTAGCTTAGCGAGATTATAGCCAGAAATCTTGTTCTTTGTCAATCGGGTTTTGCTTTCTAAAATGGCATAGCTCTAAGGTTTTAATTTTTCTTTTACTCCGTTTGTCATTTGAGAAACTATGACGCGTGATTTCTTTCAAGCATCAAGCGACAATAAAATTTTGGAGCATTTCATTTGACAAATTGACGATAATCTTAATCGAAAGAATTGTTTTAAACGTTAGTTCATAAATGAAAAACAGCACCTTAAGATTACAGCTGTCAAACTAGTCTCAAATAGAGTATCATATTTACCTGCTTCGCTTAACGTGTTCTGATTCAAAACAAAAACAAAACTTCGGGCTATATTTAACATCGAATGAAGTGCAAGGTAGGCTTCCGACAAAGTCAAGGTAAATCCAATTTTCCATAGTCATTAGTAGCAAATTAGTCACGTTTGGAAATATGATATCGGGTACTTCTATCTGCAGTGCTTCCTCATAATCATAACATTTTTCCTTAACAGGGTGAATCTTTCATCTTAACATAAAGAATGAGTATTCATTTATTTTGAAGGTATTACTAGGAACACGATTATTTGTTTTCTATTTAAAATATTTTTGGAAATGAAATCACCCTGTGGTTAGTTTTTGTAATGCGTAGACATGAATATTTGAGAAATGATATTATATTTCTTTACGCAATAAGTTCTAAAAGCAAAAACAAAATGATTGCCATCAAGAATTTATTTGAAGTCGTACAAATGTGTTGTGAAAGCGAATCCATGTCTCTTTGTTTATTAACGTGTTTTTCTAAATGAATATATGTATGTAAGTACTTTGAAGTGAAAATTATTGATTTTGTCAAATTAAAGGCTTTAGTCGCTTCTTTTTGTGCCAAAGCGTAAGATTTCGATTTTGTATGAGATTGGAGGTATGCAAGAATTGCATTTGCACGTATAGGTACAATTCAGAACAGTTTTCCAATAAAGTCTATCGATCCGCACCAATCATATGTCATCTCAGTCCGTTGTGGACTTACTTACTTACTGGCGCTACTGTCCGTTGTGGACTTGGGCCTCAATCAACAGGCTCCGCCAGCTAGCTCGATCCTTAGCTAGTCGTCTCCAGTTTTGCACTCCAAGTTGATTGAGGTCCTCTTCCACTTGAGTGCGCCACCTGAGTCGCGGTCTTCCTCTCCTCCTACGTCCCTCGGGAATAGTGTCGAAGGCTTTCCGGGCCGGAGCATTGGTGTCCATTCGCTCTAAATGACCGAGCTATCCGAGTCTCTGGATCTTGACCCTTCTGGCTAGGTCCATGTCGTTGTAAAACCCGTAAAATTCGCTGTTATATCGATTTCCCCATTCCCCATCAATGCACACGGGCCCAAAGATGACCCGAAGACTTTTTTGACAAGGTCCATGCTTCTGAACCATACAATAGGACTGGAATGATAAGGATGTTGTACAATTTTACCTTAGTTGCTCGAGAGAGAGCTTTTCCAATCAATTGCTTTCTAGCCCAAAGAAACAGCGATTAGCAAGAGTTATCCTTCGTCTGATCTCGGCGCTGGTGTTATTGCCCGTGTTTATAATGGAGCTTCTGTCTCAATTCTCACAAAGGCCCCATTGACACCACACTGTGTTTTTCCCATTGTATCAATATCATCGACGTACGCGGGAAGTTGAACAGATTTTTGGAAGATAGTGCCTCTGGTGTTGACGGTGGAGTTCTGCACTATCTTCTCAGGAACGATGTTAAAGAAATCACACGACAGTGCATCGCCTTGTCTGAATTTTTTTTTTTTTGACGTCGAAAGATTCTGTAAGCTCGTTGCCAACCTTGATAGAGCAGTGTGAGTTCTCCGTCGTCATTTCGCATAAGCGAACGAGCTTGGCAGGGATGCCAAAACTAGACATAGCTTTATACAGTTCGTCTCTGTAGATGCTGTCATACGCGCCTTTAAAATCGATGAAAAGGTGGTGGTTTTCGATTTGGAGTTCATAGGTCTTTTCCCGGATCAGCCGCAACGTGAAAATTTGGTCGATGGTTGACTTGTTGAAATTTCGCCTGTTCTTCAATCGCTGTGAAATCCTCAAGCACAGCTCTCTTAGATCGACCAGTGATGTCAATGTCGTCTGCATAGCCTAGGAGCTGGATGGACTTATTGAAGAAAGTGTTTTCCGTGGTCACACCTGCCTTGCGAATTATCTGCTCCAGGACTATGTTGAAGAAGTCACATGACAACCCATCTCCTTGTCTTGCTGTTACCCATTTACACACTGGCACTGACGGTGGATGCTATAATTTGCAGCTTTAAAGTCGATGAAAAGATGGTGGGTTTCGAATTTTTATTTATTTGGTCTTTTCCAGGATCTGCCTCAGGGGAATATTTGGGTTATCGTTGTTTCTGCCTGACCTAAGGCCACACTGGTACGTGCCGATTATTGTGTTGCAGAAAAGTTTAAGATGCTCACACAGTACGTTGGATAGGATTTTGTATGCAACATTAAACAGGGATATGCCACATTAGTTTTTGCATGACATCGAATCGCCTGTTTTTTAGATGGAGCATATGAAGCTTATCGACCAGTCAGTGGGCTTGCATTCTTCCTCCCACACTTTGGTGATTACCTGCTGCATGCGGTTCATGAAAACACCTCCTCCATATTTAAAGAGTTCCGCAGGTATGCCATTCGACCCAGCGGACTTGTTATTTATTAGCTTTTGGATGGCTCTTTCTACCTATTCTACCTCTTCTACGCTGGGGGCTGAGACTGGGTCCTCATTGACTGGTCATGCTTCTCTTTCGCTCGACATTTTGCGCATTCAGCAGCTGTTGGAAGTGCTGCTTAAAAACATCTACAATTCCCTGTTCTTCGGTGACTAGGTTTCCTTCGCTGTTTCGAAGAACCTGCATCCTGGTTCTGAAACCAGAAGCTAATTGCTTCGACCTTTTTAAGAAACGCCGCGCCGGGTTGTTCTTGGCCCAGAGACTCTTCTAGATCTTTGAGCAGAGAATCTGTTCTTTCCTTTCTTCGCAGGGTCTCTTTCTCATTTCTCCTTTTTTTCGATACTCTTCTCTTCCTGCTCTTGTTTTCCGTTGCAGCATCTGCAAACGTGCATTTTCCGTCTCCCTCTTCAATAACGCGCACTCATCATCATACCACGGGTGGTTGGGTGTTGTAGGATCTGGGGGCGTATGCTGTAACTTTTCCTACAGACCAAGTGCTTACTTTATCTTCTCGTGGTAACCACCGGGTACTAGTTATATCTCTATAGATATAACTTGCGAAACTTGTAAGCGCGGGTGCAAAACGAAGAAACAGAAGCACCTTATCAACGGCCCAACAAATTTGGAGGCTAGTGCGAAGGGCTAACAACCCCTCCACTCTTTGAAACTTGAACTTTATGAGACCAGCCTCGGATAATGACCCCCCTTTTCATACCAACCGCCCTGTCAAAAACTGGTAGTGGTGACGATAAATTCAACAATCACATGAATCCGTGAAAAGGTGTGAAAAAGTACTTTGTATAGTTGTGACAGTTGTATACTATAAAGCTATATAACCTAAACGGAAAAAAGTTTTTTATCTCGAAACAAGTAACAAGAAACATCTAAAATACAACGCATGTTTGTTACTCTGAAAAACAGGAGCCATTGAAACAATCAGGATCAGCCTATTTAATAACGACATTTCAGACGCCTCACTAGTTATGTTTTTTATTACACTGATCAATGCTCACTGATTACATGAAATTTGCACAAATACAGCATTTTAAAAAAATTTCTATTCGTAAAATATTTAGATCGAAAAGTGCAATTAACAACTACTTTTACACCAAATCACTTGTGAACAACTTTTATTTTGGCTCGTTTTTCACTATTTCGGCAATTCAAAGACTTCCAATTAATTATAGGTACAATGTTGCAAGACTATCTAAAATGTTTTTTTTTTTTACTATATTTGGTTTGTCAAACTCAAAGTAACACTGGTGCGTAGTTTGTAAAACAAAACTCGCACGCAAATTGCAAGAGACATTTTGTTCGTGTCCTAGACATTGAATTTGTGGACACACACCCAACTCCCAGCCAATTTAATCAGTTTGGGTTGGTCGAATGTTTCAGCTGCAGTCATGTCAAACTTCATTTCCAAATGTAAAAGTCACGAATCAAGATCACGGCTAAACAAACGCACACGTTCGGCAAAATGCAAAACGAGCGCCATCTACTGTTTCTTTTTTTTTTTGCTTATAATATTTGTCCAGTCATTGACTTTTCCGCGCGACGGATTTACAAGTTTTCCCTCACGTACGGTGCTTGAACATTTTTATTTTTTAATTTATTTTTTTTTTCCTTCCTGAAAAGCAGTTCCAATGAATTTATCGGCCATATCGGTCGAACAGCCAAACGGCTTAACCTACCTACACGCTTAGTTTCTGCATAGCCAAACATAAACTTCAACGA
>CAKKXW010000001.1:46720505-46730809 GCA_920937365.1 Sphaerophoria rueppellii
TTAAACAGTTCGGTGTTGGCTTATTGAACTACTTTGCATAATTTATTACTTTCACTAATTGGAAAATGTTATTAATTTTGGAATAAATTAAATAGTTTTCATTGAAATTTTTTTTTTTTTTTTCAATCTTAATCATGAGATCTTATGTAGTGATATTAAACGCATATGTTCCTAGGAAAAAATAGTTTTTATGTAAGAAGACATTAAAAGCATCGCAATATAGAATTTTTTTAGCGCAAAAGACTTAAATTTTATTTAATCTCTCAACATGAATATCGTAATGAGGCAATTATATAAAGCGAAAGGTTTTCGGATCACGGAAATCCTTTGACCAGCGTCTTGTCTTGTGCATCATGTGTGGGAATTTAATTGCGAAGTTCTCAACATTTTTCACTAATGTTTCGCTCCTTCCTTGACAAATTATTATTATTTTTCAAATTCGATTTAGCAGTTCCTGAAATCAGTGCGTTCAAACAAACAACAGTAGCCATCAAAGATGAATAAGTTTTACCGTTTTTCTTTTTCAAAATGTCCATTGATTCCTAATTGGTTGCAGCGTATTGTTAAACAGCATAAAGCCATCTTCAATAAATGGACATTTTACGAGTAGTTCCTGGCTTCCTTCACATTTATTTTTTTTTTTTTAATAAACACACACTCAAGGGGTTTCTTATACCCTTATTATGCCATAGACACAGTGAGTGCTTTAGGAAAGAGGGAAGGGATTGGACTGGAGGTGTCGGTATACATTGGTCTTAAATTCCTGAACACTGCAATGATCGGGAAAGACAGAGTGTGGAAGAGAGTTCCACATTCGCGTAGTACGGCTAAAGAACGATTCTCTATACTTGAGCGTTCGACCGAAATTGGGCTCGAGGGTAAACGAGGGTATTATGGTGGAATTGTTTAAGGCATGGAATGCAACTGGCTATTTCACTAGAGCAGTTACCATAAAGTAACGATACAACAAAGGGAGACACGAAATGTTACAACGGTGTTCCAATGAGGTAAATGAGTTATTGATGTCTCTGTCACCAATCATTCTTACTGCTCTTTTTTGTATACCATCCAAGAGTCTTAAGTATGTAGCTGGAGCACCAGCCCTAAGATGGAAATTGTACTCAAGCTTTGGATGGATATAAGTCTTGTAGATAATAGCCAGATGAGACGGGGAGAAAAATTTGTTGCACCGTCTTAAGAAACCCAAACATCTTGCGGCATTTTTGGCGACAAGAGGTGGTCAGTGATGCACATATCGAGAATCTCGAGATGTTCGGTCTCATTGATGCAAGTGCCAATCGTGGACAGTGGCAAGGGGGGTATATCTCGCTTCAACGATACCAGACAGCATTGAGTTTTTGAAGCATTAAACTCTACACGGTCTTTAATTACCCATTGGACAATGCTGTTTAAGTCAGAGTCATAATTTCACCTCTAGTGAGTTATAATTTCACTTTTTAAGGGTGAAGTTGTATCCCATCTAAGACGGGAATCAGTTTCATTTTTCTGTGGGCCAGACTTCTGTGTGAAGTTATGTCCCACACATATGGGAACTAATTTCACTTTTTATGTACTTATACGTAGTTTGTCCACTAAAAACTATATTCCTGTGTTGGCGCGATTTATTATCATTTTCAGAGAAGTAAAACTAAATATCCGGATGACTAAGTTCCTCAGCATTTTATAACATACTTGATTCGGAAATTCAGTTTTCAAGAACTTTAAATTTATCAAAAAAAAATTGTACGATTTGAAAACTGAGTTGTGGAATGACTAGTTGGTGGGAAATTATTTCACTAGAATTTCAGGTGAAATTATTGCTCACCTAAGGTTGGAAACAATTTCACCCGAAAAAGGTGAAATTATAACCCACTAGAGGTAGGTTCGTTGTTGGGTGCGTTGGCTGTTAAGCTTAACGTCGTGGTTTCGAGCCCTACTCGTGCTCATAGTTTTTATTTTATCTTTCACGGTGACTGCCTCTTGCGATGAACTGACAAAAGTGCCGAGTACTGTCATGAAAAAGTGCTTCTCAGCCTTGCCGTTTGGAATCGGCATTAAATTGTAGGTCCTCTCTATTCTTCACACGCACCCAGAGATTTATGAGCCTCTTAGGCCTTGGCTCTTCAAGACCTGTCATGCCACTTCGTTTATTTATTTATTTAAAGGTGTAATTATGACACATGTGAAGGTATAACCCGTGAAGTTATGCACCCGCAACGCTCCTGAGATTTGTGCGTTCAAACAAACAAACAAACACTTCATTTTTGTTTCAAACGATTATAAATGTCAATGTTTTTTTAATCTTATGTTGAGGTTGCTTATCTTTTCGCCACCAAAAAAAGTGAAAATTTTAAACTAAAAATATAGTTTTATTTCGTCCGGAATAATTGTTGCCGATAAGGGGAATTTTTCGAAAATCTACTATTTTTCACCCGGAATTCTTAATATCTGAAAAGAGATTTTTCGGCCGGAATGCTGTTCGGGCGAAACTCACAACATGGCTGATTGTGAATGGGAAAAATCTAGTTTAGAAGTAACCAAAACTACAAGATCTCTAACTGCTTTAAATAGTCGTCTCTGTTCATTTTCTGTCAATTCCTCCCATTTCCTTTTCCCAAGTCGGTTGATTGTCTTCTTACAGTTAGATATTCTACTCCTTCGTCCAAACCGAGGTTGAAAAAAGGAGTGAGAAGAAGGTCTAGTTATAATTTGCACAAGGAGGTCTCATCTGTGCTATCAAATCGCAGACTGTTGTAAGTAAACAAAAATAAAGTCTTATACTGGTTATTTAAAATGCATTTTCACGAGAAGGCCTTATGTGATTTCGGCAAATCAATCTTGCGCAAGCAGTTTGTTATAATTTGAACAAGAAGGCATTATCTGTGTTATCAAATTGCAGACTGTTGTTAGAAAACAAAAAATAGGTGTTATACTAGATATTTTAAATGCACTTTCACGAGGAAGCAAAGCGAGGCCTTATGTGATTTCGGTAAATCAATCTCGTGCAAGCAGTTTATTATAATTTGCACAAGGAGGCCTTATCTGTGTTATCGAATTGCAGACTGTTTTAAGTAAATTACAAAAGTTCTTATTCAAGCAAAATAAAAACAATCATCCTTAAATAAGTCTTAAAACATATTCAGGAATCGGACCTTATACAAGTTAAATTGTTACTTGGGTTTCTTCCTCCTGTGTATTGTTGCCGTCGTGTTTACTGTAACATTGTCCTTGTGTACGTTCTTGTCCAGCACTGGCGACTTCTCCCCTCCTACTATTGGAGAGGCAAAGCCCGCGCCAGGAGCCGTGATTTCTGTCGACGTTAGAACACACGACTGAGATAACAACGGTGAAAATGTTCTGTAAACTAACGTAGTTATATATAGATAGGTTTCGTTTTCTTCAGAAGGTTATGGAGGTTATTGTCAACAACTCACACATCGTCGGTATTCAGCCTGACCTGCTGATGTCAGCGTATGATATCGCCACCATTGAAATTTTCTTAGCAACGTTTTTCACTGCCAAGATCCCGTTTTGGAAGACATATGGTAACGGAGACTTAATGAACTGGCAAGGTTGAGAGTTCCTGAGAAGAAACCTGCCCTTACCCCAATATTCAGTGAAGATAGTAGAAGTTGATCATTAGTGTAAGGTACACTGTCTTCTCAATCTTGTCTATTGGTAAAGCTGGTAATAAAAGTCCTGTTGATGTCTAAGTAATGGGTCATGTAATCTGTACAGACGTTGTTGCCAACGTATATTGTAGAATCACGGTATAACCGCTTTGACTGGCTATACAGACGTTGGTTTGACTGAGCCGACTCTTTGCTGCTACAAATATATCTGAGACTGAGACTCTGGGCACGTAGGCGTAGTGAGCGGATGGCCATATACAGAGCGTCGGCTCTGAGCGGTGCTGAGCTGAGCTGTGGCTCTGAGCGTCGACTCTGAGCGGCGGGTCTGAGCGGCGTCTCTGAGCGGTGAGTCTCAGCGGCAACTCCGAGCGGAGAGTCGGAGCTGCGGGGGCAAGTTGTTAAGTCTAAACTGGGAGTGAGATTTAGTATCGATTCAGACCAGCAGTTGAGGTTGTCCTCATCACCCCAGTAGTGCTCACGCACGCCACCTCTTGTACTTTAGTAAGGATTTTTTAAGTTCGTGGATTTTTCTAGAGCTTGGCCACTAAGCTAAATTGCCATAATTTGGAATGGGTCTAACAATGGAGGTGGATATGGTGGAAGATTTGGTTCCCAATTTCTGCCAAGAATCCTATATCACACGAGTAGAGTGCAATCATGGCTTTCTTGTATCTTTCTTGAATGTATGGGCCCCAGTTAGGTTTCTTCTCCAAGATTATAACGAAGCATCGTTAATAGATTAATTACAAATCAGAGATCGCATCCCTAAAGAACTCCCGAATAGGAAAAAAATTCTGAATTTCACTAAAGGCGTTATATGGTCGAGATATGAGGATATCAAAGAATATTCATTTGAATTGAATTTTATAGTGGCATGAAGCGTGATAGAGTTGATTGCAAACTTTTGAAAAATGTGTATAGACACAATAAACTTCCAGACAAAATTCCAGTTTCAATACACTAATTTTAAACACTTCACAACAAAAGCCTTGTAATGTAAACCAACCCATAATTGTTAGAGTTATCGGGTCTAGTAAGATCAGCCCCTTCAATCTTAAGAATGTATTATTAAAATGACTCAAAGCAGCGAAGATGTTTGATAGTATAAAGAAAATTCTGCAATAATTATTTCAATCTTAAACGTGATGTTCTATCATTCAATACAACTTGCCCTTAGGTCACTCTGGCGTATACGTAACTTTTTTTCAATTTCCGTAACAATTACCTATTTGATTTTTTCTCATATTCCTCAAAAATAATTACGAATTTCCATTATTTTCTTTCAGAACTACAAAGAAAAAGATCTCGGCAAAGTAGTTCTCTACACAACCAGCATGGGAATCATACGAGAAACTTATGCCAAATGTTCCAACATGA
Source organism: Sphaerophoria rueppellii (assembly GCA_920937365.1). Taxonomy (NCBI): domain Eukaryota; kingdom Metazoa; phylum Arthropoda; class Insecta; order Diptera; family Syrphidae; genus Sphaerophoria; species Sphaerophoria rueppellii. Next base: position 46,725,515 of record CAKKXW010000001.1, read on the forward strand.
AACAGATCTTACGAACACTTCTTGTTAAGTTCGAAGAACGTGATGTCTTCATGAGTACAGAATATCAACAGGAAATCAAAGAGCGAATGCAATCTGAAGAAATTAAAGTACCTCAGCTGTTTGTCGAGGGTCAGCATATTGGAGTAAGTTTAATTGTCAGTTACACGAAGTATATATCTCTTTCTAACTCCAAAAAATATTCAAGTCTGATATTTGACATTTCGAAAGCATCGAAATGGTAAATGTCAAATTTAAATGAACAAAAAAAATGAACAAACGAAAAAAATAACTTTTTTACTGCTAATTGTATCTGTCTGAAGATGATTCACAAGAAAAAACCCAAAAGACAAAAACAAAACAAAACAATAGAAAACTTGATTGTATAGAACATAAGTTGAAAGATGAGCCAATAACTTGTAGGTATAGCGGTATCTTGGCATATTTAGATGTGCATCTTCTCTGCAACAGTCACAAGCTTGTTGACAGAGTCAGCAGCAATAAAATGGGACACATAACCAGTTGCAACGACTCCAGCGATAGCTGCCAATAAAAAAAAAAAACTCGCATGAACGGGTCTCGCTTCTTGTTTCAATATTCGAGTGGCTTCTTAGACAACACAATGTTGTTAAGTGGTACACCGTGAACGAATTTTAAGAACGGTACATCGTTATTTAACTGCACTTTTTTGTAGCTTCGCTTCTTCCATGTCAACGATGTTGAGGCGACCAAAGATTCGAAATGGCTAATTTTAAAGTAACTGATTTTATATTGCCATATGAACCGTTTCAAGTCGAACTCAAAGCTCATCACATGATGGCAACTTGCCACATAACAATTTCAATTTAAGTTCACTTTCGTTTTAACTTTTTAACTTGCTCCAAGGGACAGGTATTGGGTACATCCAGAGAGTTATTTATAAAGCAAGTTTTAATCATTCTTTTGACGATCTCAGAAATGTTTATATACAAGAGCAAGTCCGTGCAACAATGCTGTGCATTAAATGTTGCTACACTTTAAAAATGATTTAATAAAGAGATGATGACAATAGATATAAAGGCTTGGATGTATTTTTCTTTTTTTTTTTATTCCCAACGGATGAAAAAGAAAGTTTTTGTTTTTATTTTCCTTTTGTTTCATTGTCATGTTGCAATTCGTTGCGTTCCGTTTTTTATGTTGCTTGCATTTTTCTTTAACATTTAAGTTTTCGAAATAAATGATGAGAATTCACTCAAAACTCATGGAAATTATTTACAATGGATTAAATAAAACCATAAGTTAAATAAATTGCTATTAGCAATGCATGCAGAATTGAAACATGATGCTGACGCATGTTTGCATGTTTCCCATGCACAAATATAGTTTCTTTTTAATATTAATCTTGGTGGAAAGCATGCATGATGTTCGAGTTAATTGCAAGCTACTTGATTGGATGGTGTTTTTCTTGAGTATTTAATTTTAAAATGGATTAGATAATTAATCGTGGTGACACTGACGGTTTATTAAAACTTAAAAAACAAGTCTTAGACATGTATATTTTAAGAGAACTTGCATTATTTGTCACACGTATAGAGTAATTCATTTTTTGGCTTCGAAAATAAAGCTTAAAATAGGTAATTGGTCGTGTTGTGTGGCTTTTTACCCCACCTTGTTGGAACCACATCTTCAATCGCCGAGGTCGGCCAAAGAAAATAGGTTATTCGACCATTTCTGTCTGAATTGACTATGACCGCCCGCCGATTGGCATACGGACCAATGACACCTTTCGAACATAGACCAATCAAACAATAACTTCGGTCATTTGTGGGTTTTCTCAGTCCAATATACGGCTATTTTGTTTGCTTACATACCCACTCAATGAGAAATATGCGTCATCGGAGAATAAAACTAAAGAAAATGTTATTCGAAAAATCGGTGCTTATTGTCTATTGTTCCAAAACCCCTTGTTCGATTGTTAAGTAATCCATTTTCATAAATGGCAAACATTCAACTTATTAAGACACATCGGTTGACAGTATAGATTGACAACTGTCAAATGCCAGTGCTACCAACTTGAAACCACGAATTGAATTACCCAAGCTAATACTTACCTACTTACTTATTGGTGGCGCTATAGTACAGGTAGGACCAAGGCCTCACCCAGCAAACTACCCAGCCAGCTCGGTCCCTAGCTAGCTGTCTCCAGTTTCGCACGCCAAGGTCCCTTACCACCTTTGTGGTCCACCTGAGTCGCGGTCTTCCTCTTCTGCGACATCCTTCCGGGTTGGATTCGAAGACTCTACGAGCCGGAGCTTTATTTTCCATTCGCTCAACATAACCCAACCATCTAAGTCGTTGGACCTTTACTTTTCTGGCTAGGTCGGTGTCGCTGTATAGCTCTTACAGTTCTTGGTTGAATCTTCGTCTCCATTCTCCATTAATGCAGACAGGACCAAAAATCACTCAAAGATTTTTTCTCTCAAAGCAGCCCAAAGCGTTTTCATCAGATGTTGTCATGGTCCATGTCTCTTCATCATACATGAGGACCGGGATGATGAGGGTTTTGTAGAGTGCCACTTCAGTTGCTCAGGAGAGGACTTTACTACTCAATTGCCTTCTAAGTCCAAAGAAGCAGCGATTGCCAAGTGTGACTCTTCGTCTGATTTCAGCGCTGGTGTTGTTGTCTGAGTTGATAGCGGATCCCAGGTAGACAAAGTCCTTAACTACCTTGAAATTAAATCTGTCTATGTTGACGTTTGTTCCAAGACATCGATGTTGGTAATCCTTTCCTGTCGACAGCATTAACTTGGTCTTGCCTCCATTTCAAGACTCACAAACGCTAAACTGACATCACGCTGTGTTCTTCCAATTATGTCAATGTCGTCTGCGTATCGTAGTAGCTGAACGGACTTTTGCAAGATTATGCCTCTGGTATTGACGTTGGAGCCATGCACAATCTTTTCAGGAATGATGTTGTAGAAATCGCATGACAGCGCATCGCCTCGTCTTAAACGTTTTTTGACATCAAAGAGGTCCGTAAGGTTTATTCCGACTATGATAGAACAGCGTGAGTTTTCCATTGTGATCTTACACTGATGGACGAGTTTTTCTGGGATGCCAAAACTAGGCATTGCTCACGACAGACAATACCTTATTGGTGATGTTAAGGAGACTTATATTTACCTCTGTAGTTGGTGCAGTTCAAGGGATCTTCTTTTTTGAGGATCGGATATACGATGCTGAGGTTCCATTCATCGGGCATGCTTTCCACCGACCAAATTTTGCAGATGAGCTGGTGCATGCTCCTAACAAAATCATCTCCAACTGCTTTGTACAGTTTGGCGGCTAGCCCGTCTGCTTCAGCGGCTTTGTTCGACTTAAGTTTAGATATCGCTATCTTCACTTCGTCTATGCCGGGTGGGTGGAATTGTTGGCCTTCTGTACCCAGATGGAATGGTTCTGTATTGCTGACGTAGTTTTGCTCGTCATCGCCTTTAAACAGCTTGGAAAAGTGGTCTTTCCATATCCTCAGCACTGACTGCGGTTCCACTACGATGTTCCCATAATGGTCTCTATAAAGGCTTCAGTTCGGGGTGTATAAGCCCTGGAGGTTTGTTTCATCTTTTTGTAGAACTTTCAAACCTCGTTCTTGTTGTTGACCCAACCTAATGAGTTGGGAAAATACAAAATAGAAATATCATTATTATCTGCATTTAAATTTTACTTTTTGTTGAATTTCACAGTTTGAAACACCTTCTCACTTGGTCAATAAGTTATTTCACACCTTATCCTTGCAAAATCTCACAAGACAAAATTCTTGGGCTTAAAAATGTTCGTGAGAAGAATTAATTTATCACCAGTGTTATGACCTTATATAAATAATACTCTTGCTGTGTTATGAAAATAAAAGAACTCCATCCCATCGTCTGCACATATTTACACACAAAAAAAAACTGAACATTTTTTTCTGAAATCGAAAAAAGAAAAAAGCAATCTTCGTAGCCATCAGGCAGACATTAAGATACGTGACAAAAAAAACGAATACCCAAGTTTGGGCATTTTGTCATTTAAAAGCTTTGGTCGTGACCATCGATGATCACGGGTGTGAATATGTTATGTCTAAAATTTCTTTTAAAATTTCACTTTCTATGGAGTGAATTGTCAAGTAAGGTTCAAATTTCCTTAATTGAAACTTCCAGTGGATAGGTTTGGCTTTTTAGATAAATGTTTGTATGGAAAATGATTTAAATAAATTAATTAGACGGGTTTTCTTGAACTGGAAATTACATCTCAATACTTTATTAACAACGAATATGTCAATATATTAAATTAAAAAGTAAATGGATTGGATTTTTATTGAATGCTTAAATGATAAAGAAAAGTGTTTAAAGAAAACCAGGCAATAGTGTCTCATTACAGCGGAATTTGGTTGCATTAAGCTTGAAACTTTCAATAAATTCAATACTAAGGGAATTTCATAAAATTTCAACCGATTCGTGAACACGCTAAAATCATTATTTGGCGACTAAGCTCTCGAAATTCAAGTTCGTCGATTCTTCATCTAAAGGGTAAAGGTTCACAATCAACAACATGTTTATCAATGTCATGGTTTGATTCAAGCTCTAAAGAGGTTAACACGGAAAAAGAAGTACGGTTCCGGTGTTATAGAGCCAACCCAACTGAGGAAAACCGGATCAAGTTTAAACAACCCAGGAAGGCCTGCAATGCCCATATTCGTCGGAAAAAATGTTTACATAACCAAAAATTAAGACAAAAAATACTGCAATGTCCCAAAGGGAGTGAGAATTTTCGGTCATTTGTAAGAAATAAAAAAATATGAAAAATTCTTCTTCTTCCTCGATCTTAATGCTCGTTGACAATGACGCGAAAGCTAACCTTTTTGCTAGGCAGTTTGCCGGTAACTCTTCGCTACCAGAGCATGTCATGACTCCTCCAGTTTTTGAGCGTGTCAATGATTCCATGGGACAAATCTTCTTCCGCTCTCGTGCTGTGACAAGAGCCTTAAAGGATCTAGACAAACATTAATTCGCTGGTCCAGATGGTATCCTCGCTATTGTTCTGAAGAGGTGTTCTTCCACGCTGGCAAAACCCTTGCGTAAGCTTTTCCATCTATCCTATTCTTCTGGACTCGTTCCGAGCAGTTGGAAAACAGCATTTGTCCAGCCAATCCCAAAAAAAGGCGGTAACTGTGCGAGTTTTTGACCTCCTCAGTACTGTACGAGACCATCGCTTCTCAATGGCCGTTTGACGGATCGTTTTTCCAATCGAAAGCGCAGTAACAGTTGCTCGTAATTCTAG
>CAKKXW010000001.1:46781333-46805756 GCA_920937365.1 Sphaerophoria rueppellii
GGTGCGGTTTATGGGCCGGCGGCATTATTGGGCCATATTTCTTCAAAGATGATGCGAATCGCAGCGTTACTGTCAATGGTGAACGCTACCGAGCGATGATAACAAACTTTTTTTTGCCCGAAATGGAAGTTCTTGACTTGCATGATATGTGGTTTCAACAAGACGGTGCCACATGCCACACAGCACGCGAAACAATGGCGCAATTGCGAGGCGAGTTTGATGAACAGTTAATTTCACGTTTCGGGCCGGTCAATTGGCCGCCTAGATCGTGCGATTTGACACCATTAGACTATTTTTTGTGGAGGTATGTCAAGGCTAATGTCTATAGGGACAAGCCCGCTTCAATTGACGCACTGGAAGCCAACATCCATGCATTCATTCGTGAGATACCGGCCGATATGTGTGAAAGAGTATGCCAAAATTGGACTCAGCGGATGGGCTACCTGAGACGCAGCCGCGGTCAACATTTGCATGAAATTATCTTTAAACATTAAATTGAAAGGTTCAAACTATCGATTCAAATAAATATTTCATTCATTATTTCGAATTTTTCGTGTTTTTTTTTTTTTTGAAGTTCTAAACCTCTTAAAAAATCACCCATTACTATGATAAACAAACTTTAATTGGATTGGCAGATTGACAGTATTTTTTTTCTTTTTCAATGGTTTTTGTGGAAGGAATTCAGCCAGTTGCTTTAAGTGCATCCATTTAAGACAAAGCAACTTCATAAAATCTATTCAGAAGACAATAGGCGTGTTTTTTTGGCATCGCTATCTGCAGCCAAATTCGATTTACCAAAAAAACGTATCCGCAGTTGCCCATTCGCAGCAGTTTTATTTTATTTTTAAGTTGGTAGACTTCTCTTGCTGCTGGATAATAAAACAAAAACAAAGAAAAACCGAAATATATTCAAGATTATTTTTGAGTTGTTTTAACGTAGGTATAATTAATTTATAAACCAAAGTAAATTGCTTAAAATGGAAGATTCACCTTCTTTCTTTATTTTCCATTTGTGCATCCATCTGCATTTGTTCAAAGTTTGATTTGTTATTTTGGTTTTACTTTCGGATAAGTTTTTGAAATGTTGGGGTATGTTCGTATAGATTTCTTCAATCGTCGTTCAATAAACAAATAAATATAACAATAAAAAATGTCAAACAGAGAAGTGTGTTTGAAAGTGTGTGTGCTTGTATGTATGTGTGAATTTTCATACAAAACAAGATTCAGATTTTGAATCTCGAATCCATTTTTTTTAAATCTCAAGTCTCAAATAGATCATGAAATCAGAGATTTATCCAATTTTTCCTCACTTCCACCACCTCTATTTAGCTGTCAGATTCACAAATTTGACTCTACTCTAAAGGTATGACTTCAACGAGCACTTTTTGCAAAATGTCAAAGTCAAAGTTTATCCACCCCAAAAATAAAAGAAATGATGCAGAAAGCTTTTTTTATGTCAAAAACTATTTTTGTAGTTTTTTTTTTCCAAATTCAAATGGCGCTACAAGGAAACAAAAACTTTAATTTTGCAAATTTCGCACTTTTTGCAAAAAAGTGACCGTTGTAGTTATACCTTAAATCTCGCAAATTGAAAACGACATTACAGAAGAAAAATATTAAACACCATAAGGCAACTATGTGTGACTCGTTCCTTCATTTGAGCGTTCCAATTTTAATTCAAAATAAACTTTAGTAAAAGAACGCACTTAGAGTGTTTTGCACTTTGCGAACACAGCCTTAGAGACTCTTTGAGTTATCCGATTATCCGAGTTACCAACCTAAGAAATTCAATTTTACTCCGATCGAGTATCGATACGCGAAACAATTTCAATTTTTTATCCGCAGTCAGATTTAAGTTTAAGTTTTATCCGCAACTGCGTGTTGTATTTGTAATACATGGAAGCTCCAACTGCAGATGCGGATAGTTTTGCCAAAAAAACACGCCTAATGTATCTATCTATATTTTCACTTTGGATAGCATTCGTCAGGAAATTACCATATGTGCATGTGCAATAAACCTAAATTTACCTAAGCTTGCGAACATAAGTAGATACAGATTGTTTCAAAGCTTAATATAACTTGAGCAACTCTCCGAAACTAGAGTTTTATATTATGTACCCACCCTATAATGAACAACCCCAACACAAGTGCTCTACTACAAACACAAGTGTTCGAAAATTTTACTTAACAAATACAAATACCCATTGAGATCATTTAAAAGAAAAACTAAGCTCTTTTTGCAAGGGCACTTACCTTCTAAAAATAATTTGTCTGTAAATTATTGCTAAATGACAGTAGACCATAAAAAAATTCCGCAAAATAAAATACCAGATAACACACACAATGTGTGTACATCCCTTTCATATACGATGGAAGTCTTGAGCGATAGGTGCATAGAAAAAAAAATCAACGTGTTAACTCACTATCAACTATGCAGTCCATAAAAATTCACTTAATTGTTGTAAACTATTATTTATCTTTTGCTCTCGCACACAATGGCTTAGATTATACTTTGGCAAGCTGGTAAGGTGCAGCATTATAGAATACGTCACGCGATTCTTTTTTTTTGTTTTCGTTTGTAATAAGCCACCCAGTGCACAATTCCCTATGATAATGCTCTAATTTATAGTGAAGTGTTTTCTAATGAACTTAACGTCGAACGTTCTCTAAGAAAAAAAGCAATCCAGTATCCAAACAAAGCGTGCTCTTACTTAAAATAATAATTATCTCTGTTCTCCACACTTTTGATAGCAAAAAAAAAAAAATAGAACAAATAAACTTACAGACATCATCAAGGCCTAAATTTATAAAAAGAGGCTTGCAATGTGTTAACATGAAAAAGGAGGATTATTGAACTCTTGACAGTAAGTGTGCACAAAGGCTTAAGAAAGATTCAAATAAATGCTTCTTAGATTCGTTTGTTTGAACCTCAGTTCTTCGGCATATTGATCAAACATGACATCACGGTGACAAGAAAGTCGAAAAAATGCATCTTTCATTCTCCTTTCTCGGAACTTTGATAGTTGAATCCCTATTTTATTCAAATTCACCGTTGAATTGAATTGAAAAAGAGTGCACAAGTCCGTTTGACCTATTGAGAAAATTTTCCATGCTCTTACTTACTTACTTAAGATGGCGCTACAGTCCGTTATGGACTTGGGCCTCAACCAACAGTCTCCGCCAGCCAGCTCGATCCCTAGCTACCTGTCTCCAGTTTTGCACTCCAAGTTGATTGAGGTCCTCTTCCACTTGAGTGCGACACCTGAGTCGCTGTCTTCCTCTCCTCCTACGTGCCTCGGGAATAGTGTCGAAGGCTTTCGGGCCGGAGCATTGGTGTCCATCCGCTCTAAATGACCGAGCGATCTTAGTCCCTGGACCTTGACCCTTCTGCTAGGACGGGGCCAGAGATGACCCGAAGAACTTTTCTCTCCTCGAAACAGCCTAAAGTACTTCCATCCGATTTTGTCAAGGTCCATGCTTCCCCACCATACAGCAGGACTGGGATGATGAGGGTGTTGTGCAATTTAGCCTTAGTTGCTCGAGAGAAGGCTTTTCCACTCAATTGCTTTCTAAGCCCAAAGAAACGGCGATTAGCTAGAGTTATTCCTCGTTTGATCTCGGTGCTAGTGTTATAGCGGTCCTTCCTCGAAGACAGTATATACTTCGTTTTTCCCTCATTAACCGCTAAACCCATTTTTGCCGCTTCTGTTTCAATTCTCACAAAGGCGCCATTGAATCACGCTGTGTTCTTCCCATTATATCAATATCATCGGCGTACGCGAGAAGTTGAACAGATTTTTGGAAGATAGTGCCTCTGGTGTTGACGGTGGAGTTCTGCACTATCTTCTCAAGAACGATTTTAAAGAAATCGCACGACAGTGCATCGCCTTGTCTGCATCCTTATTTGACGTCTAAAGATTCCGTAAGCTCGCTTGGCAGGGATGACAAAAGTAGACATACCTTTATACAGTTCGTCTCTGTGCATGCTGTCATACACGGCCTTAAAATCGATGAAAAGGTGATGGGTATCGATTTGGAGTTCATAGGTTTTTCCAAGATCTGCCGCAACTTGAAAATTTTGTCGATGGTTGACTTTCCTGGCCTGAAGCCACATTGATAAGGACCAGATTGTTGACGAAAGGCTTCAGACGTTCACATATTACGGCAGAAAGGATCTTGTAGGCGATGTTTAGTAGACTGATTCCTCTGTAGTTGTCGCAGTTTAGAGGATCTCCCTTTTCCAGGATCGGGCTCTTTTTTAAAATTTGCTAATAAGGAGATGGAAATACACACTTTTCTGTTTTCACCGACGTTATGTCAAATTGGCTGCTTTTATTAGCTTTGTTCGGCGAGAAATAAGGCAAAACAGCACAACTTCATGAAAAATGTCCGAACAGTTTAGAACAGCCAGATTTTTTACAGATGTCGTTTGTTTACCCAAAAAGGTGTACATTTTAAGCTAGTATCACACTTAATTCCTCTATCCAGTTAGGAGCAAGTTTGGTTTTAAAATTTTTTTGATTTAACAATGACTTATAATTTCAATGTCGCTTAGGCTAAACATACACCGAAGCAGACAGAATGTCTTTTTGTCTTGCGACTAAAAGTCGTGTCGTATTCTACCCCACACTGTTTGTTTGTCTCGTTGAGTCTGGTGTGTGTTAATTTTGGGTGCTGACATTTTGTTCCGGACTTTTTGTCTTCTTCGGTGTGATTTGCTCCTATACAACCCCATGTATTTACTGCAACCGACGAGCGGACAAGACTTTTTGTCGTGTCATGTCTTTTTTGGTGTGTTGCCTCATAAGAGCAATGGACGCAAAGAGACGATTATTTGTCGTAAGACAAAAAGACGTTTTGTTCGCTTCGGTGTGTGATTAGCCTTACACTACCTTATATTCGTTGGCTGAGAACTAATTTTATATCGACGTTTCCCACAACCTCCACACTGTTTTAAACAGCCCCGCTATTAAAATGCACACTATTCTTTCTGAATTTTCGATTCGAGCAAGACAACACTCGAGGGAGAATGTGTGCAAATTTTCGGCGAGCTTAATCATCTTTCTCAGCTGGTTAAGTAGAAAATACTTTTGACATGTTTTTTACCTCTGGCCTCTAGAACAATATACTCATTGTTTCATATATTCTCATTTCTCTCTCTGAAGAAAGAGCTCCTAAGAGAACCGACAGTTCGAGAAAGCAAATATCTTTTTCAGGATATTTAACTGGTTACAACTCTCTTCTTCGATTGTGACGTAGATTCCAGTGCGAATATGATCAAAAGTTTAATTCTTTTGGGAATGAGAACTTTTATACTTTTGGCATCAGACCCCAAAAAGAGCGCATATGAGCTGTGAAGCGGTTATCAGGGTAAAAGAGGTTAGATTTGTTGTTTCAAAGCCAATCTCTAGATATTGAGGAAAATCGGTGAAACAAGCCAGGAAGAGCTGCAATATCCATATTTGACGGACAAAATTTCTACATGATCAAAAATTGGATGGATTTGTTGAAGATAGTGTTTTCCGTGCTCACACCTGCCTTGCGCACTATCTGCTGCGGAACTATGTTGAAGAAATCACATGACAGCGCATCTCCTTGTCTAACACCTGCGCATGTTTGAAACAACTCGGGTGAGCTGTTACTCATTTGCACACTGCACTCCGTATCGTTTAGCGTCATGCGGAAAAGCTGGATCAGTTTGTTCGGGATCCCAAATTGAGACATCGCCATCATAAGCTCTTGGCGGTGGATGCTTTCATAAACAGCTTTGAAGTCGATGAAAAGATGGTGGGTTTTGACTTGGAATTTATTTGGTATTTTCCAGGATCTGCGTTAGTGTGAATATTTGGTCTATCGTTGTTCTGCCTGGCCTAAAGCCATACTGGTACGTGGTTATTGTGTTGCAGAAAGGTTTAAGACGCTCACACGTACGTTGGATAGGATTTTGTATGCCACGGTAGTTTTTGCATGACATCGGATCGCCTTTTTTTAGATGGGGCGTATGGAGCTTATCGACTAGTCAGTGGGCACGCATTCTTCCTCCCACACTATGTTGATGGCCTGATGCACGCGGTTCAGCAAAACACCTCCTCGATATTTAAAGAGTTCCACAGGCATGCCATCCGACCCGGCGGACTTGTTATTTTTTTTTTAGCTTTTGAATGGCTCTACCCCTTCTTTGGTGGAGGCTGGGACTAGGCCTTCATTGACTGGTCTTGCTTCTCTTTCGTCACTAGTTCGAACGACATTTTGTGCATTCAGCAGCTGTTGGAAGTGCTGCTTGATAAAATCTGCAATTCCCTGTGCTTCGGTGACTAAGTTACCTTCACTGTTTCGAAGAGCCTGTGTCCCAGTTCTGAAACCAGAAGCTAATTGCTTCGACCTTTTAAAGAAACCCCGGGTGTTGTTCTTGGCCCGAGCCTCCTTTAAATCTTTGAGCTGAAAACTGTGAATGCTCTTTTCTTCCTTCACGGGTCTTTTTCTCATTTCTCCTTTTTGTTCGATACTCTTCTCTTGCTGCTCTTGTTTTCCGTTGCAGCATCTGCAAATGTGCATTTTCGGTCCCTCTTTCCAATAATGCGCACTCTTCATACCACGGGTTCTTTTTCGGAGGTGGTCTCGGCTACATTTTTTTCTTACTTTGCGATATTGGTTCCACAAAATGTTGACATCTGTGGTATTAGGGAGGACGGCGGCGAGAGTCGCGTACTCAGGCGCTCACTCTCTGGCATTATCCGAAGTGTGAAGGCAACCGATGTTGAATTTCTTTCTTGGACCCACACGTGTTTTTTTTTTGTCGTTTGATAGTCGAGCTCTAAGCTTAGCCACTACCAAAAATTAGTCAGAGCCGGCATTTGCTCCTCGGAAAGTGCGCACGTTCAAGATGTTGAATGCGTGTCTTGCGCCGATTAGCACATGGTCGATTTGGTTGGTGGTTCGACCATCCGGAGATTGCCAGGTTGCTGTGTAGATCTTTCGTCTTGGAAACCTAGTGCCACTTATCACTGTATTACGAGCTGCAGCAAAGTCGATTATCTGTTGTAACTTTGTGGAGGCTGTGCTTTTCAATTTATCCGCCAAAGACATCTTCCTTCCCGATTTTTGCATTGAAATCTCCGAGTACGATTTTGACGTCGCTTTCTGGACAGGCTCCGTAGGCTCTATCCAGGAGGTCGTAAAAATCCTCCTTGCTTGACTCCTCGGCATAATCGGTAGGGGCGTGTGCACATATTATACTGATGTTTTGTAGTGTGGACTTGTTGAGGATCACAGCCAGGCGATCACTTATTGACTTGAAATTCATGACTTTCGATCTTTGGATCCGATTTCCCACGACGAATCCGCATCCAAATATGTGCATTCTTTGATGACAGCTATATTAAATGTCGCAATTTTTTATTTTCATTGTCCCTGATCCTTTCCATCGTATTTCCTGGATCGCAGTAATGTCTGCCTTATACTGCGAGAGGACAGATTCAAGTTTCTGAGTTGTACCTGGAGTGTAGAGTGTTCTTACATTCCAGGTTAAAACTCTCAATGCATAGTCCGTTGTCGTTCCGGGTCTGCTTACCATAAAAGGGAGGTGATTTTCTGCGTCTACTATCCTCTCTCATAACTTTCAAGTTTTTTTCTCCGTTTTGCACTCGCGCTTACAAGTTTCGCAAGTTATCTAGAGATATAACCAGTACCCGGTGGTTACCACTTGGAGGTAAATAAAGCACTTGATGTGTAGGAAAAGATACAGCATACGCCCACAGATCCAACCATTATCAATGAATATTTGATTTAAAATCAACTCAAGCGTAATGAGAACTCAGAGTTAAAGCAACAGAAAGATTCCATTGAACCGTGTGCACTTTGAAATTCACAAAATTTGATATTGATTTTTTAACCTCTTTCAAAAATATCATCGCTATGATTGTGTTTAATTTGATTTTCTTTTTTTTTTCAGTTCGAAGCTATGACAATCATGCAAAATGCGGCTTAGTGTGGGTGCCACACGTTGTTGCCTATCGTTGTCGTACGTGTGGCATATCACCCTGTATGTCAATATGCCGTGATTGTTTCAAAAAAGGAGATCACACCAATCACGATTTCAACATGTTTCTCTCTCAAGCTGGCGGTGCCTGTGATTGCGGCGATACATCGGTAATGAAAGCCGAAGGCTTCTGCACCGATCATGGCATCAACAAAGGTGCCAGTAAAGAGCCAGTTCCTAACAATCTTTTAGCCGTGGCCGAGGCCATAATGCCAAAATTGTTGTTTCGATTATTGCAACACTTCCGTCAGCATAGTGAGAATGTTGGTACATACAATGTGGCAGCCCATTCGTGTGAGGAATTCACCAATATGCTCATTGAACTGAATAATATGGGTGAAATAATGCGTAAGGTCATGACGAGAGCTCTAATCAATCCAGAGGTAAGACTATACATTTTCTGATGATGGTGTGGACTTTCGTGTATTTATAGATTTATGATTTATTTCAGGTTTATAGATTTTACAACGAACAGCCTTGCCCAGATACCGAACACGGGAATTTCATGAAAGCAAATAGGAAGAAGTACGAGGATGCGGTTAATCGGTTTCCAAGGTAAGTAAGAGAGACATGGGTATTGACAGGAATTCATTTGATATTTATACATTTTGTCAATCAATAGACCGGAACCTCCTGATGATTATAAACATTTGCCAGCATTGGGAGAAAAGCTTAACCACACAACGCTACTGGAGGAGTTCATTTTTTGGACGTTTAAATTAGAATTTCCACAAAATTTAGTGTGCTTCCTGCTTAATATGCTGCCAGACCAAGACTATAAGGTAATTCAAAGAGTTTTAGCGATTTTTTTCCTATTTTCATTTGAGAGATGAATTGGGATTGAAAAAATATGAAACATGTTTTTAAAACAGTTTGGAACTCTTGGAACGCATTGTTATAGAAAAATTGTTCACTGTGGCGTATATGCATTCTTGTATTTATATTTTCAAGACCATTACTATCAGTCCTCGCAAAAATTAGAAAACCAAGAATAAACAGCGGGGAACAAATTATCAAGATGAAGGTTAAGCCTTTTGGAGCTGGAAACTGGGCTGAAGGGAGAATACATTGTTCTCGGGAGTTGACTATCCGCTCGATGTGGCCGGTCAATAGTAGTACAGCTCGTAGAGTGTTTTTCTTCACTAAGGCTCCTAGAGTAAATTCACCTTTTTTTGATAACGACGAGCGGTGAGAAAAAAAAACACAAAGTACAAAGCATCTGAGGAACTTGTCGCCCTTCTGAGAGACATCAACATCCTGTGGAATCGATTAAGCAACGTTACAAAAGAGGAAGACCACCGTACGATATAAACGATTCCCGAAGAACAATCTGTTGTACGAGGAGGAGTGCTCAAAGCTGAGAAGGCATCCGATATATTCATGAATGCAAAAACTTCTCAGTTCAAATATCAGCGAAATCCCGTGCTAACGGCAACATTTGAATGTTCTTCAAAACAGCTTAGCAATTAGCATATGAATCTAGAACAGGAAAATAGTAGTAAAGAGAAGATGTTGTCCATTACCCAAGTACGATTGCTTGCCCAATGACAAGTCTACTCGGATATGCTTCAATGTCCCATCAACAAAATAAGAGTTTGCCTTGCAAAAACTTCCGAGCATCTTTCTGCTAAGTGCTGCATTTAAAACACTTCTGCAGTACTACCATCGGCAAGCACCCTTTTAGTGACTTCAAAGAACTTTTGACATCGTTGTGTGCACTCAGGATCCCAAAAGAACTGATCCAGCTGTGCTAACAATACATAATACGTCCTGTAGGGTGAAATTGGAAAAGAGCTCATTAGAGCAATTGCAATCCTGCTTAAGTCTCAATATAATCCTATTGCATATCAAGTAATGTAGACGTCAACACTTTATTCCCCAGAACCAATAAACTTGACCTTGTGAAAAGATGACATTGTCAGCCGTTCTATGCGAAACTAGATGGGCTTGATGTGAAACTGAAGGGATTTATAAGAGCAAGGAGATCCACATCCTTCAGGTTCACTTCAAGCCCATCTAGTCCACAAAGGCAAAACGCGAGAACTCCTGCAGCACAGGCTCAAGAATTCCATAAATACGGAACTTTCGCTACAAGTACCAAGCCGTTGCAGTTTGCAGATGCCAGAGCGCCTAGTTTCTATGACTAAAAATGATGAAACTTTCTGATATTAGAGTGCACAAGATCATACATGGATTGGAGGTCAGATAAATGGAGAGCGAATCAGTTTAGGGCAACATTTACATTTTCTACAAATGAGATTTTCCCAAGCAACACTTTTTTTTTATAATAAGCACACACGAGGGATTTTATATCCTTATTATGCCAGAGACACAGTGAGAGTGAGAGGAAAGAGGGTAGGGGTTGGAGAGGAGATGCCGGGTTACATTGGTCTTAAATTCCTGAACACTGCAATGATCGGGAAAGACAGAGTGTGGAAGAGAGTTCCACATTCGCGTAGTACGGCTAAAGAACGATTCTCTATACTTGAGCTTACGACCGAAGTTGGGCTCGAGGGTAAACTGATGGGCATTCCTGGAAGCGCGAGTATTACGGTTGAATTGTTTAAAGGGAGAAATGCAACTGGCTATTTCACTAGAGCAATTACCGTAGAAGTAACGATAGAACAAGAAGGGACACGAAATGTTACGACGGTGTTCCATTGAAGTGAATCAGTTAGTGATGTCTCTGTATCAAATCATTCTTACTGCTCTTTTTTGTATACCATCCAAGAAGCTTATGTAAGTAGCTGGAGTACCAGCCCAAGATGGGAATTGTACTCAAGCTTTGGACGGATATAAGTCTTGTAGATAATAGCCATATCAGACGGGGAGAACTATTTTTTGCACCGTCTTAAGAAACCCAAACATCTTGCGGTATTTTTGGCGGCATCGCGTATGTGCTCGGTCCACAAGAGGTGGTGAGTGATGCACATACAGAAAATCGCGAGATGTTCGGTCCTATTGATGCAAGTTCCACTCATGGATAGTGGCAAGGGGTGTTTTCGGAGCATTAAACTCTACATGGTTTTTAATTCCCCTTTGTACAATGCTGTTTAAGTCAGAGTTTAATGAGCTTATCATATTTTGCCGTAGCAGTCCCACATCCGATGTGGAACGATGTGAGTCTGGAAACAAATATGAGAAGCTAAGGGTACTATCGTCAGCGAAACAATTTATTGGATTAAAAGTAACAGACAAGAGATCATTAATGAAAATGAGAAAGAGGGTCGGAGACAAAACTGAGCCCTGGGGGACACCAGCATTTATATTGTGGGTTTCAGACTTGAATCCGTCCAATACAATTTTTATTGAATGGTTCGAAAGAAAGTTTCTAATCCAACGAAGAAGGGAATCATCGATACCGAAGGCACGCATTTTCAATAAAAGAGCAAGATGCCAGACTTTATCGAATGCCTTTGAAATATCAAGTGCAGCAATCCTACTTTCTCCAAAACGATGGTAAAATTTGTTCCACTGTTCGGTGAGATAAACCATCAAATCACCAGTGGACCTGTTGCTACTAAAGTCGTACTCCCGGTCAGTAAGAAGCTATCGGTTTCCGAGATATTTTTAAAGCCGATAGTTTATCAGCGTTTCCATGACCTTAGAAAAAATGGACGTAAGTGCAATCGGACGATAATTGGAGGAAGAAGAAGATTCGCTTCTTTTTGGAATAGGCTGGACAAATGCTGTTTTCCAACTGCTCGGAATGAGCCCAGAAGAATAGGGTAGACGGAAAAGCTTACGCAATTGTTTTGCTAGCGTGGAAGAACACTTCTTCAGAACCATAGCGGGTATACCATCCGGACCAGCGGACTTATGTATGCTGAGATCCTTTTGGACTCTCGCCACAGCACGAGCCTGGAAGAAGATTTGTCCCATGGAATCATTAACGCGCTAAAGAACTGACGGAGTCATGACACTCTCTGGCAGGAAAGAGTTGGCGGCAAAAAGGTTAGCTTTCGCGAGACAGCTAACAACTGGAGTGTCATTGTCAACGTTGTAGAGACCGAGGAAAAAGAAGAATTCTTCATATTTTTAACAAATGACTAGAAATTCTTACTGCCTATGGGACATTGCAGTATTTTGCATTGCAGGCCTTCCTGGCTTGGCTAAACTTGTTCCGGTTTTCCTCAGTTGGGTTGGCTCGAAAACACCGGAACTTTACTTCTCCTTGGATTTGAACTTATTAACCCTATTTGTTATAAAATAATCATGTTAGTAATCATATCTGCGCTGGAGTCTACGACACTATCTAGTAAGCATAGTAACACTGTTTCATATTTTTTTAATTTTCTCTTCCTGTACATTATCTTGACAAGACGAACACATTGATTACATACTCTCCCTGATCTAAACGCATTATTAACAATTAAAATAACTTATTTTTCAGGAACACCTCACCCGTACATTTGTGATGCACTACAGTCGAATACCATGTGTTCTTGAAATGTCTCGAGATCCCGACACTCTTAGCAATCGCGTCGTGCACATGAGTGTCCAGCTATTCTCCAACGAAAGCCTAGCTCTCAAAATGGTCAATGAACTTTCACTCTTACACGTGATGATAATCAGTTTGAAACTGATGATGTCCAAAATACTCATTCAAAACACACTTCATGGTAAATTCAGTTAAATAAAAAAATCAACATTGCCTTACATTGACTTCTTTTTTCCACGCAAGTAGATCCCGTCAAAAACTTCCATTTTGTGATCGATTGCACTCGCAGTGTTATGAAAGAACATTGCTATTGGCCTCTTGTATCGGACTTTAACAATGTCCTCTCACATGAATCGGTCGCTTTGGTGTTCCTTCGTGATGACAATCTAATTGACATGTGGTTTCAATTTCTGTCAATGCTGCAAGGCATGAATGTCAATGTGCGAGAGACAACAAGTCACGTTGAATTCGAACCGAGTTCTTATTATGCTGCGTTTTCTTGTGAACTTGAAGCTAGCGCCTATCCAATGTGGTCGATTATATCGCACCTCAAGGATGGCAAACACGCCCCATTGGCAAAGAAAATTCTAACATATTGTGTAAATACATTGCACGAATGGCTGGATGCAATATATTTCTTGGAACCAAAACTAAGCAAGGTGGGTTGGGCCGAATATCTATTATTTGAACACGAAAAAAATATAAATTAATTTTTTTTTTAGGAGGAAATGATGCAAGCATCGTTTCACTTTCCACTGCATCGCTATCTAGCCGCATTTTTGTGCCAGGCCGTGACAAAGATGGGAATGCCGTTGAGTGATATTTTGCCATCGTCATCGTACATATTGCCGCTGTTGATGATACATCCATTGAGAGTTCAGGTGAGTTGATTTTAAATTTGTTTCTCCAAAAAATAAGTTAAGTTGTGATTCTTTTTCCTTGTAATGCTTTCTGTGTTTGTGTGCCTGTATCTGCTCTAGTGTCAACAAGTCCTAATTATTTACCGTTGGGATAGCTGTCTTCAAAGTTAATTGTTAATTATGAAATACATACAAATGTTCAAAGGCAGTTTTTAACAAAACTTTAGGTAACGACATTGATCCTCACGTGCGTTATCTATTGGTACGCTCTAGCATCTTCAATTGCTCTTGATTGTCCATATCTATGCTATACCCATTCTTCTTCCTCGCATACGGGATCGAGAACCTCTTTTAAACTTATCGTACAACCATTCACACCGTAGAATAGGGTTAAAAACTCAAAGAAAGCTAAGTCTTTAATGATTACAATATGGCTGTTGCCTAAACCTCAATGGCTTTCTCGCCTTCTGATTGGTTTTGTAGAATTGATGGGACCTATAATTGTGTGCCTACTCCGAACGACTGGGGTAAGAAGCACTTTTTTCGTGACAGATTCATATTTTGCCCAAGTGCCTCAAGTGGAGTACGAAGCTACGTCTACCAAAGCCCCAAGGCTACACAAATCTTTGGAAGTCGAAAACCACTGTAGTCCGTGTCCATGCCGCTCAAAAAGTAAAATGTAAGCAGGAGTCCGTCAGACAATTTATATTCTGTCTTCTTCCCATACTTACTTAGTTCTTTGGAGCATGTCTCAGTTTCCTTTTTTTATACCCTAATACCGTTGAAATCTGATGCACGCCGTGGAAAGTTTTCCTCACCAGCTCTTATTTTCGCTATGGCTTTCTCTGCATATTTGTACACCATCTGTGTAAGATTTATTTTTCATCATCATCGTCGGCCTGGCGAATGAGGTTTCTCCATTCATCTGCGCCACAAGCGTGGTCTTGGTCCTTCCAGCGCTATTTTGGTCTGCCGCTCTGTCTCCATGTCCATGAATTGTACCGCAAAGGACTTTCCGGTCCGATTCCTCGCTTCGCTTGTCAGCAAGTCTGCTTCCTGTTTGATTTAATATAGCTTCTGGTTATATCGTCCTTCCTCGAAAACTGGACCAACTATTCTTAAGACTTTCCTTTCGACGGCGGCTAAGAGTGCGGAGTGCCTTTGTTTAAGTCTCGGATCTGTAAGTAAGAAGCAGAGGGCTTTTTCACTCAATTGCTTTCTTAGCCCAAAGAAATAGCGATTAGCAAGAGTTATTCTTCGTCTGCCCGTGATTATAGTGAAGCCTAGGTAGACAAACTCCTCTACTGCCTCGAAGTTGTATGCGTCTAGTGTAACATTCTGTCCGAGCCGTCGGTTATGGTTGTCCTTCCTCGAAGACAGCATATACTTCGTTTTTCCCACATTGACCGCTAAATCCATTTTTGCAGCTTCTGTTTCAATTCTCACAAAGACGACATTGACATCACGCTGTGTTCTTCCCATTATATCAATATCATCGGCGTACGCGAGAATTGAACAGGTTTTTGGAAGATAGTGCCTCTGGTGTTGACGTCGGAGTTCTGCACTATCTTCTCAAGAACGATGGTAAAGAAATCACACGACAGTGCATAGCCTTGTCTGAATCTTTTTGTTTGTCGGAAAGATTCCGTAAGCTCGTTGCCAACCTTGATGGAGTAGCGTGAGTTCTCCATTTTGCACAAGCAAACGAGCTTGGCAGGGATGCCAAAACTAGACATAGCTTTATACATTATACAGTTAGTCTCTGTAGATGCTGTCATACGCGGCCTTAAAATCGATGAAAAGGTGGTGGGTATCGATTTGGAGTTCATAGGTTTTTTCCAGCATCGGCCGCAACGTGAAAATTTGGTCGATGATTGACTTTCCTGGCGTGAAGCCACATTGATAAGGACCAATCAGGTTGTTGACGAAAGGCTTCAGACGTTCACATATTTCGCCAGAAAGGATCTTGTAGGCGATGTTAAGTAGACTGATTACTTTGTAGTTGGCGCAGTTTAGAGGATCTCCCTTTTTCAGGATCAGGCTAACAATATATCTTACAGATGATTTGGTGCATGCTCCTATCTCGTCGCCTGCTTTTTTCGTTTTTTTTTTTTTTAGCTCAGCAGCTAGAGTATCTGCTCCAGCGGCTTTGTTGGATTTCGGTCGTGATATTGCGGTTTTCACTTCTTCTAGGTCGAGTTCACGGAATTGTTGGCTACATCGTGTCCAATGAAAGGCTCCTGTCTGACAGCAGTGTTCTGTTCGTCGTCACCGTTATACAGTCTACAGAAGTGGTCATTCCAGATCCCCAGTATTGATTGCGATTTTACTATGATGTTCCCTTATTTATCTCTGCTGGCATCGGTTCTTGCTCGATGACCTTGAAACAGCTGTTTTACCTTCGATAAAACCTCCGAACTTCATTCCTGATGTTGGCTTTCTCAACATCCTCGATCTGACGATTTCTCCTGAGAAGCCGGCGCGGCGTTCCTCTCTCCTCTTTAGCTCGTAGAGCTCACGAGCAGCTCTTGCTTGGCTGCATGGGCCTGCCTGCATTCTTCGTCAAACCAGGGGTTTCGTTTTGGTGGCTGTGTGAAACCCAGAACACTAGAGGCGGCATCTCTAACTGCTTTCTGGCAATGTTGTCACTGGTCTTCGATACTTGACGTTGGCGGTACAGGACTCTTTAAGCGGTTGCTTCACACTCGATCAGAGAAGGATCTGGCGATCTCTAGCGATTGTAGCCGTCCGACGTCGAATTTTCGTGCAGCATTTCCATGTTTCGGCCGTTGTCGGGATATTCGTAGCACTATCTCGGCTACGACGAGAAAACAAGTTTCGCGATCGCATAGCTCTTAGCTTCATTGTAGTAGTCACGTCAATTCTTACCCCATGGAGGGAGTCAATGTGGTCTGTGAACGCCAATAATTGGCCAGTTCATCCCCTTGTAGGATGTCATTGGAAATGTTGACGGGGTTTGATAGCAATCCGGATACTTTAATTTGGCTTTAAACGTTGGTCATTCATAAGCAAGTCAATTTTTAACTTGAATATAGAAAAAAAAAACGTTTAAATTAAAATTCTTTATTTGTCTCATGAAATTCAGTGTTTTTCGACAAACTTTCAATTAAACTTCAAATTTTGTAGTAGACGAGTAATTCGAGCGATCCATTTTGCGATAATCTTTCAGTTGACCGTTTAAATTAAAATTCACATTTTTTTCATTATTATTGTGATTAAAAATACTACTAAGCGTAATACAAAGAAAAAAAAAAATTATAGGTAGTAATTCAATTTAAAAAAAAAAATTAAAGTATTGATTCAAAGAGAACGACCGACACTTCTTTGTTTAATTGGGACTCTCTGATGGCATTCGAACGTATGGTGTAAAATCATATGTGATTAATTTCGGTGCTATAAATCCACCATAGTTGTTCCTTCCTTTAAGATATAATCCAACTCCAGACAATGGCACTGGCGGAATGGATGTTACCTCTTGAATATCAATAAACGGCACTGTTGTCTGTGCTGCATCTCTATCCAAACTGGAATGAGTGAATTCAATATATTCGTTGTGATTTGAAATGGGAATTGATGAAACTAAAGATCTAGTCGGTACATCTGGATCTGTTAGACGTAATTGTTTTCTGAAAATTAAAAAAAATAGTAATTCAGCAACTATAAAAACATATTTTAAAACTCACCTTCGTTCACCGCTGACATCAGTATTATCGTTCGATTGCCAAAAACTTAGAGTCTTGGGAGAAACCAGCTCTCCTTTTTCAAAACTATATTCACTTAATTGGGCTTCGAGATTTAAATGTGTTCCGACAACTCGGAATCGTATTCCAGTCACCACATGGCTAATATCATGGCCTTCAATGTCATCCAAATCGATGGCTCGTTGATCCCATGCCAGTGTGTGATAGTCGCGTCCGTTTCTAACATCCCGATCAAAAACTTGATAATCATCGATTGGCTTCCAGCTTAGAGTTGATACATTAATATTGCCACGAGGAAGAAGTTGGCCTTCCTGAATTTGAATATGGAAAACACGCTTGCGTTTCACGAATCGAAGACCAGTTACAACTCTGAAACAAATTGATATGATAGTGAAGTCTATTGAGTGTTGTCGTTACTGAGGAAACTTACTTATTTTCATTGACATTGGAAACAGTCTCACGGAGATTGAAATAACGATCGGATTTCATGCCTGGTTCGTCGCACATGCAGAAACAGTAGCTGCAATGCCAGAACAAATAACGCCACCAGGAATCAACTTTGGTTGTACCTCTGACACAGGACTTCTTCAAACCAAATATCCGACCATTTTCATATTCGATGTACTCATATCGCCTCGAGCTGTTCGATGACTGTAAAATTTAAGTGATTAAGACTTAAATTCGTTTTGTTTATTATAATTATACTCACAGCAGGGCAAATCATCATATCCGAATCAAAGTATTGACAATTGACAATTCTTCCGGAGCATCTCTTCTGCCTGGAACAGTATTTGTTCTTAAAACAACCGTAATTCTTTGTTGATTCATAAAATCCACAGTCCTCACGACAAGTCTCTTCCGGATTCATATCGACTTCATTTTCGATATATCCCTGAAGAAGACGTGTAACTTCATCGTATGTTACATTTTTGACATGTCTGTTTGGATCATTCCGCCAGACAATGCGATCGGCTCGACGCATAACTTCGCGTAGTTTGGTCAAAGTTCGTTCGGTGCGTTTGGCATAATCTTCGCGCATTAGTTCGGATTCTTGAGTAAAGTTGCCTTTAAGGGAATTTTTTGTTTCAATGAGCTATAAATCAATTAAATACAAACAGATTATACCTTTTCCATAAATACGAAGGATCATCCAAGAGAACTGCATCATTGTGTATCCTTTAAGTTCGGTTAAAGCCACATCGGCATAAAGAGAGTACAGAAATTGCTGCGGCGATTGGGGTGTGCCGCTGAGGTGATATTTAGCATCCTGGAAATGAGTCAACGTTTTTTTTTTATTGTAATATTTTGCTTTGCTTTGTAACTGAGGCAACAAATGTGGACAAATAAAGAACGTATGCATATAAAAGCAGCCTAAGTCACACAGAGGATGAGACATAATCAAGCAATGCTTATAATTGCGCAGGTGGTCTCCGGATAAGCTAATTTCAAAAAGCAAAAAATCAAGTAAAACAAATATCGAATTTTAAAGTCTAAAGTAAATATATCAATTTTATAGACAATATATTTTGAATAGCAACGGAGTCGAATCGCGAATTGAGAATTAATGCCTGTGCCGCGGTTTGTCTTACAAGGAACCTAAGGCCGGTTCTCAAGCACGGGATCATTGCGATTCTTGAAGTTAACTCTTTGTTACCTTTCAATCGAGTTTTTAGTTGACAGATGTCAATCTTATAATACTATTCCCTTCATTGAAAAACTGTTTCTAGTGTTAACTCCGGTAGCAGGGTTAAACTTGAAAACTTGGCTCAAAGTCAAGGTTAGGTTAGGTTATAAGGGGTGCGCGCAGCGTGAACTTCTGCATACACAGGGCCTAGCTAGCATCGATGTTCTTCAAACTTGCCGATTAACGTAGACTGGCTCGTTAACGAACCAGCCTGTGTTATCTATAAATTTCCTCATGTTTGCCATTGAGACCTGTGCTAGATCATCAAGTTCCCCAACAAACCTGTTCCCGAAACGACGGAGTCGGTTAGTTTGGAGGTTCGGACAGTCACAGAGCAGGTGTTTAATGGTTTCTTTTTACTCTACATCCCCACAGCTCCTACAGAAATCGGGTGCAAAAGCTCCTATCTTGTTGGCCATTGTGCCAATGGCGCAATGACCCGTTAGTACACCTATCAGGATTCTAATATTCCTTTTACTCAGCGATAGAATATACCAAGTTTCCTTTACATTAGTGTTAGGCCATACATTTCTAGAGATCACGCAATCTTCCCTAGATTTGATTGATTTAAGGTCTATCTTCCTCTTGAGTACTCCAATCGGGACGAGTGGTCCCCTATCTGCTTTTGACCTTTTCCTGGCTAGTTCATCTAATACTTCGTTCCCTTCTATATTGCTGTGTCCAGGAACCCAGTAGAGCTTAATCTGGCTAGTGTGGCAGATTCCATTTAATTCTTACCTACATTTTGAAACTGCTACACTGGCTGGCTCTCCGTGGAGCTTAGCTTTTCACGATGTGCCATTTCAGCTGGTTTTTCAATGACATAGATGTCGGCCTGAAAGACACTATAGTCAGCTGGGAGTTTATACGGCTACCTGATGTTGAGAGATTGGCAAAGCACTCCAGCACCTGTTCCTGATTCCATTTTTTAACCGTCAGTGTAGAAAGGGATACCCTGTTTTCTTATAAGTGAATTAGGATCCCAACCCTATCTTTCTGGTTTGCAAATAGAAAAAATCAAAATCTAGTAAAGGAGGATGGCCTAATTTGGCGATAATTTGATGTCCATTCAGTTGTTTTCAATTCTTCACAAAATATCTTTGTTCATCATTCGATAGACAAAATGTAGGTAATTGAAATGAAATCATGATGACGACATTCCATTTCCTATTCACTTCCTATTTTTTCTTAACTTTTGTTCTATCCTATTACACTTCATGAAAACGCGGTTATTTTTCTTTCCATAAATAAAAATGGAAACAAACAACATAAACAGCAGTAAGATAATCCAAAAGAACTATAAAAAAAACGAGTAATAACTCTTTGTGCGTTCGTAACTCAACACCTGTCCGTTGATGACTAATAAGCTTTAATATTCTGGCATTCATTTCTTTTTATACTGAGACATGTCGTTCTATTGTCATATTTTTAAATAAATAGAGTGGCACGACAGCTCTTGAAAAGCCAAGGTCTAAGTGGCTTACTCTCATCAAGAATTCTCTAGGTGCGTGTGAAGAATTGAGGGGACCTACAATTTAACGCCGATTCCGAACGTTAAAGTTGAGAAGCACTTTTTCATGACAGATTGATACTCTTGGAAGTTCTGTCAGTTCTTCGCAAGAAGCAGTGCACGTGAAAGATGAAATAAAAACTATGGGCACGAGTAGGACTCGAACCCACCTAACCACTTAGCTATGGACACTATTTTTAGTGAATTTCTTTTCATTCAACATTGTACCTACTGTTTTATATCAAGAACTCCTTTTTTGAAGCAGTGTGATACGAAAAAGTTTATTTGAAAACATTTTTTCCCTTCTATTTGTTTTATTTTTATAATAAAATGGTCAGAGCCAATCTTCAAGTTCATCTCTTGCTAAATAGTCCTCAAATGGCGTTGAATTTAAACATTATTTCGTTTTACTGATAAGCGCTTGCTTCTGTGTCCGAAATGTGACATTATAAAAAGCGAAACGAATTACGAAAATCTCAAAATAGCATGTTCGTGTTTGGTCAAAGTGTAATTCCCTCGCTGAAACCTTACAAAACAATTGAATACCTGCTAATTCCGTGCAAATAACCTGAACTACAATCAAAAAAGACAATAATTTGCTAATTATTGTGCAGCAAATAAACCTACGTAATTTAGAACAAAATACACAAAAAAAAAACTAACCAATAAAGCCCGATAGTACATCGCTTGCTTAACCATAATCAATTCAATTTGATTGAAAATCTTCTCCATTGAAAAAGTCTTATCGTTTTTCAACACATTATCACACAAATCCAAGGCCGCTTGCTCGTTATATTCCCCATCTCTAGGATTCGTATCCAAAAACACCCGGAAAGCCTCGAAAACACTATTCACATACATTAAATCGGACTTCAACATTATCCATTCGGAATGTTGTATTATCTCATATCGACCCTCATCGAATAATCGGTGTAAATTTTCTCGCACAAAACTGCGATGGGTGTCGTAGACTTTTTTCAGCTGTGCCTCCTGGGTTATCCGTGGCTTGGAAATGTATTTCCAGAGAGCCTGCTCTATGGTAATATATTCAGCATGTGACGTATCAACTTCTAGAGCCACATTTCGTTTGGCTTCAACACCAACAAAGATGGTTGCTGGTAGAGCAACAACGACGAAAAGGAAGAGATACAATGACGATATTGCCTCAACTGACATCGTTATTGTGTTTTTGCTTCGCTGTAGAAGCATTTTTGTTTTTATTTTTATTTTTATGTCAATTTGGTGTCCGCTTGTAAAGCATTAATTGAATTTAAGCACAATAACTGTTCTTGATTTTGTTTTTGTGAAACTCGTTGATGATGAATTCATGAATTTAACAACATTTTTTTTTGTTCGTACACCTTCCTTCTTTCACTCTGACAAAGGATTAATCTTAACCTTTAAATATTATATAAAACTTTTTAGTTATTTTGAAGACAAAGGGATTTTTTCTTTAAATTGCACAATTCAGATTAGAATTTTTTTCTTTCGCTCACAATCACAAGTTAATAATATTGAATTTCGCATTCGCACTGATTGTTTGCTACCGTTGTTTTGTCGTCGCGTTCAGCCACTCTGCTATTCGAAATAAAAGTGAGATGAGAACACGTATGTGGTATAAGCTATAGGCACTGGGGTTGTGTGGATTCGGTATGTTGAGAAGTCGGTTGGTAAACTTAGAGAGTTAGTTAGTGTAGTCGTAGTTAGAGTACATTTTTTGTTTGTGCTCTCTTCTTTGTTTATTTTATTTTTGTATTTTTATTGAATTCGATTTGTTGACAAACGAATGGGCAGAGGCAGGGAAAACAAATAAAAAATAAAAGATTGAAGTCATTTATAAATTTCGCATCCATATCGAATGGTAAAGTAGATTCATTCAATTATTTGAGCAAAGAGTTTTATTCAACTTTAATGCTCTTTTCAAATCTGCAGGGTGTTTTAGTTTTATTTTGAGTCACCGGTCAGCCAAAGAGTTTGAAAATACGAGCGTTTTAAATGTCTCAATTTTTACAGTCTGTCCTATGATTTACCAATTGATATCAAGTATTTTTACTTTTTTTCTGTCCACATCTTATCCCACATATTTTTCCACTGTCGACATTATGAAGAGTTTTAACCCGCGCCTATGTCAATGCCCTCAAAGTTAATTGTTCATCTTTCGAACCCTCATCACATTTCATGAATTGTACCCAAACTTTTTAAAGGTCGTCATACCAACACATTTCCTCCAGAATAATATTTTTTTTTTTAATGAGGGCACACTCATGTCTGCAGTAATTTTATATTTTTTCCTTGACCGCAATTATAACTGAAGTGAAATCTCTCTTCGATAGAACATGTGTTGCCCATGTGGCAACTCTAAATTATTGTTTCTCTCTGTTCCCTGTGTTTATCGTTTGAGTACTTAAAAGTGCATCAACACTGCATGCGCTGCGCAGTACATGTGTCTATTATATTATTTTCGGTTTTTGTTTTTAATCTTTTATTCTCTATTTTTCTTGGTCGTTTCATTACGTAAAAAGTAAACCTTTCTCAACAATATTCCCTCCTGCTGATAATAGTTTTCGAAGGCGTGTGACCTTCAGTATTTTCGTTGCTTCTTGTTTTTAGTTTTAGAAAAAGGTACTTAAAATGGAAGCATTATTTCCATTTCCAACATATGCATCCATATTGTATTCAATACCGAGAAAAAATGGTCTTATCATTCTAAAGAGAGCTCTTTTATTGCAGATTTGAAAACAGCAAGCAAATATCAAACAAAAGAGAATCTTATAGGTGTAGTAAGGGCACTAAGGAGAATATGGGACGTGTTTAGATAGCTGTTCAACATTTTATCTCAGACATTTTTCATGCAAATAAATACTTTTTGACTAAATGACACAAAATTAAAAGACTATTTTAGAACATTTTTCGTACAAAGAACTCAATTGGTAGGCCATTGACGAAAGACTTTTATCGAAAGTGATAAGATCCTAACCATCGCAAGAGTAGTTGTGTAGTGGTTGGCAAAGTCCAAAAAGGTGCATAAATGAAGCCTCCAGCAATTTCGCTATCCTCTTAACAGGTCTGACCTGAGATTTGTAAGCGAAATTTTCATGCGATCATACATTAATAAAATCCTTGGAATTGTCATATAGCGAAGTAAACGATGACATTCATTCCCAACGAATCATATTGGCTGTTGCTACCGAACTTTGTGAGTTAATCAGCCTGATTACCGTACCCGAATCGTACATAAAATAAAGATGTGAGTGAAAAATATTTTTATTTCCGACACTTTTTTGTTTCGGAAACAATCGGACAAAAAAGTTAATAAACTAATCGCAATGCAACGCATACAATCGCTCTCATTTTGAAATTCCGACGGGTACTGCCTCTTGCGACGAACTGACAAAACTTCCAAGAGTATAACTCTGTCATGAAAGAAGTGGTTCTCAACTTTGCCGTTCAGAATCGGCGTTTGTTATTAGAATACACTTAAGTAATATCACTCCAATACACTCTAGTTTTAATAATCTATGTATGTATGTTAGTATATGTTTGTATTGAAAAATTTATATCGATTATTAATAAAATATACGTTCAACAAATACGTTTGTCTGTCGTTAGAATATATATAAAATAACAGGTTATGGGCGACCACCGAAAGGATGTTCCGAATGGAATCGTGCAGTTCAATGGAAAAGGGTACGACAACTGGAGTTTTCGTGTTAAAATGTATCTGGACATGGTTGGTGTGTTGGAAGCTGTGACTGGTTCAGCTCCAATACCCATTGCTGATATTGCTCAGAATGCGGTGAATATGGAAAAATTCAATGAAAAGAATAAAAAGGCAAAATCAATTATCGTCAGTTGCATCTCGGACGATTATTTGGATTACGTCAAGGACAAAGAGACTGCCAAGGATATGTGGAAAGCCTTAGAAAATGTTTTCGCAATGAAGTCGACATCAAGCCAAACAATTATTCGGAAGCAGCTAGCAAGACTCAAGCTATCGGAGGGAACACAATTTAAGGATTAAAACGGAAAAATAAGAAAAGTAACTTAAAAAGGTATAAGTGGCGTAAGACTCGTTATAGTCGTTACCCATAACCTCGACTTGGTCAGTGTCGAAGGTTGTGTGGTTGGTACAGGTCTATGTAAAATTGTGCTTTTGAGGTCAACAGCA
>CAKKXW010000001.1:46813846-46835034 GCA_920937365.1 Sphaerophoria rueppellii
AAAAATTCATGAAAATTGTTTTCACACAAGTGGCTTCACATAAGCAGACCACTTACTAGACAAAGAATGCTACTGAAGATTTCGAAACCACAACGTTTGACTAAGCAGTCAACTTCTTCTTCTGTGCCCCGCTCCGTGAGATTAAAGTTTAGAACTACGGCTGATTGGGAATCACCTCAAATTATGGTTTTGCCAATTAAAAGGCAGTGAAGAAAATCGTTCTCCTTATTTTAAGTCAGCATTTGGCTTTCAAATCGCTATCGATTCTGGTATCAGAAGTAAGGAAAAATAATACCTCTAGGGGTGAGATTTGTCCCAGGTATAGGTACACTCTTGATTGCATAGCCAAGATTGGTGTATGTACCCAAGAACATAGAAGGCCCAGGTTCGAATTGTGCTAATGTCTAAATTCTAAAATGTGTTTAATTCATTGCTGTCTCTTTATCTCAATGAGAACTGGGAATTATGTTCCGCCAAATGACTCTGTCAAGGCCTGACGTGCGTTTTCCAGTCGTCAAAACCAAGCGCTCTGGCATCCGCAATACTGGTGGTTTGATCTTCCTGGTCGGGGCTGCGAAGAGAAGACTTTATAAGCTGGAGCGTTTTCGTCCATTTGCTCGATGTAGCCGGACAAAAGAAGTCTTTTCTTGGCTTCCTGGGCTACAACCACAACTTGGTGCAGCCCGTACAGTTGGTGGTTGAACATTCTTCTCCATTCGCCATCGTGTCACGCAGGACCGCAAATCCGTCGAAAAATTTCTTTAGAAAGCGTCCAGTATCATTTCCCCTTTTTACTTAACGTCCAGCACTCGGCGCCACCGTAGAGTAGGTCTGGTAAAATCAAGGTCTTGTATAGCAGACATTTTGTCATTCGAGTGAGGAGTTTTGAACCCAGTTATTTTGCCAAACCGAAGTAGCAGCTTCCCTTCTTTCTAAAGTCATGGAAACGCTGATAAACTATCAGCTCAAGAAATATCTCGAAGACCGAAAGCTTCTTAATGACCGGCAGTACGGCTTTCGCAGCAACAGCTCCACTGGGGTGATCTGATGGTTTACCTCACCGAACAGTGGAAAAAATCTTTACATCGTTTTGGAGAAAGTATGATTGTTGCATTTGATATTTCAAAGGCATTTGATTAAGTGTGGCATCTTGCTCTTTTATCGAAAATACGTATTTTCGGTATCGATGAATCTCTTCTTCGTTTGATTAGCAACTTTCTTTCGAAACGTTCAATACAAGTTGTATTGGACGGATTCAAGTCTGAAACCCATAATATAAATGCTGGTGTGCCCCAGGGCTCCGTTTTGTCTCCAACCCTCTTTCTTATTTTCATAAATGATCTCTTGTCTGTTACTTCTAATCCAATTCCTTGTTTCGCTGACGATAGTACCTTTAGCTTTTCATATTCGTTCCCAGATTCACATCCCTCACCTTCGGATGTGAACCTGCAACGGCTAAATATGACAAGCTCATTAAACTCTGACTTAAACAGCATTGTACAATGGGGAATTAAAAACCGTGTAGAGTTTAATGCTTCGAAAACTCAATGCTGTCTTGTATCGTTGAAGCGAGATATACCCCCCTTGCCACTGTCTATGAGTGGCACTTGCATCAACGAGACCGAGACATCTCGAGATTCTCGGTATGTGCATCACTGACCACCTTTTGTGGACCGAGCATATTCGCGATGTCGCCAAAAATGACGCAGGGTGTTTGGGTTTCTTAAGACTGTGCAAGAAATTTTTCTTCCCGTCTGATCTGGCTATTATCTATAAAACCTATATCCAAAGCTTGAGTACAATTCACATCTCTGGGCTGGTGCTCCAGCTACTTACTTAAGCCTCTTGGATGGAATACAAAAAAGGAGCTGTAAGAATGATTTGTGACAGAGACATCACTAACTCATTCACTTCACTGGAACACCGTCGTAACGTTTCGTGTCCCTTCTTGTTCTATCGTTACTTCTACGGTAATTGCTCTAGTGAAATAGCCAGTTGCATTCCTCCCCTTAAACAATTCAACCGTAATACTCGCGCTTCCAGGAATGCCCATCAGTTTACCCTCGAGCCCAACTTCGGTCGTACGCTCAAGTATAGAGAATCGTTCTTTAGCCGTACTACGCGAATGTGAAACTCTCTTCCACACTCTGTCTTTCCCGATCATTGCAGTGTTCAGGAATTTAAGACCAATATAACCCGGCACCTCCTCTCCAACCCCTACCCTCTTTCCTCTAACTCTCACTGTGTCTCTGGCATAATAAGGGTATAATAATCCCTTGAGTGTGTGCATATTATAAAAAAAAACCTTCCACTTGAGTGCGCCACCTGAGTGTCGGTCTTCCTCTCCTCCTTCCGGGCCGGAGTATTGGTGCCCAACCGCTCTTAATGACCGAGCCATCTGAGTCAATGGACTCTTCTATCTAGGTCCATGTCGTTGTAAAACCCGTAAAGTTAGCAGTTATATCTTCTTCGCCATTCACCTTCAATGCACACGAGACCAAAGATTACCCGAAGAACCTTCCTCTCGAAACAGCCTAAGGCACTTTCATCCGATTTTGTCAAGGTCCATGCTTCTGCACCATACAGCAGGACTGGGATGGTGAGTGCGTTATACAATTTAACCTTAGTTGCTCGAGAGAGGGCTTTTCCACTCACACTAGCCCAAAGAAACAGCGATTACCAAGAGTTATTCATCGTCTTATCTCGGCGCTGTTGTTATTGCCCGTGTTTATAGCGGAGCCTAATTAGACAAACTCCTCTACTACCTCGAAGCGCCATTCACATCACGCTGTGTTCTTCCCATTATATCAATATCATCGGCGTACGGGAGAAGTTGCATACATTTTTGGAAGATATGGCCTCTGGTGTTGACGGGTTCTGCACTATCTTCTCAAGAACGATGAAGAACGACTAAGAATTCACACGAAAGATTCCGTAAACTCGTTGCCAACCTTGATCATAGGAATCGCATAAGAAAATAATAATATGTAATTGAATTCTATCGCCGGCACGACTGTAATTTTTTACTGGATTTACTGCAATCCAAATTGTTGTTGTTTGCCAACGGAAAATTTGCTAAGCTGGCTACTGAAAAAACACAGCTATTGTTAAATAAATTGTAGCACAATATGTTCAACATTCAAAATACTTATACAATTTTACTTTGTTCCTTTTCAGACGTGGCAAACCATTATACCTCAGCCAAGATCGATTCAATCTTCTCGAATCTCAATGGCTTTCACATAGATTCGCTCATACAAAACACACTTGGGTGTTCCATCGTGATTTATTGTAAATACAAATTTAAAAAAAAGAAAAGGAAACAATTATTTTACCATCAGTTAACGGTGATTGAGTAATTTTGTGTAATCAAAACGTGAATTTTATTTTTTAAATTATAAAATAGAAATAAAACGAAATTTAATAGAAAGTTAATAACGATTGACACTGGATTTAACTTAACCTAAATGAAAATAAAAAAGTCTACTTGCATAAACATGTAAAAAGTATTTAATTTTTAATGATAATCCCCATAAAAAAAAAACTTACTTATTCTTCACTGTTGTATCACTGAACTACCTACCGCCACACAAACAGCTGTAAATGTAAATTAGAAGAAAAACACCAATATTTAATTGTATCTTTT
Source organism: Sphaerophoria rueppellii (assembly GCA_920937365.1). Taxonomy (NCBI): domain Eukaryota; kingdom Metazoa; phylum Arthropoda; class Insecta; order Diptera; family Syrphidae; genus Sphaerophoria; species Sphaerophoria rueppellii. The sequence continues at coordinate 46,817,493 of CAKKXW010000001.1, forward strand.
AAAAAAATGTATTCATACAAAGAATTAAAGTCTTGAGCACTGTTCACATGAGCACGAACAACGACTGAACGGAAAATCGTCGATTTTGACAATTCTTTCATATGACAGTTTTTAATTCGTCGGGAATGAACGACCAAAACACAAAGCAAGAATGATTTTTGAGGTTAGACGCACACGAACATTTGGTTCGTTGGGAGTGTGGATGATGAGGAACGCGAATAGAGTTTGGCAGTTCGTATCAACTACAATTCTTTTCGCGACGACTAAAATTTGTTTTTTTTTTTTCAAATTTATTAACATTTTAGATTAAAAAATAAATGTACGCATCATAAATCAAACATAAACTATAATTCTATCGTTTTGTTGAGAATTTGTAAGGAAATACGGCTTCAAACGTATCCAAAATCACTTTTCTTCTATTATTCGTCGTTCGTTGGTCGTGCTCATGTGAATAGTGCTTTACTGTTATCAATACTAACATCAACACTAAATTAAAAAAAAAATCCATTGTCTCAAATCCTGAAAACATAATAACGATTGAGCCAACTACAAGTTGTATAAAAAATACAAGGGTTAGCTTTCTCCATTTATTTATTTAATTTTTTAAAATTATTTATAATAAAGCAGTTTATCCTGCAGGGTAGCCTCTAATAAAACATGAATTGATTAAAACATTTTTATGACTTGATTTGTTAGTTCTTATTTTAATCTCATCGCTGTTTATGCAACTGGCTGGCAGATGGCAGTGGCAGCTTAATGCAATTAATTTCAGCGCAATCGAAACTTTATAGATCTTAAGGGCCTAAAAATAACTCGATAACGATAAGTAATAAATGAAAAGAAAAGTTTATATAAATAATAATAATTGTTATTCCTCTGTGTGATATTCGATTTAATATAAAAACAATACAAAGACTTTTATTAAACATTTATTTCGCATAAAAACAAAAAAAAAATAAAAAAAAGGAAGACAAAATATTTTTAATGAACTTTTTATTTGACCCTTTATCACCAATTATTTTTATTTTATTAAATAAATTTTTAATATCGTTTTGTGTTGAAATGAAGTAAATACACCAATATTCTCACTTTTTTTCTTAAATTTTGTAAATTAGTTGAATTTTAATTTGAACATTTTTGGAAGTGCGTTAAAAATCACTAAATAAGACATTTTCAACAGGTTTTGCTTTGTTTTATTGATTTGAAATTTTGAAAATTAAAATTTTAAATACATATATTTACAATTCATATAAACTAGGTTATTAAAAAAAAAACAAGATTACTTATGTATACACATTACACACATACAAACAATAATAATAATCAAATTATTATGTTTGATGTATCTACGAGAATTATGCCTAAGTATGTAATAATAACTAATAAGATGAAATATTGAAATAAAGTCAACAAAACAATGATATTGTTAATCGCTTTAATATGTGTTTGTTTTTATATTGTTCGAGGCTGTATCGCTGTATCTCGGTAAAGAGATATTATTTTCAGTGCGATTAAGATAAGACTAAACTGGATAGTTTGTTAATAAAATGTTTAAGTCGACTAGAATATCTGTTAAACAAAGAATACAATGGGCCTTACTAATAATCAGACACTAATGTCGACTATTAGTAAAACGTAAAGTTAAAATAAAGTGTAGAGCTTAAACAGAATCCTACCAATAAACTATTTAACCTTTTCGTTAACAAATCTTCACATTTTCTTTAAATCTACTACAATTTCCATCAAGTAATAGTCAAATAAATGTCAAATGAGTGACAAACATTTTTTTACGAGCTGAAACAATAAATATTTTGAAAAATGAGTTCAAGCAGGTTAGCTGCAAGAGTATGCGTTTTATTCTAATAATGACACAATTGCCTGCATAATAAGAAGCAAGTTTGCTGCAAGAGTATGTGTGTATGAAAAAAATAAGTTTTGTGGCATTTGTTTTATTATAACTGATCAGTGCTACCTTACTTTTTGTTAAGTATTGCCGTATCCTTTTTCAACACTACTTTATTGTCAGCACTTATAGTACATCAATTGATTTAAAGTGTTGGAAAGCTTTTTTCTTTTCTTCATTTTTAAATAGCGGTGTTATTGTGCTTTATCTTCGCTTCTATCTCTGCTAAGATATAATCTCTATGTGAAATACAACAACAATTTTAACAATAAAGAAATTTAATTTTAAATGTTTGAATGTTTGAATTGAATTTTTTATGTTTTTCTGGCTGATTTCATTTGAAAATATAACTTAATAACATATTCCAATATTAAACATTAGACGCGTCTAATTGTCCTCTTATGATCAGACCTTCTCTGTCTTGCTTATTTTTGTGTCTCGTGCATATGTCTCTTTTCCTTGCACTACTTTCTCTTTTTCGGCTATGAGAGATCCTCCTGCCCGCCAGGGTAAAAACTAGTTTTTGGGTCATTAAAAGTCTCGTGTAGTTATTGTAATTAATTTTTTGATAAACCACATAGATGAGTACGGCTTATGCCAAATTTAACAAACGGCCGGCACAAATCCATAAAAAGAATAAATAAATACAATTTTTACTTCTTTTGAACCAAAAAAAGTGAGACGTAATAAAAATACCAATAGAGATCGAAAAAATACTATGAACAATTTCAATACATTTAATACTTATTTGTGTACCATAAAATAGCACCACAGAAACACTTGCCTTCAGATGTGATTTAGTGCACAGCTTAGAGATGGATTTCCGTGTATTAAATTTTGACGTTTTGCTAGTGACTAAACTGGACTAAATTTGTTATTGGTATGTGATGTTTCTGAAATCTGGAGATTTTCATTTAACTCTTTACTAAATTTGATTATTAGTAAGGCCCAATGAATGATAAAATTTCAATAGTTTTTTTTACTTCAAATTCACCCTTTGACAGATTAAATTCAACCCTTTTTATAAATCAAAGTCACCCCGTATTTGCAAGGCTAAAAACACACCGGACACAAGTCCATTGCTCTTATGAGGCAACACACACAGAAAAAGACACGACACGATAAAAAGTCTTGTCCGCTCGTCCGTTGCAGTAAATACATGGGGTTGTATAGGAGCAAACCACACCAAAGAAGACAAACAGTCGCGGACAAAATGTCGACGCCTAAAAGTACACACCGTCTTATGAAGAACCACAGACCAAAGTGAACAAGACAAACAAACAGATTTCGACAAAGGGACAAGTCGGTTGCTCATACATAGATTTGTATTTATTGCGATATTTCTTGTTATATTTTGTGCAATTTGGTATGGATGTTGTTGTAATGGTAAAAAGAATTTAGAAAAAGAAGAATTAAGAAAAAAAGAAGAGTTTTATTTTGTGTGCATGTTTGTGCTTTCCAAGAAGTGTGCATGAAAACTCGACTAAATTTCTTCGTATGTATGTATGTAAATTGTATATACGCATGTAATTCCAAAATGTGTCTGCAGAGTATACCTAGTAGAGACGCTCTCCATGTGGTTAATTTTTGTTTACACTTTTGGAACCCGTTAGGTCATGAAATTCCAATAGTTTGCCTGATTCTCGATAAATGTGTTAGTGCCATTCATCGAGGAATAAAGAAGCAAAATAAAATCAAAGGAAAACGCAACCTATTTTTTTTTTTTCAATTATTGTCTTCTTTGGCTGGCAAAACACACCGAATGCGACAAGGACAAAATATTTTGTCTTTGTCGTCCTCGGTGTGGGGTGAAGTCCGACACGATTTTTTGTCTTGCGACAAGCAAACAGTTTGTCCGCTTCGGTTTGTGTTTAGCCTAAGTGAATTATTTGAAGAGCTACAGAGAAAAAAATTTAAGCCATGTGTGGTTAATACTTGATAATGCTTACTTACATACTTTATGGTGGCGCTACAGTCCAGGTCGGACCAGGGCCTCACCCAACAAACTTCTCCAGCCAGCTCGGTCCCTGGCTAGCTGTCTCCAGTTTCGCACGCCAAGTTGGTTCAGGTCCTCTACCACCTGTGTGCTCCACCGGTGTCGCGTTCTCTCTCTTCTGCGACGTCCTTCCGGGTTGGATTCGAAGACTCTACGAGCCGGAGCATTATTTTCCATTCGCTCAACATGACCCAACCATCTAAGTCGTTGGACCTTTACTTTTCTGGTTAGGTCAGTGTCGCTGTACAGCTCGCACAGTTCTTGGTTGAATTTTCGTCTCCAAACGCACAAAGCGTTTTCATCAGAGATGTTGTCATAGTCCATGTCTCTGCACTATACATGAGGACCGGGATGATGAGGGTTTTGTAGAGTGTCACTTTAGTTGCTCGGGAGAGGACTTTACTACTCAAGTGATTCTTCGTTTGATTTCAGCTTTGGTGTTGTTGTCTGAGTTGATAGCGGATCACAGGTAGACAAAGTCCTTAACTGCCTCGAAGTTAAATCTGTCTATGTTAACGTTTGCTCCAAGACGTCAATGTTGGTAGTCCTACTTGTCGACAGCATTAATTTGGTCTTGCCCTCGTTAACCGCTAGACCCATCTTCCTGGCTTCCGTCTCAAGACTCACAAACACTCTACTGACATCACGCTATGTTCTTCCAATTATGTCAATGTCGTCAGCGTATCCTAGTAGCTGGACGGACTTTTGACAGATTTTCCCTATGGTGTTGACGTTGGAGCTTTGCTCAATCTTTTCAAGAAGGGGGTTCCTTTTTTGAAGATCGGGCATACGATGCTGAAGTTCCAATCATCGGACATGCTTTCCTTCGACCAAATTTTGCAGATGAGCTGGTGCATGCTCCCAACCAAATCATCTCCAGCTGCTTTGTACAGTTCTGCGGCTAGCCCGTCTGCTCCAGTGGCTTTGTTCGACTTTAGTTTAGATATCGCTATCTTCATTTCGTCCATGTCGGGTGGGTGGAATTGTTGGCCTTCTGCACCCAAATTAAATGGTTCTGTATTGCTGACGTAATTTTGGTCGTCATCGCCATTATAAAGCTTGGAAAAGTGGTCTTTCCATATCCTCAGCACTGACTGCGGTTCTACTACGATGTTCCCATGATGGTCTCTACTTCAAGCTTCAGTTCGGGGTGTATAAGCCCTGGAGGTTTGTTTCACCTTTTTGTAGAACTTTCGAACCTCGTTCCTGTTGTGACATCCCTATCTCCTCGACCGCGCGCTTCTCTTGCTCCCTTTTTTTCTTTCTGAGAAGTTTATGCTCCTCTCTCCTTTCTCACGAGCTGCTCGTGTCCTTCTTTGCAGCGCAGCTTTGTATGCCTCTATTTAAGTTGTATGTGCTCGCCGGCCCACATCGTCAAACAAGGGGTTTCGTTGTGGTGGCCGTGTAAACCCTAGCACTTCAGAGACGGCATCTCTGATGACTGCTTGGTAGTGTTGCCACTGGTTCTCTATATTTTGTGCTGGCAGCAAAGGACTTCAGAGGAGATTTTCGGAGACACGATCGGAAAAGAATCTAGCAATCTCTTGCGATTGTAGCCGTCTGACGTCTATATTCCTCCTAGCATTGATAATGTTAGTATTCACAAAACGGACGAAGCTCTCAAACTTCTTGATCGAACAACTCATTCGCGTCCTTTTTTACCACTGTACTTCTTAAGAAGTGAGTGAAGTTAGGTTTTACTTTTGGAAAAATTAAAGCAAAAGTCCCAAAGGACTTAATGACAAAAGGTATTATTTTTCTACATTCGAAGGAAATCAAGCCCAATCAATCGCTTTTACATATAAAAAAAGGAAGATTTCAGACCTCCTTGAAACAATTTCCGGAAGTGCTTAATAGTTTTGGTTGACACTTAGATGACTTCCGTCAGAATTTTTGAACCGCCAATCATTTACATGCCGCAAGATGGCGTAAGTGTTGTTAGAGTGAAACCAGTGAAACCAATTTTGTACATTTTACGTTACGTCGTGCGTAGCGCTGTAGCGGTATAATTTATTTTATTTCTGCTTCAAAACTGAAATGGAAAACTAATTTTTTCAATTTTAAACTGGTAGCGTGATAGTGATTTTTACCCGTACAAAAGTTAACATGAATATGATTGCAAAAGCAGCAATAACCCATCAAGATATTTACAACTTTCCCTTCCCCCATAAGCTCTGGATCGCTATCAATTCCATTTCATGTGTTTTCCTCCAATGGAACACCGATGGCACTCAAATCGAAGTTCAACTTCTAGCCTTGGACAATTACCTGGAGCAACCAAAGTCGATATTTAAAATCAAGAGTCGTTCATCATTTCTCAATCACTTACGAGGCTATGGTTTTCAATTGATGAAAACCGAGTCGGTAGAAAGAGATGTTGATGAAGCTTCTGTTTCGGGTCATCCATGGATTAGTCCAAATTACAGCGAAATCGTGATGTTGTTCAGTCATGTGCATTTCTTGCGCTATCGAATCGATTTACTGGCCAACATTCGACCATCGGAGCCATTTTCTTGCACATCAAATAATCTGAGAGAGCAAAAACAAACTCCCTTCAGAAGCACAAATCAGATGGATGGGGATTTGTGTTACAAAGTCATCGGATCCGGTTCGGCTCTATCCAAAGCACACTTCAAACACCAGCTGATTTTAAATTTTCTCTCTGAGGTTAAGACCCTGGAAGCGAAACTCAAGGAATCCGAAATGAGATCCAAGGCTAAGGAATTGGAAGGGAAGAGTGATGAGGATTCAATGATTGAACTGTCGGCTGAGCTGTTCGAGAATCCACATGATAGTGTGCTGTACATGGGTGACGAACATCGAACAGCTTATGCTGGATTTTATGGTAATTGCACTGATGAACAGGTTTTGAAATTCTTTGGTTCGTATTTGCCGATGTACGAGAATGACGACAATGATGAAGGAGAGAAACGAATTGCGAATTTAAAGTAAGTATCGTATCTGCTTTCGGAACGAGCTTAATAACGTTTTCTTGGTTCTATCTTTTCAGTCCATCAGGCAAAACACAATTCCAATCAAATGACGGTTTTGAAATATCTTTCTCATTGAATGAAGAAGCTCCAATTCCACCTTCACCATCAGGTCCCTTGCCCAATCCAGTGTCATCTTCCCTGGAGCCAATATTCAATACCGACGACGATGACGACAAGGACGAAGATCTCTTAATGGATGAATTCCTGAAATTCAATGAACAACACAATAAAGAAAATCAACAGCCGTCAACAGAACCAAGCCAAGAGCCGCAGCTTAAAGCCGAGCAAGAGAAAGAAGAGAATGACACAAATTTCAAGAATTTCTTCAACCAATATCGCGAATCCCTAAACTTGCTCTACGAAAAGCAATAACATTCAACATTGTTTCACTTTTTATTATTTATTTGTCTTCCTTGAATGTACAAACGTAACATCAGTCTACAGCGCGTCTGATGTACCTCATTCTTAACGCCTCTCATAAAACATTTTAAACATTATAATTCATTGATGTTGAAAGTTCATCTATATTGAGTTTGTATTTGATTTTAATTTTAGATTAAACATTGATTGAAAAGAAGCCACATTAGCCATAAGCTTCTTACTGGGCCATGGCCGCCTTCTTGCACTGTTCCTTCTTGACAGCTGAAATACACTTGGCCATGGTTGGGGATGCCCTTGAAATTGAATCGGTCATAAAGTAGTCCTGGAGTTCTTTCTGCTTGATGTCGATTTTTGTGTTGTCCACCGTTTTAGCCTACAAACATGGATGTACAGTTAGCATTGATTTGAAATCAACAGAGAATATCAAGAAAACTTACTGGACTTAATATCTCGTCCGATTCACCACCTAAAACTGAAGATTCAAGCTTGCCATGTCGATTTAGATGTGGAGCAATGTCTTCAATTCGATTCCTCAGTTCGTCAAGGGTGTCATAGGGTAGGGGTGTGCCAATAACTTCAGACAAAGCTCTAATAATTTTCCAATCTTCACGAGCATAGCCGGGAGGTGATACCGCAACAAGTGTCTGTTGGGCGCGACCTTCGGTATTCACATAAGTTGCTTGTTTTTCTGTGTATGCGGCACCAGGAAGAACGACATCGGCAATTGTTGCTCCAGCATCTCCGTGGTGTCCAATGTAGACAACAAAGCAATCCTTGGGCAATTGGTCGCGCTGGACAACTCCAGCATCGGCACCAAGCAAAAACAGTACTTTGGGTTGAGCTTTGATTGCCGCGGTGACGCCTGGCTGACAGCCAATGTCAAGTGCTCCGGCTTGAGATGCATTTGTTTGCAGAACATTGAAGGCGTTCCAGTTTGGTTTGCTCAATTTCTTGGCATAGGAACGGATCGTTGCATGAATTCCAGCGCCATCGTTACGTTCCAAGAGTTCAGCACCAACGATGATGGCTGGTTTCTTGGCGGCTTCCAAAACTTTCGAGAATTCATGATCTCCATTGCAGACTTGTGTAATCAAGCCTGCTTCGTCACCCAAATGACAATATTTGTAGGATAAATCCACTTGGGGGCCAATCAAAGCAATGTCGAGTTCATTGTGGACATAGCTCTTGCGCAGACGAGTATTCAGGAGAGGGGCTTCATAGCGAGGATTGGTGCCAACCAAGAGGACTGCATCAGCTTCTTCCAGAGCTGGAAGCATATTCCGAATTAAAAACAAACAAGTCAGCAAATTAAATCAGAACTCACCAGCAATTGTTGAATTCAACAAATAATTTGATCGTAAATCAGTGCTGGATCCATTTGTGGGGAAACCTTGTTCGGTGCATAAAGTCTCCGAGCCCAGACGGTTGATGAGATCCTTCACAGCGACCATCGATTCGACATCGACCAATTGACCGACTACAGCGGCAATTGATCCTTTTGGCGCTTTCTGGAGAGCCTTGGCCACAGAAATCAAAGCCCCTTCCCATTCAACAGCTTGCAATTCCCCGTTTGGTAGACAAACCATTGGGGCAACCAAACGTTGCCGCTTTAAGCCATCGCAAGCAAAGCGAGACTTATCCGCCAGCCATTCCTCGTTGATGTCTTCATTTTCACGAGGAAGGATTCGAAGCACTTCGTTTGTGCGGGTACTGACGACAATGTTGCTGCCAATAGCGTCCAACACATCAATACTGCCAATCTTACGAATTTCCCATGGGCGAGCGGTGAAGCTGGCGGAGAAAGACAAATAAATATTGATGTTTGATGACTCGCAAAAAAATAGCTCACCTATAGGGCTTGTTGGTCAAAGCTCCAACGGGACACAAATCAATAACGTTGCCGGACAATTCGGTAAGGAATAACTTTTCGACATAGGTTCCGATTTGCATGTCATTGCCACGGCCAGTTGTGCCCAAATCATCGACGCCAGCAATTTCGGAGGCAAAGCGAATGCAACGAGTGCAATGGATGCATCGAGTCATAATTGTTTTGACCAGAGGGCCAATATCCTTATCTTCCACGGCTCTGAAGAGTAAATAAATCAATAAATTCCATTCGAATGATTTGATTCTCGACTCTCACCTCTTGCCGGTGTGGTTGATGTCAACAAAACGAGAACGATCGGATCCAAAAGCCATAGCTTGATCTTGCAAATCACACTCACCGCCCTGATCACAAATTGGACAATCCAATGGATGGTTCATCAGCAGAAACTCCATAACACCCTCGCGAGCTTTGCGTGTGAGCTCTGAGTTGGTCTTAATGCGCCAGCCTTTCATGACGGGCATAGCGCATGCAGCAACTGGCTTGGGTGACTTTTCAACTTCGACCAAACACATGCGGCAATTGCCAGCAACAGCCAACCGTTCATGGTAGCAAAATCTCGGAATTTCAACACCAACCATTGCTGCTGCCTGAAAATAACAAAAACGCAAATCGAACATTTACATAATTCAATTTTAAATGCATCATTAGATTAGTCGAACCTGCAAAACAGTGGTGCCCGGCAAGACCTTGACGGGGATATCATCAACAAACACTTCGATTTTTTCAGGTGCTTTAGCTGGGGTCTGGGCGACTGCTGCACTAGTACGTATCGCCGCTACATTGGCTACTCGATGTACGGGCGAGCTAGAGCCTGCAGCTAATGCCTTAACAAGCGGCGCACGAAACATTTTACTCTAAATAAAATAAGAATAAATAAAGAACACTCAATTTAAATCGAATGGATAATTTTTCATTACATAAGCAAGGAAATGTCGATGCAGACTAATTTTCTAACCTAAATAAAAGCTATTTTACGTTCTATTTTGATGGGGCAAGTTATTCTTGAATTGAAATGAATAATCGAACAATTGAATTCAGTTTTACAAATTAAAAACGGTTTTTAAATTATAAACAAATTAATGAAAATGTACCTTATAGATGGAATATAAATTACAGATACCGATGAAATCGGATGGGAAATTTTGACACTTGCTACGAAAAAATTAGGGACAGATGACAGATGTCATATGTGACAGTGGGTTTATTTACCTAAGGCGGAAACATAAGTCGTACGGAATTCTGATTGTGGAATACAATTAGATGGCTGGCTGTCGTTTTTCAATTTTTTTCAAACACAAATCGAATAAAAATGGCTCCACTTCAGTCCTTTCAGTAGCTGTAACAACAGGAAGAAAATACTGTTTTTATTTAGGCCATGGGCGAATTGCATTGGTTACATTTTGAGGTTTGGTGAGTCAAATATGTTTAAATTTAACTAGCTGTGGAGCAGGACTTGGACTGCTATTGCACGGTGACTCATGTTTCATGACTTTTTTCGAAGTACGTTATTTGAGAAGTTGAAAAGGAAAATTACTTCCTCAATTGAAAAATAGAATATCCACAAATAGATTGTTTGGTTTTTTATTTTAATTTATTTTTTTTTTTTTTTGAAAGCTGTGAACTATGAAGACTGAATTAACTGTCACAATGGTAGTTTTTATAGAAATGAAGTTGGAAATTAACGGTAAAAATAAAAAAAGTTATGTGAAATTAAGAATTTCTTACTTAGGCCGTGTGCGAATGGATGAATTTTAAACCACTTCTGTCATATTTTAACCTGCTCCGCAGCTAGTATAACTTTTAACTCATTTTATTCAATGCGAAATGTCAAAATTTAACAAAACGTCAAGTTTTAACCACTTTTTAACCCAATTCGCAAACGGCCTTAGAAAGTGGTGTCAAAGAAAGTTCCATTTGCAAAACAAAAAATTTAATTTGATTCCTTTTTCAACCAAATATTTTAACGCAATTCGCATACGATTTCGGGTACGTCAAATGGTAGATAACAGTGCACTCATGATGACCCAAAAATCCTCAACAACCTCTGTCTACCAAGTCCTACGCTCACCTCCACGATTGTGACCACTCGGTGTTTAGTACCTTAGCTGGAGATAGGGTGAAAACCCCTTTGGAAGGCTTTGGCGACAGCTAAACAGATTGAGCGGGAGAGTGTTCCCACTGAGACACTACTTCTTTGTGCAAGCGGCAGCGGAGGAATTCCGAGGATGGAGTCAACGGTGGCGTCTACAGTTACAGTGAGGTTGAACTACTCAGTGAACCTTTATACGGGCTCCTTCAAGCTCAGGCCGATAAGGAGCGGCTCTTTGCCCTTGGAGTTAAAATAAGGACCTGGCCCTCCAGGGTAGGGGTCGTGCTTTGGGGTGACTTCCCAATCACATAAGGAAAAATTAGTTGGGAAGCAACAACAAGCTTCGGCTACGGACGGATATACTGATGACGAACCATGAAAACAAAATAAAGACAACGAGATTCGGATCTGTAGGTGGAATGTTAGGTCCCTTAACAGACCACGTACAGCTGAATAGCTAGCGGAGGCTTCAGACCGTTCGACCGGCTTTGTCGTTGGAGGCAGTTTAAGGCAGTTTTAGGCAGCATGTCCTAAGCTTCAGAGCCGTCAACGAGTGCCTCACGACAATCCGCATAAAGGCTTAATTCGGCAACATAAGCCTGATATGAGCACATGCCCTCACAGAAGAGAAAGATGACGAAACAAAAGACAAGATCTACGAGCTCTTCGACAAGACATACGAGCAATGCCCTAGCTTCGATGTTAAAGACGCCAAACCAGGAAGAGAGGACATCTTTGGTGGAACAGTCGGAAAAAACAGCATGAACGACAAAATATCCGATTACGGATTCAGGCTTATTGATTTTGCAGCGTTTCCCATATCTCAACATCCACAAGGGGACCCGGAGGTCTCCAGATCAATCAACTGTCAACCAGATTGATCATATTGCGATCGACGCAAGAAACTCTTCAAGTATTATTGATGTCCAAACCTTCCGAGGGGCCAACATCGACTCGGACCACTACCTCGTTGTAGCCAAGGCAGTGCAGCGGTTATCTCGACCAAAGAAAAAAACAGGAAGCGCTAGAATTTCTTCTATGACGTCGGACAGCTACAATCGCAAGAGATCGCCAGATCCTTTTCCGATCGAGTGTCATGAGAAGTCCGCTACAGCCAGCATCGAGCATAGAGAACCATTGGCAGAATTGCCAGGAAGGCATTAGGGATGCTGCCTATGATGTGCTGGGTTTCACGCGGCCATCAAAACGATACCCCTGGTTTGCTGATGAACGCAAGCAGGTACATGCAGCCAAGCAAGAAGCATATAAAGCATATAAAGAAGGACCACTTCTGCAGACTGTAAAACGGCTATGACTAATCGAATTCCGCTGTCAGGGAGAATGAACCATTCAATGAAGACGACGCAAGCCAAGATTTTCGTGTACCAGACCTTGAAGAAGTGATGATAGCAATATCTAAGCTTAAAAACAACAAGGCCGCGGGAGCTGATGGCATCACTGCCAAACTCTTCACAGCAGCCAGTGATGACTTGGTAAGGAGCATGCACCAACTCATCTGCAGCGTGGCTTTAGGCCAGGCAGAACATCAATAGACCAAATATTCACACTGAGGCAGATCCTGGAAAAGACCAATGAGTTTAAAGTCGAAACCCATCATCTTTTCATTGACTTCAAAGCTGCTTATGATAGCATCCACCGCCAAGAGCTTATGATGGCGATGTCTGAATTCGAGATGCCGAACAAACTGACTCAGCTGTGCGGCATGACGCTTAACGATACGCAGTGCAGTGTGCAAATTGGCAACAGTTTAGACAAGAAGATGCGTTGTCATGTGACTTCTTCAACATAGTCCTGGAGCAGATAGTGCGCAAGGAAGGTGTGAGCACGGAAAACACTATCTCCAATAAGTCCAACCAGCTCTTAGGTTATGCGGACGACATTGACATCATCGGTCAATCCAAGAGAGAGAGAGAGAGCTTAAGACCTTCACAGCAATTGAAGGAACAGGCGAAACTCGTTGGTCTTGAAGTGAATGAGAACAAAACAAAGTACATGCTATCAACAAACAAAGCAACATCTGTCCACCGCCAAGGACAAAACGTCACTGTTGGTAGCAGCAATTTTGAGGTATAGTTAAGGAGTTCACCTACCTTGGAACAAACATCATTCCCACAAACGACACCTTAGTGGAGATTCGAAGAAGAATTACCCTAGCGAACAGATGCTGCTTCGGGTTGGCCAAACAACTGGGTTCAAAACTCCCCACTCGAAAGACAAATATCTGCCATACAAAACTTTGATTTTACCACTTTCAACCTGGGGGTTGCTATGAGAAAACTTTCTTGTCTGGAGCATTGTCGTCCATTCGCTCGATGTGGCCGAGCCAATGAAGTCGTCTTTTCTTGGCCTTCTGGACTACATCCCCATCTTGGTACAGCTCGTACAGTTCTCGGTTGAACCTTCTTCTCCATACTGATATGGGACCGAAAATCCGTCGAAGAATTTTTCTTACGAAAGTGCCCAGGGGTCCTGCTGCTGTTCTTCAATCACTCTGAAGGCTTCAAGCACAGCTCTGTTCAATCCACCGATATTTTCAATGTCGTCCGCAAAGCCTAGGAGCTGGGTAGATTTGTTGAATATATTGTTTTCCGTGCTCACACCTGAGCTGTTCCCAACACTGCACTGCGTATTGTTAAGCGTCATGTGGCACAGCTGAATCAGTTTTTTTGGGATCCCGAATTCAGACATCGCCATCATAAGCTTTTGGTGGATGCTATCATATGCTGCTTTAAAATCGATGAAAAGATGGTGGGTTTCGACTTGAAATTCGTTGGTCTTTTCCAGGATCTGCCTCAGTGTGAATATTTGTTCTATCGTTGTTCTGCTCGGCCTAAAATAGTGTACGTGCTGATTATAGTGTTGCAGAACGGTTTAAGACGCTCTCGCAGTACGTTGGGTAGGATTTTGTATGCAACATTAAGCAGGAATATGCCGCGGTAGTTTTTGCATGACATAGGATCGAATTTTTGTAGATGGGGCGTATGGAGCTTATCAACCAGTGAGTTGGCATGCATTCATCCTTCCACACTTTGGTGATAACCTGGTGCATGCGGTTCATCAAATCACCTCCTCCATATTTAAAGAGTTCCTCAGGTATGCCATCTGACCCGGCGAACTTGCTATTTTTAGCTTTTGGATGGCTCTTTGTACCTCTTCTGCACTGGGGGTAGGGACTGGGTCTTCATTGACTTCTCTTGCTTCTCTTTGGTCATTAGCTATCTCGACATTTTGCACATTCAGCAGCTGTTGGAAGTGCTGCTTAAAAACATCTACAATACCCTGTGCTTCGGTGAATAGGTTTCCTTCACTGCTGCGAAGAGCCTGTGCCCCGGTTCTGAAACCAGAAGGGCATTGCTTCGACCTTATAAAGAAACGCCGGGTGTTGTCCTTGGCCCGAGACTCTTCTAGATCTTTGAGCTGAGAAACTGCGGATGGTCTTTTTTTTCCTTCGCAGGGTATTTTTCTCATTTCTCCTTTTTTCGGTACTCTTCTTTTGCAGCCCTTGTTTTCCATTGCAGCATCTGCAAACGTGCATTTTCCGTCTCTCTTTTCAGTACGCACTTATCATCATGCCACGGGTTCTTTTTCGAGGGTAGCTGGTAACCTATGGTGGTCTCGGCTACATTTTTCATAATTTCGCGATATTGGTTCCACAAGGTGTTGACGTCTGTGTTATTTGGGAGAACGGTGGAGAGTCGCTCACTCAGGTGCTCACTGTAGTCTCTGGCATTATTAGGAGTGCTAAGGCAACCGACGTGGAACTTCTTACTTTGGGCCACTTGTGTTTTCTGTTGTTTGTTGTTCGAGCTCTAAACTTAGCCACTACCAGAAAGTGGTCAGGGTCAAGATTTGCTCCTCAGAAAGTGCTAACGTTCAAGATGTTGGATGCGTGCCTTGTGCCGATTAGCACATGGTTGATTTGGTTGGTGGTTCGACCATCCGGAAATCGACAGGTTGCTGTGTAAAGCTTTCGTCTTGGAAACCTAGTGCTACTTATCACCGTATTACGAGCTGCAGCAAAGTCGATTAGTCGGAAGCCGTTATCTGTTGTAACTTCGTGGAGGCTGTGCTTTCCAACTAATCCACCAAAGATGTCTTTTTGTTGACATGTTTTTTTCACCCTTAGTACAGACACAGAGTAACTTTTTCCTTAAAGTATTACTTTTGAACAACACTTCATTAATTTCAGCAACAAATACATGCTGCATTGTTTTTATACTAATATATATGACTCTTTACATAATATGATCGGTTATTCCCTTATATACGACCATGTTTAAGCCTTAAAAGAAATATAAGTTGATAATTTCAGTAATATATTTGCCTTTTTTAACAAGACAAATATCACAGTGTAACCAGATTTGTCCAACAAATAATTGACGAATTTTTCAGTGCAATTAAATGCAATTGGTGTGTGAACCAAGGGATTTTTTCCACTTTGATTTTACAGACTTGCCCGCCTTACTTTTAAGTCATGGTTGGAATTCTACGACATGATGTATGGAGATCAGCGTTAGAACCTTGCTCCGATCGGAGCAAATTTGCTCCACTTTTAAGGAAAAATAAAAATCTACTCCGACGCTCCGATTTTACAAGATTTGCTCCACTTTTTCCACTAGAAAAAATATTGTTAACCTAAACTACATGCTAATAACATGTATACCTGTATATAGCTTAGCGTTGTTTCTTTAAAGAAAATTTAATTAAATAAAATTGTTTTACCTGAACTAATCTTAATCAAATCAAGACGTTGTTTCCCTTTTATTGAACATTGAAGAGGTTATACCGATGGGTTATGGGCAACCAACGACGAGACGTGAGATTCATGATGGAATTATTCAATTTAATGGATAGAATACCTAGAACTGGAATATGTCAACAATTCCAGCTACTTACGAGGTTTATAAGTACTTTGTAGTACTGACAGATCAGTACAGCACAGAACAGCACAAGTACATGAAAACTGTCAGAACAAGTTAGAACAGAAAAGGTCAGCTCCCTGTTTAATCTTTTTGGCAGAATAAAATCAGCTGTAAATATTCCAATTCAAATCAAAATGAATAAAATTTTCATAATAATGAATAGCTTATTAGATATTTACGAGAAATTTTTACTTGGCGTAATAGTAATATTTTTACTTCCTCGGAAACTCGTCCATCGATATAATTTGAAAAAAAAATTTTATTGGAAAAATAAATAAAAATAATTTGGCTTTTGAAATTTTGACAAAGCTGCACAAACAAAAAATTAGGTTCAGAAAAAATTGTACTTAACTAAGCTGAACAACTTCTTTAGCCGTACTACGCGAATGTGGAACTCGCTTCCACACTCTGTCTTCCCCAGCCATTGCAATATTCAAGAATTCAAAACCAATAATCACCGACATCTCCTTTGACATCCTCTATCCCTTCCCTAATACTCGTACTGTGCTCTTGGCATATAAAGGGTAATGAAAAAAGCACTCAAGGGCGCGTTGATTATAAAAAAAATACAGGAATACAGCTATGTAGACATTTATTAAAGAAAATTCTTTGAAAGGTAAAGATCTTCTTCTTGTTACAAATCTACTCCGAAAATTTTGCATTTGCTCCACTTTTTTTTCAAATTCGCTCCGAAATTGTAAAACTGAGGTTCTAACCCTGATGGAGATTGACATATTAAACAAATCGCTATAATCTCTCATAGTAATTAATTAATTAACAAGAAATTATATTCCACTTTTAATTATAAGGTTAGGTTTTTCAGTGTTTGTTTACAACTATCTGTCAATATGAATTTCTCTAGCATAAATTGTATCGCAAAACATGCCCCCAGGAGACTTTATTACTATGCGCATTTGTAAATATTGCAATAAATTGTAAAATTTGTTACAAATTTTTTAAAAATAAAATTGACATCATGATACTTTGGAATATTTAGACAACCGACTGTCAGTTTGCTATATCCTCTATCTGCCTATGACTGACACTGACACATACAAGCGGATCTGGGCCTGTCTCTGTAAAAATCGTGTCTGTTACATTTTCCCACAAAAAGACAAAATATGCACACCAATTAAAAATGTCAAAATTGATTCCAATTGAAATGCGATTAGCGTGGTCATAGCCGTTGTGTGCCGTTCCATCACTTTTGGATTCTCATGAGGTGATCCGATGTAGAAATTTATTATTACGATCACACGCATGTATCGATCGGTTATTGAGTTAAGACATGATCTTTCCTTTATCCAGATGTCAGCGCAGTAATATTGGCATCTCATTGCATTAAGCCA
>CAKKXW010000001.1:46840462-46853324 GCA_920937365.1 Sphaerophoria rueppellii
ACTTTCATCCGATTTTGTCAGGGTCCATGCTTCTGCACCATACAGCAGGACTGGGATGATGAGTGTGTTGTACAGTTTTACCTTAGTTGCTCGAGAGAGGGCTTTTCAACTCAATTGCTTTCTCCTACTATCATGTTTTAAGTATTTAAATAGCAGTACAAAGTGCAGTGCATAGTGTTTTTTGCTTTTTAAATGGAACTCAACTATGATTTACGAATAAAAATCTAAAAAAACACATTTAAACACGTTGGCAGAGTTTATTTCACCCTTAAAACAGTGCGGCCATGTCCTTATTGAATTTTTTTCACCTCTTTCACAGATTCACGGACATGAAAAATAAGAGTAAATTGAGAGACTCACCACAACATTTTTTGGACAGTGATTTTTTAAAAAAAAGAGAGCGAGTTGCGACTCTAGGTAAATAGATTCTCTATGATCATGCCACGGGTTCTTTTTCGAGGGTGGCTATTAACCTATGGCGGTCTCGGCTAAATTTTTTATTATATCGCGATATTGGTTCCACATTCCACAAGGTGTTGAGATCTGTGGTATTTGGGAGGACG
This sequence comes from Sphaerophoria rueppellii, assembly GCA_920937365.1. Taxonomy (NCBI): domain Eukaryota; kingdom Metazoa; phylum Arthropoda; class Insecta; order Diptera; family Syrphidae; genus Sphaerophoria; species Sphaerophoria rueppellii. Next base: position 46,841,026 of record CAKKXW010000001.1, read on the forward strand.
GCGGAGATTCGCTCACTCAGGCGCTCAATGTAGTCTCTGGTATTATCCGGAGTGCCAAGGCAATCGATGTTGAACTTCTTTTTTGGGGTCGCAAAGGTAATACCAGAAAGTGGTCAGAGTCGGCATTTGATCCTCGGAAAGCGCGCACGTTCAAGGTGTTGGATGTGTGCCTTGCACCGATTAACACATTTTCGATTTGGTTGGTGGTTCGACCATCCGGAGATCGCCAGGTTGCTGTTTAGATCTTTCGACTTGGAAACCTAATGCTACTTATCACCGTATTACGAGCTGCAGCAAAGTCGATTAGTATGAAGCCGTTATCTGTTGTAACTTCGTGGAGGCTGTGCTTTCCAACTAATCCACCAAAGATGTCTTTTTGTTGACATGTTTTTTTCACCCTTAGTACAGACACTATGGCGTATGAGTAACTTTTTCCTTAAAGTATTACTTTTGAACAACACTTCATTAATTTCAGCAACAAATACATGCTGCATTGTTTTTATACTAAAATATATGACTCTTTACATAATATGATCGGTTATTCCCTTATATACGACCATGTTTAAGCCTTAAAAGAAATAAGTTAATAGTTTCAGTAATATATTTGCCTTTTTTAACAAGACAAATATCACAGTGTAACCAGATTTGTCCAACAAATAATTGACGAATTTTTCAGTGCAATTAAGTGCAATTGGTGTGTGAACCAAGGGATATTTTCCACTTTGATTTTACAGACTTGCCCGCCTATCTTTTAAGTCATGGTTGGAATTTTACGACATGATGCATGGAGATTGACATATTAAACAAATCGCTATAATCTCTCACAGTAATTAATTAATTAACAAGAAATTATATTCCACTTTTAATTATAAGGTTAGGTTTTTCAGTGTTTGTTTACAACTATCTGTCAATATGAATTTCTCTAACATAAATTGTACCGCAAAACATGCCCACAGGAGACTTTATTACTATGCGCATTTGTAAATATTGCAATAAATTGTAAAATTTGTTACAAATTTTTTAAAAATAAAATTGACATCATGATACTTTGGGATATTTAGACAACCGACTGTCAGTTTGCTATATCCTCTATCTGCCTATGGCTGACACTGACACACAAGCGGATCTGGGCCTGTCTCTGTAAAAATCGTGTCTGTTACATTTTCCCACAAAAAGACAAAATATGCACACCAATTAAAAATGTCAAAATTGATTCCAATTGAAATGCGATTAGCGTGGTCATAGCCGTTGTGTGCCGTTCCATCACTTTTGGATTCTCATGAGGTGATCCGATGTAGAAATTTATTATTACGATCACACGCATGTATCGATCGGTTATTGAGTTAAGACATGATCTTTCCTTTATCCAGATGTCAGCGCAGTAATATTGGCATCTCATTGCATTAAGCCAATTAATGAAGACAACGACGACGTCATGGCGGTATATTTAAATGCCCAAACTACACCGAGTGTGGGTGGAAGGGAGTGCAATATATTACCCAACAATAAGTCGAGGCGTTATCGGAATCAAGCTAGCAGTGGCGCGGCAGTTTCACTGGCGTCACGTTGTCGTGCAATCCCACGGTACAATGCTACCGCTTGCCACCGACCGTCACTACCGCCCGCAGTACAATATGGATGGAATCGATGCCGGCTGAGATTGCTGTGCCACAAGGGTTCACACAATTCACATCCATCGTATCGTACAATGGTAATGGAGTCATATATCAGGGATAGCGGCATGCGTCGCGCTTCATGATCATGTAGCTGTCATTAGAATTATATTAAGTAATTGCCTTTTTTGTGACTCAATTAATTGCTTGTTATTGGACCTTTGAGTTTTGACTGTAAGCGCCATCGTGCGTGCGTCGTCGTTCGCCCCGCACAGTTTCTCTTGATTTAAAGAAGCTGTGCGGAGACTATGTCTGGCTGTCGTATGTCAGATTTAATCGATGTGGATGATATTGACTGGCAGACGTTGCCAGAGCCACGCCAAGAACATAACCTATTGACTGTTTGGAAGCTTAAATGAAATTAAAGTCGCGTCAGCCCGCCAGCCCATCCATCAAATCAATCGATTATCCACTATATGACAGCGAATAGAGATCTTTTTGATGGGTATGGCGCGTGCATTAAGTCGGATAACTGGCGCTTAAGAGACGATGGCGGATGGGAATTGATTGTAAGCAACATGTCGTCGCCGACATCCCTAGGCATTTTGACACTTGTGGCGCGACATTGCGGTGTGGTCGCCTTGCTGGTTTTCATAATAAATAATAATTTTATTTTCAGTTTGTCAATGTTGATAAATTTATTTGACAGATTACATATGTCTGGGGTGTGATAGCGGATTTTAATTAAAATGCTGTGCAGGTTGATGAAGAACACGAAATTATTGTTAAGTGCTTATTGTTTACAAGATAAACAAGTAATTTTTAATTGACATACAAAAATCTGATTAGAATAATAACCGAATACATTCTCTTTTTGTCAGGTGCCAAAGTGACGGTTTTAATGCTTGAGTAATGTTTTACATGGGTTCCGGTGGCTAGGTTCGGTTTTACAAATCTTATGTGAAATCAGTTCAAATTTAAATACTGTTGAATATGACTATAAGAGATTATATTAAAGCACTGAATTTGATTCTCAATTTTCATCTGTAGTCACGTGTCAAAATAAGATTTAGAACTGAATGCATTCAGATTCTATCTACAAAAAATGATTGCCATCACTCAAATTTAAAAGTAAATTAACGTCAATATTTCATCAATACACATCCCGAATAAATTTTAAGCAATTGCGCGAATAGTTCTCAGGTTCTCACCTTGGCTTTTCTTGTGATGCTACTCTTCACGTCACTAAGAAGACTCTCATTTCAGTCATTATTTTCAGTAACTGGAGAACCAATATTGAGAATATGCCAATTGAAAACCGAGATAAAAAATAAAATAAATAGAGTGGCGCGACAGCTCTTGAAGAGCCAAGGCCTAAGTGGCTTACTCTCATCAACAATTCTCTAGGTGCGTGTGAAGAATTGAGGGGACCTACAATTTAATGCCGCCGATTCCGAACGGCAAAGTTGAGAAGCACTTTTTCATGACAGATTGATAATCTTGGAAGTTTTGTCAGTTCTTCGCAAGAGGCAGTGCCCGTGAAAGATGAAATAAAAACTATATGGGCCAACGCACCTAGCCACTGAGCTACGGACACTACCGAGATAATATGTCAAAAATTAATGGACCATACTAACTTACTTACTTATGGTGGCGCTACAGTCCAGGTCGGACCAGGGCCTCACCCAACAAACTTCTCCAGCCAGCTCGGTCCCTGGCTAGCTGTCTCCAGTTTCGCACGCCAAGTTGGTTCAGGTCCTCTACCACCTGTGTGCTCCACCGGAGTCGCGGTCTTCCTCTTCTGCGACGTCCTTCCGAGTTGGATTCGAAGACTCTACGGGCCGGAGCACTATTTTCTATTCGCTCAACATGACCCAACCATCTATGTTGTTGGACCTTAACTTTTCTGGCTCGGTCAGTGTCGCTGTACAGCTCGTACAGTTCTTGGTTGAATCTTCGTCTCCATTCTCCATTAGATAATGCAGACAGGACCAAAAATCACTCGAAGAATTTTTCTCTCAAAGCAGCCCAAAGCGTTTTCATCAGATGTTGTCATAGTCCATGTCTCTGCACCATACACGAAGACCGGGATGATGAGGGTTTTGTAGAGTGCCACTTTAGTTGCTCGGGAGAGGACTTTACTACTCAATTGCCTTCTTAGTCCAAAGAAGCAGCGATTGGCAAGAGTGATTCTTCGTTTGATTCCGGCGCTGGTGTTGTTGTCTGAGTTGAAAGCGCATCCCAGGCCAGGTAGACAAAGCCCTTAACTACCTCGAAGATAAATCTGTCTATGTTGACCTTCGCTCCAAGACGTCGATGTTGGAAGTCCTTTCTTGTCGACAGCATTAACTTTGTCTTGCCTTCGCTAACCGCTAGACCCATCTGGACTCCATCTCAACACTCACAATCGCTCCACTGACATCACGTTGTGTTCTTCCAATAATGTCAATGTCGTCTGCGTATCCTAGAAGCTTGATTGAACAACGTGAGTTTTCCATTATCATCTTACACAGACGGACAAGTTTTTCTGGGATGCCAAAACTAGACATTGCTCTATATAATTGGTCTCTAAAGACGCTGCCATACGCGGTCTTGAAATCGATGAAAAGGTGGTAGGTATCGATTTGAAGTTCCTGGGTCTTCTCCAAGATCTCCAAGTGAATATTTGATCGATGGTGGACTTTCCGGGTCTGAAGCCACACTGATAAGCACCTACCAGGTTGTTGACGAAGGTCTTCAAATGTTCACACAGCACGGCAGACAAGATCTTATAGGAGATGGTAAGGAGACTTATACCTCTGTAGTTGGTGCAGTTCAGGGGATCTCCTTTCTTGAGGTTCGCGCATACGATGCTGAGGTACCATTCATCGGGCATGCTTTCCTCCGACCAAATTTTTGTAGATGAGCTAATGCATGCTCCTAACCAAATTATCTCCAGCTGCTTTGTGAAGTTCGGCGGCTAGCCCGTCTGTTCCAGCGGCTTTGTTCGACTTTAGTTTAGATATCGCTATCTTCACTTCGTCCATGTCGGGTGGGTGGAATTGTTGGCCTTCTGCTCCTAAATTGAATTGCTGACGGAGTTATGACGCCATTATACAGCTTGAAAAAGTGGTCTTTCCATATCCTCAGCATTGACTGCGGTTCTACAACGATGTTCCCATGATGGTCTCTACAGGCTTCAGTTCGGCGGGTGTATAAGACCTGGAGGTTTGTTTCACCTTTTTGTAAAACTTTCGAAACTCGTTCCTGTTGTGACATCCCTCTATCTCCTCGATCGCGCGCTTCTCATGCTCCTTTTCTTTCTGAGAAGTTTATGCTCTCTCTCCTTTTCTGCTCGTAGAGCTCACTAGCTGCTCGTGTCTTTCTTTGCAGCGCCGCGTTGTATGCCTCTTGTTTAGATGCATATGCTCGCCGGCATTCATCGTCAAACCAGGGGTTTCGTTGTGGTTGTCGTGTAAACCCTAGCATTTCAGAGGCGGCATCTCTGATGGCTGTTTGGCAGAGTTGCCACTGGTTCTCTATATTTTGTGCTGGCAGCAAAGGACTTCTGAGGAGATTTTCGGAGACACGATCGGAAAAGGATCTAGCAATCTCTTGCGATTGTAGCCGTTTGACTTCGAATTTCCTCCTTGCATTTTAGCGTGTTGGCTTTGATCGGGATATCCGCATTCGCACCCCGGCTACAACAAGGTAGTGGTCCGAGTCGATGTTGGCACCTCGGAATGTGCAGACATCTTGCATGCTAGAGAAGTGTTGTGAGTCGATCGTAATGTGATCAATCTGGTTGACGGTTGATTGGTCAGGAGATTTCAGTGTTCCCTTGTGGATATCGAGATGTGGGAATCGCGTACTTGCTACCATTACGTCTCGCCCCGCAGCGAAGTCGATTAGCCTAAATCCTTTATCGGAGCTGGTGTCGTCTAGGCTATGTCTTCCGATTATTCCACCAAAGATTTCTTCTCTACCCAGCTTAGCATTAAAATCTCCAAGGACGATTTTAATGTCATAGCTAGGGCATTGCTCGTAGGTCTTGTCGAGGAGCTCGTTGAACCTGTCTTTGGTATCTTCATCCTTTTCCTCACTTGGGGCGTGAGCGTAGATGAGGCTGACGTTGGTGAATTTAGCCTTGATACGGATTGTAGTGATGCGCTTATTCACTGAGTTGAAACTCAAGACCTTCGTCCTGAATCCAAATAGACGCTGATGTTGTTCCCGGTAGCAGCTGCCGAAGTAAATATCGCAGTTTTTCATTTTACGTAGGCCCGGACCATCCCATTGCATTTCTTAGATGGTAGTTATATCTGCTTTGTAGCAGTCAAGGGCTTACGCTAGTTGTTCGGCTGCACGTGGCCTGTAAAGGGACTTAATATTCAAAGTGCAAAACCGAAATTCGTTGTCCTTAAATCGTTTGCGTGGGTCGTCATCATTAATTCCGTCCGTATCCGAGGCATGTTGGTGGTTCAGAACTATGGTTTCTTTATGTGGCCGGGCAGTCATCCCAACGCACGACCCCAAACCTGGAGGGCCATGTCTTTAGTTTAACTCTAAGACGAAGAGCCAGCCAAACCGCTCCTTATAGGCCTGGGCTGCGAATATGTCGTAGTAGCCCTAAAAGGTGTTCACTAAGTAGTTCATCCTCACTGGAACTGTCGACGCCACCGTTGATTCCATCTTGGGAGTTCTTCCGCTGCCACCTGTTGAAAAGGACCTCCTCCCCCTTTCTCTCTTTGCTGCCGCCAACAACTTCCTACTAGGGTTGGAACCCATTCTTCGGTTGAAGGTACTGGGCACCCGGTGAGGTGGAGAGTAGGAGTTGATAGACAGAGGTTTTAGTGGACGCTTGAGTCCACTTGAATGCACGTGTCTACCCTTCGAACATCTTATTGGACCATAAGAAGAATCAATTTTGGAAAATAGGTAGATCGGTCCAAGTACAATAAATGACAGTGGATGTCAACCTACTATGACAGTGAAACTGGACACAATTATTACCACACTATTGCATGATTTGATAACAAGCTAGCTAGAAAATAAATATTATTGAACGAGGATTTGGTTTTCTTTTTTTAATTTCATTTGATGTTAATGCCAGTGGCAATACTGGTGACTGCCATGCCCCAGAGCGATAAGAACATAGCTTAACAAGCACCACAATTTTCGAGGAAAAAACGAAGTCGGTTGCCCAGAAAAAGTGACTTTACAAATTAAAATAAATATATTTTTCATTTAATTTTCATTAAATTGCGTCGTTTCCTAATTATTGTAAATTGTTTGAAAACATTAAATTAAAACAAAGGAATTTCTTGTACTCATTAAAACTTTGAATAAAATGTTAACTTGAGGACAAATTTCGAATTCTTTTATTTATTGCTACCCTTACAGCAATATATCTACAAGCAACAAGACTGGGCTCAAGATTAGCAAAAACTATACGCGAATCCCATATGATCGAGTTCACTGCAACATTCTTTTGGTCTGACTCGATAACCATTCTCTCTTGGAACCAATCAGATCACCGAAATTATAAGCAATTTGTTGGCCTTAGAGTTAGCGAGATCCTTGAGACGACTTCAATCAATCAATGGAGGAATGTACCAACAAAGGAAAATGTTGCAGAAGAGGCCACAAAATGGCAAAAGATTCCTAAGATGAATGGTTCTGAGCGCTGGTTTATTGGTTCTTAATTTCTCATGAAATGAGTGATAAATACATAACTAAAGAAGAAAGCCAACCTGCAGAGAATTCATTGTATCAACAAGCTCAACTAGATTCATATCCGGATGAGATAGTGCTTCTTCAAAATAACTCGAAACTTCCTATTGAACTTCGTTAGCCATATGGAAAATCAAGTCCAATCTATAAGTCATCGCCCTACATGGATCAACATGGCGTTCTTCGGCTCCGCGGAAGGATTGATGCTGCAGTCGGATTGCGCAGGTTGCGCAAAACGCCCGATATTACTTTCAAAAGGACATCGTATAACTAAGCTGGTGATACAGGAAATTCCATAAACCCAATAACAAAACTGAAGTGCACTTTGAATGAAATTCATCAAAAATTGTACTTACCAAGCTTAAGAGCAGCTATCAAAAGCGAGCACAAAACTTTCAAGTTTGCAAAAATCAGACAAACATGCCAAGACAACCTGATATGAGAGATTTACCTTTAGCGATATTTTCAGTCTTCTGTTCTGACCATTTACCTTTATAGCCATCGACTACTTTGGAACAATGTATGTGACAGTTCGCCGACGCACAGAAAAAAGATGGGGCGTTATGATAACGTGTATGACAACTCACGCCATACATTTGGAAATATCAAATAGCTTAAACTCAGATTCCTGCATCCTGGAATCAAAGCGATTCATACCTCGACGAGGCGTTCCCAAAGAAATAAGTTGCGATAACGGGACAAACTTTCACGGAGTTGAAAAAGAACTACAAGAGGCGCTTAGAAATCAGCAGCAAGACTTAGCAAATCAATTTTCAAGCTCGGAAAATTAAATGGATTTTCAACCCACCATCTTCACCTTGCATGGGTGGTAGTTGGGAGAGGCTAATCAAGTCGGTGAAGAAGACGATTTATCAGATCATGGCAACTCGTAATCCATCAGATGAACTATTACACAGTATTCTGCTTGAAGTAGAACGAACCGTTAACTCCCGCCCGCTGATGTACGTAGCATTAAAGCAAGATAGCGATGAAGTTCTGACTCCAAACCATTTCCTTCTGGGATCGTCTTATGGTTATAAACCGGACTCTGTGCTCACTGATGATAACAGTCTTCTTAGACGAAATAGGATGAAGTCGCAACAATTTGCTAACGCCTTTTGCAAACGCTGGATACGTGAATTTTTGCCAACATTAACTCGAAGAACTAAATGGTTTAATCCTGTGAACTCAATCAGTGTCGGTGACTTTGTTTTAATTATCGACGAAGTCAATCCAAGAAATCTTTGGCCGAAGGGAAAGGTAGTAGAAGTGAAGCTTGGTAAAGATGGGCACGTCGAAGTGCAACTGTTCAGACAACAAAGTTGAGAAGCACTTTTTTATGACAGATTGATACTCTTGGAAGTTTTGTCAGTTCTTCGCAAGAGGCAGTGCCCGTGAAAGATGAAATAAAAACTATGGGTACGAGTAGGACCTACACCCACAACGTCTTGCTTAGCAGCCAATGCACCTTACCACAAAGCCATGGACAATAGATTCAAAATGATATGTTTGTTAAAAGAACTTCTACATAATATCAAACAAATTTTTATTGTTTCAGAAAGCTTATCAATTTTCTGTTATACTTTTTGAAACTCTTCACTTTTTTTCTTACTAAGTACTTAACTAGAGTGCCAACTTTTTTAGTGAACAAGTATGATAGTTTAAATATTTTAAAAGCGAACACAACTACTTTTCAACAGCCCGTGCCTCCAAGATAAACCAATGGAAGAAGCAAATAAGGTTACTATCACTTAATTTTTTGTATTTACCCGCAAAAGCATATACGTACACGATATTTGGTAAACATGGTATACCTACTTAAATTAGACTACAATCTAAAGATCAAAAATGAAATCCTATTAATTTATATTCTGTCATAAATTATGAGTTTGTTTGTTTTTTTTTTTAACTCTTTTATAGAATTCGCTAGAATCAACTTATCAGAATAAAAATCATTTAGACACTCTTGTGTTCTGAGGAAAGTCTTGTAGGTATTGCGTCGATTCAAAGATATAATTTTTTCTTATCACCGACAATTGTTTAAAGTGCAAATCTGATGTACGAATTTATTGCTTAAGACTTCAATGAGATCATAGGCTACTTTCATTACAAGGTGGTGTTGATTCTTGGTCATATCTAAGAAAAAAATTGTTCTACGGACATTACTTTTTGACGGTTATTGGCATTGTTTCTCCGACTAAAATAACAACACTTTATGTTTATTACACATACTGAAAAAAATTGACCTCAAAGTCAAAATTTTGCTCATGAAAACAAAAATTGAATACCATTTAAAATTGAATATGTGGCAACCCTTAAAAACATAAAGGTTAATATTTCTTTTAATGGTTAAAATGAGGTCACATTCCTACCTATTGACAGAGAAATTGATCTCAACATGGGTAAGGGTTGCACCATGATGATCTTTTTTTTAAAAAAAAACTTCCAAGTCCAAGATCAGATCGCAAAGTATTGCACAAGAATAACCGGAAATCCTGTATAGGTAACAAATAAGATAGTCGGAATTCTTGCTAATCCAATTCTGTGGTTTTGAGATTTTATCGTTAAGTAAAAAATCTTTATTTTCAGCGATAAACGGTTCCGGTTATCAATAAATGGCAATAAGGTGGTACCAGAAAAATGTCAATGCAGATAAGTAATTGCTGGCAAAAACTTTCAGGAGCAATTTGAAACTGTTCAAGAAAAGATAAAAAGTAATATTTTTCCGGTGTGACATTGCAGGATTGATTTCGTCTTGTAGTCCATGACACAAAATATTTTTTTTTTTTTTTTTTTTTTTAATTGGTGGTAAAAATGTTTTACTGTTGAATATGTTATTCGAACATTATATACATTTTAAAAAGTGAAAATTCAGTTGAATTCCAGCTGAAAACAAGGTTCTATGCGCTCGGTTTTTAATTACGACATACATGCTATTTTTGCATTCGTAGAAATGTTGTACCTGGGTTTCACCCAGCCACCAAAACGAAACCCTTGCTTTGACGAAAAATGCAGGCAGGCCCATGCAGCTAAGCAGGAGGCATACAAAGCGGCGCTGCATAGAAGGACAAGAGCTGCTCGTGAGCTCTACGAGCGAAAGAGGAGAGAGGAACGCCGCGCCGGCTTCTCAGGAGAAAAAAGAGAGATCATGAGAAGCGTCAGATCTAGGATGTTGAGAGAGCCAACAGCAGGAATGAAGTTCGGAGGTTTTACCGAAAGGTTAAACAGCTGGCTCAAGGTCATCGATCAAGAACCGATGCCTGCAGAGATAAAAAACAAGGAAACATCATAGTAGAATCGCAGTCAATGCTGGGGATTTGGAAGGACACCGCCGTCAGACAGGAGCCTTTCATCGGACACGAAGGTAGCCAACAATTCCGTGAACCCGACCTAGAAGAAGTGAAAACCGCAATATCACGGCTGAAATCCAACAAAGCCGCTGGAGCAGATGGACAAGCTGCTGAGTTGTTCAAAGCAGCAGGCGACGAGCTAGATAGGAGCATGCACCAAATCATCTGTAAGATATGGTCAGAGGAAAGCATGCCCGATGAATGGAACCTTAGCATTGTTTTTCTGATCCTTAAAAAGGCAGACCCGCTAAACTGCTAAAACTACAGAGGAACGTCTACAAGATCCTCTCTGCCGTAATATGTCAACGTCTGAAGCCTTTCGTCAACAATCTGATTGGTCCTTATCAATGTGGCTTCAGGCCTGGAAAGTCAACCATCGACCGAAAAGACCTATGAACTCCAAATCGATTTTAACGCCAAGTGTGACAGCATCTACGAAGACGAACTGTACAAAGCTATGTCTAGCTTTGGCGTCCCTGCCAAGCTCGTTCGCTTGTACAAAATGACGATGGAGAACTCACGCTGCTCGATAAAGGCTGGCAACGAGCTTACGGAATCTTTCGACGTCAAAAAAGGATTCAGACGAGGCGATGCACTGCCGTGCGATTACTTTAACTTCGTTCTTGAGAAGATAGTGCAGAACTCCACCGTCAACACCAGAGGCACTATCTTCTAAAAATCTGTTCAACTTCTAGCGTACGCCGATGATATTGATATAATGGGAAGAACACAGCGTGATGTCAATGGCGGCTTTGTGAGAACTGAGACAGAAGCGCCAAAAATGGGTTAAGCGATAAATGAGGGAAAAACGAAGTATATGCTGTGTTCGAGGAAGGACACCCAACACCAGCGGTTCAGACAGAACGTCACAATAGACGCATGGCAGTAGAGCAGTTTGTCTACCTAGGCTCCGCTATAAAAACAGGTTGTTAAACCAGCGCCGAGATCAGGCGAAGAATAATAACTCTTGCTAATAGCTGCTTCTTTGGGCCAATTTCCAAACTGATGTTGAAAGAGTTCTTAAGGTGGCGCTACAGTCCGTTGTGGACCTGGGCCTCAATCAACAGTCTCCGCCAGCTAGCCCGTTCCTTAGCTAGTCGTCTCCAGTTTTGCACTCCAAGTTGATTGAGAACCTCTTCCACTTGAGTGCGCCACCTGAGCCGTGGTCTTCCTCTCCTCCTACGTCCCTCGGGAAGGCTTTCCGGGCCGGAGCATTGGTGTCCATCTGCTCTAAATGACCCAGCCATCTGAGTGTCTGGACCTTGACATTTCTGGCAAGGTCCACGTCGTTGTACAACCCGTAAAGTTCGCTGTTATATCTTCTTCGCCATTCCATTTCAATGCACACGGGGCCAAAGATGACCCGAAAAACTTTCCTCTCTTACAGTTCCAGGTCTGTGAGTCTACCGACCCAGTAAATCTCGTCTACCTGTGGTTACGAGGCCGGGCCTTTCGGAAGGGCTCCCTGCATCCTCCTCTCCTTCTGGTGCCGAGTCCACCGCGTGAGTTCACCTTCTCCAAGAGTTAGTTGAACCTCACGTTTTGACCTCTGCTGATCGATTCCTTGCCCGATCGACCGCCTCTGACAACTAACTCCGGGTCCAGGTGTTGCCTGACATCGCGG
>CAKKXW010000001.1:46858782-46878035 GCA_920937365.1 Sphaerophoria rueppellii
AGGTAAGTAGCCCGTACGTAAGGAGACTGGTATAGAATGTCTACTAAATCACGTATGAGGATAGATCGAGCAGCGGACGACGAAACTTGTTGAGTCGTCGATCAGGTAGACGAGGTCGCCGAAACAACCTAAAGTCGGCACTATAACGCCAAAAGTGAAGAAGATCCAGCCCAAGTGCCTTAACAACCGATGGAAGCACAGGCTACTTTCCGAAGTTCGGAGGTTTTACCGAAAGGTTAAACAGCTGGCTCAAGGTCATCGATCAAGAACCGATACCTGCAGAGATAAAAAACAAGGAAACATCATAGTAGAATCGCAGTCAATGCTGGGGACTTGGAAGGACACCGCCGTCAGACAGGAGCCTTTCATCGGACACGAAGGTAGCCAACAATTCCGTGAACCCGACCTAGAAGAAGTGAAAACCGCAATATCACGGCTGAAATCCAACAAAGCCGCTGGAGCAGATGGACTAGCTGCTGAGTTGTTCAAAGCAGCAGGCGACGAGCTAGATAGGAGTATGCACTAAATCATCTGTAAGATATGGTCAGAGGAATGCATGCCCGATGAATGGAACCTCAGCATTGTTTGCCCGATCCTGAAAAAGGGAGATCCTATAAACTGCACCAACTATAAAGGAATAAGTCTACTAAACATCGCCTATAAGATCCTCTCTGCCGTAATATGTGAACGTCTGAAGCCTTTCGTCAACAATCTGATTGGTCCTTCTCAATGTGGCTTCAGGCCTGGAAAGTCAACCATCTACCAAATCTTCACGTTTTGGCAGATCCTGGAAAAGACCTATGAACTCCAAATCGATACCCACCACCTTTTTATCGATTTTAAGGCCGCGTATGACAGCATCTACAGAGACGAACTGTACAAAGCTATGTCTAGTTTTGGCATCCCTGCCAAGCTCGTTCGTTTGTGCAAAATGACGATGGAGAACTCACGCTGCTCCATCAAGTTTGGCAACGAGCTCACGGAATCTTTCGACGTCAAAAAAGGATTCAGACGAGGCGATGCACTGCCGTGCGATTACTTTAACTTCGTTCTTGAGAAGATAGTGCAGAACTCCACCGTCAACACCAAAGGCACTATCTTCTAAAAATCTGTTCAACTTCTAGCGTACGCCGATGATATTGATATAATGGGAAGAACACAGCGTGATGTCAATGGCGGCTTTGTGAGAACTGAGACAGAAGCGGCAAAAATGGGTTAAGCGATAAATGAGGGAAAAACGAAGTATATGCTGTGTTCGAGGAAGGACACCTAACACTAGCGGTTCAGACAGAACGCCACAATAGACGCATACATCTTCGAGGCAGTAGAGCAGTTTGTCTACCTAGGCTCCGCTATAAAAACAGGTTGTTAAACCAGCGCCGAGATCAGGCGAAGAATAATAACTCTTGCTAATAGCTGCTTCTTTGGGCCAATTTAAAAACTGATGTTGAAAGAGTTCTTTGTGACTTTGCTTACTTACTTAAGGTGGCGCTACAGTCCGTTGTGGACCTGGGCCTCAATCAACAGTCTCCGCCAGCTAGCTCGTTCCTTAGCTAGTCGTCTCCAGTTTTGCACTCCAAGTTGATTGAGAACCTCTTCCACTTGAGTGCGCCACCTAACCGTGGTCTTCCTCTCCTCCTACGTCCCTCGGGAAGGCTTTCCGGGCCGGAGCATTGGTGTCCATCTGCTCTAAATGACCCAGCCATCTAAGTGTCTGGACCTTGACATTTCTGGCAAGGTCCACGTCGTTGTACAACCCGTAAAGTTCGCTGTTATATCTTCTTCGCCATTCCATTTCAATGCACACGGGGCCAAAGATGACCCGAAAAACTTTCCTCTCGCAACAGTCTACGGCACTTTCATCAAATTTTGTCAAGGTCCATGCTTCTACACCATTCAGCAGGATTGGGGTGATGAGAGTGTTGTACAATTTTACCTTAGTTGCTCGAGAGAGGGCCTTCGCACTCAATCGCTTTCTTAGCCCAAAGAAACAGCGATTAGCAAGAGTTATTCTTCGTCTGATCTCGGCGCTGGTGTTATTGCCCGTGTTTATAGCGGAGCCTAGGAAGACAAACTCCTCTACTACCTTAAAGTTGTATGCGTCTATTGTGATGTTCTGTCCGAGCCGTCTGTCGGTGTTGGGTGTCCTTCCTCGAAGACAGCATATACTTCGTTTTTCCGTCATTTACCGCTTAACCCATTTTTGCCGCTTCTGTCTCAATTCTCACAAAGTTGCCATTGACATCACGCTGTGTTCCTCCCATTATATAAATATTATCGACGTATTCGAGAAGTTGAACAGATTTTTGGAAGATAGTGCCCTTGGTGTTGACGTTGGAGTTCTGCACTATCTTCTCAAGAACGATGTTACAGAAATCGCAACACAGTGCATCGCCTTGTCGGTAATCTTGATGTAGCAGCGTGAGCTCTCCATCGTCATTTTGCACAAGCAAACGAGCTTGGCAGGGACGCCAAAACTAGACATAGCTTTGTACAGTTTGTCTCTGTAGATGCTGTCATACGCGGCCTTAAAATCGATGAAAAGGCCTGAAGCCACATTAATAAGGACCAATCAGATTGTTGACGAAAGGCTTCAGACGTTCAGATATTACGGCAGAGAGGATCTTGTAGAAGATGTTTAGTAGACTTATTCCTCTATAGTTGGTGCAGTTTAGAGGATCTCCCTTTTTCAGGATCGGGCAAACAATGCTGACGTTCCATTCATCGGGCATGCATTCCTCTGACCATATCTTACAGATGATTTGGTGCATGCTCCTATCTAGCTCGTCGCCTGCTGCTTTGAACAACTCAGCGGCTTTGTTGGATTTCAGCCGTGATATTGCGGTTTTCACTTCTTCTAGGTCGGGTTCACGGAATTGTTGGCTATCATCGTGTCCGATGAAAGACTCCTGTCTGACAGCGGTGGTTTGGTCGTCGTCTTCGTTTTACAGTCTTCAGAAGTGGTCTTTCCAAATCCCCAGCATTGACTGCGATTCTATATTTTAATTGTCACAACCTAGAAGAAATCTGAATGGAAAAAAAGGAAATTGATGACATAACAATAAGAGAGAAAAAAAATGTAGTAGCAGATAGTAGGTACTTATGATTGACAACAATTGTTAACAATAATTTAAAAATCAGAAAAAAAATCAATAGACCCGCAATCAAGCCTAGGAATCAAATCTTGAAGACAGCCAGTAAACGCCTATACTATAACTTAATCGTTTTGCAAATACTATTGTTGGAAATGCTTACATTACGTTCTTTGGAATACAAACTCATATACTGCTAGTAATTTTGTATACATTCATTAATTCCAAGCAAAAGTCTTGTTATCAAAATGATATCTATGCTTGTGATTAATACGATTAAACAATACAATTTAATTCCATGACCAAGCTAAAGCTAGGTGAATCTACGCAGAAAAAAAAAAATAAATCGTGACTAAGTCCACAAAAAAAAAAAAAAAAAAAACCACTTCTATACGCCTACTCACCTTTATTTATTGACACATTAAAGAGATCGCTTATCGATTCAAATTACCTATGCAAAACTAAAATTTAGCAAATCAGATTACTTCTTCTAAATGATTTTATTTTATTGCTTTTATTTTTATTTTTATTAATCACGTTCCTCTTCCCTGTAGTCACCACTAATGTTGAAGTGGTGCCTCCATGATTGTGCATTAATTCCGCTTCAAAAACTCTTAAGAGGCTTGGAACTCGACAAAGCAGATTCGAGTGAAAACTTCATTCATCTATTCCACCGGTCCGCATCTATTCCAATCTATTCAATCATTGAATTGTTTCTTGTTTCTAATCTGAATTGAAAGAAGACCTCAAAGGCTCGAATTGTCATTTAATGTACATTCATGAATGCATGCATACGTTTCGATGATCATCAGTTTGTCTTTATTTAAATTGTAACTGCAAAAATACAAAACAGTAAACACTGTAGAAGTGGGTGAGGAGTTCCGGTTCCTGGAACTATTTACCAGGAAGTTCTTCTTTCTCTAAAAGAGATTATAAAATGTGAGACAGAAATTCAAGAAAATTGTTTTGATAGATCTTTTAATCCGATGTCTGGGAGAGGGCTGGAGAAAAAGAAAGATCAACAGTGTCTCTCGGTTTCAACTTCTACACTTCTACCTACCTGTGGTTGTTAGTTATTGCCACTCTAGGTGAAATTATTGTTTTTACAATTGTAGTTTCTGGTTACTTATGAATTCAGCATTCACGTCTTCTTGCTACCATACCATCAGTTTTCTCGTCAATACTTAATGACTCAAAATATTACGTCTTATTTTCAAGCAGTTTATTATAAACATCAAAATTTCGACGATCGAAAATAGGCGTGGTTGGCAGGTGTGATAAGAATCGTGTTTTTTTTTTTACATTTAGTTGTTGTTGATGTTTCTTACCCACAAAGGTAGGTAACCATGTTCCTGTGTAGACATCGATCGTCCTGATCAAAAGACAACAGTGGCGTCGTCGGCGATCGACATCGAGGTGATCTTGATAACAACGGTGCCGGCGTCCATCGTCGGGCGACGGTACATCAGCAGCAATTGAACCAAGGCAACTATCATGATGAGATTTGGTCGTCGCGTCCATCGTCGTATCGTTAGTCGGAAAACCAGTACCTACCCAGTAAAAATAAAACAACTACACATACAGCCATTAGCCGGCAATTTGCTTGTTAGTCTGTACGATCTCTGGTCAAAACACTAGCGCCTCACTCAGATTAATCAGATATTGCTGAACTGATCGTTGCCGAACACACAGCGCGTGAAACCAAAGAGAAGATAAAATAACAACAGAAAACCAAACTCACCAAAACAACGAAATGCACAATATATTAAAGTATCTATATGGACAGCAAGCTGTATTGAAGCAGCAAACAGGCGTGCAAGATCACTCTCTTTCTCTATATGGCCATAATGGCTGGAGCGGAGAATGGAGATAGAGAGTTCTGTGCTTCGGTATCGGTGGCGTCAGAGCGGTTGCGATTGCTGCTGCTGTTTGCTAGGCCAGCTTGAAGCGCAATCGCGATACTACAAACTACACCGTGCGTCGTCGTTGTGGACCGTCCTCGTATTCGTCGTTGATCGTCGTCGTCATTGAAACATCGACTTCCCTTGGCCCTCTCTAGAGCTCCACATCGCGTCGCGTCTCCACCGTGGGATCGTCCATCGTCATCGTCTTCGTCATCATACCAATCGTCTGTTGTTGTTGTTGTGCCGACAATCGTTGCCGTCTACACGGTGTCGATCTCGGTCGGGTCTACCCAAAAGTAAACCCCTTTTTCATTAAATTTATGCTTCAGTTGGAAATTTTTCTCAGTCTGAGTTTGAGCATCAACAAGTTCGGCTGGTGGCGCTGGATATTCATTTTGCTTTCTTTGGAACGTCTTGACAAATATAAGAACTATCTATCTATCTATCCAACAGTCATTCTCCAGAGCATTTTTTTCCTTGTCATTGGCGCTGTTCCGTCATCGTCTTAGCCGTCGCGATTGTCGCGTCGTTTTCGTTTTGTTTGGAGAAAAATAAGCGTTT
Source organism: Sphaerophoria rueppellii (assembly GCA_920937365.1). Lineage (NCBI taxonomy): Eukaryota > Metazoa > Arthropoda > Insecta > Diptera > Syrphidae > Sphaerophoria > Sphaerophoria rueppellii. The sequence continues at coordinate 46,864,340 of CAKKXW010000001.1, forward strand.
TTCCTGTGTTTTTTCGCGGTTGTTTGTGTTATATATTTGTTTGTACAATTTCTGCGGCTTCTGTTCTTCGGTTGGGTGAATAAAAAATAAGTAATGCACGCTGCCGCGCCGCCGTTATTGTAGCCGCATCACCAACGCTGTCTTCTTCGCAAACAATAAGTAAACTCGTCGAGGAAATCAATATAAATTCAAAGAAAATAATAAGTTTAACATTAATTTGCAATCGTTTGAGTGATTTTAACTGAATTTTATAAATCAATTTTGATTAATTGCGTCCAGACGTTTTTGAGGGCATCGAAAATTGATTCATTTTCGGGAAATTTCAATTGCATATCGTCTATCAAAAGCACAGATGTTTCGTGTTTAATTGATTTTAAATTGCATTTAATGGGAATTTATTAAGAAATTTCTAAATATTGATTACAAAGCCATAAACTTGAGAAGTACGGTCAGTTATTGAAATTTGTTTAGAGTGGTAGTGCTTAAGTTTAAATGCAAAGAAAAAAAGAGATCATCAAATTCAACATCCTGTGAATGAGCACATGTTTTGAAGTATAATTGTGTTTCACTCGGAAGTAACTTTTTGTTCGTCGTCTTGTTTATGAATTCGAATAAACCGAATTTAAAGAGATACAACTCGAGAAAAAAGATGACGAAAATCTGTTTGAAAGTTGAGTGATTTTTTTTTTTTTGGAGTTTGAAGAATACTATCTTGATTTGTTTGTGTTCATGTGAAGTTAAAAGATATTTCAGTGAAAAAAGTGAAAAAAAATTGTGTCGTCTAGAATTGGAACTGGCAATTAATTCAGTAGTCGTCATTTGGTGTTCTGACTTTCTGAGTGTGTAAATTTTACATTTCCTTTGAAAAGTTGGGCCAAGGCAAAACAATATTCTGAGGTAAGTAAAAACCACAGACTTAAATAATAAGTATTTCTAGAATCTAAAAATATTTCTTTCGGTTCTTAATTAATAATTATGTATATGTCTTAAACAAAAAAAAAATATTTCTTCAGAGGTCTTATTAATGGCACTAAATTTGCTAATTTTTCTGGAAAACTATAGAACAGTTTTTTGTTTACTTATTTTTTTAATTTTTAATGCATTTGAGTTAAAAAAGAAAATATTTGGCTCTACTTTACATTAAGGGATCTTGAATTTGAAGTCGCCAATGGTCTCAATGGTTGGATTATGACTATTAAAGCACAAATAAAGTTATTTTTTTAAAGGCAAATAATATTTCTATTTTTAATTTATTAAACAAAATCGAACTTTTTGCTAATAATTTACGATTTAATGTCATGTTTAGTACCGGCAGACTGCGTATATTTATGGTATTTTTTCGGGCGGGATATTCCCTTTGAGGACATTTTGAGTTTAGAATATATACCTAGTCGTTGTCGAGCCGCTTGCGGCGAGCGCGTAGCCATAGTTGTGCACTAAACATCGAGGGTTAAAACTCCTTGAGCGGCGAATCGCTGTTTGCTAGCGTAGCCAGAGTTGTGCAATACACATCGAGGGTTGAAACCCCTTGAGCGGCGAAGCCGCCGCATATACTCGCTGTTTGCTACAAAAAGCTGTTTTCACGATGAAAACACAACCTCATTCGTCTTAAAATTCATTTTATTTTGATAAAATTATGATTTAAAAATATCCCTCCCAATTTAAACGACCATTCCAAATTCTTAAATCAGGTAACAATTTTCCCACTCTGCCAACACTAAAATTCTTCGACCTGCAGTTGTTTCCTTGCAATTTGACAGATAGAAAAAAAAAAAAAACAAAATATCGACTTGGTAAGAAATTTTTATTCCATTTTTCGTAAATTTATAAATTTTTTAATTCATTTTTACGGGGTTTTCAGACATGGCCAACATTGATGTTCAATAGGAATCTGTTCCTCCGCTTTCTAAAATTTTGTATAAACATAACCTCACTGATCCCATCTTGTTAATGCGCCCCAAATATTGAGCCGTTTTCGGATTTAAAAACAAAAGTTTCTGAATAAAAAAAAAAACAACATCTTAAAGGGGCCGACCCATAAAATCCGTCAGTGCATCAGCGTTGAAGATTTCAACTGACAGCATAATAGAATATAAATTTTTTCATACCTTTTTTTTAAGGATACTTATATCAAAAAAGGATGCTTATATGAGAAAACAAACAAAATCAAATCAAAAATGTAAATATAAAAAAGGGCCAAGTTCTTCTGTTTAGTTTTGAAAGAAACTTGGTAAACTAATGCAAAAAAATTTGTTTACTTAGTACGTTACTAAGAGAAAACTTGCCAAGTAAAAAAAATGAACTAATTTACATTAGTTTACAAGTTTCTTTCGAAACTAATAGTTGATTCGATGTAAGTTCACTTATAACATTTGCAATGTACCTACGAGTACTTGCTGAATCCTTAAATTTGGCGTTCTTTAAGATTTCATTACTTTTCGTGGCTGATTTGTTAGTCAGAATTTTTGTACGGGAGAGCATTTATACATTTATACAGAACATTTACATTTATATTTTTGGCGTGATATCATTACTTTTCGCAAAGAAATTTTTATATTGACTGGCAGAATTGCTAGTTTGTAAATTACAATATTCTACGATGATCAGAGGTGCCCTATATATTTTATAAAGTTTATTTTTAAATTGGTGGGTACCACGCCCCCTCAGTTGAAAATCATAAATTACATATTTTATTTGTTCTATTGCATGTTTTACTTATATGCCAAATTTCATAATTCTACTGTACTTCAAAGTGCTCCATATAATTTATACTAATAACGTAAAAGTAGGTGGCTACCACGCCCCCTGACTGACAAATTTGTATGTACCACATGACCTATCACTGTGCCAAATTTCAAGTTTCTAGGGCAGCGAGAAGTTCTTCATAATTTTGATGTTCTGTCAGTGAGTGAGTGAATAAGTCAGTCATTCAGTTACGGTTTTCGTGTTTTTGGAACCTTGTATCTTAGAAACTACTTATGCTAAATATCTTCTTCTTGACTAGCTTAAGAAATAATGTGAGTTTGATACTTTTGGCTTCTTTGTTATAGAAGTTAAAGGGGTGTGGAAAATGCCCTGAGTTGTTTCCTGTAAATAAGGGTGTAGTGCCAAAGTAGCTAGAGAACTTGGCTGGACACTACTGTACCCCTTGATTCAGTTGTTATAGCTTCTAAAAAGTCAAAAAAGCCGTTTCTGATACGAAACCTAAGCAAATTTTATTAATTTTTTTTTGTGGGTATTTTTTGATGAATGATTTCCCTAATGGTTAAAAGTTGAACAGAGTTTAAATTTTTCATATGCTGTAAAATTTTGAAAATCAGTGGTTATTATGAGTATCAATCTACATATATTAAAATCCATTGCTTCTGATGTCAATTTCTTCTCAACACATTGTTTTGGTTGAACAAAAAATCGTCTCAAAATTCATTCTATGTATTTTTATGACATTGGTCCAACTTAAGTTTACCTTTATTTGAATATAATATTTTAAAAATTGCATTTTTAGTTGTTGACCTAAAATTGTAAAATAAATACAACCTTACAAAAATCACTATTTAATGCATAGAAAAGTGTGCGTTTAAGGTGTAAAATGATGCTGTCTGTATATTCCGGCCATTTAAATATTTTTGTAAAAATCAACTCATTTCCTTCGAGAAGCATTCTTTTAAATGACAGGCCTTATAAAAATATAAAAGCAACGTTGATGTACCGAATTATTGAAAAACAATGTGCGCGACTGAGTCACACGAACTCACAAAAAAACATTAAGAAATAAAAACATAAAAAATAAAATTGAAATATTTACCTCAAAACCACATTTCATGTGTAAAAACTTGTTGATTTTAAAATTAAAAAAAAATCCTTTTTTTTACATTTAATACCAGTGTTCCGAAGAAAAATTTACGAGGTTTTTATAAATAATCGTAATAGCCGTTTTTGAGAAAACTGAAACTTGTATTTTGGCTGAAAAAGTTGTATGGGGACTACCCTAAGTTTTGTGTATCTTAAAAATAAAAAAATGAAAACGACCAATGGGAATTCGCTTAAACCTCTAATTTTCAAGTTTTAAGTCAATAGGACCATTGCATTGGTTAAGACCTTTTTCGACGATTCCTAGTAGTAAGGGGGCATAGGAAGATTTAAGTGCCTCGCAAATCGTATTTGAAATTGCAAAAGGATCTTTCAATTCGGCACAAAAATATTGAGTACAAACGGATTTTTGAGAGGACGTCCACCAAAATGGTCTGCTTCAACTGATTTCCCTTACCTTTTGAAGATATCACATATACCTGACATTGCTTCATTCCGACTTGAAAATGTTCTACGATCTTATAACAAGTTTGATTAAGTAACTGTAAGTAGTTTTTGCTACTTTCCCTTAAAATAATGTATGCAAATATTCATGAACCTCAGAACTGCAAACAAAAACTTTACTCAAGTCTTAAAACTAGTGGTGGGTCAACTCGGTTCGCTAACTGGAGTTAAATCGGTTTGTTTTTTTTTTTTCGACTCGAGTTAGCGGTCCAATCGATAAGAAAAACTAGTTATTTTGCTCCTAATTTTGTAAGTTTTTTTTTTATTTTGAGTTTATTTATTGTATATAAGTGCAACTAGCTAGTGGTAGAATTTTATTATCAGCGGATGGCAATGATAAAAACCTAATTATTCCATTTTGTATGTGTTTTCTAGAGCGATTTTCGGGGCAATCCGGTAACAATTGTAACGAAAAAGAAATACTACTCTTGTGTAAGAAAAAGAAGTATACTATCTTTTTTAATAGTAAAGTAAGCTTTTTTGTTACAAAATCGTCCCTTCCGGGTTCCGGCTAAACGGAGGGCAATAGACCCCCCCTTCATACGATTGTTTTTTCTTGTCTTAATGCAACATACACACTCCAATTACCAAAAACATCGCTCGTGTATCATCCTTTATAAACACTTTAAAAATTGCTTAAACAATATAAGAAATTATTTACCCCAAATGAAATGTTGCTGATTTTAAACAATATAATAAACAAAAAATTAAAAAAAATATTGTACCAACATGTCAGCTCCGACGCGTGACTGGAGTTCACTCAATAAGAATGATATTCTTAAAATATATATAATACGCAAAGGATTGAAACATATATTTATATATCTTTTGATAATAAATTGATAAAATAAATTAAAACTCTTATGATAGCAATGTCAACAATTTTGTTTAAAATATTCTTACGTATTTTTGAATGAATCGATGTAGTTACTACTATACAAACATTTTTGTAAACAAAAGAAAAAATCTACCAAACTGCAGCATAATATTTTGAAAACAGTTACATTTTTTACCAACTTTTCATTAATTAATGATGAAAATACAATTCGTCCCAAATTTATCATGCAATTTTGCATATAAAATTTAATTATATATTTATAATTGATGATGTGTCATTTCGCACGCACCAAGCAGGTATCGTTTATGGCAATTATATTTATTTTAAAATAAAGATTATGGTGCCTATTTTAGACGTATCCTTACAAATGAGGTATAAAAATCACCGTTATTTCATGAAGATATTTTAACAACCTGTCTGATTAAAACTATTAAAACTTGTAAGCAAATTTATGTGAAAATGTCTACATTGACCATATGTATGAGTTACCGTTATAATAAAAGTACTATAATATAAAGAGCTTGAAATTCTGTACGATGTGTGAAAATTTCACCGTTGTACGTTGAAATCAATCTCTGTTTTTTTCTTAAACTTCAAATGTTGTACTTAGCCAAAAGCCATAAACATAAGTTTTAAACTTCTAACCTTATCGTTCTACATACAAACTTTGACTATCTGTGTACCAAATTTTATCGAAATCAATCGTTAGTAGTCAATTTTTGTAACGCTTTTTTTTCAATGTTTGATTTTCCTATCCTTTTTTTCATACCGGGGTCTATAATATGAATTGATTCTAAAGGAGTAAACTCCAAAAATTCCAAATCCGAGCTGTTTCTGAGGACTTTCTGAAAACGCCCTTTTTTGAGCTTCATTGACTCCACGTCCACTATAAAACTATTCCTATAAACACAATCTCATATAAGAATTATTTTTTAATGTACCAAGAAAAGCCTTGGATGCTTTTATTTATTTTTTTTCTATTCAACTAACATTTATTATTATAATTAATAATGAAAAGATAAAATATAAACAAAAAATCATTATAAAGTTGATTTAAAAAAATTAAAAGACCTGAGAGGTGGATCTGCGCAAATAAAAACAGAAAAATGTATTTGTCCATCAAAATTCAAAATCTTTGTCATCCGCTGATAATAATCAGCCCTATCGTCATATCCGATATCGGGTTCCGATGGTTAAATCCAACATACCTCAGAAAAAAATTCAAATTTGCATTGAAATGTTAAGCTCAGAGTAACGCATTACGAATTACGATTTCGGCGAAAAGCAAAAACAAAACCAACGTTATGCGATTATTATTTTGTTTTATGCGTCTCCGATTTTTCCGGTTCCGACGCTAAATTAAGTCTGAACAATTGCGGAACGGCTTGCGTTATTACACGTCAATATTTCCTTTATGAAACGGATACCATGAACAAAATAAAAGGTTGATTCGGCCCTTACAATCCAAACTCAAAATCAGCTTAAAAAGTAAAAACAAGTGACTCGGTTTTCTTAAATCAATATATGGAAAACATGTAGATAGCAATGGACGTACGTCCGTGTCCGTCGTGTGCTTATTGGCACCTACAGATTTAACTGTTCAGCGGATTTACTTCAAATTTCGTAGTCCAAACGTAACTTTGGTTTTTAAAATATTTAGTTTAATTTTTCTTTTCGTGTTCTTTCTTAAGCGAAAAAAATAATAATATGAAGAATTTGAAAATAGTATTAATTTTTTTTTATTTCTTTAACTTTCGCTTAAAACTTTAATATTTTTTTAAATATATTAGATAATTATAAATCGGTATTTAAGTAATTCGTGCAAATTGTTAAAATGAATTTATGTCTGAGAATTATTTTTTGAAAAAAATAGCTGTGGCCGAATTACGGCATCCGATATCGAGTGAGCGAGTCTCATCAGTTATCGAATGAACGAGTAACCTCATTGGGATTATGACATTCGATAGGTCACGTATCGTTTGAATAAAAAATGTAGTAGTTTTATCGAGTCTCTATTTGTTTTGAAGGAATTTTGAAAGGTTTGACAAATAAAAAAACAAAACTTGAGCGAAATACCAGAGGAAGAAATATAACTTTTTTAAAAATGAAAAAAAACACAGTTTGGCTGTTAACAGAGGACGAGATTGATGAAGCCATGAAGCTTAAAATCTTGACCAAAATAGATTATTGGCAAGGAATTTCATAATAAAATAACTTAAACAGTAAAATTTAAATTTTTTCTCAGAAAGTTCCTGCCATCAGTGAGGTGCTTATGTGTCGAATGAAATTACGCTCGATAGCTGAGTAGATACATAGCTCGATATCGTCAGAGGTAATGCCAAACACATACAATTCAGTATCGTATTATTCGATAACGGATGCCATAATTCGGCCCCTGGTTTTTCAATCAACTAACTTTAATTTCTTAAATTCAGGGCAATACCTACACAACTTCTTAAGCAGCAAACAGGTATCCGCTACAATAGTGTCTTCTATTTTTCTGAAACAGACTAAAAAAAACTCCAAACCTTTAAATTTAATTTTTTTCTTGTTGCTGATAAACAACAAGAAAAAAATTAAAAATCATTGCTGGCGTCTGGGAAAAAGCATTTGACATCGATTGTAATAAAAAATCTTAAAAGCAATTTAATACTCACATTTTTATTATTCCTCATTTGATTGAATTTTAATTCCTCCAGAAACAAGCCAAAAGTTCATTAAAAATTACTTAACACATTTATAACCCTCGCTACTTAAAAAAAATCACAAACGAAAACCATTAAAAAAAAAATCAAAATAAACATTAATTCGTGCAAAGCTTTTAAAAAACAACTTAATTGCAAATGTCAAAGTAGAATTTATTAGCATTAATTGTGGCGCCTCGCTGAGTCTGAAATAAATATTCATTTAGATCAAGGATCATTGTTTGATTAAGAGGAAAGACCGTGCGCATCAATAGATCTTTTTAAATTCTAATTTAAAAAAATACCTTAATCCACGGGCAAATCTAATTAGAATGTTTAATATTTAAAACGACTGGTTGAGAATATAAATTGAAATTTAATAGGAAGCCATTAACTTAATCCAAAACAAGCAGTGGCTGTACAAAACAGAAAAAATTGATAGTAAATTTGCTTTTAAAAATGAACAATTTGTTTTTAACTGTGAGTTGCCAGTTTGTTGATGTTAGACATCCAAATTTACGTTTGAGAATTGTTCCAGAACTTTGTTTTATCTAAAGCTACTTATATTCAGAACACTTTGAAATATTTATTGTCCAAAGGAAGGCAACGTCTATTCAGCCCGCTAGTGTTTCAACTGCTTAAGAGGGGATGAAGACTATGAGAGCAGGTTTCCGTTATACACTGTTATTCCAACGACCTGTTTATGAGAGTTGTGTGTTCATCACTAATAATTTTAAATAAAATTTGTCAACAAAACGGATGTACCCTTATTGAAAAATTTCCATCACCTGGAACGCACATCGACAAGTTCATTCAGAAATCACAAAAGGCAAAACAGCAAAAGATCGAATGTACCATCCGAATGGAGGAGTTCTTAGAATAATTCTATTTGTTGGTGGATTGGGCAGCCAACACAACAAAAAAAAGGAAAACACAAATCCACCAACGGAAGACATAAAGTGCGATCTTCTTCTTCAACATAAATATGCATTAAATGTAAAGTTTATTGATCTGTCAATATGGATTCGGTTCGATGCTAGCGTTTTGCTTGAAATGGCAAGAGACCTTACCTTCAATAAAGTTGGATGACAGAAAACGAATTAGAGATTATGTTACGGATAAGTAAACGGGTCGGGTATCGCGCAATAATTTAAAAATGTCAAAGCTTTAAATGTTATTTATGAATCGCTTGCGCTTGTGTGAATTTGTGCGGGTGACCTTAAGTGGGAACGAGTTAGTTTGGAACGGTCTTCTATATAGGAATATTTGTGTTAATTGAAAATCATGTTTATATGTTTTTTAGCTTAAACACTTTTCTTCTTTTGTTCCTACTACTTGTTGAAATAGAAATATTACTGCGACAATAACAACATTTCGATTAAGTAACAGTTGCAGAACTTCGGGGTAACTTCTCGACTACGTAAAAACGAATTTAGTTGCGAAGCAACAACAGGCCTCGGAAACGGATGGACGGATACACTGATGACGACCCAAGGAAATGTATAAAGTACCTACAACGAATTTCGGATATTCTTGTGAAATGTTAGGTCCCTTGCTACCGAACAATTTGCAGAGACCCTCAACTGCTACAAAGCAGACATTACCGCTTTCTAGGAAATGCGATGGGATGGACCGGGCAAAAGAAAGGTGAGAATCTGCGACATTTACTATGGTGATTGTTACCGAGAGCAACAACAGCGACTCTTTGAATGCGGATTCGTCGTGGGAAGCAGACTCACGCAAAATGTCTTGAGCTTCAAATGTGTAAGAATAAGGCATACAAAGCGGCGCTGCATAGAAGGACAAGAGCTGCTCGTGAGCTCTACGAACGAAAGAGGAGAGAGGAACGCCGGTTTCTCAGGAAGAAAAAGAGAGAGTATGAGAAGCGTCAGATCGAAGATGTTGAGAAAGCCAACAGCAGGTATCGAAGATTAAACAGCTGGTCATCGAGCAAGAACCGATGCCTGCAGAGATAAACAAGGGAACATCATAGTAGAATCGCAGTGAAAGCTTGGGATTTGGAAAGACCACTTCTGTTGACTGTATAACGGCGACGACGAACAAAACACTGCCGTCAGACAGGAGCCTTTTATCGGACACAATGATAGCAAACATTTCCAAGAATCTGACCTAGAAGAAGTGAAAACCGCAATATCACGGCTGAAATCCAGCAAAGTAGCTGGAGCAGATGGACTAGCTGCTGAGTTGTTCAAAGCAGCAAGCGACGAGCTAGGAGCATGGACCAAATCATCAATAAGATATGGTCAGAGGAATATATGCCCGATGATTGGAACCTCAGCATTGTTTGTCCGATCCTGAAAAAGGGAGATCCTCTAAACTGCGGCAACTATAAAGGAATAAGTCTACTAAACATCGCCTACAAGATCCTCTCTGCCGTAATATGTGAACGTCTGAAGCCTTTCGTCAACAATCTGATTGGTCCTTATCAATGTGGCTTCAGGCCAGGGGAGTCAATCATCGACCAAATTTTCACGTTGCGGCAGATCCTGGAATAGACCTATGAACTCCAAATCGATAACTACCACCTTTACATCGATTTTAAGGCCGCGTATGACAGCATCTACAGAGATGAATTGTGCAAAATGACGATGGAGAACTCACGCTGCTCCATCAAGGTTTGCAACGAGCTTACGGAATCTTTCGACGTCTCGACGTCAAAAAAGGATTCAGACAAGGCGATGCACTATCATGCGATTTCTTTACCATCGTTGTTGAGAAGATAGTGCAGAACTCCATCGTCAGCACCAGAGGCACTATCTTCCAAAAATCTGTTCAACTTCTCGCGTACGCCAATGATGGCGCCTTTGTGAGAATTGAGACAGAAGCGGCAAAAATGGGTTTGGCGGTAAATGAGGGAAAAACGAAGTGTATGCTATTCTGTCTTCGAAGAAGGATACCCAACACCGACGGCTCGGACAGAACGTCACAATAGACGCATACAACTTAGAGGTGGTAGAGGAGTTTGTCTATCTTGGCTCCGCTATAAACACGGGCAATAACACCAGCTTTCTAGTGTCTTTGGACTAAGAAAGCAATTGAGTGGAAAAGCCCTCTCTCGAGCAACTAAGGTAAAACACACTTATCATCCCAGTCCTGCTGTGTGGTGCAGAATCATGGACGTTTACAAAATCGGATGAAAGTGCCTTAGGCTGTTTCGAGAGGAAAGTTCGAGGCGAAGAAGATATAACAGCGAATTTTACAGGTAGTACAACGACATGGATCTAGTCAGAAGCGTCGAGACTCAGGGGGCTTGGTCATTTAGAGCGGATGGACACCAATGCTCCGGCCCGGATAGCTTTCGACACTATTGCCGAGGGACGTAGGAGGAGGTATAGACCGTGACTCAGGTAACGCACTCAAGTGAAAGAGGATCTCAATCAACTTGGAGTGCAAAACTGGAAACAGCTAGCTAGAGACCGAGTTGGCTGGCGGAGAATGTTGATTGAGGCCTTAGTCCGCAACGGACTGTAGCGCAACCTTAAGTAAGTAAGTAACAGTTGCAGAACACGCCATTTTGGCTAAGGTTCTGTACAACCTTGTTTCTTTCATTATGAGGTTATGTATAAGAAGACTTTACGGCCCGGAACAGTGTTGTTCTACATGACCCACCCAAATAAGAAGGTAAACCTTTACTCTTCTGGCTAGATCGGTGTTGCTGTTCTTAATGAAATCTATATGTTTTGACAGTTTGTACAGTTTGCTGATTGTCTTTGATCCTTTCCTCCTGTCAAAAGCTGCAATGTTTTGCTGCCTCAATTTAAATTGCAATACGTGAACATGAACGCTGCTTATTCAATATCACTTGTATTATTTATTTCTTCAAATCAAGTTTGACTCCAAGCAGTGGCATATTATCCTAAAGGCAAACTAGGCACGTGCCTAGGGGCGCGAGCCAACAAAGGGGCACACGGGCGCAGTAATTTTGAAAAGTGGCAAATAATGCGAGTTCATACGTGGTTGTTGAACTAGCAAACTCATAAACTCGAACCGCACTTTCCACTTTTGTCAAAATAAAAATCGGTCCTAAGCAATTCCACTTACTACATTCTACAGGCAAATATCTTCTCAAACAATATGCTCTAGAATCAACAAATGCTAGATGGTCACAGGCTCACAGGTTACCACCTGCCTAGCAACCAAACATATATGGCCAAGCAAAGACCTAAAACGGTCAAAAGGTTTGATCTTCCTGAGCAGACAAAGTATAAGCTCCACAGTTGGAATCATAACAGGACACTGCCCTATAGGTAGACATGCTTTGAGGCTAGGGGTCTACGCAGATCACTTCGGCAGAAGCTGCATGAACGAGGAGGAAGAGGAAACAGTGCAACACCTTTGTTTAAGTTCATTACTCTCCTATGATATCACAATGGACCCTTGAGGTGTAAGTGAGTCAACAACATCTAGATAGCCATTTCAACTCCACCCAGAGTCAACTGGGTTTACCTATTTGGTTTGCCAACTCCACAATTGAATTAGCTTCCTTCTAATATTGTTAAGTGTTTTTGAATATTGATTTTATTTATTGTAGGGGCAAATAACCTTATTTCGACTCATCAGCGGATTGCAAAGATTTTGACGGAAAAAAAACCCTCATATTTTCTAGATTGATTTTCGGGGCAATCTGATTTGCGAATCGAGTTGCAACTCGCTTTCATAACAACCAACTCGAGTTAACTTGGATTACAAAATTTACTGTTCAAAACTGGGTTCAAACCGAACCCGTAAGATCTTTTGGACAATACTAATTGATCTCACGTAAACTTAGACTTTTTTCCTTGGCCCCCATTTCAACGCGGAACAGCGGTTCCGGCCAAACTATACTACTAGATATTTTTAATATAGGGGCGCCGATGCGATGCTTGCCAATGGCGCCCTCAACGTTTAATCCGCCACTGACTTCAAGAACTCCATAACAATATGTCTAGACTTTTTTTTAATGTGATATAGATATTATGGCTTGAAATACGAGCTACCCTGGTGACAGTTCTTCTCTGTCATTCGGGGATTAAATTAATCTGCAATTAAATAAGTCTTACATTTTAAATCAACTGTCAGAGAATAAATTATTAAAGGTGATAACAAAGTAACTTAAGTGTACTTTAAAAAATACAAAGACGCAAATTATTAATCTCATTTGAAACGCGGATTTAAAATCCACCCAGAATTATTGAATAATTATTATTCTCCATTTTCACATAAACATTAAAACGAATCACTTAATAAAAAAACAAACGTTTCCACTTCCACATGTCATCAAACTTAACAGATTCTTCCTGTCATCGGAAACTGTTAAAAAAGAAACATCTTATTATTGTTAAATTTTAAAATTTTCTGTCTATTTCATGGTTTTGCTAGACACAATTTTTTCCCCCGAATCAACTGTTTTCAAATTTAATTTGTTTACAAATGGTAATAACCATAATTTTAGCAATTATTTAGCCATTTACACTAAACAGGCAGCGAATTACTCTGCTCCATTCATTCGTTTCTTGCGAAATCACAGTGCCGGTCCGAACCGACAATCTTCAATTCGTAAAGGCCACAAAAACCGTTTCAGGGGCGACCTAAATCCATCAAGAAATGGGTGCCATGTACCTATACTGTACTTGTTCAGAAGTAAAACAAAAAGTTTTATATTTTCTAGCCTGTCAAAACTACACACGCTACATTTACATTCGATGGTTTTTTTCGAATTAATATTATTCTAAATGACATGCGCCTATTACTCGCATTGATCAAATCAGGATATGTTGTTTATAGTTGCCGCCTTACCATTAAGTCCCACAAGACTTTAAATACGCCAACAACCTGGGCAATAAATTGACTTGTAAACTGT
>CAKKXW010000001.1:46898180-46915250 GCA_920937365.1 Sphaerophoria rueppellii
CTGTCATAAACAGTCTTTACCGCAGTTCTTGCAAACTTATCATCAGTACACAATGAAAAGAATGAATTTAACCGCTTCTTGTTCTGGATGAACAAAAAAATAATAATAAATAAAACATCTGCCTCGAAGTCAAGATGAGTGTACCATCAACAGAGCATCTGCAAAATTCATCTTCATTGCTAATGCACATTAATGGGTGCAAATAAAAGCATCCCCAAGGACATACATCCCACATGAAAATCTTTTCGAAAGGAGTTAATTTAAAATACCAACTGATTTTCTCACAGCATTTACGATGCATGTGTCTTGTGTGTGGCAAGTATGACTCAGAAGTCCCCTAAGGCTGTTAGGAAACAAAATAAGGATGCGGCGGGTTATATGAAATCAATTTCTTTAAATTATATTTCCTCCTGCATAAAGGATGAAAATGGCATATTTTATGGTTTCCTCTGAGTCAGGCACAAGCAAACTAAGAAATGGTTACGAATATGATAATAAAAAGCACATGCGCCATGCATAGTAGGTAAATGTTTATTCAATCATGTAGGGTAACATATTAAATTTATGAAGTTAGAAAAACTATTAGTTTAACTCTATTTATTTATGGTTAATATTTTCTTGAATAAAACACAAAAATGTTTTAAGAACACGAAAACTTAATATTTATTCACTCAAAACCAATATTCGTCTTAAAAACAAAGATGATAAAGTCCCGAGGCCTTGAAAGTTTACTATCCATTTTATCGTTGAAAGCTTTTTGAGATACATGCTTAGGGCTAGTTAAGAGGCAATGATGGTGGTGACTTGGATTAATGTTGAACTTTGCTTATAAAGGATTCTCTTTATTGGTCAAAGTATTTAAAGTTAGAATCATTTTTCGGTAGTTCAGAAGTTATACCTAAGGATTAAGCTTGGATTCAACTCATATTTATTATAATACAAAGTCGAAAGATGAGATATTTTGGAACTAGCAGATGCGTTTGATTGCCATCTAATGTATGGAAGCTGTGAGGTCGATAGCAATAGTGAATGGACATTTATCCATGGAACAGCGTGTTATGTAATAGACTACTGCTTTTTATCAGGAGATTGGCTTTCCATTTAACGATTTTAGTGTAGCAGCAAAAATATTTTCGGACCATATGCCCTTGGAGATACCTTTTAAAACCAAGACATCTCGAAACTGTTTTGGAACATAAGACTTCTCCCCAAATTACAATGGGAAAACAGCTACCAGGAATCATTCCAACTAAATTAAGACCGCGAAATTGAAAATTCGATAACTTTAAAAACATCAAGCAATTTAAGTTTAGACTGCGTAACAAGATTGTTAAAATGATAAGGACAGCGGAACGAAATTTGTATGAGCAAAAGCTTGGCACATCTAACTGAAGTAAGGGCACTTGGAACATCTTCGTGAGTTGGGTCTCGTAAAATAACCAGAGGCTCTCCCTGATGACCTCGATTGCAATGCTCTTAACACAAAATTTTCGTCTTTATATTCATTTTTAGATATCTCTTACAGTGAACCTAAAAGCTTCGAACGATCCTTTTCAGGCGGTTCTTGTAGTTTAGACAGACTATCCGAGGAAGATACTTTGGAGGCTTTCAGTCCGATCAAGTCAAATGCTATTGGCCTTGACTTAATCAACCCCAAATTCATAATAGTATTACTTCCTTATCTCTTGCGCTACATAACCAACATCTTTAACACTATTTTGACAACATCTGAGTTCCCATCGGAATGGAAGAAAGCAAAAATTATACCCATTCCAAAGAAAAATACAGGTACCTACAGTTAAAGATTTCCGTCCAATAGCTATTTTACCGTTCTTATCGAAAGTTATCGAAAAGACAATCTCCGAAGAGATACAAGGCTATTTCAAACGTTACAACCTCCTTAGCATGTATCAGTGTGGCTTCCGCTCCCAACGAAGTTGCAAATCCGCATTACATTTGGTAACTGATGAGATTAGAGTTGCAATGGATAAAAATTACTTTGTTCTGTTAACTCTACTAGACTTCTCCAAGGCATTTGATACAGTTAATCACTCAACTCTTTGTAGAAGACTGCAGCACAGTTTTGGTTTTACAACCGAATCCTGCAAACTTATTCGATCTTATCTTTATTGTAGGGAACAGTGTGTCGTTGCGAATGGAAAATCATCCACCTTTATTAATATACCTAACGGGGTCCCACAACGATCAATACTTGGACCACTTTTGTTCTCTATCTTTATTAAAGACTTACCATTTATAGTAACAAATTATTTTATTCACCTATATGCAGACGACGTGCAGCTTTTGATCAGCCGACCTTTATCTGCTTAGGACGAGGCAGAGTCTCTGGTGAACGAAGACTGGCAAATTATCTCTCATTGGTCCAAACTTAAAAATCTTCACCTTAATTCTTCTAAATCAAAGATTTTACCAATCTCTCGTAAGGTTTTCGATAAAGCTGTGTTAAGCCTCTTGTCAAATCAAAATATCACTTATGTTGACTCCGCCCGTAATCTAGGTATGGTTTTTAATCGAACCTTAACATGGAATGACCATTTAAATGGTTCTATAGGGAAGGTTTATGACAGCTTCCGATCACTTACTTCGTATCTCCCAAGATTTCATTCCACAAAAAACAAGACTTCTATTAGCAAAAACCCTTTGTACTGCTATAGTCTTATGAATTTTACGACGATTTGGACTACGCGACGTCTAGGAAACTTAACGTTGCCTTTAACAACATAGCCCGTTTCGTTTAAATAATCTTCGCCCATACGATCACGTCTCTCGCTTTTCACAAAAACTTTGTGGATATAGTCTTGATAACCTGTTGAAATTTCGGACACTTAACTACTTACATCTAGTAATTCATACAGGAGAATCCGACTATCTACACCGCAGACTGAACTTTCCTCATTCTAATAGGTCTCTCATTCTTGTTACATCGCCGAGATGTAAATATTTGAATTCTCAGCGTCAATTTTTTATTCATGCCATCAGCCTATGGAACACCATGCCAATCGCCATTAGAGGAGTAGGAAACACAAGCAAATTCTCAACAACGTTTTTTAATCATTTGGCCACTCGTTGAAATTTGTAAATTTTGAAAGAAATTATAATGTTATAATTTTATTAAAAGAAAGGGAAATCTTTTACTTTGATTTTATGTAATTTTTATCTTTTTTTTAATTATTACTAGCAAAACCCCTGCCCGCTTCGCAGGGCTTCGGCCCACAACGTTTCGGAAATTAGAGATTGTCAGGATGAAGAATACGGTAATCGATGGATAGGCGGAAATGAACAATATTCTTAGAAAAATCATGCCTGTATTTGCTAATCTGATGAATAATCTATTCGTTTTTCAATTCTTTTACATAATTTGTTTAGTTAATTTACCCATTTAACATATCTTCCCCAAATTTAACTCCCTGAGAAGAGGTAAGGTAATTAGGATTTTGACAGCAAGCCAGGTATAGGCATAAGTATGCTTTTAACCCTCTTCAGGATTGCACAATGTTATAAATTTTCTTTAAACTAACAATTATTGGGATATTATAAAGTGCTGCAATAAAAATATTGACAAAAAAACCTAAATTCGATGTTCTAAGCTGTTTTAGATTTTTCCAAGTATTATAAAATGTATGGGATTTTGTTTATAAATGAGATTTTATTTGCTAATCCCAAAGTATATGGCAGACAAATTACAGGATACCCTGTATAGTTGACCATAAGGAAAAACAGACATTTCTAAATGAAAACCACATATTTTTAAAGATTGACCTTGCGTCTTATTTATTTTTCAGGGAATTCAACAGGAAACTAAAGACGTATGCCATTGACTTCTTCACGGCCAGTCTTGTAATACTGTAAGGATTAAGTTGATTAATGTCCCGAAACATAGTAATGCTCATACCATCAGAGTTAAAAAATGTGGAGGCAGTCCTGGGACATAAATGCATGAATGCAAAAAATTCAAAAACTCCGTCTCGTTGTAAAATTTACTACATCGTTTTCATTTGTAATTGTGTCAAACGACTCAAACGACTTGTGGGCAAAAAATTATGCATTTATTTGTCTTGTTCAAAATAAATTGTTGCAACGATTTTAGAAAGACTTGCACTTCAACTCAAT
Source organism: Sphaerophoria rueppellii (assembly GCA_920937365.1). Classification (NCBI taxonomy): domain Eukaryota; kingdom Metazoa; phylum Arthropoda; class Insecta; order Diptera; family Syrphidae; genus Sphaerophoria; species Sphaerophoria rueppellii. The sequence continues at coordinate 46,902,312 of CAKKXW010000001.1, forward strand.
GCTTCAATGCTTCAATGCTTGGAAAGACATCTTGAATCAACTCATTCCGTGGATTTGCATTACAATAAAAATTGTTTGGAAGTGAAATTCGACCTTCAGAATCAAGTGAAATTATTCCATTTCCAATGTCCAATAGTGTCCGTGGCTTAGTGGTTAGGTGCGTTGCGTTGGCTGCTAAGCAGAACGTCGTGGGTTCGAGACCTACTCGTGCCCAAAGTTTTTTATTTCATCTTTCTCGGGCATTGCCTTTTGCGAAGAACTGACAAAACTTCCATTAGTATCAAGAGTATGAAAAAGTGCTTCTCAACTTTGCCGTTCGGAATCGGCGTTAAATTGTAGGTGCCCTAAATTCTTCACACGCACCCAGAGAATTAGTGATGAGAGTAAGCCGCTTAGGCCTTGGCTCTTCAAGATCTGTCGCGCCACTCTCTCTTTTATGTCCAATAATTGGCCAATGCAAATTTCCTGAAATAGAAGTTTTTAAACGACTCCATTCGTCTGCAGCAGTTGACCTTGGTATAATCGGCAAAGTTTGTCCTCAGCAACAAAAAGATTCAAAGCTCTAAATTCTTCAAGTTGCGGTTAAAGGCTTCAAGTAAATTTTGTGCGCCATTGTGCTCTCATCCCACACAAATATTCGGCCATTACCAACTTTTTTGAAGTATTATAATGTCAGTTTTATGTCTAATAATGTGCTCACAAGAAAGAAGAAAGAAGAAAAGAAGAAGAAAGAGCCAACTCTTTTTTTAATTTCAGATCATATTGATGCCAAAATTAATGATAGCAAAAATGATTTCCCCATTCCACCGGGTGCATCACAAAAATATATACAACCACTCAGACTGATCACACCTTGCATATCTAATGGTGTCATACACATAGGTACTTTTGTTGATCGTTTAACTTCGGCTCAATAGTTTGCGCAAATATTGTGAATCCATTGCAATTTTATAATTGTCCTCAACGTAGTATTGTTGTCGAGCAACCAATTTAATTGTGGCAGCTTTATTCGCAAAACGGTTTTTTTTCGTAAGCAACTGGAATATTTCAATTTGAAAGCATTCAATTCCACATCAGTTTGGCATTTGCAATGACTATTGACTCAAAGCTAAATAATGTCTGTTTGTGGCTTAAATTTGAGCACACCATGTTTTTCATTCAGACAAAAATTATACGTGGAAACCTCCAGTTCATTACTGTTGATTAAATTTTATTAATTACACATTCCAACAACATTCAAAACGTTATAAATAACAAATAACAATATAATTAACAAATACGTACCCACTAAAAGTAAATAAGATATTCATATATCAAAACAACGTTTGCCGAGTCAGCTAGTTCAAATATAGTTTCCTAAGTTCACTGACATTTTTTTTTTTTGTCGAAGAAAGATTATATTTGTCAAATATTTTTTTTCTTCACTGACATTTTTTTTTTTATTTTTTTATTGAAAAAAAAAAATATTTGACAAAATTTTCAAACTAAATTGAAGGTTCGTATATTGATCAGTTTTTTTTGTAGTGCGAAATAAAAAATGTTTAACATTTCTTAACAGTTGAACCATTTGTAATTTGAAAAGTATACATTTTATTTTTGCTAAACCTTTTACCCTAAAACCTCTTGCATTTAGATAAAAAATTAGGAAAATCGGTCAACCAGTGTGCCCGGTTAGTGAACGAACACAAAAATTAGGCTGTTCTTTTATATATATAGAATTTCAACCTGAGATAAAGCGGATTTCCATCGGGATCGGTCCCTTGCATGCATTCTCCATCTCCAGTCGTCAAAACATAGAGTTCCAGCATCCGCAGTTACTTCGTTTTTGTACAGGAGGTTCGGCCTTCCTGATCGTCTCGAACTTGGGGACTGTGAAGAGAAGACTTTCTTGGTTTGAGCGTTGTCATCCATTCGCTCGATGTGGACGAGCCAATGTAGTCGTCTTTTGTGGTTGAACTTTCTTCTACATTTGCCTTCGACACATACGTACAGGACCAAAAATACGTCGAAGAATTTTTGTTTCGAAACTACTCAGTATAATTTTCCCTTTCTTACTTATCGTTCAGTGCTCGGTGCCGTAGAGTAGAACTGTTAAAATAAACGTCTTGTTATTATGCACGCTGTCTTTCGAGTGAGAACTTTTAAAACCAGTTGTTTGGCCAAACCGAAGTAGAAACGCTTCGCTAGGGTAGTTCTTCGTTAACAGACGTATCGTTTGTGGAATTGATGTGACGTTTTGTCCTAGGCTGTAGACAGATGTTCTCTTGTTTGTTGTTAACATGTAGGTGCTTATTTGTCCTCATTCACTTCAAGACCAACGAGCTTCATCTGTTCTTCAACCGCTTTCAAGGCCTCAAGCACAGCAGCTTAGGAGCGACCAATCATATCTTCACCGGTCGCATAGCCTAAGAGCTGGGTGGATTACTTAAATATAATGTTTTCCTTGCTCACATCTACCTTGCGCACTATCTGCTCTAGGACTATGCTGGCGAAGTCATATGACAGTATATCTCCTTGTCTTAACCCTGCGCATAGTTGAGTTTGCGGGTCGTGGCATAGTCCAAGTCACAGAATGCTTCACATCCATACAATAAAACAGGGAGTAATAGGGTTTCGTTAGCAACATTTTGTTTTTTTTTTTTTTGGGAATAAACCTTTGAGTGACCTGGTTAATATGATGTATCCATGTGAGGGTACGATTGAAAACGATTCCTAGATTCCTAACGAAGCCGACATAATCAATGTTTTACGTCATCCCAGCTTCAACGGGTTTAAAACTGATATATCATATGCTTTACGGTAGATGGGCAGGGTTTTTCACTTTACAGGATTTAAGCAGAGATTATTTTTCTTTGTCCAACTGGAGATACGAAGCAAGTCCTCATTCATTAAAGAAACCATGTCGTTTTAGTAAGGAATGGACGACTTATCAAAAGTTGTACATTATCTGGGTGAACTAGACAATTTTTAACAACTAGAGGGAGCTCGTTGATATAAAGCGAAAAAATAATCGGTCCAAGTATAGATCCTTGTGGTACACCAGTTAAAGCACTCATAAAGCTGGATGGTCGATCATTTATGACAACGCGTTGTTGTCTTCCATTAAGATACGTGAGCATTAACTTACAGGTCTCGAAAGAAAATCGATAGTTATTACTTAGCTTTCTACAGAGTATTGAATGGTTGAAAGTGTCGAACGCCTTAGAGAAGTTTAAGAGGGTTAGGAGGGTAAAGTGGTCACTATACATTCTTCTTCGTATTTCGTCTGTCACTTAAAGTAATATGGATTAACAACTGCGTTGTGGACAAAAACCAGACTGACATATGCTCAAAAGTTTATTCAAAGATAAATAATGTTGAATCTGCTTAAAAACTGCTTTTTCAAAAACCTTTGAAGAAAAGGAAGCATGGCTATTGGACGAAATTTTGACACTGTACCTAAAGCTTTTTTAGGAAAAGGGATAATTTTGGCTTTTTTCCATTCCATGGGAAATTCCGAGATTGTCAGTATACTGTTGAAAATATGGGTTACAAACGGCAGTAAGTATACGGAAGCAGAAGTTTTACAAATTTCGGTTTTATAAGGTCGAGACCAATAGCATTTGATTTAATCCATAGGATTATCTCAATAAAATCTTCATCTTGTAGCCCAATAAAATTAAAAGTGCTGCTGACATCAGTTAGTTCATCTTCACTATGTATGTAATTTGCGGTGAGTGAAGATGGTGGCATTGAAGTGAACTTCCTGTTGAGAGCATCATAATCAAAGTTGTCAGATGGTGCCTTAGATCTTTTATAAAGACCGATTTCTTACCTTACTTACTTATACGGCTCACAATCCATGAAAGATCTCAGCCTGAGATACTGCAGCCTTCCATCGTGAACGGTCCTTCGTATGCACTCTCCAGTCGCCGAAACCAAGCGCTCTGGCATCCGCAGTCACTTGGTTATTGTACCCTAGGTACAGTTCTCGGTTGAACCTTCTTCTCCATTCGCCATCGTCGTATATGGGACCGAAAATCCGTCGAAGAATTTTTCTTCCGAAAGTGCCCAGTATCCCCTCTTTTACTTATCGTCCAGCACTCGGCGCCGTAGAGTAGGACTGGTAAAATCTAAGTTTTGTATAGCAGGCACTTTGTCTTTCGAGTGAGGAGTTTTGAACCCACTTGTTTTCCCAAACCGAAGCAGCAGCGATTCGCTAGGGTAATTCTTCTTGGGATCTCTACTAAGTTGTGGTCTGTGGGAATGATGTTTGTTCCAAGGTAGGTGAACTCCTTAACCTCCTCGAATTTGCTGCTACCGACAGTGACGTTTTGTCTTAAGCGGTGGAAAGATGTTGTTTTGTTTGTTGATAGCATGTACTATGTTTTGTCCTCAATCACTTCAAGACCAACGAGATTTGCCTGTTCTTCAATCGCTGTTAAGGCCTCAAGCACAGCTCTCTTTGATCGACCGATGATGTCTATGTCGTTCGCATACCCTAGGAGCTGGGTGGACTTGTTGAAGATAGTGTTTTCCGTGCTCACACCTGCCTTGCGCACTATTTGCTCCAGGGCTATGTTAAAGAAGTCACATGACAACGCATCTCCTTGTCTGAACCCTGCGCATGTTTGGAATAACTCGGATGAGCTGTTACACATTTGCACACTGCACTGCGTATTGTTAAGCGTCATGTGGCACAGCTGGATCAGTTTTTTTGGGATCCCGAATTCAGACATCGCCATCATAAGCTTTTGGTGGATGCTATCATATGCTGCTTTAAAATCGATGAAAAGATGGTGGGTTTCGACTTGAAATTCGTTGTCTTTTCCAGGATCTGCCTCAGTGTGAATATTTGGTCTATCGCTGTTCTGTCTGGCCTAAAGTCAAACTGGTACGTGCCGATTATTGTGTTGCAGAAAGGTTTAAGACGCTCACACAGTACGTTGGATAGGATTTTGTATGCAACATTAAGCAGGGATATGCCACGGTAGTTTTTACATGGCATCGGACCGCCTATGTTGTAGATGAGGCATATGGAACTTATCAACCAGTCAGTGGACATGCATTCTTCCTCCCACACTTCGTTGATGACCTGGTGCATGCGGTTCATCAAAACACCTCCTCCATATTTAAAGAGTTCCGCTGGTATGCCATCCGAGCAGGCGGACTTGTTATTTGTTAGCTTTTGAATGGCTCTTTCTACCTCTTCTACACTGGGGGCTGGGACTGGGTCTTCATTGACTGGTCTTGCTTCTCTTTCGTCATTAACTCGCTCGACACTTTGCACATTCAGCAGCTGTTGGAAGTGCTGCTTAAAAACATCTACAATTCCTGTGCTTCAGTGAATAGGTTTCCTTCACTGTTTCGAAGAGCCTGTGCCCCGGCTCTGAAACCAGAAGCTAATTGCTTCGACATTTTAAAGAAACGCCGGGTGTTGTTCTTAGCTCGAGACTATTCTAGATCTTTGAGTCGAGAATCTGCGAATGTTCTTTTTTTCATTTGCAAGGTCTTTTTCTCATTTCTCCTTTTTGTTCGGTACTCTTCCCTTGCTGCTCTTGTTTTCCGTTGCAGCATCTGCAAACGTGCATTTTCCGTCTCTCTTTTCAATAACGTGCACTCATCATTATACCACGGGTTCTTTTCCGATGGTGGCTGATAACCTATGGTGGTCTCGGCTACATTTTTTATTATTTCGCGATATTGGTTCCACAAGGTGTTGACGTCTTTGTTGTTTGGGAGAACGGTGGAGATAACTCACTTAGGCGCTCACTGTAGTCTCTGACATTATCCGGAATGCTTAGGCAACCGATGTTGAACTTCTTTCTTTGGGCCACACGTGTTTTTTTGTCGTTTGGTATTCGAGCTCTCAGCTTAGGTACTACCAGATAGGGGTCAGAGTCGACATTTTATCCTCGGAAAGTAAGCACGTTCAAGATATTGAATGAGTGCCTTGCACCGATAAGCACATGGTCGATTTGGTTGGTGTTTCGACCATCCGGAGATCGCCAGGTTGCTGTGTAGATCTTTCGTCTTGGATACCTAGTGCTTCTTATCACCGTATTACGAGCTGCAGCAAAGTCGATTAGTTGGAAGCCGTTATCTGTTGTATAAGTTCGTGGAGGCTTTCCAACTAATCCGCCAAAGATGTCTTCCTTCCCGATTTTTGCATTAAAATCTCCGAGTACGAATGTGACGTCGTACGCTGAGCTGGCTCCGTAGGCTCTATCCAGGAGGTAGTAAAAATCTTCCTTGCTTCACTCCTCGGCATCATCGGTAGGGGCGTGTGCACATATTATGCTGATGTTTTTTAGTGTAGGCTTGATGCGGATAACAACCAGGCGATCTCTAATTGATCGATTTCTTATCTTAAAAACTTATATTTCTTATTTGAAACTAAACCTAATTCAATCCCGTTTTTTTTCAAATTTTTTGTGTGTAAAACATGAATAAAATATGGTACAATAGCTTATCCCCGCAGTGTTGCCCGCGATAAGTGGGTAAAAGTAACTGTTATCATATTCGGAAACCTTAACTACCACTATTTGTGGAAAAAAATTGTCCTTATCCTTTCCTCAATGCAATTTCAAAACAAATTTTACCGAGAAATGTGCTTTTTCAGACTTTAATCTAACTGTGTACTTGATTTCACCCAGATCCGTTCAGTCGTTCTGGAATTATTGAGCAACAAACATACATCCTTCCATGATTTTAGAGCGTGATTGTTTCATCATAGCTAAAAAAAATTTAAAATGTTGATCTTAATATTAGCTTGATTTGTTATTTATATTTGACTGTCCGCAAAGAATGTTTTTGTAATCAGCATTTTTTTTTTTCTATATTTTCAGTCAATCATCACCCCATCACCTTTTCTACAGCTTTACCTTTAGACATCTGCAATGTTTAAGCAATGTTCGACATAACAAGTAAAATCGCAAAACTCATTGACAACGGATGATTGAAAACCCATAAATACGTTTTTCGTACAAAACAAAAATCAAATAAGCTAAATACTCATTTAAATTAATTTAAGCAAAACTAAGAACGACAAACTTTATTATTTATTAGGCAAAAAATAAATAAATCTAATTCCATTAAATAGTAATAAACTGAAAAATAAGTCAACTTATGCAAGCATGATGGATGCACATAAACTGTCATTTTTGTATATTTCCTCGTTAATTTGTTGTTGCAGTGTTTTAGCCGAACAGGCATTATACGGTGAGTAATACTTAATTTTATGTTTAAAATAACAAAATAACTAGTATGTGATTCATTTAGTACGAAGCAACTAACGTCGACATAACTTATGGCACTTGGTGACCCAAAACTATCGATAAAAATCAAAAACCCATTCGGTGTCCGATTTCGAATTTTCTATAAACATTAAATTGCCCGGCCTGGATGAATAAAAATTTAATAAAAACAAATCCAAATTAGATTCGCGCATTGGCGTTGTTTTTTGTCCGCATATATTTTTTTTTTTTGTTTTGTGAATGAAATCAGTTTAATGAATAAAATTTTATGTAAATTAGGTTGTTTTATATTTTTGTTATTTCGGATTTTGCATGTGATCGGGTTTCATAGTGATTTCTGTAGTTCGATTTTTTGTTGTAGCCAAGAGCATGTAGGAAGCTTGGAATTGTCAAGATGACAACAACATCGTTTCTACTGCCCACTAAGAAATTTTTTAGTTGAAATTTGGTTGGTGCAAAATTAACGCAGTCGGGCTGGGTTCTCTTGCTTTTTTGTTCATTTAATCCTAACTTTGAATTTTAATGGCTAAATAATTTTATTGCACCTGGATTATAACCAAATGAGTTTGTTTTTTATTTGGAATCGTCTTAACAGACCTTGAGCTCAAGTGCTCTGTCCGATGGCATTTTGCAAAAATAACCAAAAAAACATTTTCAGATCTTAATTAGGATCCGTAGAAAAGTTTAACGACTTCATTTAAAATTTTGATTAATAGTGAAACTCGTATTTGATTAGCAGTTAAAACGCTAGTTTAGGTTATTTTTTTCTTATTTTTGTTTTTCTTATTTTTTTTTTTTTTAGGAAGACACTCTAATGAACTGATCTCTGGAAGGTTAGTTACACCACGTAAGGTAAACCAAAATGGCGAACATGTGTCGCACATTTTGACACATCATCACGATAGAATGAACCCAGAAGACTTACACTTTCACATAGATTTAGACAATGAAACTCTTCACTTGGAACTTGAGTGAGTTGTTATTTTCTTACATCTGATGTGGTTTTGAGAATTGATGTTGATTGTGGTTTGTGTGTCTTTTTTCTTAGACCTCATACTTATTTTATGGCTCCAGGTTTAGTTATAGAGCGACACCGCAGAGACCTCCGATTTCGCAAGAAAGCACAAAAAAACGTAAATTGCCACTATCATGGGAAAATTCGCGGCCATTCCGGATCGAAAGTTGCTTTATCCGCATGTGATGGATTGGTAAGTTGAACATTTTATAGTTGTTCAAATAATATAAAAAATCTTATATATAAAAAAAAAGGATTAATTGAGTTTAAGGAGTGTTTAACAACTTCCCGATCAAGAAATCATGACAGCGAAATTGACATTGCATCAAATTTGTCAACAAATTTCACATAATTCATTTGATTATGTGGCAGCATTAAGGGCGAGTTTTTCAAGTCCAAGATTAAATGGATTAATGAATTCCTGTATATTGTCACAATTTACAAGCTTGCTAAGATTAATAGCGCAGTTGGCGTCTGCTTAAATTACTATAAACGCGATTTTGTTCCCCTTAAACCCGAAAGAAATCATTAATTAATACAAGCACGATATTTGACAGCACATTAAACATCTAGTACGCTTCATGGCTGGCCATTTTTCAAAGTGTCATAGATCTTTTCAACATACGCAAATAAACCAAATCAAATCGTGTTCTAGAGGTTTCATAATAGGAAACGGGGGTTACCTATGTTCTGTTCTTAATAAAACCTTGTTTATTGAAGGGTTGAATGAATCAAGCAAGAGGACTGACTTCGGTGTTCAGTGTTAACAGCAAAGTAGCACATTCTAATGTTTGTAATGGTATTCCCTTTTTATTTTACTTTAAGGACCATATTAGCAGAACCTTCTTCTTCATACTTGTTAAATAATGCTATCCGACCCAGTTCTCGAAATTCGTGTTCTGTTGATTCTTCATTTAACATTCAACAACATTATAATCAACTTGTCCTGTTGGCACCTTAATTCTTAATTCCTAATGAAATTTCTCTGCGAACACACCCCGTACACTGCACACCCGACGAGTGCTGCAATATTCTGAACAGAACTGTTCAAAGGTCGAGGTCATTACAACTCTCTTGCAACATGACTTCGAGAAGATTCAGCGATATTGCGATGACTGTTCCGGACTCCGTTGTCTAGGGCCTCGGCTGATACGCGCAAGAATTGGAGCAAGATGATCATCGTTGGGCCTCACGGACATGAATTAACGAGCAAAAGTGAGGTGAAGTACCTCGGTATCAGGCTGGATCAGTACTTATATTTCGACAGACATAAAAGTGCTGCTCTGACCAGGGCCAGAGGAGCTTTCGCTCTGACAAAACGACTGTTTTACAGCAGTTGGTTCGATCCCAGAGTGAGGGTAATTTGCTACATGGCCCTCATACGGCCGATGATCGTTTATGGCTGTCCAGTGTGGTTCAACGTTGCCCCATCTCTAATGGAGAAGATTCGAGTGCTCGAGAGGCAGTGTCTTCGGCGCTGTCTCGGTTTGTTTCGAACACCAGAATCTTCTTATGTACATTACTATTCTAACGAGATTCTATATAACGAGGCTCGGATCAACAGAATTGACAATTTCGTGATAAAACTTGTTCGGGGTCCCATTGCGAGAGCTATATGACTTCGACGAATAATTTAATCTTTGCGGCGTTCTATCCGAACGACGCTTGAGCGGCTTCATTCCACCAGAGGCATTCGTCTATTTAGATAGATGCGGTCTGATACAGGACAGATTGGCGGTGCCGCTAATCTACCACGTCAGTCGAAGAACCGTGGATCGGCGGCTCCTTTACAATTGAGACGTCCTCGCACAAGATGGAGCAGAGCTCCTTCGGTTCAGTAGGGCTGTGTCCGGACAGGACCGAACCGATAGGGAAAGCAGTAGAACCAGTTCTGGTGGCTTCAATCGGCACTTGACAATGTGTAGTGGGGATGGGGTTTTAAGCCTTGGCCGGCTAACATACTTGTTTTAGTTTAAGGATAACCCTTAAGGGCTTAGGTTTAAGTAGAGTAGGCATGGAAGCACACACATTGACAAGGACAACAAATGGTAAATACAAAATATAAAAAGGAAATAAAAAGAATAAAAAAAAACAACAAAAAAAAAAGAAAAAAAAAAGAAAACAACGAAACATATACAAAAAAAAAATAAAACAAAAATGATAGAGATTTGCTACTGTGGTTGTGCTAGTTTGTAAGTAGTGTTGTTAGGTAGAATAGATAGTTTAGTTAATCTTAAGTTTTTTTTCTAAGGACCTAATTTAAGTAGCATGTAAGAAACAAATAAAAATGATATGGTGTTAGTTTTCCAATTTTTCTAACAAATTTAAAATATAAATAAACAACAACAAAAAAACAAAACGAAATAGTTCATAGGCCGAAAGGTATTAATTTTAAGAAACTCATGAATTGCTTAGAGCGCCCGATTGGGACCAGTAAGTTAAATATAAGATTTTAGATAATAGGCTAGTTTGAATTCCTTTGTCTAGTAATAAGTAGTTATAAGTGATTATGAATAAAAGTGAATTTTGAAAAAAAAAAACACCCTGCACACCATAGCAGATCGACACCACTGTGATTTGAAATTTGTTTTGAAAACCTCACTTTTGTTTTTAATTTTGATTCATTATTTTCAACAAATTCGCTATAAAGTATTTAATTAGTTTATCTTCAAACTAGCCGACCCGCGGGACGTTGTTCTCGCCCCTAAGAAATTATAAGTGGTAACTTAAAGGTTGAGCGTGCAGTTTTTCCCTAACAGTTTTATAAGAAACAATGCGTAGTACAATTTTCGAAAATTGTCTTACTTTTACATTTTGTATCGGTAGGTATATAACTGCTCTGACCTACAATTATTTTTGTTTGGTTTCTTATCGTTACCAGTTTTTATTAAAATTAGTTTTATATTAGTAGAATTCAGCCTATATTACTCCTAAATATTTACTGTGAAAAAATACTTTTATGACAAAGCAGCGTTTTCTGGTTCAGCTAGTAAAATCCGTAGTATTGTATTTTCTGTGAAGAACTGACAAAACTTCAATCTTTCATGAGAAAAGTGCTTCTCAACTTTGATGTTCGGAATCGATCAATTCTTCACACGCACTCAGAGAATTGTTGATGAGTGTAAGCCATTTAAGGCCTTGGCTCTTCAAGAGCTATCAACTGAATCAGGTAGAAGGATAAAAAGTGTCCTAACCGATTCCTTGTTTTAACTACCTTCCCCACAAATCGATTCAGCCGTTTCTATAAGGCAGGAATCGAAATCCCAAATCCAAGTAAAACGTTTTTGGGATTATAACACGGTAACCAAACCACGAAAATAGTACGACTGATAGAGGGACTGAAATGCAATGTATCAGTCTGTATTTTTGTTTAGAATTTCACTGAAATATCCGACTTTAAAAGGGTTTTCCAATAAAAAAGTGTTATTTTGATAATTTGATATTTGATATTTGATAAAAAATGGCATTTTTTGAGATAAATGGTCGGATGAAACACAACATCAGCCAAATGGCCGCCAAGAACACGCTTACAGGACCATATCCTTTTCATGAAATTTTCCAAACCAAGTGGCTGCCCTATGTCCTCGATAGCCTAACGAATTCCATCTTTGAGGTCTTCAATCGACCCTGGGCTGTTGGCGTAGACCTTATCTTTCAGGAAGAGGTCGAAATGTTAAATCACAAGATCTCGGTGGCCAATTGTGATCACCTCTTCGAGAGATAAAACGGCCTGGAATTTTTTCCCGTAAAAGATCGATGGTTTCATTGTTTTTCACCATTTTTATAGTGAATATTAATAATTTCAGTGTCTTGTCAAAATGCAAATGTCAAAAAATTACAGCTTCAAAAGTGACAGCTAACGGAATAGCGGGCTATTCAAAATAACACCCCTTATTGGAAAACCCTTTAATTAGTTGACACAGAAACATTTCAAATAGAAAGTCATATTAGGTCCGTTCGCGTACCCTCCTAAAACAGTACAATTTTACGAAAAATTACGAAATTTAACCAAATCCTGTTCGCGTACTCAAAAATTTGGTAATTTTTCGCTCACGAGAGAGTAAAATACTTCCCCAACCTACGAATTTTAGCCCAAGAAAATTTTTTGGGCTCATTTGTGAGAAGTGTCAAATTTGTTTGCAAATAGCAAATTAAGGCCGTGTGCGAATTCAGTTAAAAATGGGTTAAAACTTGACGTTTGGTTAAATTTTGACACTAGCATGGTGAATAAAATTTAACTATCTACGGAGCAGGTTAAAATTTGACACTACTGGTTAAAAAAATTATATTCAAAGAGACGTCACTTGACTTTAGTAAAATAAAAACTGTTGCTTTTGGACTCTAGCAAAAATGAAAGAAACTCTTTTCTGTCGGTAGCAATAATGATAAAGAAGACGAGGAATTGGATTTGAGAGAGTTCCAAACCACCAAACCAATTGCAAAATTCAAGCACAATACCGATTACATTACCACGCGTATGGCGTAAGGAGAAGAAGATTATCAGATTACGCTTTGGGATTTGGCCGTTGAAAAGAATCAGGATCAAGGAACAGAAGTTTTCGTTGTCAAAAATAAAATGATTTCAGTTCACTGCAGAGAAACTTATATTAAAAAAATTGGTCATCACAGTTTAAAATTGGACGAGGCATCTATCAATTTAAAATAAGTGGTACGATCACAGTTTTAAAT
>CAKKXW010000001.1:46963267-46973924 GCA_920937365.1 Sphaerophoria rueppellii
GTTGGGTTGAGTTGGTAGGAGTGTGTAGTGCTCTAGTAAGCTGTTGCCTACACGGGGCAAGTGGGTCCATTGTTACCTTGTAGCATCGATGCTCCTTAAACTATTTGTTAATATAGACTGGTTCAATTACGAACCAATTCGTGCTATCAATGAATTTCCTCATGTTTGTCATTGAGAATTACGCTATATCATCTAGTTCTTCAATAAACATGTTTCCGAAACAACAAAGTCGATTATATTGAAGATAGAACGTTTAGAAGGTTTCCTTCCTTATATTGACAGTTCCTACAGAAATCAGGTGCAAATACACCCATTCTATTGGCCAAGATGCCAATGGCTCAAATACCTGTTAGTACACCTATCAAGATTTTAATATTCTTCTTACTCAGCGAGTTTGCTTTTTATTAATTTTAGGCAATAAACTTCTAGAGATTCAGTCGTTCCTGAACTTCCAGGAGTTATTGATTTTCTCCTTTGCTTGAAGGTCTATTTTTCTTTTGAGCAGACTTATCGGGACATAAAGCCGCATAATTGATTGGTTGCTACCACTCCTATTTGATTCCGCCCCTGTCCTTCCTAGGTAATCTACTGTTTCATTCCCTCCTATATTTCTATGTCCAGGATCTGAGCAAAGTTTGAAAGTATGGAAAATACTATTCAGTTTCCTCCTGAAGTTTAAAACCACCCCTTAACTTATAGTCTCAACAGCTAAGGCTTTGACAGTAGCCTGGTGGTCCACGAATGCAAACGAAATGTATATCTTCGAGGAGCTTAGTTTTCCGTGGTCTACCAGTTCTACTGCATTTTCCTTTAAACTTTTTTTTTATAATTTGATGAACTTTTTCTTATAATTTGATGATAAAGCGGTTAGCCTTTACAATGTTTAATTTATGAGACGCAAACAGTCATATCATGGCATGCCAATAGCAATAATAAAAAAATCAGTTAATGAAATAAAAATACCTATAAAAGCAATCAAATTATCTTGAAAGTGGTTTTTAATTTTGTTTACAGCCAAGGCCTTGGCGATTGCTTAGATAACACTCCCTCGCTGGAGGAATACAAATACCCGGACCTACCTCCTGGTGCCATGTACAATGCTGAACTTCAATGTCGTTTGCAGCACAACATGACCGATGAAAATGTTGGCTCCTGCTCACCACCCCATGAAATCTGTTCTCAGCTCTGGTGTCTAGTGAATGGTGAATGTGTTACCCACATGATGCCAACTGCACCAGGAACAAGTTGCGGTAAACATAAGGTTTGTTTTTGTCCCACTTCTTTTGGTGAACGAAAGAACTAATTATTTGAAAATCATATAAAGTGGTGTCAAAACGGTGAATGTGTCCCCATGGAAGAACTAAATCCTCGCGATGGAGGTTGGGGCAATTGGTCAGAGTGGAGTGAATGCTCGAGATCTTGTGGAGGAGGAGTGTCTATTCAACAGAGAGAATGTAACAATCCAGTGCCTGCAAATGGTGGTTTGTTTTGCATTGGCGAACGGAGAAGGTACAAACTCTCAGTCTTAATGCATTCTTTACATTCCTTAACTTTTTTATCCTAAAGGTATATAATTTGTAACAAAGAACCTTGCCCCGATGGGGAGCCATCATTTCGTGCACAGCAATGTGCCAGCTACAATAGCATTCCCTACCGTGGAGAGTTCTACAAATGGTTGCCGTATTTCGATAAGTGTAAGACAATTTTCTCTCATGACATTTTTTTTCTCTATTAAATTAACACGATTCCTTAAATTTATAGTTAATCCTTGTAAGTTATTCTGTACGGATGCTGAGGGAACAGTTACAGAGAGTTGGGGTGATACTGTAGCTGATGGAACACCCTGTCAATTGGGCACAAAAAATATCTGCATCGATGGTATCTGTCGGGTGAGTTCTTTTTCTGCTCAATTAAGTTATGCAGCAAATCAAATATCTTTTTTATTTCATTGTTTAGAAAGTCGGATGCGATTGGGTTGTAGATTCTGACATTGAAGAAGATCGATGTGGAGTTTGTGCTGGAACTGGAGAAAATTGTAAGCCTGTCGAGGTATTTTGCTAAGTTCTGGGTTTCAAGTCGTGCAGAATATTTAAATTTTTGGTTTTACCAATTTCAGGGCATCTTTACAGACGATTTCAACACAACTGACGGCTACGTTGAAATTGTTACTATTCCAGGGAAAGCTCGACAAATCGTTATCAAGGAAATGACAAATTCCCACAACTTTTTAGCTATTGGCAAAGCAAATAGCAGTATATTCTATTTAAATGGACAAAGGTACGTCTATTATCGATTTTTTTTTACTGGCTGCCCTAACTTGTAAAATTTGTGTTCTTTGAAGGCAAATATCAATGCCCGGAGACTACACCATCGCCAATACAGAAAGCATTTACGATCGTGTCGATCAGCAAGAGACCATAACTATACCTCATTCAATTGAGCATTCCATTACCTTATATGTAGGTGTTCAAAGCTTTATAATTTCGATGATGCCATTAATGGATTTTTTATGCATTTAAGGTGATTATAACGTCGTCGAAGCCAAACGGAGGCATTTACTATGAATTCATATTGCCAGTAGTTAATACCACTTCAGTGCAGGATTACACATGGAAACTGGGCGATTGGACAGCATGTACGGCAACGTGTGGCGGTGGAGTTCAACATCGAATACCGTTATGTTTTGAAAACGGAAAATGTAAGTCTAACTATTTTCTAAGAACGTTTTGTTTATTAAATTGATTTTTTTCTTTCTGTTACACAATATAACAGATGCAGTTTAAATTCTATCATTGTAACGGTTGCATTTGTGTTCCATTTTCGTTGCATAAATTTAGGGCGTTGTTGGTGATGTCAAAACAAATTTGTTGCATAGTATGAGGCTATTTCAATCAATAGGGTGCTTGTTGCTACAAGTTCTTCTTTTAACAACGAAACATAAAAGAGGCCATAGTGAGATTTGATACTTACCTACTCACTTACTTATGATGGCGCTACAATCCAGTTTGGACCAGGGCCTCACCCAACAAACTTCTCCAGCCAGCTCAGTCCCTAGCTAGCTGCCTCCAGTTTCGCACGCCACGTTGGTTCAGGTCCTCTACCACCTGTGTGCTACAACATAATCGCAGTCTTCCTTTTCTGCGACGTCTTTCCGGGTTGGATTCGAAGACTGTACGAGTCGGAGCATTATTTTCCATTCGCTCAACATGACCCAACCATTTAAGTCGTTGGACCTTAACTTTTCTGGCTGGTTCAGTGTCGCTGTACAGCTCGTACAGTTCGTGGTTTAATCTTCGTCTCCAATATCCATTAAAGCACCCCAAAGCGTTTTCATCAGATGTTGTCATGGTCCATGTCTCTGCACCATACATAAGGAACGGGATGATGAGGGTTTTATAGAGTGTCACTTTAGTTGTTCGCGAGAGGACTTTAACACTCAATTGCCTTCTAAGTCCAAAGAAGCAGCGATTGCCAAGAGTGATTCTTCGTTTGATTTCAACGCTGGTGTTGTTGTCTGAGTTGATAGCGGACCCCAGGTAGAAAAAGTCCTTAACTACCTCGAAGTTAAATCTGTCTATGTTTACGTTTGCTCCAAGACGTCGATGTTGGTAGACCTTTCTTGTCGACAGCATTAAGTTGATCTTGCCCTAGTTAACCGCCATTTTCATCTTACACAGACAGGCGAGTTTTTCTGGGATGCCAAAATTCTATATAGTTAGTCTCTATAGACGCTGTCATACGCGGCCTTGAAATCGATGAAAAGGTGGTAGGTATCGATTTGAAGATGCTGGGTCTTCTCCAAGATCTGCCGTAGGGCGAATATTTGTCCGATGGTGGACTTTCTGGGTCTGAAGCCACACTGATAAGGACCTATCAGGTTTTTGACGAAGGGCTTCAGACGTTCACACAGCACGGCAGACAAGGTCTTATAGGCGATGTTAAGGAGACTTATACCTCTGTAGTTGGTGCAGTTCAGGGGATCTCCTTTTCGGGCATATGATTCTGAGGTTCCATTCATCGGGCATGCTTTCCTCCAACCAAATTTTGCAGATGAGCTGGTGCATGCTCCTAACCAATTTATATCCATCTGCTTTGTACAGTTCGGCGGTTAGCCCGTCTGCCCCAGCGGCTTTGTTCGACTTAAGTTTAGATAGCGCTATCTTCAGTTCGTCCATATCGGTCGGGCTGAATTGTTGGTCTTCTGCATCCAAATTGAATGGTTCTGTATTGCTGACGGATTTTTGCTCGTCATCGCCATTTACAGCTTGGAAAAGTGGCCTTTCCATATCTACAGCACTGACTGCGGGGTGTATAAGTGGATATCGAAATGTGGAAAACGCGTACATGCTACCATTACGTCTCGCCCCGCAGCTAATTCGATTAGTCTAAATCCGTTATCGGAGGTGATGTCGTGTAGGGTATGTCGTCCGATTATTCCACCAAAGATTTCTTCTCTACCCAGCTAAGCATTAAAATCTCCAAGGACGATTTTAATGTCATAGCTGGGGCATTGCTTATATGTCTTGTCGAGCTCGTAGAACCTGTCTTTGGTGTCTTCATCCTTTTCTTCAGTGGGGGCGTGAGCGCAGTCAGCCATGATACGGATTGTCGTGATGCGCTCATTCACTGAGTTGAAACTCAAGACCTTCCTCCTGAATCGAGTTCCAACTACAAATCCACATCCAAATATACGCTGATTTTGTTCGCGGTAGCAGTCGCCGTAGTAATTAGTAAATATCGCAGTTGTTCATTTTACGTAGGCCCATCCCATCGCATTTCTTGGATGGCTGTTATATCTGCTTTATAGCAGTCAAGGGTTTCCGCTATTTGTACGGCTGCACGTTTTATGTTAAGGGACCTAACATTCCAAGTGCAAAACCGAAATTCGTTGTCCTTAAATCGTTCGCGTGGGTCGTTATCATTAATTTCGTCCGTATCCGAGGCATGTTGGTGTTTCGGAATCATAGCTTCTTTATGCGGCCAGGTAGTCAACCCGATGCACGACCCCCAACCTGGAGGGCCAGGTCCTTAGATTAACTCTAGGACGAAGAGCCGGCCAATCTGCTCATTATAGGCCTGGGCTACGAATATGTCGTAGTAGCCCTATATGGTATTCACTTAGCAGTTCATCCCGACTGGAACTGTAGACGCCTCCATTGATTCCATCTTGGGAGTTCTTCCGCTGCCACCTGTTGAAAAGGAGGCATGCCTTAGTGGACGCATACCTCCTCCCCCACTCTCTCTTTGCTGCCGCCAACAACTTCCCACTGGGGTTGAAACCCAATCTTCGCTTGAAGTTACTCGGCACCCGATGTTCATCACGGGGAAGTGGAGAGTAGGAGTTTATAGACAGAGGTTTCTGTGGACACTTGTGTCCTCTTGAATGCACGTGTCTAGCCTTCGAACATCCGAATATGAAATTGGGTTTCTCAACAAAAACAACCGTTGACCTACATAACAACGTGCATAGCTTATTTTGATATTGAGTTTTCCAATTACCAAAATTAACTCTAAACTCTTTGTTTTATTCCAGCCATAAATGAAGAAGAACTTTGTTGGTCAAATGCTAACAATTCAATGCCGAAACGAATCTCTCGACGTTGCAATGAAATACCATGTCCGGCACACTGGTGGATTGGCCAATGGCAACTTTGTCCAGTAACATGCAAAATTCCCGGTTCGCCGAGTCCAGTTAAAAGACGTTCGATTATGTGTCTCGATCAGAACGATGAAGTTTTAGCCGAGTCAATGTGCAATAATGCAACCCGACCAGTTGATGTTGAATCATGTGGACAGAATATTCCAAATTGTACCAGCGACATGAGAAACGATATTATGCTTGATTAGAATTTAATTCTACAGACAAATTATAATAAAAACAAAAAAACTTAATTTTCCTTAAGTGGCCTATCGACTCGTACTTAGTGTTTTTTCAGACTTAAATATTTTATTATTGTAATTTAAACTTAATTTTGTTTTTATACGTATTCGTTTAGTTATTGAACAAAATTTACTTTATCGTACCTTATAATTATATTTATAAAATTTAATTTTTTAAATAAAACAAAAATCATTTTTAGAAAGTAAAATTGTTTTTTTATATTATTTTTATTTATTCGATTTGTTTTTAATGAGGTGGGATCACAATGGAGTTTTGATTTGAAAGTTTTTCAAATTTTTAATTTTCTGATTTAATGCTAGACTTAGTTTTAAAAGTTGGACTTATACATATTTTAAAATTATTTTAATTTTATTTATTTCTTGTCTTTAAAGTTCTATTCACAACCCTAAAATTTCGTATTGTCAGGTAATTTTACGAAATAAGCGATTTTTTCTTTTGGCACATTGTAGCTGTGTATCCAACGACTGCCCTTTCGCAGAGACCCGTCGATACCGTCTTTCCAAAGGCCTTGAGGTAGGTACACTGAAAAAAATTATAACAATTTAATTTTGGTTTAAAGATAATATAAAAATGTAAAAACAACATAATCGGATAGTGAAATTAATGAATATTATTAAGGCCCGTTTGCTGATTCGGAACTTATAGGATTTATAAAGAACATTTCGGAATTCGGAACATAAGTTTAAGTTCTACATTAAATCTCCATACATTTGCCGTTTTCTGATAAATTCAAATAACTGCCAAGCTAGCTAAACAAACAATTCAAAGATTGATTTTTGGAATCCAGCCTCTCTTAAAAATTTTTCTAGAACTATAACATACGGTTTTTGCAACACATACATTTGTTAAATCCACAGTGTAAGCTCGAAAGAAAAGACCTTAACAAGATTTATGTTCAAAATGAGCCTTTGTTCTGGAAAAACTCGTGTAACTTTAAGTTTTTTCAATTAAAATTGTTTAAATTGAAACACAGAATAGCGAAGAATTAACCCTTATTCTGTGGACTAATTGAAAATTCTATTAATAATATGAATTTTTTCCTTAACTGGCGTTTACTAACTAATTCCTCCGTGGAGGGTGGTTTAACGATGGTATAAAAAAGAATTAGAAAAAAAACCCTTCCTGTCAGTTCGCAAACGATTTAAGATAAACGAATTTCGGTTTTACACTTGGAATGTTAGGTCCCTTAACAGACCACGTGCAGCCGAACTTATAGCGGAAGCCCTTGACTGCAGCTATAAAGAAGAATAACTGCCATCCAAGAAATGCGATGGGATGGTCCGGGCCTACGTAAAATGAACAACTGCGATATTTACTACGACGACTGCTACCGGGAGCAAAATCAGCGTCTATTTGGATGTGGATTTGAAGTTGGGACTCGACTCAGGAAGAAGGTCTTGAGTTTCAACTCAGTGAATGAGCGCATCACGACAATCCGTATCATGGCTAAATTCACCAAAATCACTGAGAAGAAGTCTTTGGTGGAATAATCGGACGAAATACCCTACACGACACCACCTCCGATAACGAATTAAGGCTAATCGACTTCGCTGCGGGGCGAGAAGTAATGGTATCAAGTGCGCTACCACTCAATCAACCGTCAACCAGATTGATAACATTTTGATCGACGCACGACACTTCTCTAGCATGCAAGATGTCTGCACATTCCGAGGTGCCAACATCGACTCGGATCACTAGCTTGTTGTAGCCGGGATGCGAATGCGGATATCCCGATCAAGGCCAACACGCGAAAATGCTAGGAGGAAATTCGACGTCAAACGGTTACAATCGCAAGAAATTGATTGATCCTTTTCCGATCGTGCCTCCGAAAATCTCCTAAGAAGTCCTTTGCTGACAGCACAAAATATGGAGAACCAGTGGCAACACTGCCAAACAGCTATCAGAGATGCTGCCTCTGAAGTGTTAGGGTTTACACGGCTATACCACAACGAAACCCCTGGTTTGACGATGAGTGGCGGCAAGCACATGCAGCTTAACAAGAGGCATACAAAGCTGAGCTGCAAAGAAGGACACACGCTGCTCGTGAGCTCTACGCGCAGAAAAGGAGAGTGGATCATAAACTTCTCAGAAAGAAAAAAAGGGAGCATGAGAAGCGCGCGATCGAGGATATAGAGGGATGTCCCAACAGGAACAAAATAAATAAATAAATAAAATAAAGAACGAGGTTCGAAAAATCAACAAAAAAAAGTGAAATAAACCTCTAGGGCTCTTATACATCCCGAACTGAAGCCTGTAGAACATTGTAGTCGAACCGCAGTCAGTGCTAAGGAAAGACCACTTTTCCAAGCTGTATAATGGCGATGACGAGCAAAAATTCAACAGGAATACAGAACCATTCAATTTGGGTGCAGAGGCCAACAATTCTACCCACCCGACATGGACGAAGTGAAGACAGCAATATCTAAACTTAAATCGAACAAAGCCGCTGGAGCAGACGGGCTAGCTGTCGAACTGTACACAGCAGCTGTAAATGATTTGGTAAGGAGCATGCACCAGCTCATCTGCAAAATTTGGTTGGAGGAAAGCATGCCCGATGAATGGAACCTCAGCATCGTATGCCCGAAAAGGAGATCCCCTGAACTGCTCCAACTACAGAGGTATAAGTCTCCTTAACATCGCCTATAAGACCTTGTCTGCCGTGCTGTGTGAACAACCTGATAGGTCCTTATCAGTGTGGCTTCAGACCCGGAAGGTCCACCATCGATCAAATATTCACCCTACGGAAGATCTTGGAGAAGATCCAGGAAATTCAAATCGATACCTACGACCTTTTCATGGATTTTAAGGCCGCGTATGACAGTGTCTATAGAGACCAATTGTATAGAGCAATGTCTTGTTTTGGCATCCAAGAAAAACTTGTCCGTCTGTGTAAGATGACAATGGAAAACTCACCCTGTTAAATCATGGTCGGAAAAAACCTAATGGTCGCTTTTGAAAGGTCTTAGAAAAGGCAATGCGTTGTCATGCTATTTCTTCAACAGCATTCTTGAAAAGATTTTGCAATAGCTCCAACGTCAACACCAGAGGCCCAATCTTTAAAAAGTCCGTCCAGCTACTAGGATACGCAGATGACATTGACATAATTGGAAGAACACAGCATGATGTCAGTGGAGTGAGTCTTGAGACGGAGGCCAGGAAGATGTGTCCAACGAGGACAACACCAAGTTAATGTTGTCGACAAGAAAGGACTTCCAACATCGACGTCTTGGAGCAAACATCAACATAGACAGATTTAACTTCGAGGTTGTTAAGGACTTTGTCTACCTGGGATCCGCTATCAACTCCAGACAACAACACCAGCACTGAAATTAAACGAAGAATCACTCTTGCCACTCTTTGGACTTAGAAGGCAATTGTCCGTCGCAGAAGAGGAAGACCGCGATTCTGGTGGAGCATACAGGTGGTAAAGGACCTGAACCAACTTGGCGTGCGAAACTAGAGACAGCTAGCTAGGGACCGAGCTGGCTGGAGAAGTTTGTTGGGTGAGGTCTGGTCCGACCTGGACTGTAGCGCCACCATAAGTAAGTAAGTTAGTAATTGGAAATTCTATTAATATAATGAATGAAAGGAATGGTATACAAAAAATAATGAAAGGTATAAAAAAGAATGCGAAAAAAATGCTTCCTGTCTGATCATTAGTTGGCGCTACAATCAATTTCCATTATATAGCAACGAAATGGATTGTCAAGTATCAACAACAACAAATCTCATAGGGAAATCATAGTAAATTTTACTACACCGAACATTGGTTAAGGAAAGCAATCGCAGATTTCTATTGACAGACAAAATTTTGCAGAAGTGCGTTATTGCGCTGACTATAGTTGACTATTTCTCGTTTTTGCACGCCAATAGTTACGTTTCGTAACCACAATTGTCGTTTTTGCGGTCAGTGTTAAAGTGTCAAATTGTAACTATTTCTAACTATTCCCAACTCTACTCAGGAGGTTAGTTGAAAATGGTTGATGTGTCAAAGTCTTTTTTTTCTGTTTAATGGTGTTTTTAATGACTCAAAAAAAAAAAAAAAAACATTCTGTTCGTGCATTTTTTACCGTCGTAGTTGTCCGTATCCGTGCCGCCGCAAATTTAATTCAATCAAAAGATTTCTGTTCGTCTTCAATTAAGAATATTTAATTTCAAAAATAAGATTCCCCTTACAAATTTTAAAGCTTCACGAGTCAAACTGAAAATCCTCAATCACTACGAGGAGATACACACCAAGGAAATGATCGCATTTCCAAGTGGCTTAAAATTCAGCACCAATTTCAAAAATCATTCTCTTACCGGTCACAAACCCTTCCAATCGAATTGGCTATACTACAATCCGCAAACACTCCTTTTTCAACTGCAACAGCGTGGTTGCCAAAGATGGCCAAAACAGTCAGCGTCTACGTTCGGTTAGTTTACAAAAAGTCACCGAAAAACTCGAGGACATGGACATGGTTTTGGAGGACAAGTTGGCCACTGCCCATGAGCATAATGATTGTCGAACGTCAGTCCGCAGGAACGGCAAATGGAAGTTACTCTGCATGAGAAGAAAAGCTCAAAAAGCCACTGAAAAACATTTGATTGGCTTGCATCTGCGACTGACAAAACCGGTAGAAACCGTTGGTGCGACAACGTCAACTTTTTCCTCACAAACGCCTAACATCATATCGGTTAAGCTAACCTTCCCAAACACTGGCCATTCTCTTACTAAAAACTTTAACCACGACTTAAAATTCGGTGAACCTTTAC
>CAKKXW010000001.1:46990232-47003864 GCA_920937365.1 Sphaerophoria rueppellii
TAAGGTCTTGCAAGAGAAATTTAGGATATTCTAGGCTTACTCGTTTGCCTATTTTAAAATTATTTTAATTTTATTTATTTCTTGTCTTTAAAGTTCTATTCACAACCCTAAAATTTCGTATTGTCAGGTAATTTTACGAAATAAGCGATTTTTTCTTTTGGCACATTGTAGCTGTGTATCCAACGACTGCCCTTTCGCAGAGACCCGTCGATACCGTCTTTCCAAAGGCCTTGAGGTAGGTAAACTGAAAAAAAAATAACAATTTCATTATTATTTTTTAAGATAATATAAAAACATCGAAATCGGAAAGGCGCTCGAAAAAGAAATAAAGTGAAATTAATGAACATTATAAAGGCCCGTTTGCTCATTCGGATCTTATAGGATTTAAAGAGAACGTTCTGGAATTCAGAATATAAATTTAAGTTCTACATTAAAGCTCCATACATTTGGATAAAATCAAATAACCGCCAAGCTAGCTATTCATTAAAATTCAAAGGTTGAATTGAAATTTGAAATTTTTTTTGAACTATGACACACGGTTTTAGCAAAACATACATTTGTTAAATCCACAGTGTAAGCTCGAAAGAAAAGGCCTTAACAAGATTTATGTTCAAAATGAGGCTTTGTTCTGGAAAAACTCGGGTAACTTTATATTTTTTTCAATTGAAATTGTTTTAATTGAAACACAACATAGCGAAGAATTAACCCTTATTCTGTGGACTAATTGGAAATTCTATAAATAAAATTATTTTTTCCTCTTAACTTACCTTTACTAACTACTTCCACCGTGGAGGATGGTTTGACGAAGGTATAAAAACAATGCGAACAAAATTCTTCCTGTCAGTTCGCAAACGATTTAAGGACATCGAATTAATTTCGGTTTTACACTTGGAATGTTAGGTCCTTTAACAGACTACGTGCAGCCGAACAACTAGCGGAAGCGGAAGCGGATTACTGCACTCCAAGAAATGCGATGGGATGGTCCGGGCCTACGTAAAATGAACAACTGCGATATTCACTACGTCGACTTTTACCGGGACTAAAATCAGCGTCTATTTGGATGTGGATTTGTAGTTGGGACTCGACTTAGGAAGAAGGTCTTGAGTTTCAACTCAGTGAATGAGCGCATCACGACAATCCGTATCAAGGCTAAATTCACCAACATCACTGACTGCGCTCACGCCCCCACTGAGGAAAAGGATGAAGACACCAAAGACAGGTTCTATGAGCTCCTCGACAAGACCTATGAGCAATGCCCTTACTATGACATTAAAATAGTCCTTGGAGATTTTAATGCTAAACTGGGTAGAGAAGAAATCTTTGGTGGAATAATCGGACGATATAGCCTATACACAATACTACCTCCGATAACGGATTTAGGCTAATCAAGTTCGCTGCGGGGTGAGACGTAATGGTAGCAAGGACGCGTTTCCCACATCTCGATATCCACAAGGGAATGTGGAAATCTCCTCACCAATCAACCGTCAACCAGATTGATCACATTGCGATCGACCGCGACGCACGACACTTCTCTAGCATGCAAGATGTCCACACATTCCGAGGTGCCAACATCGACTCGGATCACTAGCTTGTTGTAGCCGGGGTGCGAATGCGGATATCCCGATCAAGGCCAACACGCGAAAATGCTAGGAGGAAATTCGACGTCAAACGGTTACAATCGCAAGAAATTGCTTGATCCTTTTCCGATCGTGCCTCCAAAAATCTCGTAAGAAGTCTTTTGCTGACAGCACAAAATATGGAGAACCAGTGGCAACACTGCCAAACAGCTATCAGAGATGCTGCCTCTGAAGTGTTAGGGTTTACACGGCTACCACAACGAAACCCCTGGTTTGACGATGAGTGGCGGCAAGTACATGCAGCTTAACAAGAGGCATACACAGCTGAGCTGCAAAGAAGGACACGAGCTGCTCGTGAGCTCTACGCGCAGAAAAGGAGAGAGGAGCATAAACTTCTCAGAAAGAAAAAAAGGGAGCATGAGAAGCGCGTGATCGAGGATATTGAGGGATATTCCAACAGGAACGAAGTTCGAAAAATCTACAAAAAGGTGAAACAAACCTCCATGGCTTATACACCCCGAACTGAAGCCTGTAGAGACCATCATGGGAACATCCTAGTGGAACCGCAGTCCACTTTTTCAAGCTGCATAAAGGCGATGACGACCAAAACTCCGTCAGCAATACAGAACCATTCAATTTGGGTGCAAAAGGCCAGCAATTCCACATACCCGACATGGACGAAGTGAAGATAGCGATATCTGAACTAAAGTCGAACAAAGCCGCTGGAGCAGACGGGCTAGCCGCCGAACTGTACAAAGCAGCTGGAGATGATTTGGTTAGGAGGATGCACCAGTTCATCTGCAAAATTTGGTCGGAGGAAAGCATGCCCGACGAATGGAACCTCAGCATCGTATGCCCGATCCTTAAAAAAGGAGCTCTCCTGAACTTCACCAACTACAGAGGTATAAGTCTCCTTAACATCGCCTATAAGATCTTGTCTGCCGTGCTGTGTGAACGTCTGAAGCCCTTCGTCAACCACCTGATAGGTCCTTGTCAGTGTGGCTTCAGAGCTGGGAAGTCCACCATCGATCAAATATTCACCCTACAGAAGATCTTGGAGAAGACCCAGGAAATTCAAATCGAAAGGCCGCGTATGACAGCGTTTATAGAGGCCAATTGTATAGAGCGATGTCTTGTTTTGGCATCCCAGAAAAACTCATCCGTCTGTGTAAGATGTCAATGGAAAACTCACCCTGTTCCATCATGGTCGGAAAAACCTTACGGTCGCTTTTGTAAGGTCTTAGAAAAGGCAATGCGTTGTCATGCTATTTCTTCAACATCATTGTTGAAAAGATTTTGCAATAGCTCCAACGTCAACACCAGAGACACAATCTTTCAAACGTCCGTCCAGCTACTAGGATACGCAGATGACATTGACATAATTGGAAGAACACAGCATGATGTCAGTGGAGCGTTTGTGAGTCTTGAGACGGAGGCCAGGAAGATGTGTCCAACGAGGACAACACCAAGTTAATGTTGTCGACAAGAAGGGACTTCCAACATCGACGTCTTGGAGCAAACATCAACAAAGACAGATTTAACTTCGAGGTAGTTAAGGATTTTGTCTACCTGGGATCCGCTATCAACTCAGACAACAACACCAGCACTGAAATTAAACGAAGAATCACTCTTGCCATTCTTTGGACTTAGAAGGCAATTGTCCGTCGCAGAAGAGGAAGACCGCGATTCTGGTGGAGCACACAGGTGGTAAAGGACCTGAACCAACTTGGCGTGCGAAACTAGAGACAGCTTGCTAGGGACCGAGCTGGCTGGAGAAGGTTGTTGGGTGAGGTCTGATCCGACCTGGGCTGTAGCGCCACCATAAGTAAGTAAGTTAGTAATTGGAAATTCTATTAATATAATGAATGAAAGGAATGGTATACGGTATATGGTATATGGATTGTCAAGTATCAAAAACAACAAATCTCATAGCGAAATCATAGTTAATTTTACTTCACCGAACATTGGTTAAGGAAGGCAATCGCAGATTTCTATTGACAGACAAAATTTTGCAGACATTGAGTCAACTCGTTCTGATTGGTTGATTAGTTGTTTCCAACCTAGGTTTTGGAATGCGCTTATTTTACCGGCAGCAGCAGCGTGCCAATAATTTTCTATGGTTAGTTTCTACCGATAATGGTGCCGATAGATACCAAATAAAAAACAAGATTTATATTATTAGGATTTAGGAGTATGTACCAGATAAGCTGTCAACGAGGAAGAGAAGAAAATGTCACAATAGACAGCTTTAACTCTGCACTCTTGCGGAACAAATAATACTCTTGAAAACTTTGTCCAACCAGAACCAATGTATGGTAAATAAAACCAACAAGATACACAATAAAGGAATATTTTGATCACTCAATAAAAACGTAAAAAATAGTTATCTTACCTTCTCTGACAAAAACACCTTCTTCCAGAACTGGAGCCACAATAAGTTCATCACCAATTGAGAATTCATCATTAACATTCAAACATGACGGATCATTACCATCCAACAACCACAAAGGTCTCACCAGCGGCAATCCCTTATTCATCGATTCCGACAGACATTTCTTAAGCAATGGAATGACAGTCTTGTGCCGAACATTCGTCAATTCTTTGGCAACATCGGTCACATAGTCACTTTTGTATTCGGACGGCAAATGACTAAACTGCATTGAAGGTAGGAATGTAATAAGTTGAAGCCATCTTAAGAATAGCTCCTGATTAGGCAAATCAGCCTGTCGCAATGAATAGAACGAAGTCATCTTCGACAGGGACTTGTTCAAAACGTGATCACCTCCTATTGCACCAGGCAATATGAAGGGATAACCAATAACTCCGTAACTGAGAACCGTCGAGACAATCTCCCTTAAGCCAGCCCACGAAGAATTCACTGGTGGTGCGCTTAAAAATGCTGGGGGTTTGGGCACAATGGTTGCTGTAGACACCCCCATGAAGCCAATACCCTCAAAACTTGATGTGAACAGCTTGGCATACATATCGGGATTTCTAAGAGTCTGTCGACACTGATAGTAGTGGGGTAGATTATAACCCGTTCCCAAATCCAAATAGAAGCTATCGACTTGGTATTCTTTGACAACTGCCTGCAGTTTCTCCAATAGCCATGGTATCGATGCGTTATTGGTGATGTCCACCACTCCTGCACTAGACGAACTCTTGTATCTCGTTAGCGCCGGAATACTCCTCTCTGAATGACGTTCATAAATGAGAAGCTTCTTGTGGACAGCTTCTTTGAATGTCGGACTGTCAGTACTGATGAACGGCTGAACAGTAAGCACAACTTTAAAGCCCCTCCGATGGAGAACCTCAATTGTGTCCTTCAAAGTTGGAAATCGACTCTGATCAACTGTGAAATCTCCAACATTCTCTTGCCAAAACTCATTCACCAAAATATGACCGAGCTTCATAAAACCTGTTGCAATCACTGCTTCCGAATAGTTATAAATGCTTATCTCGTTGAGGGACGATGTTTCACTATCAAATGGAATCTTATAAATCGGTTCTTCTATGAGCGAATGCAGAGTCTTTAAATCCTGTTCCTTGAGACTCTCCCACAGACTCGTTTGAGTTCGAAGCATGTGGAGACTCCGCATATCATTACCAACACACACTTTGTATTGCAGCTCTGGATATTGCGTCAAACGGTTCACATAGGCATACTCATCGTTCATTGCCCGAAGGCAGAGGGTGTTCTGTGATTTGTTGGCCGAGATATAAAGCGGATTTGAATCGTTGATTTGAAGACTGATGCCTATCGAATTGACGAAATAACGTTTCAAAGTGTTGCCAAATTGATGGACTTTCATGTCGCCTGTTATGAATGGTGCAAACGAAAAATTTGCTGTACTCAGAGTCCAGTTGACATCCTTTATCGGTCCTCCGCCAAACCACTCTCCATTTTTGGGACTCAAGTCGAAGCAATCGGTGGGGAAAACTCCCGAGCCCAGAGCTTGCCAGTGCACCGAATAACAACGAACGTCATTCTTTTCATCGCTCTCGTACTTCATATAAAGTCTTGCAAGACTATTCCATTCTTGACAAATACTGCCATCGTTAAGTTGCTGTTCACCCAAACAGGGAAACGGAAGTGTTTCGCTGCCAAGCGTCACCCCAAGTTTGGCTGAGATCAGTTGTTCGTTGTCTGTATTTAAGATGCGCAGAATTCGGTCGTTCAATTTGAATTTGGCGTTCGCAAAGTAGGAACGTGTGATTACTTTGCGATGGTACATCACATAAGCGTAGCCTATCTGTAAGACAAAATGAATAACTTAGTTCTCTCTTTCTCATGAGACTTCTGTGATGGCGGTGACTTACCAGAAAAACTATGATAAAAAAAAGGGACACAACAAACATCTTAAGATTATAGTCTTTTGTTTCGTTTTTCTTTTTGCGAATCATTTGAGGAACAGCCTGGAATTAAAATTGAGAATAAACGTTAGATTGAAACAAAAAGTGAATTTTTCATGCAAATATTCACAGAACTAAAACTGAACAATATGGAATGAAACATTAGACAGAAAAGTCTACTCAAGAAGTGCGTTCTGTTAATCACAATATTGCACTATACTTAACCATCGTACGCAGCTAGAGGAACCCTGCAAGGTGGAATTCTCTCACCCTCATTATGGATCTTAGTGATGAACGAGATCCTATTAAAACTTAAGAATTACGCTGCCATTGTCAGACCGATTCTAACCTATGGCAGTTTGGTTTGGTGGAAAGCGCTGGAGAAATCCATGTACTTACCAAAGTAAAGGGTTTTCAATAAAGACGCAACAAAAATTTTCTTTAATAAAACAAAAACGGTTTTGGATATCAATGAAATTCTTTATTCCCGTGGAAGTACATTTGATGCCATTATGTTTGGAACTCAATTTCTTTTGCATGGCCATCACGGGCACGCTTACAGAAGTTCACACGCTGAACCCAATTTTCGACGGTTTTCAAGCATAAATCGGCCGATACTGCTGCAATTTCACGTTCGATATTCGTACGAAATTCATCAATCGTCGCTGGCTTGTTGGCATAAACCATAGATTTGACGTAGCCCCACAGGAAACAGTCAAACGGCGTTAAATCGCATGAACTAGGCGGCCAAGTCACAGGTCCATTTCTGGAGATAATGCGCTCATCGAACTTCGTTCTCAATAATTCGATTGTTTGGCCCGCTGTGTGACATGTGACACCGTCCTGTTGAAACCACATATCGTCCAAGTCCATATGTCATTCCAAAAATAATCGGTTAGCAATGAGCGGTAGCGATTCCCATTCACAGTAACGTGCCGGTCTTGATCATCACGGAAGAAGTACGGCCCAATGGCACCACCAGCATGTAAACCGCACCAAACAGTGATTTTTTCGGGATGTAATGGGACCTCGTGAAGCTCATGTGGATTGCTTGCCTGACCAATAACGCATATTTTGCCATCCAGCCAGAAATGAGCCTCATAGCTAAAGATGAGTAGCGCTCTTAAAGTGTTGACCACTGACTCCGAATTTCGGTAGTAAATTTTAATAATTTCGCCTTGTTGTTGGATCGTATACCTTGATGAAATGGCAAAACTAACTGAAGAGAAATGTCAAGAGAGCAGGAAAAAATATGGCGGCGTTTGCTGTCCCTATCGGTCCACTTTTGAAGCGTCCCTATTGGAAAACCCTTTACAAAGAATGGCTTGTATCATGACTTGTGGAGTGATAAGGACTACCCAACTGCGGGTTTAGAAACAATCCTCAATCTCCCCCTCTTCCCCTTAGATGTATTCGTCCAAGAATCAGCTGCAAACAGCGCCTCTAGGCTCAGCCAAACCATTATCTTGAAAGCTAGCCAGAGTGGCCACGCAGCTATTCTTACGAACTACGTAGATAACAAGATCTGCACAGACTATACGATCCCTTACCTAGATTTCAACAAATTGTTTAGTACTAGATTCCGCAATAGACTACACTAACGACTCAACCATTACCATCTACACTGCTGCTTCTAAAATAAATACTGGAGTAGATGCAGGCTTCTACTCTGATAGCCTCAACCTTGCCAATTCATTCAGGCTCCCCGACCGTCATTGCAGCGTCTTTCAAGCTGAGATCTTGGCTGCTAAACATATATCTATGATGGCGATATCACACGCAGACATCACTTTGTTCATTGACAGCCAAGCAGCAATAAAAGCTATCTCTGCCACCCTAACCAAGTCAAAACTTGTTTCTTGCTGTCGCAAAGAGCCAAACGTTCTTGGCACACAGCATAACGTATGACTCTGCTGGGTTCCTGGCCACAGTGATGCCAGGCAACGAAAAAGCGGATGAGCTTGCAAAAGAAGGCTCTACATTACCCTCTCTCATAGACCATCACATATAGGAATCCTGTTATGTGAACTGGAACATAATGTTGTCCTTAAAAAATCCAACATCAGATGGAATCTCCAGAAACCTGTGTTTATAACAGGAAACTATGGCCCAGATACGATAAGAAAAGATCCGACAGGATTTTAACTCTTAACAAACCCTTCCTAAGATCCCTTATTGGTATAATTACAGGACATAAAAATACAGGGAAAAAATGGGGCTTAGTACCGATGACCTTTGTAGAGGCTGTGGTGATGAGGACGATCATGAAGATACTGCCACTGTCCGTCACTCTGTCTTATTAGGAAGAAAACTCCAGGCAACTTTTTCCTTAACGAACCAGAGGAACTATCCGAACTGCCATGCAAAAGCTTACTAAGCTTTGTCAAGACCTCTAAATGGCTAAACGAACCACATGATTCATAGAATATTTATTTTTTGGGAAGTTACAATACTTCGGGGTACCACAATGGATCTACATTGATCTAAGTGTGGCGGCAACAAAACCAACTGTCAGTCCGCTTAACCTAACCTTACTTAACCATCGTCACGATTCGTTACGTTGCGTGTCATTGGTTGGTCAAAAAGTAACGAAACCCACCATCTTTTAATCGACTTTAAAGCTGCGTATGATAGCATCCACTGCCAAGAGCTTATGATGGCGATGCCTGAATTCGGGATCCCACAAAAACTGATCCAGCTGTGCCGCATGACGCTAAACAATACGCATCCGAGTTATTCCAAACATGCGCAGGGTTTAGACAAGGAGATGCGTTGTGACTTCTTTAGGATAGTCCTGGAGCAGAAACTGTGCAAAGCAGGTGTGAGCACGGAAAACACTATCTTCAACAAGTCCATCCAGCTCCTGGGCTATGCGGACGACATGCTTGAGGCCTTCATATCGATTGAAGAACAGGCGAAACACGTTGCTCTTGAAGTGTATGAGGACAAAACAAACTATAAACTATCAACAAACAAAGCAACATCTGTCCATCGCCTAGGACAAAACGTCACTGTTGGTAGCAGCAATTTTAAGGTAGTTAAGGAGTTCATCTACCTTGGAACAAACATCAATCCCACAACCGACACCTTAGTGAAGATCCGAAGAAGAATTACCTTAGCAAACCACTGCTGCTTCGGGTTGGCCAACAAACTGGGTTCAAAACTCCTCAGTCGAAAGACAAAGTGTCTGCTATACTAAACATTAATTTTACTAGTCCGAGTGCTGGACGATAAGTAAAAAAGGGGAATTGATACTGGGCACTTTTGAAAGAAAAATTCTTCGATGGATTTTCGGTCCCATATGCGACGATGGCGAATGGAGAAGAAGGTTCAACCGAGAACTGTACGAGCTGTACCAAGATGTGGATGTAGTCCAGAAGGCCAAGAAAAGCCGAGCGAATGGACGACAACGCTCCAGCCAAGAAAGTCTTCTCATCCCAGCCCCTAGGTTCGAGACGACAATGAAGACCGAACCTACAGTACAAGGACCAAGTGACTGCGGATGACAGAGCGCTTGGTTTCGATGACAAGAGAGTGCATGCGAGGGACCGTTCACGATGCCGATGGTGGGCTGCAATATCTCAGGCTGAGATCCTTCATGGATTGTGAGACGTATTGGTAAGTAAGTAGTTACGACAGTTAGTTGAAAATGTTGATCTGTCAAAGTGATTTGTATGTTAACACATGGGACATGAGATCGGAAACTTGTGTTCTATTTTATGTAGCTATAGAAGGTGGATTTGTTTTTTCTTGTTTTACCGATCAACGAATACGAGTTCTGAAATGATTTCCCACGAATTCCAACTATGAAACTTCAACTTCAAGGTTTTTTTTTTTTTTAACAAACAAACAGTCAAACAGAAAGCACTATGCTTATTGCAGCATGATTCATGATTTAAAAGTTTTGACATTTTATCAAGTTAAGTCTCGACTGACTTAACTCTAGTGTAGCAGCAATAATAAAAATTCTTTGGGAGAAATACGTTAGAAAAGTATTCTTTTTCACAACTCACCTGCATTTTTTCTCTTAGCAGACTGGCAATGGAATTTATGCTCGTGATTGAGGCCTGATTGCTCATGACACTTTGTGTGTCAAAGTCACCGGACATCATGTCTTTATTATTGAGTCTCAAGGAGGGTAATGGTGCAATAGATCCTCTTCGCTTGCTTCGAAAATTATCGCTGTAAGAAAATTTTGAATTTATGTTAGTTGCAAGTTTAGGAAAAAACACGAACTCAAACAAAAATTTTGCGAGCATCCTACTAAAGAAAAGTAAAATAATATTGAATTTTATTCCCTAACTAGGATTCAATTATTGCTAACTTATTCTGATATATGCCTAAAGAGCGTTTACCATTTTTTTAAAGACTCTATAAAAGGATACTCTTTACTTCGAGTGAATATTTAATGACAAAAAAGTGTGATGTTCCCTCTTATTAAAGGCTGGGGATCCAGGGCTTACTAAAATAAGAACAGCAAACCTTAGTTTAGCGTAAATGAGGGAAAAACGAAGTATATGCTGTCTTCGAGGAAGGACACCCAACACCGGAGGCTCGGACATAACGTCACAATAGACGCATACAACTTCAAGGTAGTAGAGGAGTTTGTCTACCTAGACTAGGCTATAAACACGGGCAGTAACACCAGCGCCGAGATCAGAAGAA
The DNA here is from genome assembly GCA_920937365.1 of Sphaerophoria rueppellii. NCBI lineage: Eukaryota > Metazoa > Arthropoda > Insecta > Diptera > Syrphidae > Sphaerophoria > Sphaerophoria rueppellii. The sequence continues at coordinate 47,000,828 of CAKKXW010000001.1, forward strand.
GAATAACTCTTGCTAATCGCTGTTTCTTTGGGCTAAGAAAGCAATTGAGTGGAAAAGCCCTCTCTCGAGCAACTAAGGTAAAACTGTACAACACACTCATCAGTCATCATCGGATGAAAGTGCCTTAGGCTGTTTCGAGAGAAAAGTTCTTCGGGTCATCTTTGGCCCCGTGAGTATTGAAGGGGAATGGCGAAGAAGATATAACAGCGAACTTTACTCACTTAAAGCGGATGGACAACAATGCTCCGGCCCGGAAAGCCTTCGACGCTATTCTCGAGGGACGTAGGAGGAGAGGAAGACCGCGACTCAGGTGGCGCACTCAAGTGGAAGAGGACCTCAATCAACTTGGAGTGCAAAACTGGAGACGACTAGCTAAGGACCGAGCTAGATGGCGCAGACTGTTGATTGAGGCCCAAGTCAACAACGGACTGTAGCGCCACCTTAAGTAAGTAAGTAAGTAAACCTTAGTGCGATCCAATGGAAAACAAGATAAATGTTTTTTTATTCAAAGTTTAGTTTATTATACGGAGTTTCCTACGCTTTCAATCTTTACAACCTCTTTTTGTCGTTGATGCACGGTTTGCTCCCTTACCTATGCACATTTCCTTCGAAAACTAATTATGAACTTTATTTAATTATTTGTAAAGATTCATACAAAACTATTTCCCATAAGTTCTGTCAGTAGTAAAAGTGAATTAAATTTTGTTGTTATAAAGAATGTAATTTTGGAATTTGGAATATATGCAGCTAATTCATCGTTTCAAGTGCCAGGGCCATTTTCCCAGTAGTTTTTATCCTATACAAAATACATGGCTAGTCCGCAACGGAGAAAAGAAAATCCAATATCAATACGAAAGTGTATTTATATGCCTTCTGTTTATAGTCATATTGAATTTTTAATCATAATATTTTTCTCTTTGATGAACATATTCCTATAAAAGTTACACAATGAGTGGTTAACGAGATAAAACAAATTATTCAAAGGCGTAATGGGGCAGAAAAAACTGGAAACGGTACAGAATGGACCATATGCATTATCTATATGTTTGCCTACGCAGGGTAGTAGTGCGAAAAATAAGTTTGGCAAAAAGGAGTTTTTTCCTAATAAAATTAGCCCTTCAGCAAGTGGTCGTCAGCTCTAGCGAAAACTTAGAGAAATAGGTGTGGGAAAAACCAATTGATGTGAATTTACATATAAATGCATTAAATGAAAATTTTGTATCCATTCCCTAACCCTTCCTGAATGCGTTCCCATTGTACCCACCTGCAAACGACTTGCAGGGATCATTTGAATTCTTTTGTGTAGAAATCGACAACTTCGGTCGATTGCCTACTGTCCATAAATTCATATGCTTTCAGTTTTGATGAAATCAATCCAAAATTTGTAAAAATCATCCTTCTTTTTATTCTTCCAGCCCTTACACATATTTTAAATTTTATTATAGCAACAGTAATTAACTCTCCTCAATGGAAAAAATCAAAAATCACACCCATTCTAAAGAGTCCTTCGAGACAAGATTATAGACCAATATCTATTTTGCCATTTTTGTCAAAGGTTTTTGAGAGAGTTCTCCAAAAAAAATTAGACTCTTGTTTCCGCAATTTTAAACGTGGTAGAAGCTGCTTGGATGAAGACAAAGTAACTTTTTTAATACTCTTGGACTTTTCTAAAGCATTTGATATGGTTGATCACATAAATCTTTGTAATAAGATGTCAAATAGGTAAGGTTTTTCTAGTTCTGCAGTTAAATTACTATCTTCATATATCTAAAATCGAGATCACAAGCTATATCGTTTGGCAATAAAACGTAGAATTTTCTAGACAACATAAGTGGTGTGCCACAAGGCTCTATTCTTGGACCACTTTTGTTCTCACTATATGTGAATGAAGTTCCTTTTCAAGTATCTTCTTCTCTTCACATGTAGGCCGATGATGTGCAAGTTTATAGAAGCTGTTCTCTGGGTCTTATTGAGGACTGTGCAAATTCTGTTCTACACCTAGAAAAGATTGCCACTGATTATAATGGTCAATTTCTTAATCCTTCTAAAACTAAATGCGTAATAAAAAGTAAGAAAAAGCTGAATGTTTCTTTCTGAGTTGCATTTGAAGATGAGGTTCGCTGGTTCACATACTGATAATGTTAGATCAATCTGTAATGTTTTGTGTAAAGCCCATAATGGCTTAAATGTATGTCATCTGAATGCAGGAAGTATTCCTTCTAAGTACACTGTCCTTTTCCAAATGTTAGGTAGTAGTAATATGGACGGCATAATGATTTCTGAGTCATGGTTAAATGAATCAATTTCATCTCAGTTGATTAATTTTCCTGGGTTTAAACTGTTGAGGAATGATCGCGGTTCTCGAGGTGGTGGTGTTTGCATTTACGTTTAAGATAATATAAGATCCAATATTGTTTGTTCATCTTTGAAATCACCGTTGGAATTTTTAGGCGTTAAAATTTCGAATGGCAATGAAGTTTGTCTTTTGATGGCTGTTTATTGTCCTCCTTGTTGTTTCAAAGACGATAATGTATGTGAACTTGAAAACACATTGCACAATTTTAATTCAAAGTATTCTCATATAGTAATAGGTGGTGATTTTAACGTTAATATACTTGCAAATAATACAACGTCACGCTATTTTAACTACTTTTGTGAAAAACTTTGTTTATCTTTAGTGAACACATTATGGCCCACATGTTTTCAGTTAGTACTTAATCCATCACTTATAGACATTTTTCTTACAACTTTTAAAGAAAGAGTTCCGTGTAACGACCAAATAAGGCTAACTTCGGAATTCATTCATGATCTCGTTTTCTGTTGCTTTCAATTTGATAAGAATAATTTGCGTTCCTCTGAAATTGTAAACTACAGATCATATCGTAATTTTAATTTTGAAGATGTTCAATGCTTTGTTGGAGCTAATTTCTTTAACGAGATTTTATACACTGCTGATGTAAATGATAAAGTTATATTGTTTAATCAATTGTTACAAGTTCTTTTCGATGTTCATGTTCCGATTGTATGTAAAGAAGTT
>CAKKXW010000001.1:47037272-47052684 GCA_920937365.1 Sphaerophoria rueppellii
ATTTTCATTCGTATGTAAAAGTCATGACACACATCTTCAGAAGCAAGCAGTTTAAGAAATTCGATTTTCAATGAATAAAAAGAAGGAATTCCGTTTTCTCACTTCCCTTTTCATCATTATCATGCGAAGTGAGAAAGTGAGAAAACATGACTTCCATCTTAAACTTAATAGATTATAGATCTGGATGATAGCAATAGACTCTCATCAATAATAAAAGTGTAATCATTTGCAAATTCAATTAAATGTCGTACTCGATGAGTTTGAATTGATAATGGAATCACATACCTACTTGACTTAGGTATGTTTGAAAACAGCCATACAACATGACTTTGTACAGAACGACTCTCAGATAACGATAGTAGGTCTAGATATTAGATAATTCAAATTCTACCTTCAGTACAAAAGAGTGAAAGAGTGAAGCGTACTATTACTACTTTTCCCTTCACTCTTTTGCCTTAAGGAAGAAAAATAAGTAACTTTTAGCTTAAAGAATTTGACGAACGAAGACTTCTACACACAGTACTGAAAATGTATGCTTACTTTTAAACGGAAAATAACAGTTCTCATACCACTTTTTCACAAAAGTGGAGTCAATGAAGCTGAAAAATAGGTAATTTCAGAAAGACCTCAGAAACCGATCCGATTTGGAAGATTTTTTTTTTTTAACTTCCCAAATACATTTAGATATCTATTTTAACTAGTGATCATGTGCCCCATTTTACAAGCACTGTCCCATGTCCGGAGCGATAGTTCGGGACACCGGGACATCTTCGAAATTTCCCATTTTAAACGATAAGCGTTTTATTTATTTTAAAACAAAAATTCGCTCGGAATGAAACTCTGAACAGAGCTCAAACATGTCCAAAACGCTCTGAGTGTTCTTCTTTTGAATGTGCTATGATGTAGTTTTTGGTTTCTAGCCGAGATTTTGCTCGCCTGTCTCGCCAAGCTCTTATTGAAGAAACACGAAACTTCAATTCTAGGTCTTCTAAGCCTTTTGACAAATAAAACAACATTTAAACAAGCCTTAATATACAATACCAAACCTTTATATAAATAAATAAATCAATAAAACTTCAGGTGATATGGTCTGGTAGTCTGAGGAACTCCAGTAAGATGGAAGTTAGGTTAGGTTAGGTTAAGGGGCTGACAGTTGATGTCGTTACCGTCACACTTAAATCAATACAGATTCTTTGTGATACCCGTGAGTATTGTTACTCAAGCTAATAAGTAAAACCTATGTGTTCATGTGCCCGATCCTCAAAATAGGAGATCCCCTGAGCTGCACCAACTACAGAGGTATACGTCTCCTTAACATAGCCCATCGTCCACAACCTGGAAGAGCCTTATCAGTGTGGCTTCAGACCCGGAAAGTCCACCATCGATTAAATATTCACTCTACGGCAGATCTTGGAGAAGACCCAGGAACTTCAAATCGATACCTACCACCTTTTAATCGATTTCAAGGCCGTGTATGACAGCGTCTATAGAGACTAACTATATAGAATTTTGGCATCCCAGAAAAACTCATCCGTCTGTGAAAGATGACAATTGAAAATTCACGCTGTTCCATCATGGTCGGAAAAAACCTAACGGACGCTTTTGATGTCAAAAAAGGTTTAGACAAAGATTGTGAAAGGCTCCAATGTCAACACCAGAGGCACAATCTTTCAGCTGCTAGGATACGCAGACGGACATTGATATAATTGGAAGGACACAGGAGGCCAGGAAGATGGAGTAGCGGTTACCGAAGGCAAGACCGAGTTAGTGCTGTGGACAAGAAAGGACAACCAACATCAACGTCGAGGTAGTTAAGGACTTTGTCTACCTGGGATCCGCTATCAACTCAGACAACAACACCAGCGCTGAAATCAAACGAAGAATCACTCTTGCCAATCGCTGCTTCTTTGGACTTTGAAGGCAATTGAGTAGTAAAGACATTAACTACTTATGACAACATCTGATGAAAACGCTTTGGGCTGATTTGAGAGAAAAATTCATCCGGGGGAATGGAGACGAAGATTCAACCAAGAACTTTACAAGCTGTACAGCGAAACTGACCTAGCCAGAAAAGTAAAGGTCGAACGACTTAGATGGTTGGGTCATGTTGAGTGAATGGAAAATAATGATCCGGCTCGTAGAGACTTCGAATCCAACCTGGAAGGACGTCGCAGAAGAGGAAGACCTCGACTCAGGTGGAGCACATAGGTGGAAGAGGACCTGAACCAACTTGGCGTGCGAAACTGGAGACAGCTAGCCATGGACCGAGCTGGACTGTAGCGCCACCATAAGTAAGGAGTTGTGTAAACAAGAGCTCAAAAAAGAAAATTAAAAAAGTAAAGCTAAAGTGTTAATTATAATTTTTTCTTTATTAACAATCAACTATTTATAACCTCTTCTCTATAAAAGAATTAAAAGTTTGAGTAAGTTATAGAGATTAAGCAAAAAAATTGTCGAAATAAAAAATCATCCATTTCCATGAGCTTTTAAACAACACGCAGACATCTCCAAGAATTCAATATGCAGAACCCCATTTTACTGACGATTGCCTTGATGCACCTTTTGATCTTGCCGAAACCATGAGAGTTATCAGCAATGCCAAAAACAATAAAGCACCAGGAGAAGATGGAATTCCATTAGAATTTTTTCAAAAACTGTACCCCCGAATTTGCACAAGCACTTACAAATGCTTTCAACCAATGTTTTGATAATGAAGAGGTCCCACAAAGCTTCAAAAAATCCATCATATATCCTCTCCATAAAAAGGGCGATTATACAAACCCTGTAAACTATAGAAGGATATCTTTCCTAAACACTGCCTCGAAACTATTCGCAGCGCTTATCTACAACAGGCTCATGAAATGGATTCAAAATAAAAGTATGTTACATGAATTCCAAGCTGGATTTAGAGAAAAGTATTCTACGGTTGACCAAATATTTACGCTGCTCAGCATTGCACAAATATACAAACATAAACAAAAAAAGCTGTACGCTATGTTCGTTGACTTTAAATCAGCTTTCGACGCAATTCCACGTGAGGCAATATATTACAAACTATTAAGGATTGATGTAAGCAGTAAGATTGTTAATACTATAAAAGCTTTGTATGACAACAACACAGCTGCAGTTTGGGATGGACATTTGCTGTCGGCAGATTTCCCCACGACGATGGGCGTAAAACAAGGGTGTGTTTTAAGCACTTTGCTATTCATTTTGTATATCAATGATATAACGGATGAAATGGTGGGAGGCGCTAAGATATGTCAGATTGAGATTCGAGCTCTCATGTATGCAGACGATATCGTTTTTCTAGCAGAATCAGTTCCTAACATGCAGCTCAAGATCAACAAACTTGAGAGATACTGTAAGGCTTGGAACTTAACGGTAAAAGTCAAAAATCTTGATACTTCGTAATGGGGGAGGGCGTTTGTCGGGGAATGAAAACTGGACATACTAAATGCAACCGGTCGAAGTAGTACGAGAGTACAAGTGCCTTGGTGTTCTCTTAACGTCAAGTCTTAATATCGAAAAACATCTCAAAATAAAACTCTCCGAAGCAAAACGAGCAATCAACTCAATCTGGAATACTTTCCTTCAAAGTAAATATATAACCCACAGATCTAAGGAAAAACTGATAAGATCCACTGCCCAGACCATCCTTCTCTACGCATCGCAAGCGTGGGGATACATCCAATCAAACACAGTAGAAACATTTCAAAGATTCTGTATAAAGCGCGTTTTCCGATTGCCCTACAACACCCCAAACTATATGATATACCTTGAAACAGGTTGCTCTCCACTAATATTAAGAACGTTAAAACTTCACTTTGATTACATAATAAAAGTAATGGAAACGAAAGAGGAACGCCTACCGAAAATTGTTCTGAAGCATATGATGGCCCGTAACGAGTATTATGTCAAAGAATGGAAAGACTTGGCGATTAGTTATGGCAGTGACATTAATTTCAACCCTAGTGATAGTACTGAATCATTGAGACATAAATTTGGAAAACTAATAGAAGAAGCAGCATCCTACCTTTACAACGCCTATGAAGGAGAAGCAAAATCGTCTCATCACAGAATGTACTACAGTATACCATTAAATACAATTTGCAAGATAACACATACTTTTTAGACAGTAATAAGTCACAAATAATAAGAACTAATTTCATGGTGAAAGGTGAACTGCTTGGACTCAATTATATGCCACATAGACCAGACCTTCCCATTATATGCGATCTCTGCAACTTGAATGTAAGGGAGGACATATTCCATTTTGTTGCTGTTTGTCCAATACTTAGTGAGCTTCGAAGAAAGTTCTTTGGAGCAAGATCACTTGAAGCCGATGAATTTAGACATATACTGAATGGTGAACGCGGATGGAATGGCCTCTTTATGTATGTGAAAACTGCTTATGATTATAGAAAGCGAATTAGAGAAGAAGATTTTTAAAGATAAAAAAAAAAAAAAAAAAATACAATGGAATCATTTTTTTTTCTATTTGTTAAGATTAACTTAAAAAATTATTAGCAACATTATTTTTGAAATTATATACATATGTTAATACCAAATAATGTCAATCTAGTAGACGGCTCTAAGGCCATACTTATAGACTTTGTTGTACAAATTATATTTCAAAATTGTATTATTACGTAAAAAAAGCTATACCTTAATAAAAAGTCATTTAAACTAAAACTAACCACCATAAGTAAGTATGTGTTCAGTTAATCAAGCCATTTAGATGCTTTGACGAATTTCAGGATGTTAGTAACTGGTGTACTAGAAAGTTCTTGTAAATCCCCTAAGAAATAGTAGCCGAACAATTTCTTTCTTTGGTGGGAGAGTGCGGTACAGTGACACGGAAAGTGCGAAGTGTCTTCATGCACCTCCTCTTTCCCTAAGACGCAAACTTCATCTGGAAACATATTTTTACGATAATCCCAATCAACTAGCTTACAAGGATATCAAATATCTTCTTCGCTTTATAAAAAGCTCAAAATGGTTGCACTAGTAAGAAATAATTTTCTAGATTCATGTGGTATCACAATGGTCATTTTCTTTTGTCCTAAGTGTGTGGATCCTGTATCAGCAGCCACTTTAACCTAACCTAACCTAACCTACTATTGTTTCATTTGGGTAGCGGGTATAGTAGGAAGCGATTACTGGCTAAACGGGTAGCGTGTGTAAATATTGGGTAGCGGGTAGTGGGTAACTGGATATAACGGGTTAGCGGGTAGACGGTAGTGGAGATGCGGGTAGAGGAAAGCGGGTGGTATGGTAGCGGGCTACAAAAGTCTAGATCTTTTTTATATCGATTAAAGCAGTACGAAGTCTGTCGGGTCAGCTAGCAATATAATAATATTTTCCGAGTAGAGTGAGTGTGATTAAATTAGCAAGATTCAATTCCGTTTCCGTATGGAAAACATGTGACTTCGTTACATTGCCCTGAACACTGTTCTACTGAACATTCCATCAGCGCTCTTGTAATGATCGTGATCTGAGAAGATAAAAGTGAACAGAGCTCGGTTGTTTAAAAAGAAAGGGTCATCCAAAGTAAGTGTCTGGAGACTTCAATCCTCTACTCTATTTTATTCAAAAATATTTCAGTCTTTTCAATTTGACAAAGTATTTGAAATGACGGTTTTTTACTCATAGCTATTTTCCGGCTAAGGCAAATATTTATTGGAAAGGGGTTGGGGGAGTTACTAAAATTTGGCAATAACTCGTTGGTCATTAGTAAATTTTTCCAAATTCTTTTATATTTCATAAGTCGTTAGTAAAAATTCACTGATTGCAATATTGCAACAAATGCATCCAATTATTACTAACCATGTGTCCACAGCTGTTCCGTCATCACTCTCATCCTATCAAAACAATAAATTCCAAACTGCGAAAACGATGAAATAAAAAGTCCAATTTCACGCAAGCTTGCAAATATTCCTTCGCTAGCAATTTTGCATGCTTTTCATTTTCATCACCACTTAACAATAAATTCCTCAAAATTCACACTCTCAACAGGAAAAAAAAACATTTATTAAAATTGATCTCGTTACTCAGAATGTTTCTTTGTTTTCTGCGGTGAAATTTATGAGTAGTTGATTTTGTTGGATTTCTTTCTTTCTTTTCATTCAAAATATTTTGTTTTTCTAATGTTTAAATAGAAGAGAATATATGTGCAATTAGTTTGACGTTTTCTAAAATGTTCCTTAATCAAAATCAAATGATTTGCTGGGTCTGTGTTTTTTCTTCCACCATTTTTGTTAAAGACATTGCCCTACTTAAAAAAAACAATCTCAATTTAAAAATGGAAAAACCTACCAAAATATGGCGGGAAATTGAGGAAAAACACGATTTCTTTCACAATTTCGAACTAAGATAAATAATAATGTTCATATACTCACACTGCCGAGAACGGTCTCCTGCAACTGTTGCAAACGATCCAAGTCCAAACCAGTTGGCATTGAAATCGAGTTTTTTCTCAAATTCCTTCGCCTTTGTATAATAGCTGCTGCATCCTCGTCATCGGCGTGTATCGCTTTCGTTGCAACAGAATCCGCCAACACAGTTTCCATCGATGTTTCATTGGACGTATCGCAAATATTAATAATAATATCACATCCATTGGGTCCTGCCTCAACATCAACGGTTGGATCTTGATCGGCATACGGAATCGAATTATCATCATCAATTGCCTCGATTCGAATTATTGGCACGGCCCCATAAGTTGGGTTACTCATTTTTTTTGGCGTAAGATCCAATCTACAGTTGTTTTGCCGAATTAAATATTCATTGCTCCTGTCAAACAATAACAATTGTACCCGCTCGAAATGGCACGAAGGGGAATGTGTAACAAAGGGACACGATCACAACGACGACGTCGAAATATCTTGAATCACCCCGCATAAATATTATTTTTGAATTTAATTGTCGGATTGTGTGATAACTCGTTTGATTCACCAAAACATTACATTCGTCATCATTCATAACTCGAAATACATAATTCCACTTGTTGAATACTATGCCTTTAGCCTTTTTGCTGGTATGCCTGTGTGAAAGGAAGGAAAATCACTGAAACATTAACTCATAAAAACAACGAACAAAAAAAAAAACACAAAACATTAAAAACAATTCAATTGAATTTGGGACGCGGAACGGATTTTGTCGAAAATTTGTTTTCCCTGGGACTGGGATTGATTTGATGTGTCAGTTTGGTCTGTGAAATTTATTTGGGAAAATCCAATAAGCACGCGAGATTGGAGATGCTATAGAAAAGCGCCAGCGAACGCGCCGTGTTATTAACAAAATGCCAAACATCCGCGTACTGAGAACTTAGAGAGGTTTGTCAATCTGAAAATTCTCCAACATCATTTCATAGGTAGGGGTACCTTACCGACCGACCGCACTCAAACAGATACACACGGTCGATATGTTTTTCGTTTTTTTTTTTTTTTTTTTTTGTTAAAATAGAATCTCTTGAAAATTGGCTATTTTTATGAAAACGGGAAATATTTCAGAATCATCATGATCTTCATCTGATGCATATGAAAAGCGAATCGGCGACGCGCCGGCGAAGAAAATTGTTGATCATTTCGCTTTGTTTTGCCACTAAGATATGGTATTGGTCTCGCCGCATATTTGCGTTATTTATGAATAAAAATTTGTTGAAATCATTTTTCTGATGTTTTTCTATAGTCTGGGAAACAAAATTGATCATTTTATTTCTTCAAAATAAGTAACCTGTGCAGAAATTAATTAAAAGGTGTTTCCAGACACACAAATGTAACAATTACCAAGTTTTGAGGAATCTGTCGTTTTTTCTAAATGAATCTAATAAAGCCTCTCAAGTATTACGTTTTGTTCAGCAAAACTACCCCTGTCGCCTAAGCACCTAATATGTACTCAAGACGATCTTACATACCTAAAAACTATAATCGCACCTGTATCACCCCACTTAGCTACGGTCCTATGCAAGTTGATTAGGGTTCCCAACCGTTATATAGTATTGTACTATATTTTGGCCAAGCGTTCCTACTATATATACCTACTGTAAAGGAAATATCTAGCACGCAAAAATAATTTATTTTAATCCGATGAATCGAAACAAACAGAAATTTAATTTTGAATAAACATATCATTTTCATTTCCTCCTATATGAATATGAACTCGCTTAAGTTTTGCAGATTAACTTACAAGAAAATAATTATAACCACTTTTAACGAATTTTATCTAAATATAAAATTGTCGTGTCATGGGGTGCGTAATTGAACTCCTCCGAAACGACTCGACCGATTTTTGTGAATAATTGCCAGGATATCGGCTAGGGTGGAGAATTGGACAACATCTATTTTCCATTCCCCTAAATGTTAAATGTGGTCCACCCTTATTTTTTTTTTATTTTTTTATGAACATCAGCCCTTATTTTTTATTTATTAATTAAAAACTTAAATTTTTTTTGGCAAGATTTTTATTTTTATTTTGTCATGACTTAGAAATGGGGTAGTCGGAAGCGGGTAGTGGGTAGTGGGTAGCAATTATTGGTGCAGCGGGTAGAATTTAGAAGTATTGGGTTAGGGGAAGTGAGTAACGGGTAACAGGGTAGCTGGGTATAATGGGATAGCAAGAAGAGGGTAGTGGGGTAGTGGGTAGTGAGGTAGCGGGTAGTGGGGTAGCGGGTCACAGGGTAACTGGGTATAACGGGGTAGCGGGTAGACAGTAGTGGAGAAGCGGGGAAAGGGTAGCGGGTGGTATGGTAGTGGGTTGCAAAAGTCTAGGTCTTTTTTATATCGATTGAGGCAGTACGAAGTCTGTCAGGTCAGCTAGTTGTTTAATAAAAATTCTCAAATTTTCAAGGGACTTTACCAACAAAACCATGGATAAAAATAGATGAATAATCAACAAATATCTTTAAGGTGATTTCATACCTTCTCTCCATTGCTTCGGCTTCGGCGTTCACGGAAAGGTTTTTTTCAGTTATGAAATCAAAATGGAGTGATGAGAGAAACAGAGTGAATGTTATAATTATTGTTAACATTTTGTTAAAAGATGCAAGAAGTGCGAAAAATTATGTACCGATATAACAAAAAAAAAAAATACCGGAGCGGGTCATAATCCCCTTTGTCAAAATATTGTACGAGTGAAACACTGACTTGCAAAATATTGTTTTGTGAACTCCTGTTCGGCAAAATGCTATTTTGGGCTAGCAACCTCTCCACAGTAAAACACATGAAGTTATGAGAGAGATAGACAGAGCCTCGGATATGGTAACTAGACCTGGAACGACAACAGACTATGCTTCAAGAGTTTGTTCCTGGAATGTAAGAACTAAGAACACTCTACACTCCAGGTGCAACTCAAAAACTCGAATCTGTCCTCACGCATTATAAGGCAGACATTACTGCTATCCAGGAAATACGATGGATAGGATCAGAGACAGTGAAAAGATGCGGATTCGTTGTGTTAAATCCCCACCGATGATGCTGAGGAGTCTAGAAAGGAGGATTTTTACGACCTCCTGGATTTGTATGTCCACAGTACGAAGTCAAAATCATATTCGGAAATTTTAATACAAAAATCGGGAAGGAAGACATCTTTGGCGGATTAGTTGGAAGGCACAGCCTCCATGAAGTTACACAGATCACGGCTTCCGACTAATCGACTTTGCTGCAGCTCGTAATACGGTGATAAGTAGCACTATGTTTCCAAGACGAAAGATCTACATAGCAACTTAGCGATCTCCGGATTGCGGCGCAAGGCACGCATCCAACATCTTGAACGTGCGCACTCTGAGGAGCCAATGTCGACTCTGACCACTTTCTGGTAGTGGCTAAGTTGTGAGCTATAATACTAAACGACAAAAAAGCACGTGTGGCCCTGGCCCAAAGAAAGAAGTTCAACATCGGTTGCCCTAGCACTCCGGATACAGTGAGCAACTCTCCACCGTTCTCCCAAATAGCACAGACTTCAACACATAATAAAAGATGAATTCAACTCCAAAGGTTACTCACCCCCGAAAAAGAACCTGTTCATGCCATTTTAGTATTCAGAAATTTATTGACTTAAATTTATGAATTTGGTATCACTTAAGATGTATTCAAAAAATTTCTGAACACCTCTTGATCTAATTTGGGAGCTGACCCTTTTTTTCAGCTGTCATTGTTTCAATGCTGATATCCGGCATTTTCGTTTTTCATTATTCATTCTTATCTCATCGACACAAGTTCGCTATTAAAAAACGTTCACACCAATTCTCTCTACGTACTTGGAAAAATTATACATTCAATTTATATAAATTATACATTAAAGAAAACATTAAAGAAAAGAAAAGAAAAACAAAACAAAATTAAGCAAGAATCACGCAAGAAATAGTCGTTCGTGGATTCATCCAAAAAAAAAAAGCCATATTCAAAGGCATATCAACGCAGATCGCCACGATCAGGATATCCCACCCAAGTCGATTCGTCCCATCGTTGGTCGAACAGAACCCGTGGTATGATGATGACTGTGTGTTATTGGAAAGCGAGACGAAAAAAGCACGCTTGCAGATGCTGCAAAGGAAAACAAGAGCAGCGAGGGAAGAGTATCGAACAAAAAGGAGAAATGAGAAAAAGACCCTGCAAAGGTCATCCGAATTTTCTCAGCTCAAAGATCTAGAAGAGTCTTGGGCCAAGAACAACACCCAGCATTTCTTTAAAAGGTCGAAGCAATTAGCTTCTCGTTTCAGAACCGGGAGACAGGCTCTTCGAAACAGTGAAGGAAACTTAGTCACCGAAGCACAGGAAATTTTAGATGTTTTCAAGCAGCACTTCCAACATCTGCTGAACGCGCTAAATGTCGAGCGATCTAACAACGAAAGAGAAGTAAGACCCAGTCCCTGCTCTCAGCACAGAAGAGCCACCCAAAAAATAAAAAATAAATCAAGTCCGACGAGTCGGAGGGCAACACAATATCTGATATCAATACTGATCCAGCTGTGCCGCATTACTCTAAAGTCTAAATAATACGCATTGCAGTGTGCAAATGGGCAACAACTCATCCCAGTTGTTTCAAACATGCGCAGGGCTTAGACAAGGAGATACGTTGTCATGTGATTTCTTCAACATAGTTCTTGAGCAGATAGTGCGCATGGCAGGTGTGAGCACGGAAAACATCTTCAACAAATCTACTCAACTCTTAGGCTAGCGGACGACATTGACATCATCGGTCAATCCAAGAGAGCGCGATTAAAGAACAGGTGAAACTCGTCGTGAAGTGAAAGAGCACAAAACAAAGTACATGCTATCAGCAAACAAAGCTACATCTGTCCACCGCTTAGGACAAAACGTCACTGTTGGTAACAGCAATTTCGAGGTAGTTAACGAGTTCACCTACCTTGGAACAAACATCAATCCCACAAACGATACCTTTGTGGAGATCTGCTTCGGGTTGGCCAAACAACTGGGTTCAAAACTACCCACTCGAAAGACAAAGTGTCTGCTATACTAAACATTAATGTTACCAGTCCTACTCTACGGCGCCGAGTGCTGGGCGATAAGTAAAAAAAGGGAATTGGGGGGTTTTAGTTTAAGTTTGTAGCTGCGCGTGGCTTGATGGTTAGGTGCGTTCAGTACTAAGCTGAATGTCGTGGGTTCCGGTCCTACTCGTGCCCATAAAAACAATAGTTTTTATTTCATCTTTCACGGCTACTGCCTCTTGCGAAGGACTGACAAAACTTCCATGAGTATCAATCCGAAAGAAAAAGTGCTTCTCAACTTTGCCGTTCGGAATCGTTGTTAAATTGTTGGTCCCCTCAATTCTTCTCACGCACCCAGAGAATTGTTGATGAAAGTAAGCCACTTGGGCCTTGGCTCTTCAAGAGCTGTCGCGACACTCTTTTTATTTATTATGTTTTACAAAACTGACTGTCATACAAATTTTTGTATGTATTTTTGTATTCTTGGTGTTGCATTTCACACTTATACGATGTCGTGCGTTTTGGCTTATTTTCAGAAGCATTTATTTGCTCTTTGTTGCAGCAATATTAAATATAATAATAAAAGCTTTGAATGATAACATATACATAGGTCAAATACCTCGATTTAAGTTATTAACAAAACAAAACTGTGTCCCCCGTACTATAAGTCTATACACATTTACCCACCATAGTAACATAAACGATTTTCAGTGTTCGTATGCCTAACAACAATAATTTATTCTATTTTCTAAAACAAAAACAGTGAGAGTGTTAAACAAATGATTTTATTATTATTCATTCAGGTGCATTAATAAATACAAAAGAAAACAAATAAATGTTTGAGGAAATCATATTTGATTTTGAACAGGGTGTTTAACATTGGTTCATAATTTTTGTTGATGATTTGTATATTTTCTTGAACAAATATTAACAAATGTGGCTTAGATAAATGTGTGAACTTAATCAATATTTTATTTTAAAAAATATGTGTGCGACCCATGTGATCCACACGGCTTACTTCCCAGAGTAGAAAAATAAGTAGGTAAAAACATTAGTTGTTTTTTTTTTTTTGTTTTGTATAGTTGACAATTTACACGCACGTTGGTTTTCAAAGACAAATTCCACGAAATTGATGATATAAATTTGGTGGTACCAACTCGTGGACTCATGAACAACTACTTGGCACAGTAAAACACAGCTTATTATACTCCTGAATAGTTTTTGTATTAACGAAATAGTATTTCGGAACATTTATATGGCAAAACAGCGTTTGGTGGGTCAGCTAGTAGTTAAATATAGCCTTGGTCCTCAGTCCTGTGAAGTTAGCAAAATGATTGTTGAAAATTAAATAAAAAATGAGAGTTCCCGGTAGCAAACCAAGAGTTCTGGAGTTCCTCATACTTATTTTCAATAGTTCTGGCGAATTAAGGCTAAAATTCGAAAAAAAAGTTTTTTGTGCTAACTTCACGCAGCAAGGACTTTTTTCAGAAAATGAGTTCTGATGATGTATTTCAACTTTAAATCAAGAGTTCTAGAGTTCCTGATGAGATTTAGAAAGAGTTCCGCAAAATTGGAAAAGATAGGGTTACCTTAGGTTCTCATTGACTTAGAACAAAATTTTGAAAGATCCAAAAAAAAATCAAAATCAAGGAGTTATGATTAGAGTTCCCGGTAGACAACCAAAAGTTCTGAACATTTTATTAATAACTTTTTTTTTTCTAAAACTAATAATTCAAGAGTTCTCGCAAATTAAGGTGGCCATTAACTTAGAGCAAAATTTTGAAAAATCCAAAAAACATCAAAATCAAGGAGTTTGCTGTAAGTCAATGGAGACCTTAATTTGCGAGAACTCTTGAATTATTAGTTTTTGAAAAAAAAGTTATTAGTAAAATGTTTAGAACTTTTGATTGTCTACCGGGAACTCTAATCAGAACTCCTTGATTTTGATTTTTTTTTTGATTTTACAAAATTTTGTTCTAAGTCAATGAGAGAGATAGGTAACCCTATCTTTTCCAATGAAAAACATCATCAGAACTCATTTTCAGAAAAAGTCTTTGCTGCGTGAAGCTAGCACAAACAACTTTTTTTCGAATTTTAGCCTTAATTTGCGAGAACTATTGAAAATAAGTATGAGGAACTCTAGAACTCTTGGTTTGCTACCGGGAACTCTCATTTTGTATTTAATTTTCAACAATCATTTTGCTTACTTCACACGACTTTGGTCCTCCTGAATATTGTTATTATTGTTGTAATAATGCTATTGACGTTTGATGTAATATATTGATTATTAATAGTAAAAATGTGCACGACTGGGTCGTACGAACTTGCTCCTGCATGCAAAAACTAAATATTTATGATTACTTAAATTGCAAAGAGTAGTGTTAAAATAAGAGATACATTTTAAACAATTCTGATTACACTCTTACTTACAGCTTACACTTAACTCACAAAAAAATATCAGTATATAAAAATAATTAGAATTCATTAAGAAAATCAAAATTTGAAAATGTACCTCGTAAATACATTTAATTCCAAAAATTTAAATGCCAAGCAAATTCAAACCTTATTCTTGATTAATTGAATTTTTTTTTTTGAAAATCGTCGGAGCCGTTTTTTCTTAAATTAATTTTTATATGTAAAATTTTTCAAAAATGTCTTTAAATTTATTTGGGTATGCAGTCTTCAAGACCATGTAAATATACATATTATACTTCAATTTTAATTTTTAAAATTGTTCCTTTTATAAGATACAGAATTTAAACAAAATATTAAAAATATGTTTTTAAAATCTAAAACAAAATTTGAAATTTTTTTGAATACAAAATATTATTTGAACAATATATACGTACTTTCAAAAAAAAAAACTTACTTTCATTTTTCGAGAAAATCTAATAACAAAAAAAAACTGTTCTATGGGAGGTACCGTTTTGGACCAATACAAACATTTTTTTTACATAAAATACATGAACGTTTAAAAAAATTAAACTCGAGGAAGTTTAAAAAAAATCGTAGGAGCCGTTTTGAAGGAAATTGAAAGTTTTGGTTTTTGGCCAAAAAAGTCGTATGGTGGCTACCCTAAATATTGATCTTAAAACAAAAATAAAAAAAACTGGGATATGAGTTTTTGCTCAAACCTCAAATTTGAAGTCAATCGGACCAGTAGTTAAGGCTGTAGATGCCTGTAAACTTCCCGACAGACAGACAGACGGAATCGACTTTTTTCGACTTCTCTATCATCGTAATGTCATATCTCATCCTCATCTTAAATTTTTTTTTACAAAAAATATGTCGCAAGTAAAAAAGTTGATTTTAATTTACTCACCCGCAAATTTTGTTTTTAAATTCAGGAAACTGACAAATAGCATGAAGAGTTTTACGTCGGCACCTAGCTATTAAGCCTTATCCGACGTGTGACCATTCATACCGGTATCTATTTTGAGTGTTGATAATCACCCTTATTTACAATGTTTGAAATTCATTAATATCAAACATGATGCGTTTACGATCCCAAGACGCATTATTTAATATAATTTATTTCATTATGTACTTAAGTACCATTTCATTATTGCCATGTATTAACCATAATGGTAAATGTTTTTCTATATATGTAACTGGGATTGGAAACGCCTTCCCAGTTACCGAGAACGAATCTCTCGACAACCACAGCCCCTCTGAAACTCCCACTAGGGGGCCTACCGCGACTGTAGTTGCCATCCATAGGTCCTATGCTGCCTCATAGGCATTCTGGATGGGGCTTGCAACTACCCCAGAGTACCAGCTTATTCAGGTAGACATGGTAGTCTATCTATTGATTATTGTACTTTTGTGAATAAATTCACGTACACTTTTCCAATAGGAATTTTTCCAGCTTTCGTTCTTAACATGGATTAACAAGGATTCACTGGTGTCCTTGTCATGCAGTCTCTTGCCAGTTGTCAGGGCGGTTGAACAAGCTGGAAGACT
>CAKKXW010000001.1:47053207-47065921 GCA_920937365.1 Sphaerophoria rueppellii
AGTCAACATACAAACATCAGCTATTTGGTTGTTTGTTTGTTTTCAGTATGGAATATTTACAGTAGCCACGTACCACGCTACGTGACTCGCATGTAAACATTGTTTTGGTCCAAAAGTTTAAGTAGGAGTTCAGCCTTAAATATAATTTAGAAGAATGAACTGGAAATGAAATGAAATGAAAATAGAAAGACGTTTCAAAAAATTGATGTCTGCTGTCAGGTTTTTTGAATATCCAAACAAAATTTTCGAGTAAGTAGATTAAAATCAATGTTTTTTCCTATTAATAGTTATTTCTTTTTCTTTCAGAGTATCCTACTGCACATTCAGTGCATCGCACCATGCACCGATGACATTTATAAGGTATGACTTTTGTTTGTTTGTTGGTTTATCGACTACAAACATACAACTGACAAACAACCAAAAGTCTTACTTTATATATTAGTATAGATGAACTATTCAACACAAAAAAATTGTTCAATTTGATTTAGTAGTTCCTGAGATCAGCACGTTCAAACAAACAACAGAAATCTTCAAAAATGAATGTTTTTTGCCATTTTTTCCACATTTTTCACTGACGCGTCGCTCCTATGGTCACAGCTTAATGTTAAGAATTATACCATTTCGAACCAGTAGTTCCAGAGATTAGATTACCGCGTTCAAAAGAACAAACTCTTCAGCTTTATATATTGGTATAGTTTAGATAAATGTTTCAATGAAAAAACAAAATCATCATCATTGATTTTTAAGCGTTAGAGGAATAAAATAAACATATAAATAGAGTGGTGCAACAGCTCTTGAAGACCTAAGATCTTTGAGTGCGTGTGAAGAATTGAGGGGACCTACAATTTAACGCCTATCAGATTTTAATTTTTATTTTTTAACTGTAGGGGACTTTTAATGTTTGTTATCCTAACAAAAATTAAAAATATAATCGAATTCACAATATTTTTGACGGGAACACATCAAATAAAATTAACATAAAATTATTTAATGTTTTTTTTTTTAACGAACGAATAGCCTGTTTTTATTAATGAAGCTGTAATAAATTAAACAAATTGAAAACATCGATCATAGATTTAGTATTTGTTTAGTTTTCAGTTGTAATTTTTTACGATTTTTTTACCTATTACCATAAGACATAACACATAACATAGAATGAACATAAATGTTATTGTTAACACAAATGTTGTTAAGGTAATTTATCATTAATTAACATAAAAACGTGCTTGTCATAAACCCACTTCAAATTCGTTGGGATTTGGTTAAAAATACAAAATTTATATTTATTTCTTAACGTTTTAACTTTCTGCGTCATCAATGTAGGTACCTACATATGTAATAAATGTCACATTTAATAAATGTCTTCATTAGCAATTCCATTAAACCTGACTTGACTCATACATAATGATGGATGTAAGTTGCAGCGAATATTTGTTATTGTAATTTATTCTGTTTATCTAAATGCCTTACACTCATTACACACTATAATTGCTATAAATATTAGGCTAGATCTTGCTTGACTAAGTTGTTATAGCAATTGTTTTTATACATCAAATATGTTAAACATAAATTCTAGGACTTTGCAAGCAGTTTTCCAGTCTAACGTTCTAATAATTAATTTATTCGAGTTGATTGATTTCCTTATGTGGTGTTGCTGTAACAAAAGCGCAACTCTACATTTTTTTTCAAAAATGTTTAACTTCCCAGAGGAAGTTATTGTAATGGGGCCGATTTTGTGAATCTCCAAATTTTGCAGATCTCCATGCTTCGAGGTCACTAGAATCTGAAGACACACCCCTGGCCCCTGGCCGGTGGATGAGAAAGAGGTGGAGTAAGTCGCGGGCAACTGCTAGTTATCAATAATCTGACATACTAAATTATTTAAAAACGCTGAGAAAATTACTTACACAAATGCTTTTTCTTCAAAACAACTTTTCAGGGAGTCCTAATCTAGTTTTTTTCATTGGAAAAAATGGTAAAATTATTAAATTACATCAATTTTCCTCAAAAGTGTTCGGTAGCTGGGGATGACTGGTAACAAGTTCCACTACCCTATTTTGTTATTTTAAGTTGCTTAGGCATGCAAATGCACGTACTTACTCCTAAGTACACAATATCACTTAAAATAAAAAAAATAAATAGAGTGGCGCGACAGCTCTTGAAGAGCCAAGGCCTAAGTGGCTTGAAGAATTGTGGGGACCTACAATTTAACGCCGATTCCGAACGGCAAAGTTGAGAAGTACTTTTTCATGACGGATTGATAAGCTATTGGAAGTTCAGTCAGTCAGTTCTTCGCAAGAAGCAGTGCCCGTGAAAGATGAAATAAAAACTATGGGCACGAGTAGGACTCGAACCCACGACATTCTGCTTAGCAGCCAACGCACCTAACCACTAAGCTACGGACATTACTTAAAATTTGAACACAAAAAATCACAAACAGGTCCACATGCCCCGATTGTTCGAACTGATTAAAGAAAGATTAAAAAAAAAAACAAGGACAATTGATTGTAACGCCCAAGTATGTTTATCTAACTCTAAAGGATACGTAGAAAAAAATAGAGTCAGGACCCAAACATTTCAGAAAATGGAAGAGAACAGTGAAAACAATGTTATAGAAGTTCTAACTCTAACAAAGTTCTAAATCGAAGTTCTAACGCGTTAGAACTCGAAGAAGAATTGATTTAGAACTCAAATGCGTTCTAAACTTAAATAAGTTCTAAAATTTCACTAAACTGAGTTTTAATGGCTAGAACTTTGTCAAGAAACTGGGCGTTAAAAAGCAATTCAAAGAAAAAAAAACTTACTATTGATTATTGAAAAATCACTTCTTCCCAAATTTGAAGTCCACGTACAGGGTAAGGGTTGTTAAAAACGGAAAAATTGTTGAAACGAATATGTGTCATATTCTTCTGTAAACAAATTCTAGACTAGTATTTGTGTTATATTATTCTATAAACAAATTTAATACTTGTCTCTTGGCAAATTGATAATCTAATATACCTAGAGATTAATTTTAATCGAGCTTAGTTCAAAGATTATCATCAGTATACTGTCTTCTTATCAAAATTTGTTTCAACAACTTAAGAATTCTTGTACATTCATATCTACATACATATAGACTCTTTGTTATTTGCCTTCTCAGGTAAGTCTTCACATATTCCTGAGAGAAATACGAGAATTATTTTTAACTCCATTTAACCATTTGAGTATGCTAACTAAAACAAAAACACGCTTATCGTTACATAACACGTATATTACGAACCATATTAACCACAACAACATTAACAACATTTAAATGAATACTGTCTACCTGACTTGACCCAAAATAACCTCATACATGAAGTAAATTAGTCACAGTGACGCAAAATCTCGAGTGGGTTTTAAAAATAAGATCAAACCATGACGTATGAGAAATAAAATAAAATTCCACAGTTTAAATGATTCTCATAACTTTTGCTGACCGAGCCTTTTATTGCAAAAATATTCAAAAGGATAAGAAGAACGTTTAAACTGTAACACATTCAAATAAATAAGACAAGTCAATTTTTAAATTACATCACCAGAATAAATATGATCGTTTTGAGGCTCACAAATGAAAATAGTACGCATACGCCCCAGCGAACCAAATCACCCAATGTGTACTATTAATTTCTTACAAATCATTTTAGAAACTCGAGCACCAACACACTATTAAATTCATATTAATGTCATCAAAAATATTTAGAATGATTTATTGAAATTCAATAGTTTGACCACGAATTATGTAAATTACTTCAGATGATTCCCAAAGCAAGTTTTAAATTACCGTCAAATTTGTTGTATTCAAACTGATGATAATGAAAATGATAATGGTAATGTCACTTTGCACGTAATTTTTGAATTTTTGAATGGTCATGTGAATTCAAATTAGCTTTTGTGTTCGGGAACTAACGAAATTGCCATGTAAAGCACAATGCACTGAATAACGTTGTAGAAAAGGCTGAGAACTTATTTTGAAACTTTGAAAGGTAAAACAGAATTAAACTTCATCTGAACACATCAAATCATCAAAAGCCCTTATGTTAAAACAAAGAATACAAATATTTACCGTTATAATTAACATCAAACAGGTCAAGAAATAAGCAAAGCGTGGATTGGATTTTTTATTGCTCCTCTTTTCCGTTAAAACTATTAAACCGCGACGGTTGTTTGAAACTATCAAAATTAAAATTGGTTAAAATTGCAGAAAACCGAACAAAAATTGCAAGTACTTTTTCAGAAGGTTCAAAAACTTTATGTGTGCTACAAGGCGAACGATTCAAAACGGAATGAGATCGCAGAGCTAAGCGCGTTGTGAATATGAAATCAGTTCGAACGGACGATCGAACTGACAATCGTAATATAAGTGTAGGAGGCCAACACCAGCACTGAACACTCAACCAGGGCTAGTTAGACAGTGCGAATGACGAGGGTTGTGATAATTATCATAAATTCGATAAAACTGACGATCGAACGATGATAAAAGATATCCCCTTTCAACACACCACAGTAGGAAACACCACCGAACCGACCATCATCGATCGTCGCAGTCCGTCGACGTTGTCGTTGTCGTTAGACGTTGCGGTCTATCGGATTTGTATCTCTATTAGACTTGGACGGATCGAACTCAATCGACGCTACACGACGTACTAGACATAAACAGCCAACAGCAGTTCGCTTCACAAAGAACCCTAGATCAGTGCTATAATCGATTGTAATCGTCGGAACATAGATAGAAATATAGACGTTTTGTTTTAGTGACAACAAAAATGAACTGAGAGAGATACATACTTTCCAATCACAAAAGCAACCAAAACCAAAAGTTGTTGAGTGTATAGGGGCACATTTCTTGAAATACCTAAAATTGATAAGAAATGTTTATTTTTTTCTGTTTTTGTCATTGTTTAACGCAGATGTTCAAATCTGATTGACAGTTATTTGATATTCGACAACATCAAAAACAAAAAAAGACTATCTATCATTTTACTCGAGAACTCTGAAAGAGTAGTGTTATGCTTTTGAATATTGTGACGATTTTTGATTTTGATTTTTGCTTAGTTACAGAGAAACATAATTTTTACTGCTTTTTGGAATAAGGTTTTCTTTTAGAGAGCGGCGAGTTCTAGTGATTCATATTTTAAGTGATATCAGAAATAAGTCACTGGATTTCATTTTTACGTTTATTTTTCGTATGCAATTATTTAAAATAAATAATATGAATGTAGGAAAATATTTCAAGTTAATATAAGAAGCAATTTTCCCTCCATGGGGTAAGCCTTGACGTGGCGGAGCGGCTTACGGTAACTACTACTATGAAGTTTACAGCTATGCGATCACGAAACTTGTTTTCGCAGTCCCTTCTGTCGACCTGTGACTTCCCGACTACGTAGAAAAGCATTTAGTTGCGAAGCAACAACAGGCCTCGGAAATGGACAGACAAACTGATATTTGAAAACACCGCCGTTAGACAGGAGCCTTTCATTGGAAACGATGATAGTCAACAATTCCGTGATACCGACCTAGAAAAAGTAAAACCGGCAATATCACGACGAGCTAGATAGGAGCATGCACCAAATCATCTGTAAGATATGGTCAGAGGAATGCATGTCCGATGAATGGAACCTCAGCATTGTATGCCCGATCCTGAAAAAGGGAAATCCTCTAAACTGCGCCAACTACAAAGGAATCAGTCTCTTTAACATGCATTGCCTACAAGATCCTCTCTGCCTTAATATGTGAACGTCTGAAGCCTTCCGTTAACAATCTGATTGGTCCTTATCAATGTGGACTTCAGGCCAGGATAGTCTACCATCGACCAAATTTTCACAGTGCAGCAGATCTTGGAAAGGACCTATGAACTTCAAACCGATACCCTCTACCTTTTCATCGATTTTAAGGCCACGTATGACAGCAGCTACAGACACGAACTGTATAAAGCTATGTCTAGTTTTGTCATCCCTGTCAAGCTTGTTCGCTTGTGCAAAATGACGATGGAGAACTCATGCTGCTCCATCAAGGTTGGCAACGAGCTTACGGAATCTTTCGACATCAAAAAAGGATTCAGACGAGGCGATGCACTGCCGAGCGATTACTTTAACTTCGTTCTTGAGAAGATAGTGCAGAACTCCACCGTCAACACCAGAGGCACTATCTTCCAAAAATCTGTTCAACTTCTCGCGTACGCCGATGATATTGATATAATGGGAAGAACACAGCGTGATATCAATGGCGCCTTTGTGAGAATTGAGACAGAAGCGGCAAAAATGGGTCTAGCGGTAAATGAGGGAAAATCGAAGTATATGCTGTCTTCGAGGAAGGACACCAAACACCGACGGCTCGGACAGAACATCACAATAGACACATACAACTTCGAGGTAGTAAAGGAATTTGTCTACCAAGGCTCCGCTATAAACACGGGTAGTAAAACCAGCGCCGAGATCAGACGAAGAATAATACCTCTTGCTAATAGCTGTTTCTTTGGGCTACGAAAGCAATTGAGTGGAAAAGTGCTCTCTCGAGCAACTGAGGTAAAATTGTACAACACCTTCTTCATCCCAGTCCTGCTGAATAGTGCAGAAGCATGGGACCTTGACAAAATCGGATGAAAATGTCTTAGTCTGTTTCGAGAGGAAAGTTCTTCGGGTCATATTTGGCCCCGTGTGCATTGAAGGGGAATGGCGTAGAAGATCTAAAATGGCCAATGTCCAGAGTCTCAGTGACTGTCATTTAGAGCGGATGGACACAAATACACAAGCCCGGAAAGCATTCGACACTATTCCCGAGGGAGGAGGAGAGGAAGACCGCGAATCAGGTGGCGCACTCAAGTGGAAGAGGACCTCAATCAACTTGGAGTGCAAAACTGGAGACAGCTAGCAAGGGACCGAGCTGGCTGGCGGAGACTGTTGATTGAGACCCAAGTCCACAACGGGCTGTAGCGCCACCTTAAGTATGCTAGTAAGTAGGTACGTAAGAAGCGATTTACTTACGTATAAGTCAGTGCCATTAACGGTGGTGGCGTATTAATAGGGTAAACTGCACTATTCATCTTTCTGGATTTATAAAATACTTAAGCCTTTTTTAAACAGAAAGCATAGCAACGAATACACTCTAGAATCTAGATTATGCCATTTAATAGGTATAATTATTCACGCTGGCAAATACTTTATTAAGAGAACGTCTGAGATGGTGCTTTCAATATAATGAAAACCAATACAAATGATCTGACGCTTAACGCTCTTTCAGCTTAAAAACCTTAATTACCTTGTCCAGGTCAATATTTAGATGATAAAAACGTATTCTTATCGTTGGTTTTGCCACTGAAGTTGCGGCTGCATATCTGGCCAGAATTAATGGTATTAAGATAAAGATGCGATTTCGTATAGAACTTTTGTAACTACAAGGTTTGCAGTCCCAGAGATCCAATTACTTGACAAAGAGTCTTATCAACATAAATATTAATTCTAACCAAATAAATGTGTTATTGATTAAAAGTATTTAACTGTGAAAAAAATGTCCTTGACATGACTTAATTTTTATTAACGTCGTAGAAGATAATACAGTTTTAAAATAAGTTCGAAACAAAATTCCCACGCCCACTAGACAAGACGCTATACTGGCCGGTCGGCGAGGAGGAGACAGACGAAGTCGCGGGCAACATGTAGTGTATACCAAAGTCGACATATCAATAACAAGGTATTGCTATTCTAATAATTTCGGTTATTCACTACCGCAACTGTTAATGGCCTAATGATGTTTACGATAACTTTTCACCTTTGATGGGGACAGTCAAAAACTGGTTTTACGAGTTTCAACGTCATCGCAAGTCGGTTCTCAATAAACCACGTTCCGAAAACGGCTTCTTCGCAGGATATAGGACAAAAGTCCACGCCTTGTATCTGCAGACTGCTGCCATTGAAGGTGCGCGATAAGTGCCACGTTTGTTCACTCCAGACAACTAGCAAAACCGTGAGACCATTTCGTAGCAGTGTTTGGCGCTGTTGAAGTGCAATGCAAAGAAAGAGTAAAAAAAGAGAGGCCTTCCAGTCCCATCGAACTGCTGATATCATATTCTCCAGATTTGGCCCGTGTAGGGGGCTTCACGATATTCGATAAAAATATCGGTATCGTATCGTATCGTATCGAAAGTCGATACGATAATCGACACGATATCCAGTACCTGCGATACCGATATCGATACGATAAATATGTTTATAAAATTGTCGATATTATCGTATCGCCGATAAGCACTGGCCGATAATTATCGAATATATCGTATCGACTGAAAGAATTCTATTTTCGACACTGCGTGCGCAAAATTCGAATTTTCTTTCAATAGCATTTACTAATAGTAGTTTACTTGCAGTAATAAACATACTTGATTGTTTTTTTTTACGCTTTCGCTCGTGCTTTCATTGTCGATCGTCTTTTGTAAGAACCCGATGAACATCGACACTAGAACGAAACGCGGCATTTGTTTTCGAGACATGTTAGTAACCGGTTGATTATCATTTCATATAAAAGGTGGTTGAAAGGTTGTCTTTATCTATAGTCATACATATATAAATGCACCTATAAAAATTAAGTCTGTTAGGGGTTGGAATATCAAGCCTAAACCAGAAAAACCAATTACGCGAAAAGGTACATCGTTCTATATTTTTCTCTTAGAACGGTGATGGGATTGTGAGCTTTCAGCAAATTTCAATTTAAAATTGGGGGTTCGCATAGTCTATAATCAAATAAAATAAATTTTGAATAGCTTGCGTTTCACTTTTTACCTCGCTTTAATAGTAATGAACATTTTTTTCTTATTTCGATATTTTATCGAGTATCGTATCGGTATCGTATCGAATTCGACAACGATACGATAATTTTGTCTTAAAATTATCGCCGAAATCGATGCGATAGTGTAGTGTCCGTAGCTTAGTGGTTAGGTGCGTTGGCTGCTAAGCAGAACGTCGTGAGTTCGAATCCTACTCGGGCCCAAAGTTTTTGTTTCATCTTTCACGGACACTGCCTCTTGCGAAGAACTGACAAAACTTCCAAGAGTATCACTGTCATGAAAAAGTGCTTCTCAACTTTGCCGTTCGGAATCAGCGTAAAATTGTAGGTCCCCTCAATTCTTCACACGCACCTAGAGAATTGTTGATGAGAGTAAGCCACTTAGGCCTTGGCTCTTCAAGAGCTGTCGCGCCACCCAATTTAAATCGATGCGATACGATAAAATAATTTGTTATTCGATACGATACCGATACAATCGAGAAATATCGGTATCGTATCGTATCGTGAAGCCCTAGCGCCCGTGTGACTTATGTTTGTTCTCTTACTTGAAAAAGTCACTCGCCCGGACAGAAATTTCAGTCGAATGACGAGGTCATAGTAGCAACGGAGTTCTACTCTGCAGACCTCGCGAAAATATATTTTTCAGACAGGTAAAACGAGTTGGAACATCGCTGGGTCAAGAACATCAGGTTAAAAGGAGACCATATTGAAAAATGAATGGCCGCTTTTCCAAAACTATTGTTTATTATTATTATTGAAAAAATCTTAACACCATTTTTTAGTTTCGACTTAAACAGATTTCAGTGCCTTCTAGTTAAACAACCAACTTCTCTTTCTCTTAACAAAAATAGAACAAACATTACTGAACTTTATTTTTCCAGAAAAATCAAACTGTTAATTGTTAACTGTTTGGTAGCTTTTTAACTCTATTTTGTTTTCGTGGAGTATGTGTTTGTTCTTGCATTTCATAACAACTGTTCATTAGAAGAAATAAAAGGTTTACTAAATTCTTATATTCATTTATTTTGTTTCCAATAGACGGGGAGCTCCCATACAAGAAAGTTCCGTCATAGCACGAGCTAAAATGTTTAATAAAAAATATGTTATAAAACCAAGACAAATCAGATTCGCTTGGTCTGTGTGAATTTAGCAAGCCGGGAAAGCCGCGCAAACTTTCTTGAATGCGGTGAATGACAATAAGGACAGACGCGTCCCTATGTTAGATGTATAAATACCTTGGTTTGCTTGCTTCCAAGCTACCGAAAGTATCACGCAAACCAATTTTTATCATAAACTAAACCACAGTATTTTGTTATGAACTAAAGTCCAAGAAGGTCCAACCGCGAACTGTACGAGCTGTACCAAGATGTTGATGTAATCCAGAAGGGATCCTGACGTTATCTCGAATACAAAAATCTCGAACGCACAATAGCCGTGTGTTTTTCACTACTCAATAGCCAGCACAGTAATCAAGTGCGAAAAAAAAACTCCAGGCTCCAGCTTACTTTATGTGTCAAATTCAATTTGTGTGGCAATTGTTACATAAAACGTCGCAAAATGGACATGAGGGTCAGTTAAGGTTAGGTTAGGTTAGGTTACGTGATAAGAGTTGTGCACAGCGTGAACCGTTGTATGCACAGGGGCCTACTGGTCCATTGTGATCTCCTATGATCTCCTATAAAAAAAAAAAGGTTAGCATCGATGCTCTTCAAAATTGCCGATTAACGTAGACTGGTTTGTTAACGAACCAGCCTGTGCTATTTATAAATTTCCTCATGTTTGCCATTGAGACCTCTGCTAGATCATCCAGTTCCCCAACAAAGCTGTTAACGAAATGACGGAGTCGGTTAGTTTGGAGGTTCGGACAGTCACAGAGCAGGTGTTATGGTTTCTATTTCCTCCTCATCCTGACAGCTCTTACAGAAATCAGGTGCAAAAGCCACTATTTTGTTGGCCATTGTGCCAATGGCGCAATGACCCGTTTGTACACCTATCAGGATTTTAATGTTCCTTTTACTCAGCGAAAGAATATACCGAGTTTCCTTTTCATTAATGTTAGGGCATAAACTTCTAGAGACTACGCAATCATCCCTTGATTTCCAGGAGTTATTGATTTTCTCTTTTGATTTAAGGTCTATCTTCATCTTGCATACCCCAATCGAGACGAGTGGTCCCCTATCTGAATGGTCGCTACTACTTGTATCTGCTTCTGACCCTTTCCTGACTAGCTCATCTACTATTCCGTTACCTTCTAGATTGTTGTGTCCAGCAACCCAGTAGAGCTTAACCTGGTTAGTGCGGCACATTCTATTTAATTCCTGCCTACAGCTTAAAACTGCCTTTGATCTTATGGTCTCACTGGCTAAGGCTTTGATAGCAGCCTGGCTGTCCATGGAAAAAATAATCTCCGAGGTGGTTAGCTTTTCATGATGTGCCATTTCAGCTGCTTTTTCAATGGCATAGATCTGGGCCTGAAAGACACTACAGTCAGCTTTGAGTTTATACGCCTCTCTGATGTTGAGAGATTGGCATAACACTCCAGCACCTGTTCCTGATTCCATTTTTAACCCGTCTGTTTACTAATAAGTGAAATGGGATCCCAAACCTGTCTTTTTGGTATGCAAATAGAAAAATTCCTATCAAAATCTAGTAGCGGGAGAATGTAATCGGTGGTCTCCATCAGCCCTGGAATTGTGTCATATCTTTGTAAGATTGACCCGTGTTTATAAGTGCTGTGCTTCCAAAAACTCAGTTCTTTAAACGATAGCTTGATTTTTCCACCGCTTTCCACCATACAATAGAGCCATAAGTAAGAATGGGTCTGACAATCGCTGTACATCCATTGGATGACTTGCGGTGGTATGTTACCAACGTACACCGAAGGTCCTTTTGCATGTATAGAATGCACTTACTACTACAAGGATTACTACTAGAAATTTAGCTTCCCTAGAAAGTTTCAGAGGAATACCATTTAGTTTAGAAGGATTGAAGCTTGAAGGCCTCCAGTTTCCGTTTTTCCGTGAACATAACTAGCTCTGTCTTGTTAGGGTTGACCCCGAGACCGTTCTTAGTTGTCCAAGAAGATAAATCATTTATTGCGTTTTCCATAATGTTTTCGATGATGGTAAGGAATGGCATCAGGCAAGTGGCAAAACCACTATGTCATCTGCATATGCTACAATTGTTATGCCCTTATCTTTAAACTTTGTATGAGAATTTTGTTGAATACGAGGATCCAGAGCAGGAGTGAGATGACCCCTCCCTGTGGTGTGCCTCTAGTAATTGTTTTCTCAATAGTGCTGACTACCAATTGAGAGTTGATAATTCTGCCATTTAATATGGTGAAGATCCAATCGACAATGACAGATTCAGTGGCGTAGATAGGGGGGGATCAGGGGGATATATCCCCCCCCCATTGGGATGGATAATTGTTCAAGATAACCAGTTCCAAATGAGTTAAAGAAACGCACTCTGTCAGTAGTAACTACTAACAGAATTCCTAGAGGCATTGTCAAATGTATATTCTATACCTACATTCCGTGGAGAAACAGCAAAATTTCTCTTTTTATATCGATTTTTAAAAAACTTTTATTTTAGGCCTCTTACCAATTGATAACAAGTAAATGTGCAAGAAAACGAGCTTCCTCCCAGCTTTCCATTACAAAAAAATTAAAATTATTAAAATTTCTTCGCATCGTGTGACACATTGTTAAGTTGGTATAAGAAACCGCCGTAAACATGCAGCACATTCATCCACACAAACAAATGTCACACAACTGCGGTGTAGTTAACCAGAATCTTAACGGTAGCGATAACTCACATCATTTATTTAGACCAGAAAGAAAAATGCGCTATTACTCATTACATAAAGCATGTCTAACAAAAACGGAAGATTTATTGACATATGTTTTCATACTT
>CAKKXW010000001.1:47084370-47097278 GCA_920937365.1 Sphaerophoria rueppellii
AGATACAGAATTTTGAAAAAAAAGTTAAAAATATTTTTTAAAAATCCAAAAAATAATTTGAAATTTTTTTGAAAACAAAATATTATTTGAACAATATATACGTACTTTCGAAAAAAAACGTACGCTGATCGGACTTTCAGTTTTCGAGAAAATCTAATAACAAAAAAACGGTTCTATGGGAGATACCGTTTTGGAGCAATAGAAAATTTTTTTTTTTACATAAAACACATGAATGTTTAAAAAAATTTAACTCGAGGAAGTTTAAAAAAAATAGTTCGGGCCGTTTTTGTGAAAAAAAAAGTTTTGGTTTTTAGGCCAAAAAAATCGTATGGTGGTTACCCTAAATTTTGATCTTAAAACAAAAATAAAAAAAATTGGGATATGACTTCTTGCTCAAACCTCTAATTTTCAAATTTGAAGTCAATCGGACCAGTAGTTAGGCCTATAGATGCCTGTAAACTTTCCGACAGACAGACAGACGGAATCGCCGGACCCACTTTTTTCGACTTCTCTATCATCGTAATATCATATCTCATCCTCATCTCAAATTTTTTTTTTTTACGAATTCAATACTTGCCATATATTCCATATGTCGCAAGTAAAAATGTCAATTAATTAATTTAATCGAAGATTTTAGTATCGATGTCGGGTTTATATTCTACGTATGTGTTTCCTCTGAGGCACGATCATACAATTCGGTGACTTTCTTCAGGTATAACTATTGTTCATTCGCTCTACATCATCCAGCCGTCTAAGTCGTTGAACCTTAACTTATTCAGCTGGATATGTGTTAATAGTTAAATCTCATGTACCATCCATCTTTTTGAGCCTCCATGTCAAGACTCATCAACTTACGTGGATTCTTCTAGACATGTACATATGTCAATTGTATCGGCACGGCGTATTATAGTTGTTGGATAGACTTTTGACAGAATGTGTTTCTGGTGTTGACGAATCAATTTGGCACACTTTTTTCTAGTATATATTAAAACCATTGCAAGAAATTAAACAGCGTGGATATTCTTTCGTCAGCTTAATCAAATGGACGAGTTTTTAGGAGGCACACTGATAAGAAAATACCAGGCTGGACTGGTTAGGAATGGTTTAAGACATTCACAAAGTTCTTCATAGGTACAAAAACTAGAGTGTTTGTAGGTGATGTTTAGCTTATAGGTATAATTGGTGTAGGGGGATTTCCTTTTATAAGACCGAGCACACTGTTAGGTAAGGTTTAGGTTAAAGTAGCGGCGGATACAGAGTCCGCACACTTAGGCCAAAAGAACAGGCCCATTGTGATACCACATGAATTTAGAGAATTACTTCTTACTAGTCGAACCATTTTGAGCTTTTTATAAAGCGAAGAAGATAATTGATATCCTTGTTAGCTAGTTCATTGGGATTATCGTAAAAATATTCTCCAAGATGAAGTTTGTGTTTTAGTCAAAGAGCAGGGCATGTAGAAAGAAGGTGAGAAATTGTTTCTTCTTCTTCATCCATACAGCTCCTGCAGAAGTCATCTGAGGCTACACCAAGTCGTATTGTGTGCCTGCCTATAAGACAGTGTCCCGAAAGGACACCTATTAGGGAGCTAATTTGACAGGACACCTATTAGGGAGCTAATTTGAGATCTGCTTTGAGATAACAAGTCCTTAGAGCGCTTTAGGTCAAATGACGGCCATATGAGCATTGTGGCTGCGCACGTAGGTAAATTGTACCACTTAGACCTTGTTATCGTGAAGGCTGTTTCTTTTAGCAAAAGTTTGCATGTAGCTATGGTATACCAATATTTCCCTTTCAGGTGAGATAGGTATGACGGTTCCATTTCGATCGAGTTCTTCGGCTCTGAAATTTCCCGTGATGTCTCTGTGGCCCGGCACCCAGCAGAGGTGAATATTAAATTGCTGTGATCGA
The DNA here is from genome assembly GCA_920937365.1 of Sphaerophoria rueppellii. NCBI lineage: Eukaryota > Metazoa > Arthropoda > Insecta > Diptera > Syrphidae > Sphaerophoria > Sphaerophoria rueppellii. The sequence continues at coordinate 47,086,282 of CAKKXW010000001.1, forward strand.
CATTCGAGGGCTGTTTAAGAGTTGGTTGACACACCGTCGAGAGAATAAATAGCAGCCTGACTGTCAGAGAAGAAGCGGATATCAGAAGTTGAGGAACCTCTTTGATCGCTAAAATTTCCGCTGAGAGGCTTAGATTAAGCTTTTCTGAGAACACAGCACTACCAACTCAATCATTTGTCATGGATCTGTATAAAAATGAATGCCTTTGCCATCCAGGAGTTTTTTGTCTTCCCATTCATCTCTGGATGGAATGGATACATGGAAGTTTTTCCAAAATTGGGGTTTTGGAATAGTGTAGTCTATGTACTTACTTTGCAATAGAACCGAAGAAGTTCAAAATGATGGAATGTCCCACATTATTGTTGGTCCACTGGGATGAGGCGTTGATTCTTATAGCTGTACTCGCTGCCACTCTTGTTTGCTGAAGATATCGAGGGGTGTCAGATGGAGGAGAGTGTCTAACACTGCTGAGGGTGTGGTTCTCAAATGCCCCGCATATGCAAAGACATGCAGTGCGTTGGACTCTGCTGAGTTTGTTGCAGTAGGTGACTTTCTCCAGTACATTCCACCATACTGCAACCCCGTACAGTCCACCATACTGCAATCCGTATTGGTCGGATGACTGATGTATATAGCCAATAGGTTATACGAGATTGAAAACCCCATTTGCTTCCTATGGCTTCCTTGCAAGAGAAAAGAGCTTCTGTATAGCTTTCTTAAACTCTTACCTGAAGATTAGGTTTCCAACTTAATTTTTTGTTTAATATCAGCCCAAGATATTTGCCTTCATTGGTTAAAATTAGAGGTACACCTTTTATTCGAGGAGGTACAATTACTGGGATTTTGTATTTCCGTGTGAAAAGGACGAGGACTGTTTTTTGATTAGCACACTGTACCATGGTTCCATTAATTGAAAATGCTTTCTTGAACAAAAGCATCTGCTGTCCCTTTGTATAATCTAGTAACTAATGTTTGATTCGTGGTCTTTGTGAAATGATTCTGCATATTTTATAATCAGAAAATGGCCTTTCTATATCTCCAGACCCACAATCAGATTTTGAAATAATAACCCTATCATGATCTCCACAGTTCTCGGTTCGCAGGTTAGAACTTCTGGTGCGAATTGTTAAGAATGAAAATATTGCCTTGCTCCAAATTAAGATCATTTTCGTGGTAATAGTCTAAATTTTCGTCTATTCTTCTCTTCATTTGTATGCATATTCACATACATATGTTATGAATGTTATATTTATGTCGTTTTCCATTGGACGTCCAGAAGCATTCGGAAGAATCCAGAAATCATCTGAAACCGTTCCATTGGACCGACTTTGACAGACGGAATACTTCTAAGAAGTGCAGAAATCTTCTGTTTTGAAAACAGAATCGACCGAAGAATGACACATACATCATAACGCCTTCCATTGATGGTAGAAGAAGAAACGTCAAAGAAAGACCAATGAAAAACGACGTTAATTTTTAAATGAAAATACATGCAGTGCTTGAATTGATTATTTAGAACACTTGGTTTAAAATTAAAAGCAAATCTAAAGCAAATTTTTCTTTCTAGGCTACTGATGAGATATCCGGTTCTGTTACATTCAGTGTTCCCGAAAGGACTGTCACTACTTTCACCTTTGATTCAACGGATGATGACAGAACGAGAGGAAAGCGACATTTTCACCGGTAAGACGAAATAACATTAAAAAAATAATTGACGGACGCAGCTTTACTGCAGTGTTAAATAACACTAAAACAAATTACAACAAAATGAACCAACCAATGTCAAAAACTTTCAATAATCTAACCCTCTGTGTGTACAACAAAACCGTTGTCACACAAAGATAGGAAATTAGAAAAAAAAATGAAAGCGGAACAAGATAGCATTACTTTGAGGAGCTTGTAAAAATGCAGTCTATTCATTGCAAATTGATAAACAATAAAAAGTCTGCAATGGGAAACCGAAACACCAGTGGAGTTGTTAGCGCAGTGCGTAGTACATTGGATTCCCAACTGGCTGGTCCTAGGTTCAAATCCCAAATGTGAACTCAAAAAGTTTTTCGATTTAAATGAAAAGAACAACTAGACAGCACCATTAATAAAGGAGGGATGATCGGCTTGGCACCCGTGAAATAGCTATAACTCCAGCCAAATAAAGGAATTGACGGAAAAAGCCATTGGTGGAAGCACCACTAGGTTGCTATCTTTGTACAAAACACATAAATGAAATTGACGGACGCAGCTTAACTGCAGTGTTAACACAAAAACAAATTACATTAAAAAAAAATATTTAAGAAAACCGTCAATAACAAAATTAGAGAAATAGAACTTTTTACATATGTATGTATATACGTACATCTACGTTCCCGAAACCCCTTTAAAAATCTCAATTATGCAATTTAATTGTTATAAAACTTAATTTACAATTTTTCTCTTATGTAAATATTTTAGCAAAGCGTGTTTTTGTTGAGAACAAAATGTAATTCCAATAGCATTATAGGAATTTTATTTGGTTAATCTTACTAGGCAATTTTGTATGGTAATAAATTTGAATACTCTTTTCTGAATCTTTGTTTATATTCACTTCACCCTTAACTAATGTAAGAAAAAATATAAATTCAAAACATGTGATTTTCAACTTTTTTTTGTAGTCATTATTTTGTTAATGTATACAGAAAATGATAAGAGTAGCGGTCATTAACTCTATCAAAAATGCATGGCTTAAAATTACCCATTTGACACGACTTACTTTATTTGTTATTGATATTTCCAACAAAATAAGATTAAGGTGAGCTCAATTGCCTAGTTTCGAGTAATTGTATTCGATTGATATTAGTTGAATAGGCCTTTTGGAGTCTGGATTTTGTAATGAAGTTTATAACTTTATTGTCTTATTACGACACTAGCAGACCCGGCAAATGTTGTTTTGATGTATGAAATTTGTATGAAATTTCTAGATTATGAAAATCTGGTATATGAGTACGTGAGAGAAAGAGGCATATTTATAATGTTGTGAACACTGATAGAATGTGTCATTTATATAATTTGATCAACGCAAAAAACTCGTATAATTCTTGTCCGTGTGAAAAAAATGGTGTGCTCAAATATAAGCCACAAACAGACATTGCTTGGCCTTGAGTCAATAGAGTCATTTCAAATGCCAATCTGAGGACGAACTGAATGTTTTCAAATTAAACTGGCACATTTGTGTACAAATACTTTTATAGCATTGCCATAATTGAAATGGTTGCTCGAAATCATGCAGCGTAAGATGTTCTTGATCAAGCAATACTACGTTAAAGATAATAATAAAATTGCATTGGATTAAGAATATTTGTGCAAACTATTGAGCCGAAGTTAAACGATCAACAAAATTACCTACATATGTGTATGATACCATAATGCAAGGTGCGATCAATCAGAGTGGTGGTATATGTATTTTTTTGAGATGCACCCGGCGGAATGGGAAAATCATTTTTGCTATCTTCTTCTTCCTCGGTTCCAACGCTCGTTGACAATGACACTCCAGTTGTTAGCTCGCTTGCGAAAGCGAACCTTTTTGCTAGGCAGTTCGCCGCCAACTCTTCACTGCCAGAGATTTTCATGACTCCGCCTGTTCTTGAGCGCGTCAATGATTCCATGAGACAAGACGAGAGTCGTAAGGGATCTCAACATACATAAATCCGCTGGTCCGGATGGTAACCCCGCTATTGTTCTGAAGAGGTGTTCTTCCACGCTGGCAAAACCCTTGCGTAAGCTTTTCCATCTATCCTATTCTTCTGGGCTCGTTCCGAGCAGTTGGAAAACAGCATTTGTCCAGCCTATTCCCAAAATCTTCTTCTCCCTCAAATTATCGTCCGATTGCACTTACGTCCCTTCTTTCTAAGGTCATGGAAACACTGATATATTATCAGCTCAAGAAATATCTCGAAGACCGAAAGCTTCTTAATGACCGGCAGTACGGCTTTCGCAGCAACAGGTCCACTGATGATTTGATGGTTTATCTCACCGAACAGTGGAACAAATCTTTACATCGTTTTGGAGGAAGTAAGATTGTTGCACTTGATATTTCAAAGGCATTTGATAGAGATTGGCACCAGGCTCTCTTATCGAAAATGTGTGCATTCGGTATTGATGAGTCCCTTCTTCGTTGGATTAGAAACTTTCTTTCGAACCGTTCAATACAAGTTGTATTGGACGGATTCAAGTATGAAACCGACAATATAAATGCTGGTGTACCCCAGGGCTCCGTTTTGTCTCGGACTCTCTTTATCATTTTTATAAATGATCTCTTGTCTGTAACTTCTAATCCAATTAATTGTTTCGCTGACGATAGTACCCTTAGCTTCTCGTATTCGTTTCCAGATTCACATCACTCCTCTTCGGATGTGGAACTGCAACGGCAAAATATGATAAGTTCATTAAACTCTGACTTAAACAGCATTGACCAATGGTTATATGCATCACTGACCACCTCTTGTGGTCCGAGCACATACGCGATGTCGCTAAAAATGCCAAAAGTTGTTTGGGTATCTTAAGACGGTGCTAGAAATTTTTCTCCCCGTCTGATCTGGCTATTATATATAAAACCTATATCCGTCCAAAGCTTGAGTACAATTCACATCTCTGGGCTGGTGCTCCAGCTACTTACGTAAGCCTCTTGGATGGAATACAAAAAAGAGCTGTAAGAATGATTGGTGATAGAGAGATCACTGACGCATTCACCACTTTATGTTGGTCCTTGTAAAATAAAACACACAAAGAATTTAACATAAGACACTTTATTTCTGGACAACACGTCCTTCCACTTTCATTTTATACAATCGAATAGTTGGTTTTTGCAATGAGTGAATTATGGTTGTGTTCAGTATAAAAGTAATAGAATAATGGGGTGACTGCATTCAGCTACAATTCAACAGTCCCCCTCAAAAACTAACTTATATCAAAATTAAATAAGTTTGAATTCAGGAAATTATATTCATTATATATATATATGCATATCTCTATAGAACACTTGGTTAAAATCAAAGAAATATTCATTAGAAAATTCACATCTGTACATCAATTTAAAAATTAAGTTCAACTTGATATTAATTAATTTTAAAATAAAGGTCATAACATAACATAATTAATATCAATACAAAAAAATTTAAAAAACTTGTTTCATTTTCATAAGCAAAATTCAGTTTCATTAAGTGTCTTCATGTTTCTTTATATATCTGGGAAATTTCATAAGTCCAACATTTGTTACATGGGATAAGGGAAAACCCAGAAAAACCTTACCAGACTTATATTTAAATATACATATATCTACATCAAAAGTTTACAAATTCTACTTTGATACATTTTTATTTACATAGTCATAAACTTTTCAATTAATTAAACCAAGTCCATTTCTTAGTTCCACAAATTTGACTACTGGCAACGGTTTAGTGAAAATATCAGCCAACTGATCACCTGTAGGAATATAACACAATTTAATTATATTTTTTTCAATTTGTTTTCTGGAAAAATGTTATTTTATGTCGATATGTTTCGATCTTTTGTGGTTTGTTGGATTATTTGCTATGCTAATACATCCATTATTATCTTCGTAAATAACTATAGGATCTGATATAATTATTTCAATACTGATTGCTAATGACCTTAACCAAAGAGCTTCTCTCACGGCTTCAAAAAGAGCCATATATTCAGCCTCTGTGGAGGAGGCTGCTACAGATAACTGTTTTTTTGTACTCCAGCACATGGTACACCGTTCAAACAATTTGAAGATGTAACCTGTAGTACTTTTTCTATCTCTCTCGTCATTACCAATCAGAATCAACATAACCACTTAAAATGTCAGTAAAAATACCTCGCTTATTTGTAAGTTTCATATTGACTGACGCCTTGAGATATCGTAATACCCTTTTTAAACATTTCCAAAGTTCTTTGTTATTTTTATTTAAATATCTGCTTAATATGTTCACAGCTGTGCTAAGGTCAGGTCGCGTACATATCATAATGTACATTAAACATCCAACAAGATTTCGACAAGGAGCATCATAATTTTCATCTAAATTAAGAGCTTCAAAATCTAGCTTATTTTCGAGTGGTGTACTTACAGGTTTACAATCATACATATTAAATTTATTTAAAACTGTTTTTATATATGAACTCTGATCTAATGTTAATATTTCATGATTTCTTTGTATTCGAATTCCCAAAAAAAAGTTTAATTTCTTTTAAATCAACCATTTGAAATTTTTGCATCAAATACGTTTTAAAACTTGTCATCGTTTCATTGTCGGTTGTCGCAATCACAAGATCGTCTACGTATAGTACTACATAGATATTCTTCGAAAAATGTCCCCTGTCTAATATATAAATGGACCGATCTACTGATGAATTCTTAAAACCTTTTTCTTTAAGAGCATTCTCAAACATCTCAAACCAACATCTTGCTGCTTGTTTTAAGCCATATAATGATTTGTTCACTTTTACATGCTACAGCTTCAGGAACTTTCATATATATTTCCTCTTTCAAATTTCCATTAAGGAAGGCTGTCTTTACGTCCATATGATGTACTAGTAAGTTAAACTGATTTGAAAATGCTAAAATGAATCTAAGGCTTGAAATTCTTGCAACGGGTGCAAAAGTTTCATTATAATCTATTAAATACTCTTGACTGAAACCGCGGGCAACAAGACGAGCTTTGTGTTTTAAAGGAAATCCATTTTCATCATTTTTTATTATAAATACCCACTTACAGTAAATTATGTTTTTATTTTCTGGTTTCGATACCAATGTCCATGCATTGTTAAGTAGAGAATTTTTAAGAGAATTTAGCTCCTCTTTGATAGCATCTTCCCATTTGACTTTATCTTCTCTATTTTTAATTTCAATATAAGAAGTAGGAATTGTACATACTAAAGACTGTGCACTCAATATATAATCATTATATAAAAGAGGTCGCTTTTTGATTCTATCACTTTTTCTAGAATCAGTTATATCTATATTTGAATTTGAGGGACTTGCTTCCAATGAAGACTCATGCTCTGTATAACCATCATCATTAGATTTATCATCATTATCTAATCTGGTTATTTTAATAGGGATTACCTCTTCTGTGTGTTTTGGCATTTTAGATTCGTTTTCAGATGTGTTACACTCTACTAATTTTGACTTAAACAACTTCAAGACAGATGTATCAGTTTTATCAATGGAAGTTTCTAAATTAACTCCATTTATTTTAATAATTGGTCTAGAAACTAAGAAACTAGTTTCATCGACTATCACATCTCTCACCATTACGAATTTTTCAGTTTCCACATCCCACACCTTATAACCATTTGGCCCATATCCAACCAAAATGGCTTTCCAAGACTTCTCTTCAAATTTTGTAGTTCTGGTTTTATTATGTACATAAACAGTAGCACCAAAAACTTTCAAATATTTTAATTGAGGCTTTCTACCATGCCACAATTCATACGGTGTTTTGTCTTGTTTTAAGGCTTTTGTTGGAAAACGGTTTATTAAATATGTAGCAGTTAAGACTGCTTCACCCCAAAACAAAGCTGTCAGGCCAGCACCGTGCAAAATTGAACGAGCCTTTTCAGTAATTGTTCTTACCATTCGTTCTGATACACCAATTAATTAGGGGGTTCGTGGAACTGTTAGGTGATAACTGATAACTAATGCCTTTTTGCACACAATACTCTTTCATCTCATTAGACAAATGTTCGCCCCCGTTGTCACAATAAATATTTGCAACTTTCAAATTAAAATGCGCTTCACTTTTCGCTATGTAAACTTTAAAAACTGAGAATACTTCTGACTTATAAGATATCAAATATGTTACACAATAATGAGTATTTTCATCCAAGAAAAATACATAATAATTTTTGCTGTCAATTGTTGCAGGAGTGATTGGGCCACATACATCTGAATGTATAATGAATAAGGGCCTTTTTATGTAGTTTTTATTTTTTGCTTTTTCAAAAGGTAATCGGCTTTGTTTACCATTTATGCATGCTTCACATAAAAAATCATCTGATCTTACTTTCTCTATATGGTTTATGTCATTTACCATATTTTTACTTTTTAATTCTAAAAATTTGGATTTACCAATATGACCCAATCGCTGATGCCACAACTGGTAATTTTCATTAAGTGTACTTAATATATATTTATTATTAATTTTAAATTCAAGGCTGAATAAATTATTAAAAGTTTTACCTTTCATTACAACTGTACCACCTTTAGTAATTAATACTCCCTGATCATTGAAAATAACTGTGAGGCCAGACTGGTTCATTCTTCGCACAGAAATCAAATTGTATGGTGCATCCGGACAGTACAGCACATCTTCCAGCACACCCTCCACTCCCATGTTGCTGACAACACAAATATTTCCTTTCTTGGTGGCAGATATATATTCACCCTTTTTAGCAATAAATATTTTGATGGGCGGCTGCAGGAGAACAAACTCTTCAGTGAGTTCTTCGTTGTTAATAAGATGGTCAGATGCTCCGGAGTCTAGTATAAAAATGTTAATCCCTGTGTGGACTGTGTCAAATTATCACCATCACCAGCCATAAATGCGAAACTTAGATCACTTGAAGTCGTCTGCACGGTTTGAACTATTTTCTTTTTATTGTTTTGATCGTTTTTTTGGTTTGCTCTTTTGAAGTAGAAACAATCATTCCTGGTGTGTCCCTGCCTACCACAATGGTAACACTTTATTTTGACATTTTTCTTTTTATTTATTTTATATTTTTGTTTTGTGGCAGGATTGAATCTTTTATTGAATTTTTCACTTCAGAAATTTTGTTTGGATGCTCGCGTTTCTACTTGCAGGACTTTTAAGGTGGTATCACGATTTTCTACCGCTAATTTTACTTCTTGATCAAGCAATCGTGTTCTGACAAATGCTAAAGTCAAGTGGTCCTCTGCTAAAGTTTCGATTGCGGTTACTATGCCGTCATATGAAGGAGGAAGGGTAATAAACAGGTGGGATATTTTATCCGCTTCCTGCAACTTAGCACCGGCAGCTAGCAACTCGGCAAATAATTCTTAAATTATCAGAAAATGTTTTGCAAGAGGCATATCGCCCTGGAGTTTTAATGTCAATAACTTTTTTCGCAACGCCAATTGAGTGGCAAGACTTTACGCTCATACACTTTGTCTAAACTTTTAAAAACATCTTTCGCGGAATATTCGTGTTTTGCAAAATTTAAAAACGAGTCCGACAAGTACTCTACGATCGTGCCTTTCGCAATGCGCTCGGCCTTTTTCCACTCATCATTTTTAACAGCCGGGGTATCGCGATCTATAACTTTTATAACGTCGAGTTCACTCAAAAGGGCACGCATTCTTATTTTCCACACACTATATTTTTCACCATCGAAAATTTTAATATTCTTTTTCTTTTCCATGATGAAATAAAATTATTGTTCCCGGCACGCTTTAACAAGCACAGTAACAGAAAGAATGTGTGGAGACAAAAAAATGGTTTTCAGACAGAAACGGTTCTTTTTATTGTGTGATGAATGTATTTTATTGTATGTGGATGTATTGGTAAGGAACTGTTTTGCGTTATGAATGTATGTAAATGTGATTGGAAGGGGAAGTACACAAATCTTCGTATTTTATAATTTTCACTTCAACTTTTTGAATCGAATATTTAGGCATTTACTTTTTTTTAAAATGAACAATTTAAACAAACAATTTACAAAACACATGTTTTGCGTTTAACTGGTCCCATAACCTGTTGGTCCTTGTAAAATAAAACACACAAAGAATTTAACATAAGACACTTTATTTCTGGACAACACGTCCTTCCACTTTCATTTTATACAATCGAATAGTTGGTTTTTGCAATGAGTGAATTATGGTTGTGTTCAGTATAAAAGTAATAGAATAATGGGGTGGCTGCATTCAGCTACAATTCAACACTTTAGACCACCGTCGCTCGTAACGTTTCATGTCTCTCTCTGTTTTATCGTTACTTCTACGGTAATTGCTCTAGTGAAATAGCCAGTTGCATTCCTCCCTTTAAACAATTCAACCGTAATACTCGCGCTTCCAGGAATGCCCATCAGTTTACACTCGAGCCCAACTTCGGTAGTACGCTCAAGTATAGAGAATCGTTCTTTAGCCGTACTACGCGATTGTGGAACTCTCTTTCACACTCTGTTTTTCCCGATCATTGTTATTTTCAGGAATTTAAATCAATGTACACCGGCACCTTCTCTCTAACCCCTTCCTTCTTTCCTAAAGCACTCACTGTGTCTATGGCATAATAAGGGTATAAAAACCCCTTGAGTGGGTGCATATTATAAAAAAAAATTAATTTTAATTTTGAAGCATACATTTGCGACGATTGTATTGTTGGACAATTATTAAAGGGGTTAAGTGATCATGACGGTATTTATAACTGATTATTACTTTTTTAACGTTCATTTTAAATCCATGTATAAAGTAGGTATTCATTTCTTCTTGCAAAATATAAAGCAACAAGAGTTTTCATTACTCCAGTGGAACGCCAAAAGAAAATCCAGCTAGCTATTGGCCTATTGTTAGAAAAATTTTAGATGAAATAACCAACTTCCACAAAGCATTGAATATGCTAATATATAACAATGGAACAATTTTGTATCAGAGCTGGCCTCGCTTCAAGTTTTAGTATTATGCTCAAAACAGATGTGCAGAATTTCTGCATACAGCGCTGCATGCAGCACTTCAAACAAAACACACGTGCAGAAACTCTGCCAAGTTTTGTCAAGACAAAAACGACACCTCCCAACATTTTATTGTTTTGGTTGTCTCGTTGTTTATTAAAATTTGAAAATATCGAGCCCGCCACAACCAAATCCAAAGATGTTATTCAAGAAATTCACGTTATTGCTCCGTGTGGTTGTACCATTTTTTCACTTTAACCAGTCCCGAATACAACTGTATTTTAAAATGAAAATTTGATAAATAACTGTTGTGCCGCTAAGGGTTTCCGGCATAAAAA
>CAKKXW010000001.1:47097778-47112803 GCA_920937365.1 Sphaerophoria rueppellii
TTGATCGAAAAACTTTTTGAGTTCACGTTATGGGATTTGAAACTAAACCAGCTAGTTTTATTCCAATCGTCTGTGAAGTACCAAACATTTTTTTTTTAAACTGTTTTCAAGGTTCGTTTTTTCCAACTTAATCACTTACTAATCATATTTAGTGCATAGAAAATGAAACTTACTGGACATTACCTAATCTCCAAACATCATCCAAACCAAACAGTTCCAAGGAAATGGTATGAAATGTCCAACTCTACTCACCAAGCCAAGCTCGAATTAGTTCACCAAACATCAAATTATAAAAAATATAAATGTCATTGCCAGAAATTGTTCTCCAATTCAACAAAAACCCCTGACATATTAATTATCGTTTAGTTCGGAAAACAAGTGCTAAAATGCTTTGAATCATCAGGTATCAATCCATCACCTGCTGTAGAGCGTTAAGTCAAAATTTAAATTCAAAGCGAGAACACAGTTACATCTCTTGCATTCATAATAACCGGCTTGTAGTAATGTAAGCCTAAGCACTCCTTAGCAAATTATAATAATATGTATAGAGAAAACAGTTCCAAGTGTTCAAGCCTTCAAGCTTATGCGGCCAAAGTTAACACACACGTTGCAAACTGTAGACAATTTGTTGAAAGTTGTAGAGCCAAATTAAAATGAAAAATAAATAATAAAAACACAAGCATTTAATATTTACGAATTTGTATGAGATTTATTCAATTTATTTATTTTTATCATTCTTTTTTAACTAATCACAATAATTAAGTTAATAATAATAATAGATAATAATATTTATAATATTTTTATTCATAACGCATAATTTTTGTTTGCTGAAATCATAATACATACTTTTTTGTTTATAACGTAATGCATATATTACGGCAATGTGTGTTTTTTTTTTCTTAAGAAAATTATTAAATCAACATTTTTAACAAACAAAAAATAGTTAAAGAAAAATAAATACAAAAGGAAAAAAATCAGTTTCAATGGACGATTTTAAATGAAATATAAAAGTTTATTTGTTCGTTTTATTTAATTTGAATACGATTTTGTTTTATACATTTTTCTTTTTCATATATTTATATAATTTTTAACTCTAATAATGAAATTTTACACCCACGATTTTACTAATGAATTAAAATTGTTTAATTTATTATTGCATTTATTAAATATACATATTCCTCATATGTATGTATATATTTTTTTATATTTAATGTATAAACTGTGTTTATTTATTAATAATATTATAATTAAAGTTGTAAACAAACTTTAATAAATTTTAATAATTTCAAAAATCGGTGCAGTTTTCTACTTTCATTTGAATTGTTTTTTTGTTTAAAAAATATTATTTTTTTTTTGCTTTTTAAGTGGAATGTTTAAATATTTAATATTTTTATGTGATTCTACTCATAAATATAAATGTATTCTTATTTTTAGCTTTTTTTTATGAAATTGCTTTAGAAGAAAAACATGTTTTTTTTTTCTTTTTGAAAATAGATATAAAAATAATTTTGCTCATGATGCATGGCCACACATAAGGAAAAATTATCACGAACATAATACAATAAGAGAAGTGGACTTAACAACAATTTACCAACACATGTATGTGAGAAGAACACAGAAAATCAGTCTGTTAGCCTCGTTAAGTTGGCTAAAAGTCACGAATAACCGTTATCGTGGCAAAGAATAATCCTTTAATAAATAAATCGTACATCCGAGAGGCTGAGAGGCTCTAAATAATAAGCCTTACGGTTTGTTAACTGCCTGCAATACTTCTCTTAACAAGCCATAATAGTTTTCATTAATTTGTTTCTAGAGTTGGTAATTGAACACATGAACCGAAGCCCAAACGCAAATTCATGTAGAGGAATTATTTATTTTCTATTCTCGGGCCTCGAGTTCTCTTCATAAATCACCCGAATCCTTATTACTGGAAATAATTTAATTGTTGGATTTGTGCTGAGACTGAGCTATGAGCCGGACCAAAGTAACAAATATTCAATGCTACATTTTGCGCCTTTCTGAGAATTGAGACTGAAACGGCAAAAATGAGGTTAGCGATAAATGAGGGAAAAACGAAGTATATGGTGTCTTCGAGGAAAGACACCCAACACCGACGGCTCGGACAGAACGTCACAATAGACGCATACAACTTCGAGGTAGTAGAGAAGTTTGTCTACCTAGGCTCCGCTATAAACATCGGCAATAACATCAGCGCCGAGATCAGACGAAGAATAACTCTTGCTAATCGCTGTTTCTTTGGACTAAGAAAGCAAGTGACCTCTCACGTACAACACCCTCATCATCCCAGTCCTGCTGTATGGTGCAGAAGCATGGACCTTGACAAAATCCGATGAAAGTGCCTTAGGCTGTTTCGAGAGGAAAGTTCTTGGGGTCATCTTTGGCCCCGTGTGCATTGAAGGGGAATGGCGAAGAAGATACCACAGCGAACTTTACGGGTTGTATAACGACATGGACCTAGCCAGAAGGGTCAAGGTGTAGAGACTTAGGTGGCTCAACCATTAGGGCGGATGGACACCAATGCTCCGGCCCGGAGACTTCGACACTATTTCCTAGGAACGTAGTGAAATAGGACATGGACGAAGTGAAGATAGCGATATCTCAACTAAAGCCGCTGGAGCAGATGGGCTAGCCGCCAAACTGTACAGAGCAGCTGAAGATGATTTGGTTAGGAGCATGCACCAGCTCATCTGCAAAATTTGGTCGGAGGAAAGCATGCCCGATGAATGGAACCTCAGCATCGTATGCCCGATCCTCAAAAACGGAGATCCCCTGAACTGCACCAACTACAGAGGTATAAGTCTCCATAACATCGCCTATAAGACCTTGTCTGCCGTGCTGTGTGAACGTCTGAAGCCCTTTGTCAACAACGTGATAGGTCCTTATCATTGCTGCTTCAGACCCGGAAAGTCCACCATCGGTCAAATATTCACCCTACGGCAGATCTTGGCGAAGACCCAGGAACTTCAAATCGATACCTACCACCTTTTCATCGATTTCAAGGCCGCTTATGACAGCGTCTATAGAGACCAACTATATAGAGCAATGTCTAGTTTTGGCATCCCAGAAAAACTCGCCTGTCTGTGGAAGATGAAAATGGCGGTTAGCTAGGGCAAGATCAACTTAATGCTGTCGACAAGAAAGGTCTACCAACATCGACGTCTTGGAGCAAACGTCAACATAGACAGATTTAACTTCGAGGTAGTTAAGGACTTTTTCTACCTGGGGTCCGCTATCAACTCAGACAACAATAACACCAGCTCTGAAATCAAACGAGGAATCACTCTTGCCAATCGCTGCTTCTTTGGACTTAGAAGGCAATTGAGTAGTAAAGTCCCCGAGCAACTAAAGTGACACTCTACAAAACCCTCATCATCCCGGTTCTCATGTATGGTGCAGAGACATAGACCATGACAACATCTGATGAAAACGCTTTGGGCTGCTTTGAGAGAAAAATTCTTCGAGTGATTTTTGGTCCTGTCTGCATAAATTGAGAATGGAGACGAAGATTCAATCAAGAACTGTACGAGCTGTAAAGCGACACTGACCTAGCCAGAAAAGTTAAGGTCCGACGACTTAAGGGCTAACTATAATGAGCGGAAGCAAAGGGAAACTAGTGTCAGAACCGAACGAAACGCTCCCTTCCGAACTGCCATGTGAACACTTTACCCATAGTGAACGGATGTGTACGGAAGTATCATTCAAAAACAAATGTATGTATTATGTTTTCAAGAATTTGTGAATTTCGGTTGACATGCAACAAACAAGCAATTTCAAGAAATTAATTACCTGAAATCAACAACAAATCGAGTTCCCCTTCAGAAAAATCAACAAAACCAGTCAGCTGTCAAATTTTCGTACGTAAAAAGCGAAGAGGAGCACAGTTTACGTCCGTAAGCAAACCTGAAGGAAAATTGACGAAACGGAGCAATCCGCTATTAGGGGCACAATATACGAATTCCTTGTATTCGCTCAGTTACGGACTGCTCCGTCCGCTCTGTTCCGTTCATTATAGTTAGCCCTTTAGATGGTTGGGTCATGTTGAGCGAATGGAAAATAATGCTCCGGCTTGTAGTCTTCGAATCCAACCCGGAAGGACGTCGCAGAAGAGGAAGACCGCGATTCAGGTGGAGCACACAAGTGGTACAGAATCTGAATTAACTTGTGCGAAAATGGAGACAGCTATGTAGGGACCGAGCACGCTGGAGAAGTTTGTCGGGTGAGGCCCTGCTCCGACCTGGACTGTAGCGCCACCATAAGTAAGTAAGTAAGTTTTGTGAAAACTCAGATTTCATTTTGAATTTCAGAGCAATATTCCTGTTCAGGGCAATCCAAATTAATTGGTCTGGTTTATGGCTCACGATGAACACAAGCTAAGATAAAAGAAAGCACGCCTACACGGGATCCGTTCTTCTTTCTTTATTGTTGGCTTTTTGTTTTAGTTTATGATTGCAAAATAATCCACTCTCTTTAAAATAACAAAAGCTACAATTGGAAATGTTTCGAAGAGAAAACAAAATTAGGTAAATAGAAAAAAACTTACTTTTAAAAAAAGGAACATAAATAAAAATATAAGAAAAATAGTTCAGTTTATACAAAGGTACAGGGTACAGGGTACAGGGTACACATACGAACATTTTGTTTAAGTGTTTCACATTATACACGCTCTTAAAATTTCTTATTTAATTCGAATGCTTACAAATCAATTAAAGAATAAGTTTATTACTCTACATGGTGTTTATTCTATTTTAAACATTTTTTTTTTTTAATTTTAATAACACATGTTTTCTTAGATTCTGTTAAAAATTTGTTAATAGAGAATTTTTGTTAAACATTTTGAGGGGAAAGCCTTCTCGTTAATGTAAATTGACAAATTCAAAACTTCTCTAGAAACAGAGAAGCTTGGAAACGTGTTTTGCTTTCTTCGAAAACCAAAAAATAGGCATTTTCAATAATACTTATTGATTTAAAGTACTCTAATTAACAAGCCGGTCGCTCTCTTGGGCAAGGATTCCATGGAATCCATAAGTGCATTGCATTTAGTTAACACCATGCATTTCCCACAGTCTGGACTGTAAGTTCTGACAGTGCATAACGTGAGGAAAGACAAATAATCCACCTGCACTGAAGCGAATACGATCTTCATTCTATGTTCCCACAGTAGGGATATACTGAATGGACAATCTAATCCTTGCACGAGGTTAAGACATACACTGATATGAATAAAAAGGATTACCTGCTCAAAACTCAGCTTTTCGGAGCAGGTGCTTCATTTGATATGAATAAAATACTGGAGAAGATGCTCATCGATTGAGCGTCTCCATGTTCGATGAGCACCTCCTCAAATTTCAGCACCTGCTCCAATGGATGATATGAACAAACCGAAGCAGGTACTCCATCAATAGAAGCAGCTGCTCCGTACATGTGATATAGCTCATTTGCTTCTCAACGTTCATAAAAAATGTTTTTTTTTTCTTCAATGGCGAAATTCATGCCAGTTTTCAATCGAAAACGGAAATTTTATAAAACAAGAAGGGAAGGATATGAAGATGATTATCTGGTTTTATACAGCAAGGAAAATATTGATTTGGGTCTAATCAAGAAAGAAGAGGTGGTGCATTGACAAACAATCAAAAAATACGAATTTTCCTACTATACCTAGGAGATCCCGGCTTTCAATGTGGAGTTGCGGAAGACATTGGTGTACACCAGTCTACGGTGTCTTAGACCGTTTCCATTGTTTGTGCGGCAATCAAAGAAAAGGCAAACACCTGGATCAAATTCCCCACAAGTGTTGAAGAACTGCACAGTGAAAAAAAGTGAATGGCAGGCAAAATATAATTTTCCCTCTGCAATAGGCGCAATTGATTGCACCAACATTCCCATACTTACAAAGTTAGGAAAAACGAATTTTCGAAATGTCGCTTACGATAATTTGGCGGTAAGGGCTCGATAAATGTTCAGGCAACATGCAATGCCAAGGAAGAACTTACAAGTGTTGACCTTTCTTGGCCTGGATCAGTGCACGATTCACGAATTTGGAAAAACTCTCGTGTATTTAAAATAATGCAATGGAATGAAGCTAGTGCCCTCCTACTCGGTGATTCAGGATACGGACTTACTCCCTGTCTTTAAACTCCATATCAAAATCCAGATACTCCAGAAAAAAAACTCCTTCAACAAATGCTTAACCCGAGAACGTGTGATTATTGAAGGATGTTTTGGGCAGCTCAAGCAACAATTCCCTATACTACACAATAAAATGCGTGTCAAAACTGAGACAGTTCCATCTCTTACACTCTGTTGTTTTATCCTACACAACGTTGCAAAGCGAATTAGAGATGAAGACTTCCACATAGAGGATTTTAAATCATTCAAAATTGAAAAAAAAAATGTGATTTGATTTAAAGTATGAGAGTACGTACTCTGTTTTATGAGGAAATGCTCACTGGTTCGGGTGAACATTTTATTCATACGAAATCGGAGCATGTTCTTTTATATTGAGCAGCTGCTCTGAGAGTCTGCTCTGAAGTAGGTGCTCTGTTTTATTCATATCACCCATAGCTTTAAGAATTAGAAATAAGTTAGTCTTAGATCTGCTTCGAGAGAATACACTTCAAACATAAATTACTTTTGTTTTATCTTGTTTCATTGATCGTAAGTTGAACATTTGGGTCCAGCCCATTAGGGGCTGGCGTTCGCTGGCGTTTTTATGGGTTCTCGCCATGGAATCCTTAATTCAATTGCAAACAACCCCTTATATTTATTTATTATTATTGTTTTTATATAAATATTGTTTGAAATATTGTTTAATGCAAAAAGTAATAATAATACAGACTAATGGTTGGTTTTATAAACAAAAACAAAAAAATGATTTTTATTAAATTTGTTCGGTAAACTTTTTTGGTCAAAACTGTTGTTGTTTTTATCTTATTTTATTCTTATAATAGAAATTTGTTTGTTTGTTTGTACAAAACATAATGTACAACTGAATAAATTGTAATAAGTTTTCTTTTTGTTCTTAGAAGTGGATGAATGCAAACAAAATGTTAATCTGTGTAAATATTGTGAACGAACTTACAACTAGCAGAGATAAGGAGATAGAGAGAGAGAGAGAGATAGATGGAGAGAGAAAAGGTCGGGATGAGTAAATATTTACTAAATTTTGTTCTCGGTTATACTTAATTGCGACAATTTTGTTAATCACCACTGTCCTCCCATTTCTTTTCTTCCATTATTCGATCGAAACAATCCGAGAGAAATGCGTGCTAAAAGAAAAAAAAGGTTTTTCTTGATGATGAGTATAAACTTTTCTTTTTTTATTAAGTAGATTAAAAACTTACATATGGTGTATAAACTTTAACCCATCGCGGAGGTTTGTCAGGACGATTATATTGAAAACAAAATGACATTGATTCGTCGTCACTCTCCCATCGGGTTATTGTGTCCCACGTTAGTTCAACCATTTGGGCTTCGAGGGCGCCATCCTCGCGACATGCGTGCAAACGGAAACTCTTCATTCCTGTAAAATAAGAGAAAACCATTTACATTAATTTTTTGTTATAATTTGCGCCCATTTTAGGTGTTTTTTATACCCTTACTAGCTGACCCGCAAAATTTCGTACTGCCTCAAACATAAGACCTTTACTTTTGCACAACGCTAAACAAATACTACCCGCTACCGCATTATCCCACTACTCCCTACAACGTTATTTTTTCCCCACTGCCAAGCTGTCCACAATTTCTTCCCGCTACCCGCAACCCTATTACCTGCTATCCCGTTACCAGCTTCAACTCTACCATTTGCCCGCTACCCACTACCCGCTACATGGTACACTGCACTGCTCCCCAATGAATTGAATGCTGTTGATTACTTGCTTGATCAAGCTCAACCTAATGATTTGATCATCGTTCTATTTGATTTTAATCTTAATTGGTTAATCTCCGATGATCAAACATCCTTCCCCCAAACAAATGTCTCCTCTGATCTTGAATCTCTGTTCATCGATCGTTTATCAGATTGTGGTCTTTTCCAACTTAACCGAAATCGACAACTACTTTTTTGATTTTCGCAGAGCCGACTTTAATAAACTGAATAACCTGCTGAGCTTAGCCAATTTTTCTGTGCCCAACCTTACATTAGACTCAACAAAAACTCCACGTCTTCTCCACCTGGGTATTACAGAGAGCTTCGTACCTTAAGAAACCAACGTAATAAGCTATGGAAGACTTTTTTACTATCTAGTTCTGATTCCGACTTTAACAATAATCTTCTTGCCTTTAATAGCTTCTCTAATCTAAGCGAATGTCTTTATAACTGATACCTTAGCTAAATGGAGGACAAATTCCTTTCCGATGCTAAAAGTTTCTTTCATTTTAAAAATATTGAACGTAAATCTGATGGTTTCCCCCCGTCTATGAGCTTCTCCAATTCGATTTCCTCGGACTCAATAACGATATCAAATCTATTTGCTTCCTACTTTAGCCAATCTTATTCTAAAAATCCTCGAAACCCCGATCTCTGTTACTTCAGTTATCTGGATAACTGTTCTCAAACTTCTCTCCCTTCGGTTTTATTAACTGAGGAAATGGTAATCGCCAAAATTGAAAGCCTTAAATAAAATTGTAGCCCTGGTCCTGATGGTGTCCCATCAGTTGTATTAAAAAGATGCATTCATGTTCATTCTAAGCCCTTAATTGCGCTCTTCCAGCTATCTCTTTCCCATGGCTTGTTTCCACTTATTTGGAAAGATCCATTCATTTTTCCGATCCATAAACAAGATAATAAAACAGAAAACATTAATTATAGACCAATTGCTAAGCTTTCATGCATCCCCAAACTTTTTGAGAGCTTAGTTTATGATTCCGTCTATTTTTACTGTAAGCCCTTGTTTTCTGACGCTAAATATGGGTTCCTAAGAGGGGAATCGACTTCAACAAATTTAGTAGAATTCGTTTCCAAAGTCCTTACAGCCCTTGAAAATTGCAACGAAGTTGATGTAATCTACACAGATTACACCAAAGCTTTTGACAAAATTTCACATAAAATCATTTACTTAAAACTCACTGTCCTTGGTTTTCCACCTAGTCTCATTAAATGGATAAGCTCCTACCTTTTTTCGCAATACAGTTTCTGATCCCATTCATGCCACGTCCGGTGTTCTTCAAGAAAGTCATCTTGGTTCTCTTCTTTTTGTCCTATCTGTAAACGATGTCAGTCTTATATAGGGGTTTCCAATAAGAGGTTTTACTTTGATATTCAAAGAAATCACAAGATAAGGTCTACGCCAACAGCCCAGCGTCGATCCAAGACCTCAAAGATGGAATTCGTGAGGCCATCGAGGACATATGGCAGCCACTTTGCGATTTGGTTATGGAAAATATCATGAAAAGGATACGGTCCTGTAAACGTGGTCGTGGCGGCCATTTGGCTGATGTTGTGTTCCATTTATTAACATCCGATCATTTATCTTAAAAAATGCAATTTTTCTTTGAATATCAAAATAACACCTCTTATTGGAAAACTCTTTATAAAAGATTGCCGACATCCTTATGATTGCGGACGACAAGAAAATTTTTAAAGTTATCTCATCTCAATCTGATCCCTCCCTTTTGCAAACGAGCTAAATACCTTTTCTGCTTGGTGTCTGCACAACTTCCTAGAGTTAAATGTAACTAAGTGCAAACAAATAACTTTCTCACGGAAGCATAATCCATCTCATCTGGATGTCTGGATCACGCGCGCCGGCCGTTAGGTTGTTGATTCTAGAAATGATCTTGGTATTATGTGTAATAAACACTTAAATTTCCACTCCCACTTCGATTATATAATTAATAAAGCTAACAGATCTCTCGGTTTTATTAAGAGATGGTCTAAAGAATTCTATAATCCTCACGTGACAAAGTGTCTCTATATTTCCTTAGTTCGACCCATTCTTGAATATGCTTGGCAAGTCTGGTCTCCCTTCTATCAAAACCATTCAAATAGAATCGAAAGTGTTCAAAAATGATTCTTACGCCTTAATAAGTCTCCCATGGGTCGATAGCTCCAACTTACCTCCCTGCGTTGATCGGATTAAACTGATAGGCTTGCAACCTTTGGCTGTTAGACGCAAAAACGCTGATATTCTTTCCGCTCGTCAGTTACTTACGGGTAATATAGATTCCCCGGCTCTTTTAAGCGAAATTCAATTGAACACTAACCCTAGTAACCTTCGTTCTGTCAATCTTTTCTACATTCCCAATCATCGTACCAACTATGGGCACTTTGAACCATTGATTGTCAAGAATTCTTCGCAATTCTAATAATGCGATGTTTATATTTGATTTCCACCGTAAGAAAAGCCATCTTAAAAGTACCCTTAACTTTTCTCCACCTTCGTTATAAATGTCTCACCAGTCACCACCCATATTCAAAGCAGAACGTTGTCCCCTTAATTTTAACAGCAGAATTTAAGTATTTTTTGGTTCTTTTGCATTATAGAATCTTATGTGGGCCGTAGGGCCCACAGGCATCAAAGTTATTGTAGATAACAAGAACCAAAAAAAAAATACTTTAAGTAATTTTAAAATTTTGATTTAATTTTTAAGTTAAAGCTTGTATCTAGCTAATAAATAAATAAATAGATTAGAAGTTGCAGACAAGACATCATTTATAAAAATGAGAAAAAGGATGGGAGACAAAACGTAGCCCTGATCCACACCAGCATTTATATTGTGCGTTTCAGACTTGAATCCGTCCAATACAACTTGTGTTGAACGGTTTGAAAAAAAGTTTCTAATCCAACGAAGAAGGGATTAACCACTACCGAAGACATGTATTTTCGATAAAAGAGCAAAATGCCAGACTTATTAAATGGCTTTGAAATATCAAGTGCAACAATCTCACTTTCTCCAAAACGATGTAATGATTTGTTCCACTGTTCGGTGAGATATGCCAGTGGACGGTTGCTGCGAAAGCCGTACTGCCAGTCATTAAAAAGCTTTCGTTCTTCAAGATATTTCTTAAGCTGATAATTTATCAGCGTTTCCATGACCTGAGAAAGAAGGGACGTTAATGCAATCGGTCGATAATTGG
Source organism: Sphaerophoria rueppellii (assembly GCA_920937365.1). NCBI lineage: Eukaryota > Metazoa > Arthropoda > Insecta > Diptera > Syrphidae > Sphaerophoria > Sphaerophoria rueppellii. The sequence continues at coordinate 47,108,874 of CAKKXW010000001.1, forward strand.
AGGGAGAAGATTCTTTTTTTTTTTTTTTTGAATTTCGTGGAAAAATTCTGCTTTCCATCTACTCGGAACGAGCCCAGAAGAATAAGAGAGATGGAAAAGCTTACGTTTCCAGTGTTGAATAACACGTCTTCATAGCAATTATACCATCGCCACAGCACGAGTGCGAAAGGAGATTTGTCCCATGGAATCATTGACGCGCTCAAGAACTGGGGGGTCATGACACTCTCTGGCAGCGAAGAGTTGGAGTTTAACTGTCTTGCAAAAAGGTTAGTTTTGCGCGAGAGAGCCAACGAATGGAGTTGATATGTGATTTACGAGCTACAGGAATGTAATTCTTTTAGAAATGGAAACAAGGCTGTAGACCATGGGGTTTTATCGAGCAACAAAAATAAATATTGTGGGTCTATTATAATACCGAAGCTCTTTGTGATGGCCACAAATAACACTGATTAATAAAATCGCGGGAAACGGTTATTTTTAAAAGTCTTTTGTCACAATAGTCGTTCGAAAGAAGAAAACAGATATGAGGTGGGTCAACATATGAGACATGACCATAACAACACTTTTGGAAGAATAGTGACCTCCATGTGACAGAAGATTTATCAAAAAAATCTAAACAAGTATTTAACTTACCAACAGCGGGAACAACATGCCCCTCTTTGCGACTATCACAGGAACAATGGGGAAATACAACATCGCCATATCCAGGTAACGTTCTGGCCAATGCCAAATACTCGGACGCCTTCTTGGCATCTTGCAGAGCTTTGAGTTCGTAAAGCCTTCCTTCGGCTCTAATATTGCCACGATTCACTTCATCCACAGACTGAAAAACAACCAAGAAGCTTAATATCTTTAGCTACAAAAAGAAAATAAACTATTCCAATTGTACCTGATAAAATATAAACTTGGCCGCCTGCTCTCCATCCGGAAGCGACAATTCCTTAGCTATCGAAAACAGCCAACGCCGCACACACAAACACGTACTCGATGCAGTACTATAATTCTGCACATACAACTGATGTGGCACTTCGTGCGGCTGCAGTTTCCTTTCGAAATTATACTCGACAATTTCAAATAAATAGAAATATTGCTGAGTATACGATGTGAGATTCGCTCTCTGAACTAGAACTTCCCAAACAAGCTGGGCATTGGCTGATTTCTTAACCGACACTGTCACAACTTCATGATGTGGCAGCATCACTTTAATGTCCACTGGCGATGCGGACAAATCATCTTCGGAATCGGTGAGAAAATCTTGTACAGCATCACTTTCGGCTATCACACGAACTGCACACACCTTCTCCAAATACTGTTCGAGACCACGACGACGACTGTCTAATTGTTGTTCGCTCAATTGGAATGGCCATTTGCCTGGCAGCTTAGGAAAATTAAATCCGACAAATTCTTTGCGCAGTATCGCATGCAGATTGGAAAATTCACGATATCGTCGAGAGCAGAGTTGACGGCCGGCCATGTGGATGTTGAAGACAATGTAGCGTTCGCCATTTCGATTGATAATGTTGTAGTCAGGGATGCTAGAAACAAGATATGACGCAATTATCATCAATTTCAAAGATTATGAGTTCTATGAACTTACCTTATTGGCAATGATCGCTTTTCAGAGTAGTCGATGTATGAATAACCACTTTGGTCTTCCTGCGGTTCCAGTCTTTCGGCTTCCTGACAACAAAATGGGTTTTAAATCAAAAACTGTGTTTTCAAATAATATCAATTTGTCTTACTTGCTGTGTAACTGATATAACAGTCAGTGTTAAACAGTCTCCGCCGGATTTTATTAAGTCAACAACTTGTTTGTGAGTGGCTCCTTCAACGCTGACTCCATTTCTGCAAATCAAAGAGAGAAAAATCGTGAGTAAAAAGAAAAAAACTGTTTTCCAAAGAAAATATAGCGGAAAATTAAGTTAAAATCTCTCATTTTCTTACAAAAAAAGGCTATGATGCAAAAGGATTCAAGGATACTTAGAAATTTTTCTACGGGAACAACAGACTGTGTCGTGTCTCAAAGCAGATGACGGTTCTAGATTAAAAATGTTGAAAGGTGCACAAATTCACATAAGTAGACGTAGCGTAGCGTACAACTAGCAAGAAGCACCCACACAACCTAGAAACTCAATTTGTGCAGGAGAGAAGCAATTCAGGAGGATGGGATGTTTTTTTCTTTCTTGTTAGTCAAGTGTTTCTATGTCGGTCGATCGTCTCGTGTGACGTGTTTTTCTTCTCTTTTTTTTTGGTTAAGGGATGTGTAGCGTGTTTACAAGTAAAAGAAAAAACGTTGAAAAAATATTATTGTATGGAAATGTGGCCAATGAACCCCTTGTGGAGAATTATAGCAAATGTATACGATACTACCACTACCACCCTATTAAATTTCATTTGAATGAAACAAGAGTTTGCAACATTATTAAGTTACTTGTCGACTTAAGTGGAGGTAATAAGCTGCATTGTGAGGCACGATATTGCAATGTTTTATGGATTTTCCTTGTTTTTGTATATTCTCACAAAAAAAAAAAAAAAAACTAGAAAAGAGCGCTTGAGTTAAGCCGAAATTCATGTTGGCTCGTTTCTATAACAATCATAGGCTTAATTTAAATTAAGGGAAATAGTGGAATTTTGAAGCGATTAACTTCATCCTCCACGAAAACCAAATGCCTTAATTTTGGCAAGTTGTTTAGTGAGATTTTAAAAAAATATATAAAGAAAAGAGACATGACAGAACAATATGTTTTGGCCAACATCAAATATGGTCTTTTATTTCGCGGCTTCAAGTTGGTAGCGCTGGCATTTGATACGCGTCAAACTTAACTGTCATTGAAGTGTCCTAATATTACATTGATGACGAACAACGCAAACGATGTAAGGACAATGAATTTCGGTTTTGCACTTGGAATGTTAGGTCCCTTAACAGACCACGTGCAGCCGAACAACTAGCGGAAGCCCATGACTGCTATAAAGCAGATATTATAACTGCCATCCACGAAATACGATGGGATGGTCCGGGCCTTCGTAAAATGAACAACTACGATATTTACTACGGCTACGACTTTTACCGGGAACAAAATCAGCGTCTATTTGGATGTGGATTTGTAGTTGGGACTCGACTCAGGAGGATGGTCTTGAGTTTCAACTCAGTGAATGAGCGCATCACGATAATCCGTATCAAGGCTTAATTCACCAACATCAGCCTCATCTGCGCTCACGCCCCCACTGAGGAAAAGGATGAAGACACCAAAGACAGGTTCCACGAGCTCCTCAACTAGATCTTTGCGCCTTGGAGATTTTAATGCTAAGCTGGGTGGAGAAGACATTTTTGGTGGAACAATCGGACGATATAGCTTACACGACACCATCTCCGATAACGGATTGAGGCTAATCGACTTCGCTGCGGGGCGAGACGTAATGGTAGCAAGTACGCTACCACACAATCAACCGTCAACCAGATTGATCACATTTTGATCGATGCACGACACTTCTCAAGCATGCAAGATATCCGCACATTCCGAGATGCCAACATCGACTCGGACCACTACCTTGTTGTAGCCAAGGTAAGAATGCGGATATCCCGATCAAGGACAACACGCGAACATGCTAGGAGGAAACTCGACGTCAAACGGCTACAATTGCAAGAGATTGCTAGATCCTTTTCCGATCGTGTCTCCGAAAACCTCCTCAGAAGTCCTTTGCTGCTAGCACAAAATATAGAGAACCAGTGGCAACACTGCCAAGCAGCCAGTCCCCAAAGCAACACCACCGGAACATTTGGGATCGTGAAGTCTCCGCCGTAGAGACTACCGACGAACCGTCACAACGGTGACCAAGAGATATAAAACACGATCGTCGTTTCCTGAAGACTCCTCCAAAAGCCTCTGTGCTAGCCTTTTCCTAGATCGTTAGAGAACGTTAACATCGGCA
>CAKKXW010000001.1:47120731-47130736 GCA_920937365.1 Sphaerophoria rueppellii
TATGGAAATCGTGAGTGTTTTCATTTATATCGTTAGTCGGAGACCGGCAACAATGGATTGTTAAGGCTCATTTAGAGGGGGTGCAATAGGGTGGTGAGTATCGGCAAGGATGCAGTAACATAAAAAAAGACGGTATTTAGTGGGGAATTCCTAAGCCCGAAACGAATTCCAGGATGGGTGGGTAACAGAGAGCGCTGCAACATCACCCGTAGCGCTTGAGATGTAGCAAACCGAGAGTGGTGGCGAGGTCCTATCTCGTGGCACGATTCATGTTTTTTTGAAACAGGTGAGGTCCTATCGCGGGAGAAAGATCCCCCCCAATCCGACGAGCGCAGCCGTGCACTACAAGCGTGCCACTTCTCCCAAGAAGGACACTGATTCCCAATCCCCCTGGTCCGCCAGGTTCCCGGTCCCGCTTCCTTCCTCCTCCTTACCCCGTTTGCCTCGTTTCAAACTTTAACGAGTAATTTTTTTTTTTTTTTTGTAATTAATCTTAGGAAGGTGATAGAACTTTAACGAGTAATTTTTACCTAGAAAAATATACCCATTACCCACCCACACGACATCTTTTGCTTTTTTTTAGCTGCATGGAAAGTTTTTAAGGTTGTTATCTGACATCTGTGTTGACATTTCTGTTTCAGTAGGGTTTGACAATTCATCATCAATTTTTGAACATCAGAACAACACTTTAAACGAATATTTACTTTTTTTAAATAAATCTCTTCTTTTTGTTTACAAAGCACTTCGTGAAATTACGGTGAATATAATTGGCTCATTTTTGAAGTATATGAATAGCGATGGAGAGAAGTAACGGCAGGCAAATGCTCACATGTCAACCCTAAAGATCTAATACCTGTTAGCCTATCATCATTCATTCTTAAAACTCTGGAACGATTGATCGATATCCATAGCATTGATAAGAGACTATCGATGTCTCAGCATGCTTACTACAAAAGGACATCGGTAGAAACAGCCTTTCATACTCTAGTAAGAACTATCGAAAACTCCCTAAAGGAAGAGGAATATACTATGGTTGCCTTCCTGGCTATTGAGGGCGCTTTCAACAACGTTGACACATCTGCAACCACTTCTGCTAGGGCGACCCTAAACGTTGAATACTCATTTTGTGAGCTGATTAATCTACTGTTAAAAAGCAGGATCATCAACTCTAAGATGGGCGAATTTTGTACGAAAAGGTATGTCAACAGAGACACTCCGCAAGATGGTGTTCAGTCCCCTGTCCTATGGAACATAGTAGTTTACGAACTGCTAATGTCCCTCGAGAAGGAAGGCTACAGAGTGATTGCGTATGCCGATGAAGTTGCTATCGCCGTCACGAGAAAGCATCCTAATACCCTGAGAGACCTCCACCAAAACGCACTTAATGTGTTCACTAGATGGGCTGGTCACTGTGGACTTAATATTAATCCTCAAAAAACAGACCTAGTCCTTTTTACACGGAAATACAAATTGTTCCTTCTTCAATAAAAGGTGTACCACTTATTTTAACCAATGAAGCCAAATTTCTTAATCTGATATTAGACAAAAAATTAAGTTGGAAGGAGTTAAGAAAGCTACAATAGCTCTTTTCACTTGCAAGAAAGCCATAGGAAACAAATGTGGTCTTTAACCTCACATAACCTATCGGCTATATACATCGGTCATGCGTCCAAAGCGTATGGTCGACTGCACTGGAGAATGTCACTTACTACAACAAACTCAACAGAGTCCAACGCACTGCATGTCTCTGCATAAGCGGGGCACTGAGAACCATACCCTCAGCAGCGTTAGACACTCTCCTTCATCTGACGCCCCTTGACATTTTCAGCAAACAAGTGGCAGCGAGGAAAGCTATAAGATTCAACGCCTCATCTCAAAGGACCAACAATAGTGTGGGACAGTCCATCATTTTGAACTTCTTCGGTTCTATACCAAAGTTCATAGACTACACCATTCCAAAACCCCAATTTGGGAAAAACTTCCAGGTATCCATTCCATCCAGAGATGAATGGAAAGACGAAAAACTCCTGGATGACAGAAGCACCCATTTTTATACAGATGGATCCAAGACTAAAGATGGTGTTGGTACTCAGAAATACTTAATCTAAGATCTCATTAATCATTGTAGCGTCTTCCAAGCGGAAAATTTAGCTATCAAAGAGGTTCTCTCCTGGCTAAGAGAAAACGTGATATCAACTTCTGATATCCGCATCTTCTCTGACAGTCAGGCTGCTATTAAATCTCTCGACGGTGTCCGAACCAACTCTCAAACGGCCCTCGATTGTCGATCATCTTTTATGCAGATGGCGCAGTCATTTTCTATTCACCTCTGCTGGGTGCCGGGCCACAGCGACATCAAGGGAAATTGTAAAGCCGACGAACTCGCTAAAAATGGGACCGTCATACCTATCTCACCTGAAAGGGAAAAGATAGGTATACCAATAGCTACATGCAAACTATTGCTATAAGAAACAGCCTTCACGATAACAAGGTCTAGGTGGTACAATTTACCTACGTGCGCCTGCGCAGCCACAAATCTCATATGGCCTTCACTTGACCTAAAGCGCTCTAAGGACTTGTTATCTCAAAGCAGATTTCAGTGTGCGGATTCTGTATCCGCAGCCACTTTAACATAACCTAATCTAACAACCCTAAAGCTTTTAACGAATCAACATTATAACTATTCAAATTGAGTATTGATGAGATTTGCACGCCTCATTAGTTCTTCCTTCTTTTGAAATGAGGAAGGGGCTGCCCTTCGATAAATGACATACGCTATTTATCGAATGATTTGTCGTTTCCAAAAATTATTTGGCTAAACATCGATTTTTTGTTGATGACACCGTTAACCATTGATTTATTACAAAATGCACTTGAAGATCTTTTCTAAAAGCGGTTTGGTAACTGGCATCTTAATGTTATTTAGAGAATATGCCAGTTGTCAACTCTTAAGGGAGTGAACAATTGGACTGATCAAATGGACTTTCTTAGCTCTGGAAATATGTCGGAAATCCTGTTTAACGATTGAATTCCATTATTCTTTCATTTAATGTTCACCGATTGATTTTCTAGCGAATAGTTGCACAACCTATAGTCATAAAATTAAGTACAATACTAGCTGACCCAACAGACTTCGTACTGCCTCAATTGATATAAAAAAGACCTAGATTTTTGAAACCCGCTACCCTCTCCCCTCTCTGCACTACCGTCTACCCGCTACCGTTATACCCAGCTACCACACAACCCACTTCCCCGCTACCCGCTACCCAATACTTTCACACGCTACCCGATTAACCGGTAATCGCTACCTACAGCGGGTAGTAGATAATCGCAACCTACAGCGGGAAGTAGGTAGCGATTACCCCACTACCCTTTACACGCTATCACGTTATACCCAGCTACCCTGTTACCTGCTACCCCACTTCCCGTTACCTAATTTACCTGGTACCCCACTTCCCGTTACCCAATACTTCTAAACGCTACCCGATACACCAGTAATTGGTACCCACTACCCATTACTTTCTGCATGAAAAAATAAAAATAAAAACAAAAAATTTTGTCAAAAAAAAAAGATTCACGAGAAATCGGTAGAGCAGTTTCGGAGGAGTTCAAATATGCACCCCGTGATACGAAAATTTTATATATTTGATACTAATTAAAACAAAAATGTGTTGAGAAGAAGAAGGGGATAAGTGAAATCAGTATGAGTATAGTTGGTGATTTTAACTCCTTTTTCCACGTTTAACTTGCAATGTGTCGTATTAACCTCCTTTACACAATTTTTTGAATGGTTATTTTGTGAACTAGGGATCCAGAAAGATGCCAGTGACACAGAAGATTTCGTTTTTGATTCAGCCTCTTTATTGGGAAAAAAAAGGAATTTGATTTAGCCTCTTTATTGGGAAAAAAAGGAAAAATCGTAAAATGTTACTTACCCACTTCTTCTTCTCAACGTTTCTATTTTGATATTTTTGACATTTTTCCCCAAAACCATTTTTTTTTTTACTTAAAATAACTTAAAAACTAAATGTTTGGTGTTTTGTTATTTTAATTCGTGCACTGAAATTCCTGCCTCAATCACTGATATGCCACGTCTGAACATGAGTTAATTGAGTTAGTAATTTTGTACCCTAGAAATTATTTATATGGCAACACGACGTATACCGGCTCAGCAAGTATGATTAAAGGCATCCTATAGGCGTTTCCAGCTACCCTTACAACAAATTTCAGCCAAATCGGTTCAGCCGTTCCTGAGTTATAAATAGTGTAACAAGAACTTTTTTTTATATATAGATGGTCGTAAGGAAAAAATCTGAACATTTCAACACTGGACACGTATATTACACGTTTGATCTTTGTGTTGATTTATTCCACTTTAAATAAGGTTCCTCAATTCCATTCGGCGATCGTAGCAGTCCATGTGTGCAATTTCGATAGACCATTTATGTATACTATTCAAAGTTCAGGGTATGGTCTTAAGAGGTCGGATGATTTCAGAGAGTCGTCAGATACAATGTGAATTATAAAAAAAAAAAAAAAAAAAAGGTTAAAATGCCCAGATCCTAGCTATGTGCGCACCCTAACATCATCATCATCACCAACGTTCGCTTGGCCAATAAAGGTTTTTCCTTTATCTGCGCCACAACCAGTGGCGATCCAGGCCTTCTTTAGAAAATTCTTCAATGTATACCGACGCCATATAGTTCCGTAGGCTTTGACCATCTTGCCATCTTTCCAACGCAAAATCGTTCTGCCGGTGTACCACAAAGGACTTTCCGGACCGGTTTCTCTTTGCTAGAGTCTACCAAGCTTAACTTTTGTCATCAAGTCTGCTTCCTCATAAACGGGTCGAACTATTCTACGTAAGCCTTTCCTCTCGAACGCGGCTAAGATCTAAGAATTCTAAATGCCTTTGGCTAATTACCCAGGTCTCGGATCCTTAGGTGACTACTGGAAGATCGTCTTAAACAGCAGCAACATTTTCAGCAGACGGGGCCACCATGATCTTAGTTTTTCCCTCATTGATATGCAGCCCCTGATTTTTTGCCGTCTGCTCGATCTGGGTAAATGAGGATTGCACAGCTTGTGGTAGCCTTGGTAACGATAGTTCCTCTAATAGATCTTCCACAGTTGATTGCTTTCTCCAACCCCAGGTTGAAGAGGAGGCAGGCCTGTCCACCCTTACATGCCAACGAGTTATAAGACGACTTCCTGTGTTTATTCTCAGAACTTTTCGAAAATTGGTTTCCACCTTTAGGGGTATTGCATTTGACAAATAATGGTTTTTGAACTGACTGATACCAGAGGACGTGGAAATTCCGAAACACGAAACTAGTTGACTTTTATATTGCTGTGGATATTTTCTAAGGTCCTGAAAAAGGGAGATCCTCTAAACTGCGCCAACTACAGTGGAATCAGTCTGCTTAACATTACCTACAAGATCCTCTCTACCGTAATATGTGAACGTCTGAAGCCTTTCATCAACAATCTGATTGGTCCTTATCAATGTGGCTTCAGGCCAGGAAAGTCAACCATAGACCAAATTTTCACGTTGCGGCAGATCCTGGAAAAGTCCTATGAATTCCAAATCGATACCCACCACCTTTTCATCAATTTTAAGACCGCGTATGAAAGCATCTACAGAGACGAACTGTATAAAGCTACGTCTAGTTTTGGTATCCCTGCTTAGCTTGTTCGCTTGTGCAAAATGGCGATGGAGAACTCACACTGCTCCATCAAGGTTGGCAACGAGCTAACGGAATCTTTCGACGTCAAAAAAGGATTCGGACAAGACGATACACTGTCGTGCGATTTCTTTAACATCGTTCTAGAGATGATAGTGCAGAACTACACCCTCAACACCAGAGGTAGTATCTTCCAAAAACCTGTTCAACTTCTAGCGTACGCCGATGATATTGATATAATGGGAAGAACACAGCGTGATGTCAATGGCATCTTTGTGAGAATTGAGACAGAAGCGGCAAAAAATGGGTTTAGCGGTAAATGATGGAAAAACGAAGTATATGCTGTCTTCGTGAAAGGACACCCAACACCGACGGCTCGGACAGAACGTCACTTTAGACGCATACAACTTCGGAGTAGTAGAGGAATTTGTCTACCTAGGCGCCGCTATAAACACGGGCAATAACACCAGCGCCGAAATCAGACGAAGAATAACTCTTGCTAATCGTTGTTTCTTTGGGCAAAGAAAGCAATTGAGTGGAAAATCCCTCTCTCTAGCAACTAAGGTAAAACTGTATAACACACTCATCATCCCAGTCCTGCTGTATGGGGCGGAAGCATGGACCTTGTCAAAATCGGATGAAAGTGCCTTAGGCTGTGTCGAGAGGAAAGGTATTCGGGTCACCTTTGGCCCCGTGTGTATTGAAGGGGAATGGCGAAGAAGATATAACAGCGAACTTTACGGGTTGTGCAACAACATGGACCTAGGCAGAAGGGTCAAGGTCCAGAGACTCAAATGGCTCAGTAATTTAGAGCTGATGGACACCAATGCTCCGGCCTTGAAAGCCTTCGACACTATAGGGATGTAGGAGGAGAGGACCTCAATCAACTTGCAGTGCAAAACTGGATACAGTTAGCTAGGGACCGAGCTGGCTAGCGGAGACTGTTGATTGAGGCACAAGTCCACAACGAACTGTAGCGCCACTTTAAGTAAGTAAGTAAGCTATCAATTAAAACGATGACTTGTAACATTTTATGTTAACAGTTTATTTGTTTAAATGACATGGAATTCTATGTCCTATAGACCAAGTACAAACTTAAGATTAAATGGAATAAACATTTTTTTCAAACGAGATAACAATGTTCACTGTATCGTCAGTTTAACAGAAATTCTCGTGAACCATGCGTGCATAGAATTATCATCAAACACTTAATTAAATTTGACATAAGGACAGAGATCGATGAATATTGATTTATCAAATATTATTTGCTAATTTGGTGGTGAAGGTATAGCAATCGATTATTATCAAATTGAATTCAGTGATGCACGGGAAAGTAGTGAATTTTTTGAAACTCTTATTTAAGGGCGCACTTAAAAGTTCTCTAACTGACAATTAATTAGTTAAAGTTTTGTTTCTCCTGAAACATTCGAATTGATTCTGAAAAAAAAAGTTGTTTTCTTCTCAACAACTACGGATACAGGTAAATACAACTGCCCTACTTCCGTTCTAGTTCTTGAGAAATAAAAATAATAAAAAAGGAAGAGCACACAAAAACTATTCCGGTATTTTATTTCTTTACTGCAGAAATACGTATTCCTCAATATTTTTGTATTTATTTATCTCATGAATGTTTTTTTATTTTATTTTCATCTCATTCACTCGATGCACCACCATCAGCGCACCCATCCACTACCACCCTTATCTCGTTTTTATGCTTCCTCAAAAATTCAATTTAGCTACCTCCTGCAAACTTATGGTAAAATTCAAACTGCATTCGTATTCGAGGCAAGATTCACTTTGTTAAAGGTTAATATATAATTTTTTCCATCATTTTTGGTGCAGTCAGAATGTTTGGGCGCACTTCACTAGAATTCCGTGAAACTTTATTGCACTCATATAATTTTCATTAAATCATTGACGACAAGTAGGGGTTGTTCATATTGACAGGGCAAATATTCTGAACAAACTAACCGAATGTCATTTTATTTGACATCATTTTCAACTATCAGACAGTAGAACGAAACTTTGTTTCATTAGCTTTTTTTTTAAATTTCATTTTCAATTTAGTTTCAAAATTGGTAAAAACGAAAAAAAAAATTAATATTGAAATTGAAACGAAAGTAATGTATGACCTTAGGTTAGGTTAGGTTAAAGTGGCTACGGATACAGGATCCACACACTTAGGCCAAAGAAAAAAGGCCCATACCACATAAATCTAGAGAATTACTTCCTACTAGTCGAACCATTTTGAGCTTTTCATAAATCGAAGAAGATATTTGATATCCTTATTAGCTAGTTTACTGGGAGTATCTTAAAAGTATTCTAGCAGATAAAGTTTGCGTCTTAGGGAAAGTGCAGGGCATGTGCAGAGAAGGTGAAAGATTGTTTCTTCTTCGTCCATACAACTCCTGCAGAAGTCATTTGAGGCTACGCGCCAAGTCGTATTGCGTGTCTGCCTATAAGACAGTGTTTCTTTAGGACACCTATTAGAGTGTTAATTTGAGATCTGCTTTGAGACAACAAGTCTTTAGAGCGCTTTAGGTCAAGTGACGGTCATATAAGTTTTTTGGCTGCGCACGTTGGTACATTATACCACCTAGAGTTTGTTGAGGCGATAGGTGCGATAGGTATGACGGTTCCATTTTTAGCGAGTTCGTCGGCTCTGCAATTTCCCATGATGTCGCTGTGGCCCGGCACCGAGCAGAGGTGAATAGAAAATCGTTGAGATTTAATAGCAGCCTGACTGTCAGAAAAGATGCGGATATCAGAAGTAGCCAGGAGAGAACCTCTTTGATCGCTAACATTTCCGCTTGGAAGACGCTACAATGATTAGGGCGGCGGAATGAGAGGCTTAGATTAAGCATTTCTAAGAACACCCCACTACCAACTCCATCCTTGGATCCATTTTTATAAAAATGGATGCCTTTGTCGTCCAGAAATTGTTTGTCTTCCTTTTCATCTCTGGATGGAATGGAGATCTGGAAGTTTTTCCGAAATTGAAGTTTTGGAATGGTGTAGTCTATGTTCTTTGGTACAAAACCAAAAAGTTCAAAATGATGTGGTATGTCCCACATTATTATTGGCCCATTGAGAGGAGGCATTGACTCTTTTAGCTGTACCACTTGTTTGCTGAATGGGGTGTCAGATGGAGGAGAGTGTCTAACGCTGCAGAGGGTGTGGTTCTCAATGCCTTGCTTATGCAGAGATATGCAGTGCGTTGAACTCTACTGAGTTTGTCGCAGTAGGTGACTTCTCAAGTGCATTCCACCATACTGCAACCCCGTACATGAGTATTGATCGCAAGACTGATGTTCATAGCCAATAGGTTATACAAGGTTGAAAACCCCATATGCCTCCTATGGCTTTCTTGCAGGAAAAAAGAGCTACTGTAGCTTTCTTAACTCTTTCCAACTTAATTTTTTGTCTAATATCAGACCAAGATATTTGCCTTCATTAGTTAAAATTAGTGGTACAACATTTATTGAAGGAGGTACAATTTCTGGAATTTTGTATTTCCGTGTAAAAAGGACTATAGGTCTGCTTTTTTTTTTTTTTTTGAGGATTTATATTAAGTCCACAGTGATCAGCCCATCTAGTGAGCATATTAAATGCATTTTGGAGGAGGTCTCTCAGGGTATTAGGATGTTTTTCCGTGACGGCCGGCGATAGGAACTTCACAGGAGAGGAGGCAGGAAACCACCTTGCCTTTGCTGACAGACCTTCTCGTACAGAAATCTCCCATCTTAGAGTTGATGATCCTGCTTTTTAGCATTAGACTAATCATCTCACAAAATGATTATTCAACGTTTAGGGTCGTCATAGCAGAAGTGATAGCAGATGTGTCAACATTGTTGAAAGCGCCCTCAATATGCAGGAAGACAGCCATAGTGTATTCATTTTATTCTGGGGAGTATTCGACAGTTCTTACCAGAATATGCAAGGCTGATTCTACCGATTTCCCTTTGCAGTCAGCATTTTGAGACATCGATTGTCTCTTATCAATGCTGTTACGTAAATGGGTATCGATCAATCGTTCCAGAGTTTAACAATGAATGATGATAGGCTAATAGGTCTTAGATCTTTAGGGTTGACATGAGAGCATTTGCCCGCCTTGGGGATGAATACTTCCTTTACCTCCCGTTTCCCTTTAGCCATCTTAGTCGGAACGTATAAGACCATTCTTGACAGCTTATGAGGGGTCTTATTTTACTTATGTGATACCGACAGAAGGACGTATAACTCCCGCGAAAGTTGTTACAACTGTGTAGACGATAGTGAAGACGATACTGCTGGGATTTGCAACTTATTAGTAAAACACTCT
>CAKKXW010000001.1:47160930-47192080 GCA_920937365.1 Sphaerophoria rueppellii
ATTATACCACCTAGAGTTTGTTGAGGCGATAGGTGCGATAGGTATGACGGTTCCATTTTTAGCGAGTTCGTCGGCTCTGCAATTTCCCATGATGTCGCTGTGGCCCGGCACCGAGCAGAGGTGAATAGAAAATTGCTGCCCATCTCCTTAAGAGATGATCGACAATCGAGGTCCGTTTGAGAGTTGGTTGAGACACCGTCGTTGAGATTTAATAGCAGCCTGACTGTCAGAGAAGATGCGGATATCAGAAGTTGATATCACGTTTTCTCTTAGCCAGGAGAGAACCTCTTTGATCGCTAAAATTTCCGCTTGGAAGACGCTACAATGATTAGGGAGGCGGAATGAGAGGCTTAGATTAAGTATTTCTGAGTACCAACTCCATCATTTGGCTTGGATCCATTTTTATAAAAATGGATGCCTTTGTCGTCCAGAAATTGTTTGTCTTCCTTTTCATCTCTGGATGGAATGGAGATCTGGAAGTTTTTTCCGAAATTGAAGTTTTGGAATGGTGTAGTCTATGTTCTTTGGTACAAAACCAAAAAGATCAAAATGATGTGGTATGTCCCACATTATTATTGGCCCATTGAGAGGAGGCATTGACTCTTTTAGCTGTACTCGCTACCACTTGTTTGCTGAATGGGGTGTCAGATGGAGGAGAGTGTCTAACGCAGCAGAGGGTGTGGTTCTCAATGCCTCGCTTATGCAGAGATATGCAGTGCGTTGAACTCTACTGAGATTGTCGCAGTAGGTGACTTTCTCAAGTGCAGTCCACCATACTGCAACCCCGTACATGAGTATTGATCGCAAGACCGATGTTCATAGCCAATAGGTTATACAAGGTTGAAAACCCCATATGCCTCCTATAACTTTCTTGCAGGAAAAAAGAGCTACTGTAGCTTTCTTAACTCTTTCCAACTTAATTTTTTGTCTAATATCAGACCAAGATATTTGCCTTCATTAGTAAAAATTAGTGGTACACCATTTATTGAAGGAGGTACAATTTTTGTATTTTGTATTTCCGTGTAAAAAGGACTAGGTCTGTTTTTTTTTTTTTTTTTTTTGAGGATTTATATTCACAGTGATCAGCCCATCTAGTGAGCATATTAAATGTATTTTGGAAGAGGTCTCTCAGGGTATTAGGATGTTTTTCCGTGACGGCCGGCGATAGGAACTTCACAGGAGAGGAGGCAGGAAACCACCTTGCCTTTGCTGACATACCTTCTCGTACAGAAATCTCCCATCTTAGAGTTGATGATCCTGCTTTTTAGAATTAGACTAATTATCTCACAAATTGATTATTCAACGTTTAGGGTCGTCATAGCAGAAGTGATAGCAGATATGTCAACATTGTTGAAAGCGCCCTCAATATGCAGGAAGACAGCCATAGTGTATTCATTTTGTTCTGGGGAGTATTCGACAGTTCTTACCAGAATATGCAAGGCTGTTTCTACCGATTTCCCTTCGCAGTCAGCATTTTGAGACATCGATTGTCTCTTATCAATGCTGTTACGTAGATGGGTATCGATCAATCGTTCCAGAGTTTAACAATGAATGATGATAGGCTAATAGGTCTTAGATCTTTAGGGTTGACATGAGAGCATTTGCCCGCCTTGGGGATGAATACTTCCTTTACCTCCATCGCTGAGCTATATGGACCAGATATAGATAACTTTTGAAAGTCATTTCAATGATGGGTAAAGTTATATCGCTAGTATGTAGTAGCTCAGCTGGGTATGATTTGATCTGGACCTGGAGATTTGTTAGGTTCGAAACTATTCAGAGCCCATGTCAATTTCTCTTTCGTAACTAGACCTTGGGGAAAGTTAAGTTGATACCAGACCTGGGAGGGTTTGTTGTATTAACGGATTTGGAGCTAACTGGGAACTGCGTGTCCAGTAGCAGGTTTAGCGTGTCTTCGCAGGATTTAGTCCATGTACCATCTGAGTGTTTAAGACAACTGGGAATGGTTGGACTTGTCTAGAGAATCTTCCTTAATCTCGATGCCTTCGACGATTCTTCTTTTGAGCTACAGAAGGACCCTAACGAGGATCTTTTCCTATTCTCAATTCTTTTTTATACATTTTGAGGGATTCCTTATAGGTATCCCAATCTTGGGGGTATCTACACTTTTTTGCACGATTGAAAAGTCTTCTACAACCTTTCCTTAATAATTCCAGTTTAGCAGCCCACCAATATGGTTTTCTCTTTTCTAGCACTGTAGTGAGGGGACAGGCAGTCTCAATGGCAAAAAAAAAAAAAAATAATTGGGTACTGGTACTGTTTCTAAGTCAAAATAGTGAATTAAAATGCCTACAAAATTCTCAAATAATTTATTCGTTAAAAAATAATTGGCGAATAATTTTTTATTTCAATAACAATTTATTCGAATAATGGCCAACTCTGCTTGAGGGGTAACGAACAGAAGGTAGTAAAACTCCTCATGTTGGAAGTTATATTCCTGCATTTAAGAATGATAACGATAAGTTATTAGATCAATGAGTTATTTCTATAATTTGAGCTTATTCATTGGCATAGTGATCGCCTGATATACTTCGTTCACAAATAATTGTCAGCGTTGCTCTTATGGCAGAGCTTTTTCATCTACAAAGGTGCCTGTCTATATAAGAAAGGCAGAAAACACCTCGAACTGTCACTGAAAACGACGTGACACCCTTGATTTTTGTTCATGATCATTATGATCAACTACCCTTATCATGTGTAAAAAACGGGGCTGGCAAAATGAGTACGAAGGTGGTTTTCGTGCTACTCAAACGCGGTTATCCTCTAGAAACTATTTTTCATTAATACAAAACAACTTAAATATTTTTTCTTAATGTTATATTCCACATAATTTATTAAGATATGAAGAGAAAAATTCTTTTAGCATGGTTCTTTGGAACGTCAACATACTCCCTTTGTGGTATTTCGGAGGAAATACTTTCATTATCAGCCCTGGTAAAGAACGAACACAAAAATGTGAAAAGCTTTTTAACCGCTTGTATTTCAAAAAAAGCTCTTGAAAGTTGTGCTTTTATGAATAGAAAAATCTATTGTAATGACAAAAAAAGTGTTGACATTGATCTTTTTTTCATTTTTTGCTTCGTTTAGTATGTTGATTACACACTTTTCTGAAAAAAAAAGTATTTGTTTAAGAATGTCGTTAAATCCAAGGTTTTCAAGTTTCGATTTTTAAAAAACGGGGCAATCTATCAATACGAATTTCAAAATGCACATGTATCTTTACTAAATCTACAAGCTGACAACCCAAATTTATTTTTAAACATTTTCTTATAAAATTTAATAAAAAAAAAAAAAAACAAAAATTCGCTAACGATTTTCAGTTTTTTTTTTTTTTTCATAAATTCAATTTATTGTTTAAAACAGAATAGCATTTTCATTTTGTACATGAAAACTATTTCTCAGTTTGAAAAAATATTTTTTTATTATTTTGTTTTATTTTAATAACCTGCTGTTGAAGACATGGCATTGGGCAAATTTATGCATTTTGTTTCTGTTTCATCATAAGTCGACTTATGTTAAAAATGAGTTTAAAACTTAATCTGATACGCAATAGGCGAATCTATCTGTCATATTTTTTTGTATTTTTAGCTTTAAAGGTGTATGAGTCATGGACACGGGAAAATAAACATAAGTCAGTATGTACCCTGCTGCCACAGATTTGTTGAAGCAAAAGGTAATCGTTCAGTCACACAATATTAATATTTGTATTTTGTAGTAAGTATTGCCTTAAAATACCAGAAACGGGAATACGTGCCAATTTTTTAAATTCGATCAGGCTGTGTTGATACAGATTTGTAATAAAATATAAGAGATTACTGTCGTCATTTTATTCACTGCATTTAAATAATTAACAAAATGGCAACTCATATCATTTTCAATACTATTTTCAATAATTTAATGTGTATAGTATGGCAACACTGATGGAGCTTTTGAAAGAATATAGCATTAATTAAATCTGCAATAGTGAAAAAAATATGCAAACATCCCTATCTCTCCTGTACTGACAATTAAAGATTAACAGAGTATAGTTAACGCTGTTGAAGGCAATGGAGTTATGTTTTGACCTTCGACTGTCGGTGAAATCTCTTATTATCGACGTCCGCGGATTTATTATAAAGTTTCTTGAAAACCTTTTGATATCATCAATTCTTGCAGCAGATTGTTTATTTGAACAAATTGTGTTCTTTTCTTCGGTAAGCTAGGCTTTCGATTTATTAAAGTGCACTTCACATCGCATCAAAATTACCTGTGCCTAGATTTTCTTCTCGGTCCTTGCAATAAGTGCAGTTCTTGTCATGTTTAATACGGTTATCCGTTTCTTTTAACACATTCATTTCATTAGCAGTTCAAATAAAATAATAAATCCGCCCCACTGTTCAATTGACGACTACGACAACGTCTACATATTCGAAACATCTAGGTGCCATAGCCACATGTCCCATCGACCGACGACGACGATGATGTAGGTTTTCTCATAATTTTTGTTTTTCCTTATTTTACATATATCCCGACTATGATGGGTGGTTGACGATGGCGGCACACATGACACATAAATTAGGGTAGTTCCTACGCTCTAGAGTCCTGTTGCTACTGTTTCCCTAGCAACCGACCCACAATGTGACATAGTGCCTTTAGAAAAAAAAGAAAAAAACACCCAACATTCCAAATAATAATAAAATATGAAGACTTATTGGATTATTATTTTACTGCGGTCGGGCAAGAGGCTTATTGGATTTGGAACAAGAAAACCAAACAGAAAAAGAAAAGAAACATTCTCCTAATCTCATTTATGACGTCATTCCTACACCCAAGTTAACTCCACCTACGGTTGCTCATTGATTTATTCAAATTAAGACTTTCACCAAAGGTTCTTCGGTTCCGTGCTATTAGGAGACTATACTCACAGACGAAAATAGACTATAAGCTTGTTGTTTGCTCCTCCGAAACCGTCCGACCACGACAAGGGAAAACAATTCGTTGAACTTTGTTGAGAGTGTGTTTGTTTAATAGAATTAAAATTTAATTTTGTTGTTTTTTTTTTTTAGGCGAGTTCGATGTCAGTCAAAGACGGATAATCCCCGTTTACTGTGAGTCTTTGTTGTTGTAATAAGTTCAGCCTTCAGCCCCCAAACAAGCTTGTCAACAACGTTAACGGTCGGTGGCCATGCAGGTAAAAGGTTTCCCCAGATGGATATGACAATAACATAAAGGAAAAAAAGTATATTTAAATTCAATGTGAATTCGCAAAAGGCTTGAACTTGAACAACTTGGAGGCAGGTAACAGAAGCTCAGTCAATCGTTTATATGAGAAATATTATATGGGGGACATTTTTCTCTGGCTGGTGATGGTTTGACTTTTGACATCAAAGAGGGTTAAAAATAGCAGAACTTATATTATTGTTCCTGTTTGTTATTTTGGAGGGTGGGAAGGGTTAAATCATACCGTCTGGTGTGTATCAAACTTCAGCAAAAATTGGAAAACAAACTGACAGGAAAAGAACAACATTTTGTGAGTATTGAAGGACATTTGAGAGGTTTATACCTTTTTAACGAAATATCCTTAAAGTTGTAAGCCACAAAGCATAAACAATCCTTTTTGAGGGTTGATTAAGTTACATTTTGGAGTAAATTTTTTTTTCTGAATTTATTTTGCGGAATGGAAATTCTTTCGGTCTTGTGAAGTGGCAATATTTGAAAAAAGCTTTGTAAAGTAGGATGTCCTTTTTTTGGAGAAAGGGTACGGCCTTGAGTCTTTTTCCTGATTCGAAAAGTTATTTTCTGTGGGTTTAAATTGAAAATAAAAATATTGTGGAATGCTTTGTTGTGACATAGCATGTTTTGGACACTTGGACATGATTAAGGAGGTTTGTTTGATTTATTTGAATTATGAATGACGGAGGCAGAGAACAATGAGGTCTTTAATATACGCTAGTTAATACCGTAGACTTGCAGCACAGAGCAGATTCGAATCAATACGATGTCTATAAAGGAAATCCGTCACCCCCAAGAGGCGGATGATCTTGCTAATATGGTGCAGGTACACAGTAGGGTTGGCCTGAAGCTAATAACCTCATCCTTTAAACTTCTAACCACAAACCCGAAAGCAAGTCTTGTATACAATAAAATCGTGCTCTATAGAGCGTGGGCTGAGCAACAGCTATAGCCGATGCCTTCTCCACACATAAAGCTGACATAACAGCATTGCAGCATTGCTAGAAATAAGTACCAGGTTCCCGCGTCAGCATATCCGTAAAGTCTTTTGGGTATCGCCTGACGGAGGGTCTCGAATCCAAATAGACAATGTGTCTGGATCGCCGCCCTTCCTCGAGCATGATCGCAATACGCTCATATCGATGTGCCAACATTGGTTGTTGGAAAAGGGGTTCCGAGGGATTCCTAATAGTACACACATTGCATCCGCTTCCTTCGAAGAGCTCAAACAGTAAACCCTGAAACCAAAATGTCGAGCGTCGAAGAGAAGTGAACTATAGAAAGGAAGAAGATATAAGTGAGTGAATAAGAAAGAAGGCAATGGGTTGGAAAGGAGTTGTCGGTCTTGAACGCTTGAACATTGCAATGATTGGGAAAGACAGAGTGTGGAAGAGAGTTCCACATTCGCGTAATACGGCTAAAAAATGACTCTCTATACGTCCGAAGTTGGGCTCGAGGGTTAACTGATGGGCATTCCTAGTAGGGAGGAATGCAACTGGCTATTACACTAGAGCAACTACCGTAAAAGTAGCGATAGGACAAAGAGAGACACGCTACGTTACAACGCGGCGGTGGTCTAAAGGGGTGAATGAGTCAGCGATGTCTCTATCACCAATCATTCTTACAGCTCTTTTTTGTATTACATGCAAGAGGCTTAAGTAAGTAGCTGGAGCACCAGCCTAGATGGGAATTGCACTCAAGCTTTAGACGGACATAGGTTTTATAGATAATAGCCAAATCAGACGGGGAGAAAAATGTCTTGCACCGTCTTAAGCAACCCAAACATCTTGCGGCATTTTTGGCGTCGTGCGTCGAAAAAAACCGAGAATCTCGAGATGTTCGGTCTCGCTGATGCAAGTGCCACTCATGGACAGTGGCAATTGGGTTATTACTCGCTTCAACGATACAAGACAGCATTGGGTTTTCGAAGCATTAAACTCTATCCGTTTTTTAATTCCCCATTGTACAATGCTGTTTCAGTCAGAGTTTAATGAGCTTATCATATTTTGCCTTTCCAGTTCCACATCCGAAGAGGAGGGATGTGAGTTAGCGAAACAATTTATTGGACAATCTTAATTTCTCCAAAACGGTGTAAAGATTTGTTCCACTGTTTGGTGAGATCAACCATCAGATCACCAGTGTACTTGTTGCTGCGAAAGCCGTATTGCCGGTCATTAAGAAGCTTTCGGTCTTCGAGATATTTCTAGAGCTGATAGTTTACCAGCGTTTACATGTGCTTAGAGAGAAGGGACGTAAGCGCAATCGGACAATAATTGGAGGAAGAAGAAGATTCAAACTTTTTTTTCGAATTGGCTGGACAAATGCTGTTTTCCAACTACTCGGAACGAGTCCAGAGGAATAGGATAAATGGAAAAGCTTACGCAACGGTTTTGCCAGTGTGGAAGAACACCTCTTCAGAATAATAGCGGGGATACTATCCAGACCAGCGCATTTATGTATGTTGAGATTTTTTAGGACTCTCGCCACAGCACGAGTGCGGAAGAAGATTCGACCCATTGAATCATTGACGCGCTCAAGAACTGGAGGAGTTATGAGTATGAAACTCTGCGAACTGCCTAGCAAATAGGTTAGCTTTCGCAAGAGAGCTTACAACAAGAGTGTCATTGTCAACGAGCCTAGGGACCGATGAAGCAGAAGAATTCTTCATATTTATAACAAATGACTAAAAATTCTTAGTCTTTGGGACATTGCAGTATTTTTTGCCTTAATTTCTGGTCAACCAAAAACTTTGTCCGTCGAATAAGGGCCTTGCACTTGTGTTTAAACTTGATCCGCTTTTCCTCAGTTGGGTTGGCTCTAAAACACCGGAACATTACTTCTTTTTCCCTGATAACCTCCTTACAACTTGAATCAAACCATGACTTTTCCTTGGGTTTGATGCTTTTAACCCTAATTCGGAAGAAGTTATTGAGGCCGTCCCAGTTGGCTTCCTCGTATTGCCATACGGTTTTCTTCATAGCTCTTTCTCTAACTGGATTTATTTGACACGAAAAATTTTCAGATATAATACTATGGTCTAGCCTGCCTAGAGGAGTTAATACATTGATAGTGTATTTATCAGGGTCAGACATAAGGAACAAGTCAAGAGTATTTTCCGTTTATGTCCGATATTCGAGTGGGCTCAGTGACTAGCTGAGAAAGGTTGTTAAACTCAGCAAAGATCTCGGCACACATGCCTTCGGATGTTGTCTGTCCCGAATGGAGAAGCCACGAAGCATTGTGTACATTGAAATCGCCTCTTATAACGATTTCAGTGTGAAGATACAGGGATACAATTCTTTGAATCAAGCCAGATAGAGCGTTAAAACCAATTGTAGCAATTATAGCTGTTTGGTTGAGGAGGTACCTCCTTGAATATTCTCCTCTGTCTTATAAGATCAAAAAGCCCTGAATACGCGGATTGTATAAACATAAATGTCATTCAGTCCAAGCTTAAAAATGTCTTGAATTTAACATCCCAACATTCCATATGTTTATTGACTTTAAACCCACCTACACCACGAAAGAGCTGTTCAAAGCCATGAGAGGATTGCTATCCAAAACCATCGACTTTTCCAAGGGGGTGGACTGGTCTGCCAAGAAACTAACTTTTATTGACTTTTAAGATTTTTAAAAATTAAAAACCCGTTAGAAGAACCAAGAGATAACCCGAAGCTTTTCGGAAAGGAAATCGAATGAGCGGTGGATTTATGAAAAAGTTGTTACAGGAAGATCGAATCCAGCTGACTGTAGTGTCTTTCAGGCCGAGATCTATGCCACTGAAAAAGCAGCTAAAATGGCACATCATGAAAAGCTTAACTCCTCGGAGATTATTTTTTTGTTTGTGAACAGCCAGGCTGCTATCAAAGCCTTAGACAGTGAGACCATAAGATCAAAGGCAGTTTTAAACTGTATAAAGGATTTAAATAGAATCTTCGACACTAATCAGGTTAAGCTCTGCTGGGTTCCTGGACACAGCAATATAAAAGGGAACGAAATAGCAGATGAACTAGCCAGAAACAGATACAAGTAGTAGCGACCATTCAGATAGGGAACTACTCGTCCCGATTGGGGTACTCAAGAGGAAGATAGACCTTAAATCAAAAGAGAAAACAATAACTTTGGAAATCCAGGTATGATTGCGTAATCTCTAGAAGTTTATGGCCTAACATTAATGAAAAGGAAACTCGGTATATTCTATCGCTCAGTAAAAGGAATATTAAAATCCTGATAGGTGTACTAACGTGTCATTGCGCCATTGGCACAATAGCCAACAAGATAGGGGCTTTTGCACCTGATTTCTGTAGGAGCTGTCAAGATGTGGAGGAAATAGAAACCATTAAACACCTACTCTGTGAGTGTCCGAACCTCCAAACTAACCGACTCCGCCATTTCGGGAACAGGTTTGTTGGGGAACTGGATGATGTAGCACAGGTTTCAATGAAAAATATGAGGAAATTTATAGATAGCACAGGCTAGTTCGTTAACGACCCAGTCTCCGTTAATCGGCAACCTTGAAGAGCGTCGATGCTAGCTTTTATTTTTACAAGGGATCACAATGCACCAGTAGGCCCCTGTGTATGCAACGATGCAACGGTTCACGCTGTGCACACACCTTATCACCTAACCTAACCCAACTTCAAAACGATCATTTGATCTCATATTGATATTTCGAATTAAAAGATATGTCAATTTTATTTTTAAGTAATGACGTAATTTGACGGCAATGTGATAAAGACTGTTTGTTTTATTTGAAACTCGAAAATTGAAGTGTTAGTTTATTACCCGGTCATGATTCTAGAGATTAACTGAATTATGTTTCTTAAAGCTTGTGAATGATTCACTCCTTACATAAGAAATACATTTATTCTTTTTAGGAAGTAAAATGATAAAATTTTCTTGTTTGTCTGGTATCTGATTCAATAAAACAGTAGACAGAGTTTTGCTAACCCGGAAATTTGCATCATTCCAGTGAACAGATGCTTCTTGATGCAAGATTTTTTTTTATGGAGGACCACATAAACTGATAAGGACCTCTGATAAACCAATGCAGTGTCTTATGCGGTTTACAGAAATTTGAGTTAAGCTATAGCCAACGCTGGCTATTTCTTATGCGACTGGGCTGCGCATTGTGTTTCCTTATCACTTAGCTTGGGTCATGTTTTAGCGGATATCACTTCATTGCTTTCTGTTTCTTGACTTTGTTAAAACAATTGTTATGCGTTCGAAAAATGGAGCATTTCGGCAATGCAATTGGTTATTTAATAGAGCTTGAAAATTATAAGAGAGAGTGCATACGTATGATGTAATTACTAAAAACCTGATTGATTACCTTTTTTAATCCTTCTCAAAATCTATGAACAGGTGTTGTGGTGATCTTGGAAGTTTTGATGTTCTCTGCTACTTCCTCCTTCCTTGCCCGGCTCACAATCCATGAAGGATCTCAGCCAGAGGAACTGCAGCTTCCATCGTGAACGGCCTCTCGCATGCACTCTCCAGTCGCCGAAACCAAACGCTCTGGCATCCGCAGTCACTTGGTCCTTGTACCGTAGGTACGGTCTTCCTTTTTGTCTCGAACCTGGCGGCTGGGATGAGAAGACTTTCTTGGCTGGAGCGTTGTCGTCCATTCGCTCGATGTGGCCGAGCCAATGTTGTCGTTTTTTCTTGGCCTTCTGGACTACATCCACATCTTGGTACAGCTCATACAGTTCTCGATTGAACCTTCTGCTACGATGGCGAATGGAGAAGAAGGTTCAACCGAGAACTGTAAGAGCTGTACCAAGATGTGGATGTAGTCCAGAAGGCCAAGAAAAAAACGACGAAAAAAAAGAAATTGCTGCTACCGGTAGGAACGTTTTGTCCTAAGCGGTAGACAAATATGTTCTTATCCTTAAGAGCAACGACCTATGCCTGTTCTTCAATCGCTGTGAATGCCTCAACTCTTGGGGAACGACTAAATGATGTTTATGGCGTCCGCAAAGCCTAACACCTGCATGGATCTGTTGAAAATAGTGTTTTCTGTGCTCACACTTGACTTGTGCACTATCTGATTTTTTTCATTTTTGAAAAGGTGGTCTGAATGGTTAACGTACACGGGAATACTTATTCTATCGATATTGACCTTGGGCACTCTTACTTACTTACTTACTTACTTACTTAAGATGGCGCTACAGCCCGTTGTGGACTTGGGACACAATCAACAGTCTCTGCCAGCCAGCTCGGTTCCTAGCTAGCTGTCTCCAATTTTGCACTCCAAGTTGTGCGCCAACTCTTCCACTTGAGTGCGCCACCTGAGTCTCGGTCTTTCTCCCCTTCTACGTTCCTCGGGAATAGTGTCGAAGATTTTCCGGGCCGGAGCATTGGTGTCTATCCACTCTAAATGACCGAGCCACCTGAGTCTCTGGACCTTGACCTTTCTGGCTAGGTCCATGTCGTTGTACAACCCGTAAAGGTCGCTGTTGTATCTTCTTCGCCATTCCCCTTCAATGCACGCGGGGCCAAAGATGACCCGAAGAACTTTCGTCTCGAAACAGCCTAAGGCACATTCATCGGATTTTGTCAAGATTCATGCTTTCACACAATAAATCAGGATTGGGATGATGAGGGTGTTGTACAATTTTACCTTAGTTGCTCAAGAGAGGGCTTTTCCACTCAGTTACTTTCTTAGCTCAAAGAAACAGCGATTAGCAAGAGTTATTCTTCGTCTGATCTCGGCGCTGGTGTTATTGCCCGTGTTTATAGCGGAGCCTAGGTAGACAAACTCTTCTACTTTCTCGAAGTTGTATGCGTCTATTGTGACGTTCTGTGACAGCATATACTTCGTTTTACCCAGAACAGATTTTTGGAAGATAGTGCCTCTGGTGTTGACGTTGGAGTTCTGCACTATCTTCTCAAGAACGGTGTTGAAGAAATCGCATGACAGTGCATCGCCCTGTCTGAATCCTTTTTTGACGTCGAAAGATTCCGTAAGCTCGTTGCCAACCTTGATGGAGCAGCGTGAGTTCTCCATCGTCATTGTGCACAAGCGAACGAGCTTGGCAGGGATGCTAAAACTTGACATAGCTTTATACAGTTCGTCTCTGTAGATGCTGTCATACGCAGCCTTAAAATCGATGAAAAGGTGGTGGGTATCGATTTGGTGTTCATAGGTCTTTTCCAGGATCTGCCGCAACGTGAAAATTTGGTCGATGGTTGACTTTCCTGGCCTGAAGCCACATTGATAAGGACCAATCAGATTGTTGACGAAATGCTTCAGACGTTCACATATTACGGCAGAGAGGATCTTGTAGGCGATGTTTAGTAGACTTATTCCTCTATAGTTTGCGCAGTTTAGAGGTTCTCTCTTTTTCAGGATCGGGCAAACAATGCTGAGGTTCCATTCATCGGGCAGATGATTTGGTGCATGCTCCTATCTAGCTCATCGCCTGCTGCTTTGAACAGCTCAGCAGCTAGACCATCTTCTCCAGCGGCATTGTTTGATTTCAGCCATGATATTGCGGTTTTCACATCTTCTAGGTCGGGTTCACGGAATTGCTAGCTATCATCGTGTCTGATGAAAGGCTCCTGTCTGACGGCGGTGTTTTGTTCGTCGTCGCCGTTATACAATCTACAGAAGTGGTCTTTCCAAATCCCCAGCATTGACTGCGATTCTACTATGATGTTCCCTTGTTTATCTCTGCAGGCATCAGTTCTTGCTCGATGACCTTGAGCCAGCTGTTTAACCTTTCGGTAAAACCTCCGAACTTCATTCCTGCTATTGGCTCTCTCAACATCCTCGATATGACGCTTCTCATGCTCTCTCTTTTTTTATCCTGAGAAGCCGGCGTTCCTCTCTCCTCTTTCGCTCATAGAGATCACAAGCAGCTCTTGTCCTTCTATGCAGCGCCGCTTTGTATGCTTCCTGCTTGGCTGCATGTGCCTGTCTGCATTCTTCGTCAAGCCAGGGGATTCGTTTTGGTGGCTGTGTGAAACCCAGCACATTAGAGGCGGCATCTCTAACTGCTTCCTGGCAACGTTGCCACTGGTCTTCGTTACTTGATGTTGGCGGTATAGGACTCCTTAAGAGGTTACTTGACACTCGATCAGAGAAGGATCTGGCAATCTCTTGCGATTGTAGCCGTCCGACGTCGAGTTTTCTTGCAGCATTTCCTTGTTTTTGCCGTTGTCGGGATATTCGTAGCACTACCTTGACGATGAGGTAGTGGTCCGAGTCGATGTTGGCTCCTCGGAAAGTTCGAACATCTAAAATGCTGGACAAGTGCACTCTGGTGTTTTGATTGGATCGTTCAAAAAAGCTGATCATAATTGCATATTAAATGGTGTACCGCCTCTGCTATTTCTAACATCTTGAAGACAGCTTCTGCAGTATTGAATGATGCCCAGTCGATCACTTAAAATTGTCCAATCTTTACATCTTTTGTCAGATGATACTATCGTTCACAAAAAACTGCTACAAACTACGTACTACGGCAAAAAAAAACAACATTTACCTTCCTCTTCTCTATTAGCTTGCTAAATGCTGACATTAAAGCTTTGCAAGCTGGAAAATAATCTCTTTATCAATTTCACTATCTCAAGAATCTGTTTTCATTAGAAGCTTCTCTAGACACCCAAGTAGACATTAGAACCTTCATCAATTAGACAAGCGGACAGCCCGGACCGAACGATGGGAAACGAACATCACGTCTAAGACAACGACCAAACTATTAGTTTCCACTCGTCCTTAATTAAATTTTAATTGAGCCCCTCATTAGTTGACTTTCTTGTCTATGCCAAGAGGTCAGCTGCACCTCCTTCTTCTCGATCTCTCAGAGTCAATTATCTAATTTTTTTTTGTTCAGTTCGTCGTTAAATTGAAATCTTATTCCATATCTTTGAGTAAACCAAAACACAATGCCGCCCCACATATCGCAGTTGCTTGCTTTCTTATCACAACACAATAGCAAACCACAAAACCAAAATGTAAAGGCAAATGGCAAACGACGAGGCAACTATATGAATCAGAAGTCGCCACGGCCCGGCCGGCTGAGCAATCTGTGGGTTATCTATTCTATTGTTTGCTCATTTGCTAAAAAAACTACAAGCTGATAGAGGTACTATGGAAATGGAAAATGTATGTTAATTCCATTAGAAGACCGCGCGCTGCATCGCACTGCAAGTAGTTGTTACAATCTTACGTAAAGCTTCTCGAAAAAATGCAAAGGCAAATGAAAGAAAACAACAACATTTCTAATCACTAGAAGAGGAGCCACAAAAAACACAACAAAAGTACACAATTTAAAGGCTTTTCTTCAGTCGAGAGCCATGGGGAAGGAGGAGCTGGCACAGTCAAAGAACGGGGTCAATCAAGGGAGGCAGAATAAATTATGTTCTGTTTTTTTTTTCTTCTATTTCAAATCGATTCGAAAGGGCGGATCGATTTTGCATGTTTCTAACTTTCGACTAGCAAAATTAGTGTAAGAAAAACATCAATACTTACACTTCCAAAATGCGATCACCTTTTTTGATGCCAGCCTTTTCGGCAGCTCCGCTTTCAAGAACCGCACTAACATGCTGCAGTGGGGCGTAAAGCTCCCCGTTAATGGAACGCAGCTGGCCACCCTCGGACACTTGACCACGTACATTGAAACCGAAACCAGTTTCTGTTTTGTAAATTGTTACTTCTCGCGGACCATATGCATCAGTCATGTTTGCACACGGGAATAGTCTTAAATTAAACAACAGAAAATATGTGAAGAAACAAAATGAACTAGGAGATTTTTTTTATGAGATTTCTTATGTTATTTTGGGATTTTTTGCGAGTGCACAACAACTGCGACTACCGCGACAACTACGACGAGGACACAGGAACACGGATTAACATTTAAAAAATCAATTTGGAATTGAGAATGCAATTTTTTGGATTTTGGATTTTTTCGTCCGACTTTGACACTCCTTGCGACATTTCTTTCCTGCTTATGCCATGGAAAGGTTTTTTCCTTTTTTTTTTGTTCTTTTTATTTTTTCTAGCTAGTATCTAGAGAAGTTGAGAATTGAAATCCGCCATTGGTACAGTGGATTGCAAAATTTGCTGTGGGTGGCGTATTTTTGACGTAAGGTCGCCGAAGAGAGAACGGTGACAGTTTAACTGAGCGAAAAATGGTTGATTGTGGCCGTGTTCGATAAGAGAAAAGTTAAGGGCGATATAACATTTCGTTAAGAATGTTATAATAATGTTTTTTTTTTTATTTGTTACGCATTAGTGGAATTAGTTCGCAAACAAACAAACTTCTTTCACAAAGAAATATATTTATGCTTTCGAAGAATTGATTTAACTTGAAATCCGTTTTTGGAGACCGGGTATGTCTTCGATGCTTGACAGTTTTTCAGAGAAACTCAATTCCTTTAATTAAAATCACTGTAAACTTTTGTTATCAATCATTTAGAAAGATTGATTATCTCTCGTTGAATCCGATACTACTTCTTAGAATACGCTATGACTTAGGCATTTTTGGGACTGACATACTATACAATTCAATTCTATTTATGTGGCTTTTCTTACAACCCAAGAATAGATCCGTGACGTAAAAGTGGCAATTTTTTTCCCTTAAACACATTTCTTTCACAAAGAAATTGAATTTATTTCCCGAAGGATTGATTTCTCTGGTACAGCACCTTACCTACCTACAAATGATATAACTCTATTATCAAAATGAGTATTTTCTAAAAGCAACCATGTGCGCTCTGTGGTCTTTTTATGGGGTACATTATCGTCCTTCCAAGAACACTAATCAATGTTTGGTGGCTAAATTCGAGTCCACCGACTCAGTGAACAATCAGCCAATACCCCTACGTCAGCAAAACGCAAGATCTGCTTAAAATATCTTCTAAAAGAGAAATTCACACGAACTTTCTTCCATTAAAGATATGATTAAATAGAGTGACACGACAGCTCTTGAAGAGCAAAAGCCTAACTGGCTTACACTAATCAGCAATTCTCTGAGTGCGTATGGAGTACTGAGGGTATCACAATTTAACGCCGGTTCCAAACGACAAAGTTGAGAAGCACTTTTTTCGTGATAGATGATACTCTTGGAAATGTTGTCAGTTCTTCGCAAGAGGCAGTACCCGTGAAAGATGAAATAAAACTTTATTGGCACGAGCAGGATTCGAACCCTTACTTTATGCGTAGCAGCCAACGCACATACTACTACGGGCAGCTGCAACTTTTGTCAATTCCTTAAATTTATATATGAAAATATTTTGTACAATCGTGCCGAAAGTTAAGAGAACTTTTACGACGTAGGGCAACTCAATGAACTTCGGGCCTTTTTTGACCAACTGTTCAATGTTGATAGCTTTGTTATTCGCGCAAAATTATCCAGGCAATTTGATAAGGCTGTAAAACTTGCGTATTTCATCCACTGACATACAATAAATTGGATTCTCAGCTTTCTTGCCAGCATAATGACGGTTAAATTTTTTGTTTTGCTCAACAAAACTACATCAAAAACCAATTTTCTTCCGTCTCATGTTTTCATTTTTTTTTTCTCTTCCGCACTCCAATAGCTTTCAATGCCAATTATATTGTTTTCATTTCTTTAGAAAGGAGGAATCGAATAAA
This sequence comes from Sphaerophoria rueppellii, assembly GCA_920937365.1. NCBI lineage: Eukaryota > Metazoa > Arthropoda > Insecta > Diptera > Syrphidae > Sphaerophoria > Sphaerophoria rueppellii. The sequence continues at coordinate 47,177,765 of CAKKXW010000001.1, forward strand.
TGTAAACATGTTGTGAAATCTCTTTGACAATCAGTATACAAATACAATAAGCCCAGTCGGTCGAGTCAACTGCATCTCTCAGTCTCAAGTTGTGCTCTCATTAGGTTTGTTCGATGTAACCAGCCCCGGGCGCTCCGGTGCTTGTCATGCTGTAAGCGGTGCTGTATGGGCACGAGCTCTGATTTTTCTTTTCTCTTTGTTGTATAGGAACAGCTGATTCGAACAACTCCGAAATTCTTGCCCCGAAAAAATCTTGGGGCGATTCAGAGTGCTCCTGTTGCAAGTACTGAATACATATTGAACACGGTGGATATGCATCGGGGCGAAAAAAGAGCGACATCGAACAGCCTAGTGCAAAATCAGACCGCCACAGATTGACCCAGAGCGCACATCGAACAAAGCTATTAAGTAATAACCACGGACAAGCCCATGTCAACGCCATGTCTGGTTATTACATACAGTAGTGACTGCTCTTGAAATGTTGGTTTATGTTGAAGTCTTTCCATAGATTCGCGGTGTTTAAGTGAATTCACTTATTTTAAGACCCGTTTGTTAATTGACACCGTTATAAACATTTTCGTTTACTTTACACATATGGGACGTGATTAGAATCTTCAATTTTGTGTTTCCAACTTAACATATTCTAGATGAAGACCTACCCTAATTCTCGCTGAGTTTGCTATTTCGCAAAACGAAAATCTACTCCAACTACGATATCATAATATTCTACTACATTTTTCGGCGACAGCTGCCGCTTTTTGTTGAAGTTTCTTTTTGATTTTTGACATCTCTCGGTTTCAAAACTCATCATATTCAAAATGGCGTCGGATGTGCCAGCCGAACATGAGCTAGTGAGTAATTTATTTTTTTAATATTTCCTTATTTTCTCATAAATTCTACTGAACTAATTATTCGTAAAAGTATTAAATAAATTCCATAAACATTTCCAATTTTATAAATCTCAATACAGTGTTGTCTTTTGTGAGATTTAACAACTTAAAGATGAAAACAATTTGTGTACATCATCATCCTCAAACCTCATCACCACCGTGGTAGAGTGATGTGATGTGTGTAGTGAAAACAAAAGACGAGAATGAAAGAAAAAAATTGTATTTATAATTGCAATCATTGAAATAAAATGAATTACTTCCGCCCACTGTGTAAAAAATTGACTCAAGCCTTAAATAAATATTAAAGTTGAGTTTTTATCATTGAAAATGCAATGGAAAGTTTGTGTTTTTGGCGGTGTCTTTGCGAGAAATGTTTTGGTTGTGTTTTGTGGACCCAAACTACGTTTCAGAGAGCCTTTATAAATAGGAAATCTCTCTGTGGTCCTTCCTGTGTTTTCCCTATCGGAATTTCGTGTATCGGGTGTTAAGTGAAAAAAAAAAAAAAAAAAAAAAAAAAAAATGCCAAAAGTGTATACTGCTGTTGGAAGCAGGGACTCTGGAAGTGTTTTGTGTGTTGTTTTGTTTTTGTAGGAAAAAACAGTTGGGCTCTCCCCCTCGAAGTCAATATTGGTTGTTGTTGCTGTTTTTATTTCTCATCATCATCGTCGTTGTCGTCGTCGATTGAATCATCTCTCGAGTTGTGACTTGTTGTGGCCCTGTTAGCTCTGCTGGTTGATTCCATCCACTCTTGAATCTTGATGTGTGTACTTACGACTTACGTTACGAGTATATCGTGGGTTGTTATTATTATGATATTTTTTTTTCTTTTTGTTTGCTTTGCTCGATGGTGGGATGTAGGGTTTACGTTTAATCTATTCATTCCGGTTATTAGAATCTGGGATTGTTTGTGTATCTACGAATAATCAAAATAAAAAAAGGGTTTGTCGGTCGGAAGCTCTATCTCTTCGGCAACACGAGATGGAATTTATTCTTCCGAATACTTGTGTTCATGGAGTTTACTCCGTGATCAAGAGGCGAATATTCCTTTTTATCTTACTGTAAAGGAATCTTCAAACTCTTGGTTTGGATTATTTTATTTTAAAGAGCTTTTCTTCTTAGCTCTTGTGTGGATTATTGCAAATTTCCTAAGAAGATTATCTGTACGATGGGAGAAAACGATTTTCTCGCTTCCGGTTAAAATAGGTTTGTGAAGAAATTTTTAAGTGAAGGTGGTTCTTTTAATACCAATTTAACACGACTTTATTCCTTCAAGCAAATGCTAAATAATAAGAACTAAACTAAGGAAGATGTGATGATATAGGAGTTTAGAAAGGCTTTGTGCCTAAATTGACGTCAAGCAACATCAAGGTTCGGCTGTCCATAAAGGTGGAATAACATTCATCTGGCTTAACACAAAGTTGAATCTTGTTAAAGGGTAAATCTTAGTAAAAGCCACAAATGTATATTTTCAATTAAAATTGATTTCAAACTTTGGACTTTGCCACTACTAACTTATGCTGCTCTGAATCCATGAGGGAGCTCACCCTGAGATACTGCAGCCTTCCATCGTGAACGGTTCCACGGATGCACTCTCCAGTTGCCGAAACCAAGCGCTCTGGCATCAGCAGTCATTTGGTCCTTGTAAATAGGTTCGGTCTTCCTTGTCGTCTCGAACCTGGGGGCTCGGATGAGAAGACTTTCTTGGTTGGAGCGTTGTCGTCCATTCGCTCGATGTGGCCGAGCCAATGTTGGCCTTCTGGACTACATCCACATTTTGGTACAGCTCACACAGTTCTCGGTTGAACCTTCTTCTTTAGTCGCCGTCGTCGCATACGGGACTGAAAATCCGTCGAAGAATTTTTCTTTCGAAAGTGCCCAGAATCAATTCCCCTTTTTTACTTATCGTCCAGCACTCGGCGCCGTAGAAGAGGACTGGTAAAATTAAAGTTTTGTATAGCAGACACTTTGTCGTTCGAGTGAGGAGTTTTGAACCCAATTGTTTTGCCAAACAGAAGCAGCAGCGGTTCGCTAGGGTAATTCTTCTTCGGATCTCCACTAAGTTGTCGTTAATGGGATTGATGTTTGTGCCAAGGTAGGTGAACTCCTTAACTACCTAGAAATTGATGCTACCCACAGTGACGTTTTGTCCTAGGTGGTGGACAGGTGTTGCTTTGTTTGTTGATAGCATGTACTTTGTTTTGTCCTCATTCACTTCAAGACCAACGAGTTTTGTCTGTTCTTCAATCGCTGTGAAGACCTCAAGCACAGCTCTCTTGGGTCGACCGATGATGTCTATGTCGTCTGCATAGCCTAGGAGCTGGGTGGACTTGTTGAAGGTAGTGTTTTTCTGCTCCAGAACTATGTTGAAGAAGTCACATGACAACGCATCTCCTTATCTAAACCCTGTGCATGTTTGGAATAACTCGGTTGAGCTGTTATCCATTTGCACACTGCACTGCGTATTGCTTAGCGTCATGCGGCACAGTTGGATCAGTTTTTTGGGATCCCGTATTCAGACATCGCCGTCATAAGCTCTTGGCGGTGGATGCTATCATACGCAGTTTTAAAGTCGATGAAAAGATGGTGGGTTTCGATGGTCTTTGCCAATAAGTGTGAAAGACAATATCATTCAAATGGCCTCCTTGTGCGTTTCCGCAGCATGCAATTCTTTTGAGGTAACTTTTAATCAATTTTTCGCTCATATCGGGCGTTCTATGTTGGTTTAATTATTCAAGCGTTCGGGGAATAGTCGCATGATCTTGGTCTTCGTGGCCAATTGATGTCGCCAAAACGTTAAATTACACGACCAGGAAATTTCTCACACAAAAAAGGCATAATTGGTCGTGCTTGGTCCCGTCTTGTGGGAACCGCATATCTTCCACGTCATGATTTTCAAACGCTGATTGTAACTGTCCGCCAGGTTAGTGACACTTTTCGACTATAAACCACATCAAATCGTCACTTTTCTGGATGCAATGGCACCTCTTCGATCACATGTGCATTTTCTGAGCCCCTTAAATTCTTTTTGTCTGTTGTTCCAACAGAAAAAGCCGCTGTGAATGGTCAACAGGTTTCAATTTTTGCGTGATTTGGACTTTGTATGGATGGAGATGCAAAATACGCCAAAAGGCTATGAACGTCAGGAAATCGATAAATTCGGATCATCGACAATACTTGTGTTTGCGGCAGCAATATTTTCACAGGCCTCTTGACATCTGTAACGCTTCCATTCTCTTCGAATTTCTCACAATTTTACCGATTGCTTCCATACATGTTCGATTTTTACGACCATAATCATCACGTAATGCTCGAAAATTGACTAAGTTTGACCTAGGTACCACTTTTGCAGTAAGTTTTAATAATCTTTATGCGTTGTTCCATTGTTAAGCAATCTATTATCGTAAATCGGAAATATTCAACTAATATTATGACCATTCAGATGACAGTTAAGTTTGACAAGTATCAAATTCCAGCGCTAACAACTTGAAACCAGTGATCACTTATAAGTGATCAGTGCTTCAAACCACAAAATAAATGACCTGAAACTTATTTACTTACTTAAGGTGGCGATACAGTCCTTTGTGGTCTTGGGCCTCAATCAACAGTGTCCGCCAGCCAACTCGGTCCCTAGCTAGCTGTCTCCAGTTTTGCACTCCAAGTTGATTGAGGTCCTCTTCCACTTGAGTGCCCCACCTGAGTCGTGGTCTTCCTCTCCTCCTACGTCCCTCGGGAATAGTGTCGAAGACTATCCGGGCCGGAGCATTGGTGTCTATCCACTCTAAATGATCGATCCACCTGAGTCTCTTCTCTTCTTCGCCATTCCCCTTCAATGCACACGGGGCCAAAGACCCGAAGAACTTTCCTCTCGAATCAGCCTAAGCATTTTCATCCGATTTTGTCAAGGTCCATGCTTCTGCACCATACAGCAGGACTGGGATGATGAGTGTGTTGTACAATTTTACCTTTGTTGCTCGAGAGAAGACTTTTCCACTCAATTTCTTTCTTAGCCCAAAAAAACAGCGATTAGCAAGAGTTATTCTTCGTCTGATCTCGGCGCTGGTGTTATTGCCCGTGTTTAAGTTTATAAATTACCCGAAAGCTTAATTAATAAACCATTCTCGGCGAGGACATCTTATGAGACAAAAATTCAAATAAATGGTGGAAGAATGTTCAACGTTAAGTGCTTCCGCTTCCAAAAAAGTCACGCCTCGTGCCTGGCATAGTTCTTTTTTTTTTTTTTTGTCTCACATTTTACTTCCTTAAAAAATGAAACAATCTCCATCCAAACAAAAGAAACTCTGTCGAAAACACTCGAAAAGATTGCCATTATACTGATTCCCTCACAACAGCTTCATACCACACTCTTGATGTCCTAGTTACGCAAACAAAAAAGACATCCTCGTGACAGATAACAATTTTTCAACCAAGTCTAGGGTTTTCAATAAACAATCTTATTTTGATTCAAAATTTTATTGGAGATGAATGACTTTACATTATGCAATATTTCCATGAATACGACTGAATATATTATTTTTATTTCTCTATTCAGTGATTCTAGGAAAATGTGCTTCAATGACGCTATCACATGCTTATTAGTATATAGGTAAATGTTACTTTTGTAAGTCAATGAAGCGCAGAATTATACATACGAGGCACGACATGCAAACTTGTATACGCAAAACAACTACATTTTCAGATGTATAGTATCTTAGAAACAATAAAATTCTTAATGGGAATTGTTTAGTGTTCAACAGACACATGTACACTGAGTTCGTATCAATATTTTCATTCAAAAGTTATCGTTGGATATTCGTTTGTACAGAGGCGGATTTGACGATAGATAAAATCGTAGGTTAGGTTAGGTTAAGCGGGCTAACAGTTGGTGTTGTTACCGTCACACTTAGATCAATGTAGATCCATTGTGGTACCCCGTAGAAAAACAAATAACCTATGAATCATTTGGTTCGTTTAGCCATTTACAGGTCTTGACAAAGCTTAGTAAACTTTTTCCTGGCAGTTCGGATAGTGCCTCTATTTCGTTAGTAAGCAGAAGCAAGAAAGATTTAACGTTAGCACCTAGCAATTAAGCCTTATCTGACGGTGGACCTATCCACACTGTCAGCGTGACAATTTCCAACCGAATTCAGCAATGTCACTATGTTTTATTTAAGAGGACACTTAACCTCTTCCTGATGATCCACCAGCATGCAAAAGCACACCTCAACTTTCTAAAGAAAGAAGCTCACACCACAAGATTCACACGAGTACCAATTGAATTAGTGCCAGCCCTTATTGATCTTGGTTTGATTCTAGACTACTATTCATGCAACACACGGAACTGCACTCAACCTTCAGTCACCGAAAGAAGAGCCGTTGTCCGGTCACGGAAACTGCACTCAACTTTCAGTCACCGAAAGAAGAACCGTAACCGTGATTTACGAATAGCAGCAGAGGCCAAACTCAGACAACCACAACCCCCGCGAAGGTCCATCCCACTAGTGAGTTGGCAAATCCTCACTACCCGCGGTTACCAATTGCCCCTGGGTGAGGGGTTGGTGTCACATTTAAGTTTTGCATAACCATTCGTTATACATCATTGTTTTTTGTGATCTTTTGTTGTTTTGCAGCTTTTATCCAACTGGCGGATGAGGGACACCGCTCACCCTCTGTCAAGTATATCCACATTGATAGAAGGGATGAACCAGCCAATCAAAGGTCAACCCAACAGGGCGTCTAATTTCATTAACGTTTATCCACATTCGGTACTCGTTGATCGTATTTCCTCATTTTATATACTTAGATGTATTATTTTTAAGGATCGCATTAATCTTCATCATACGTCCTGTCCTGCTTCAATCCGTTAATTCCATTAGTCTAATGCCTACGTTCGCAGGTTCATGCAAATAAATGTCAAGAACCTGTCAGAGGCACCACAAGAAGGTGTAGGTCAGCACGTTCACTTACTGGGGAATATGTACTTGGAAACATGTTTCCTTTCTAAATTTCCAGGTCCATGATTTTACCTCCTCCTAGTAAGACAGAGTGAAGGACAGTGGCAGAGAAAATGAGCAGTACCTTCATGCTCGTCCTCATCACAAGAGCCTCTACAAAGGTCATCGGTACTAAGCCGATGATGGTAGCCAAGTAGGTTATGTCCTGTAATTATGCCAATAAGGGATCTTAAGGAGGGTTTGTTAAGAGTTTAAATCCTGTCGGATCTTTTCTTATCGTATCTGGGCCATAGTTTCCTGGTATTACCACAGGTTTCTAGGAGATTCCATCTAAAAAAATAAAATAGAGTGGCGCGACAGCTCTTGAAGAGCCAAGGCCTAAGTGCCTTACTCTCATCAACAATTCTCTGGGTGCGTGTGAAGAATTGAGGGGACCTACATTTTTACGCCGATTCCGAACGGCCAAGCTGAGAAGCACTTTTTCATGACAGATGATACTCTTGGAAATTTTGTCAATTCTTCGCAAGAGGCGTGAAAGATGAAATAAAAACTTTGGGCCCCAGTAGGATTCGAACCCACGACGTTCTGCTTAGCAGCCAACGCACCTAACCACTAAGCTACGGACACTACTAGGAGATTCCATCTGATGTTGGATTTTTGAAGGACGATTTTTACTGACGTTATGTTTCAGTTCACATAACGGGATTCCTCTATGACGGTCTATGAGAGAGGGGTCTAATGTAGAGCCTTCTCTAGCAAGCTCATACGCTTTTTCGTTGCCTGGAACATTACTGTGGCCATGGCTCATCACTGTGGCCAGGAACCCAGCAGAGTCTTACGTTATGCTGCTTTGCGACAGCAAGAAATAAGCTTCGACTTGATTAAGGTGGAGAGATAGCTTTTATTGCTGCTTGGCTATCAATGAAAAAAGTGATGTCCGTGTGTGATATCGTCATCATGGATATATGTTTAGCAGCGTTTTTCACTGCCAAGATCTCAGCTTGGAAGACGCTGCTATGGCCGGGGAGCCTGAATGAATTGGCAAGGTTGAGGCTTTCAGAGTAGAAGCCTGCACCTACTCCCGTATTCATTTTAGAACCATCGGTGTAGATGGTAGTGGTTGAGTCGTTAGTGTAGGGCACACTACTTTCTCAATCTACCTAGTACTCAAAGATTTGTTGAAATCTAAGTAAGGGGTCATATAGTCGATATTGTTATCTGCGTATTTCGTAAGAATAGCTGCATGGCAACTCTTTTCCAGATGTTGGTTTGGCTGAGCCTAAGGGCGCTGTATGCAGCTGATTCTTGGACGATTAGATCTATGGGGGAGGGGGAGATTGAGGATTGTTTCTAAGCCCGCAGTTGGGGTAGTCCTCATCATCTATACTAATATTATAAAGAGGAAAAAATGATTTAGTATAAGGGCATTATTTGGTTGTTTTAAAATGCCCAAAAGATCAAGATCTATAGTTCCCAGGCTAGGGCATCACAAATACGTCGAAATGGAGAATCTTCATCAGAAACTAAAAATCATCTATCAAGCCAGAGAGAATATGTACCAGATTTTAAAGGAATGTTCGGGTAGTCATGTAGATGGGTTTTAAGTATTATTTACAAAATCGACGAACCTGTTCATGAGATATGGCCAGGGTAGCGGTCAGTGGTTAAGCGGGTAGCGTTGTAGCTCGGATACAGGATAGCGGGGAGCAATGTAGCCTGTAGCGGATTGTGGGTAGTGGGTAGCGAGTAGAGTGGTAACGGTGTGGTGGGTAACGGGAAAGCGGGTAATGTGGTAGTGGGTAGAAATCGCGGATAGCTGGCTAGCGGGTAAAGAGAAGCGGGGTAGCAGGTAGTGGTTGGGTAGCGGGGAACAAAAGTACAGGTCTTTTATCCGAGGCAGTACGAAGTCTGCTGGGTCAGCTCGGCATCTAAATAAAATCGTACAAATCGACCTACCCAAACCGAGATCGGTGCCAATCTCTTGCAACAATTAATTCCAATTATCGTGATTTTTGGCCAACAGCTGGATGCAAACCCTTGCAAACTGCTGCCCTGTTCAAGCATTTAACAGAGACAGAGAGCCTATAAATATTTGTCATAACTAAATCCAGCCTTGTTTGAATGTTTTGTATCTGTATAGATCGTTCTGAAGATGTTTTATGAATGGCGTGCGCTTAATATTATAATCTTTCTCACGTAAACAAAACAAAATCAACATTTAAACTATTATAAACAAATCATGAACAACAATTTCGACAGCAGCTGCTAAGCGTGTAAGTTGTTCGACTTCTCCAATTCAAGGTCGTTCAATATCTTTCACTTTAATTCGATGATTCACTATGAGAATACCAATTGTTCGGCTCGTGTGTGGTTTATCAGTTTTTTTTTTTAGCATTTTATCCTCAATATGAAAGCAAGACTAGTCAGTGGCTTTCAAGAACTTTAGATTTGTTTTCATATCTTTTGCAGGCATAGAAACTGCAACACCACATCCACACTGGTTTTTTGTTGTTGAAAGTGCTTGTCTGAAAAAATAAAAACAAAACTTGCCAACAGAGGCAAGAACCCTCTTAATCAAGTGAAGCCATCTGAGTACATTGATCTAGAAAGAAAAAAACCGTATACTTTCGGGGGTTGATGGTGATGGTGGTATGGTGATAACACAACAACAGTCGATTCAACCACCATTTCAATTTGCCTGTTCTACAATTTTTGCCCGAGTTAACTTGCGGTGATGTGGTTGTCAGTGGTGCTTGGGGTTGTGTATAGTTGTTTTGTTTTTTCTCCCCCTTACTTGGGGAGGCTATGCAATGCAAAACAAAATATATAGGCCACAACAAAATTGCCTTCTGATGCCAGTTGAAATTATGTACTTACTTTTTTTTTTCAGAGCAAACAAAAGCCACACTCTAAGAAATTGATAATAATCTTCTTTCTACTGGCTTTAAACTATATTTGGGTTAATGTTTAGGCTTTTACGAGTGTATACGCGAATTTATCATTTAAAGAGCTTGGCCAAAACCCAGAGAAATGTTTTACTTAGAAATGTTTTTTTTAATACAGGAAACGAGATTTTTTTTTTCTTCTCAAAAATGTACTTTTGCTATAATTATTTTGTTTTTCCCGCACTTGAAGATGTATTCGCTGAAGTGGAATATTAAGAACACGTTGTTTGTTTTAAGTGAATTCCTAGAATTGATTTTGCTGTTTCAATGATTTTGCAATAATGAGATATTCACGATGCGATGTGTGTTGTTTACATGTGCAGATTGATCTTGAGAAAGAGCAAACAAAAAAAACTGTTTTTAAGATCTGATTTATTCCAGGAATGCCTTTAACCCAATTATAATTGGCAGCGATGTGTGAAGAATTTCACTGGCTGCCGGTTTTCTACGTTTTGTTAAGCTTAGTTGGAAGCGAGTGTAGGTATTTTTGTTGAAAAGCAAGAATTTGTTGATGAAGATACTTTTCCATTGTCGTATATATTGAATGGGGATATCAGCTTCTTCTACGGTACGAAATTAAAAAATTTAGATTGAAACACGAGAGATTTATTAAAAAGTTGGAGTTATGTATGTGTATGTATTTAGCTCTCTTGCGAAAGCTAACCTTTTTGCTAGGCAGTTCGCCTCCAACTCTTCACTGCCAGAGAGTGTCATGACTCCCCCAGTTCTTGAGAGCGTCAATGATTCCATTGAACAAATCTTCTTTCGCACTCGTGCTGTGGTGAGAGTACTAAAAGATGTCAACATACACAAATCCGCTGGCCCGGATGATATCGCCGCTATTGTTTTGAAGAGGTTCAATGCTGGCAAAACCCTTGCGTAAGCTTTTCCATTTATCCTATTCTTCTGGGTTCGTTCCGAGTAGTTGGAAAACAGCATTTGTCCAGCCAATCCCAAAAAAAGGCGAATCTTCTTCTCCCTCCAATTATCGTCCGATGACGTTTCAGGTCATGGAAACGCAAATAAATTATCAGCTCAAGAAATATCTCGAAGACCGAAAGCTTCTTAATGACCGGCAGTAAGGCTTTCGATGGTACGATCTGATGGTTTATCTCTCTGAACAGTGGAACAAATCTTTACATCGTTTTGGAGAAAGTAAGATTTTTGATATTTCAAAGGCATTTGATAGAGTTTGGCACCAGGCTCTCATATCAAAAATGCGTGCTTTCGGTATCGATGTGTCCTTCCTTCGTTGGATTAGAAACTTTCTTTCGAACCGTTCTATACAAGTTGTATTGGTTGGGTTCAAGTCTGAAACCTACAAAATAAATGCTGGTGTGCCCCAGATCTCCGTTTTGACGTATTTGAGTTTTTTTAACAGTATACAGAACAGAAAATTTAAGATGAACATACCATCATTGAAACATTTATGTCTCCCGAACATCGACGCAATTTTTCATGCCTCACCCTCTTCTACCGCTATTTCAACGGTGAAATAGCCAGATGCATTCCTCCCCTTAAGATATTAAACCGTAATACCCGCGCCTCCAGGAATGCCCATCAGTTCACCATCGAGCCCAACTTTGGACGTACGGTCATGTTCAGAGAATCGTTCTTTAGCCGTACTATGTGAATGTGAAACTCTCTTCCACACTCTGTCTTCCCCAGGCACTGCAATGTTCAGGAATTCAAGACCAATTTTAAGCGATACCTCATCCTTCACCCTCTCCGTCTATCCCACTTTCCCTAACGGTCGCACTGTGCTTTGGAATAAAAAGGGAACAAAAACCCCTTGAGTGCGCGCATAAAAAAAAAAATATCAATAAGGTTGAAAACAAACATATTTTTCCTTCAGCTTTATTTTATACTGTAAAAAAAATCATTCATAAATTTTCAGCATTAAATAGCTTAAAGATACCTACACTACACGTCGAAAAATACTTATTTAATTTTGTCAATTAGTTTCTGACAAATTACTTACATTCTGTATAAAAAAGTTAGTCGTTTGGACCACAGGGGTCGCACTCATATTTTAATTAGGTTTTTGAGCATTTTTTCATTCATAACCTTTAAGAACTGTTTAAAACTAAATCAGATTTAATATTTTGGAAACATTTTATTTATGTAAATAAATGTTAGATTTAAGTTCATAACAAAAAGTTAAATAAGTACTTATGTTCCTAAATTATAATATAAATAATAATAAATTATAATATAGAAAAAATGTAAACTTAAGGATACAGAAGCAAAAATACAATATTAAGCTAACGCTAAACGAATTCTCTATCTACATTGTTTGTATTATAATATGCTTATACTACATACCTTCAAATATCAGAGAGAATTGTTTTTGACTCCAACTCCTTACAAACACTTTTATTTCATTAAATATACAACACACCACCTTTTTATTTTATATACTAAAAGTTAAAGTTTTTCAATTAATGGATCAAAGTGTAAGAAATATAATATTATCATTTATTTTAACTTTCTTTGAATTAAAATGTAAGATTAATTTTTTTTTTTTTGAGTTAATCTCACACAGAACCTTAAACAACCGATTGAATTATGAATTACGTTACTACCGACTGCTAACTCATGACATCATGTTTATTCGAAAATAACATTTGTTATTAAATTGACAACACTATTGTTGTATTTGATTACCATAGTTTTCAATGTGATAACTTTAAATTAACAATCATCGTATTGACAACCAAAATATTCTATTTGATTATTCCGGTTGTAAAAACGACAACTCTGATTTTCAAACTAGGTAGCTACAAGAAATTGAAAATTTCAAATTGTCGCATTTACTATCAAGTTGTAAAATTTTGAGTCGACTTCTGAACATTTACATCACTCTGACAATTTTTTTTCATCAATATGAGAATTTACGGTTAACAACCAGTTATTGTCAACATGAAAACGGTTATTTTTTTCAGTGTACGTACCACATACACACACACATGCATTGTTGATTCGGATTCTAGGGACCTCGAAACATGGAGATATGCAAAAATTTTAGATTCACCAAGTCGGTCTCATAACAATATCGTCTTCTGGAAAGTTAAAAATATAAGTTTCGCCAGACACATTTGGCTTTTTGTTTTCCAAAATCAAAGTTTTATGTTTAAACGGGCCAAGCCTGTAAAATTGAAAGCAACCAAGAATTATCCAGTGGAATAGAGTGACCTTTCTTGTTGTTAAATTATTTTGATGAATATGGGCTTCAGGACGAAAATGTAACAAGTGTTTTAATCGTTCATGGCGTTTCGTCCATTGTCTATGGACATCAATGACCTAAAGATAAATGACCTTCATTTGATGTTGTCAATAGAACAAATGCGTTGACCTTTTCAAGGATTTGCTTCAGGTCTATCGTTGTTCTGCCTTACCTACACTGGTACGTGCCGCTTATAGTGGTGTAGTTTCGGTTCATCAAAACATCTTCTCCATATTTAAAGAGCTCCGCAGGTATGTTATCCGACCCGATGGATGGACTTAATTCTTATTTTTAAGCTCTTTGGATGGTCCCTTCTACCTCTTCTGCGCTGTGGGTAAAACCTGGGTCTTCAGTGACTGGTTCTCTTTCGTTATTCCTAACCAATGATAATGTGCTATGTTTTGTACAATAATTTAAAAGTCTATTGACCAGTTTAGTCGCCATCGCCAGGCTGTCATGAGTCTGTAGTTTGTAACATTATCGTACTAAGTCAATGTCAATGTCTATTTGAGTGTAGAAATGTTGAAACAAACATTCTGGAATGAAAAAAAACTGGTAGCCCTTCTTAAAGTGAACTCTAAGTAAACAGATTTCGGGTTTTTGAAAACATAACTTTAAAGTCGACATTTCGTGTTCATATAACACCGTTAAAAAGTATCGCAAAAGAAGATCATGCTGTTTAAATTGTAACATGCATGCATTCCAATATTTGAAAAATTACAGTGAGGCATAAAGGAAGTTAAACAAGAAAAAAAAAAACACAGCCACCCAGGCGTATACGTGTTATTTTCTCAAAAATTGGTATTCTTACAGTATATCTAAATTTGTTCGAAAAAAAAAACAGGCAATAGTGTTACTTTACTTTTTGTTTTTATTGTAGCAGAAATTATTTACATTTTTTCTTACATCTATATTGCACAATTTACAGAGATTTAGTATAACCCTACTTTACTTCTGAAAAAAATAAAAATTTTATATAAATTATCACAGTTTAATATAATGAGTTCAAATTGTGAGGAAAATAGTTATCCAAGATTGGAGAGAATAGGAGGCTGCGAAGCACAGATAAGCGCTTATCTCAAACAAGATACATTACAAATGCTTAGGATTTAAACAATTAAATAAATACAAAATATAATAAATAAACAACGAAAAAAATATACACATTTAGATATTGTAATATAATTTGACACTATTAAATATATTTTAAAAATAAAAAAAGTCTTCATTTCATCCCAATATGATTTAGAGACATTTAACACGTTATATCTACATTCTTTTTTACATTTATTAAAGACGATGTT
>CAKKXW010000001.1:47194220-47206086 GCA_920937365.1 Sphaerophoria rueppellii
CCTACGTCCCTCGGGAATAGTGTCGAAGGCTTTCCGGGCCGGAGCATTGGTGTCCATTCGCTCTAAATGACCGAGCCATCTGAGTCTCTGGACCTTGACCCTTCTGGCTAGGTCCATGTCGTTGTACAACCCGTAAAGTTCGCTGTTGTATCTTCTTCGCCATTCCCCTTCAATGCACACGGGGCCAAAGATGACCCGAAGAACTTTCCTCTCGAAACAGCCTAAGGCACTTTCATCCGATTTTGTCAGGGTCCATGCTTCTGCACCATACAGCAGGACTGGGATGATGAGTGTGTTTACAGTTTTACCTTAGTTGCTCGAGAGACGGCTTTTCCACTCAATTGCTTTCTAAGCCCAAAGTAACAGCGATTAGCAAGAGTTATTCTTCGTCTGATCTCGGCGCTGGTGTTATTGCCCGTGTTTATAGCGGTGCCTAGGTAGACAAACTCCTCTACTAACTCGAATAAATTGTGCAAATAAACGTATTTCGAGGATTTGAATACTTCGTTGCTGTAATTGATACTAAGGGGGTTTCCAATAAGAGGTGTTATTTTGAAAAGCCCGCTATTTCGGTAGCTGTCACTTTTGAAGCTGTCATTTTTTCACATTTGACAAGTAGAAACTACGCCATTAATAAAAATGGAACGATACACGCTTCAACAACGCATTGAAATTACTAAAATTCACTGTAAAAATGGTGAACATTTGGCAGAGACGGTTCGTAAACGGGCAAAGTTTCCGGACCGTGTTATCTCTCGAAGAGGTGATCACAATTGGCCACCGAGATCTTGTGATTTAACACCTTGCGACTTCTTCCTTTGGGGCACGTGATAAGGTCTACACCAACAGCCCAGCGTCGATTCAAGTCTTCAAAGATGGAATTCATGGGGCTATCGAGTACATAGGACTGCCACTTAGCGATTTGGTTATGGAAAATTTCATGAAAAGGATATGGTCCTGTAAGCGTGGTTGTGGCGGCCATTTGGCTGATGTTGTGTTCCATTAACAGCATACCTTCCTCTCTATAATGAAATAAACATCCGATCATATATCTCAAAAAATGCCATTTTTCTTTGAATATCAAAATAACACCTCTTATTGGAAAACTCTTTATTTTGACTTTTATTTGAGTTTTGTTTCAATTCAACTTGGGTTTCAAAAACAATGGTGTTCTAATGATTCAATTCGTGAAGAAAAGTTAATAAAAAATTAATAGCTCTAGGAAGGCCAATGCCTTATTGCCTTACACTCATCAGTCATCACGATTTGTCTTTGTAGTGGGTAGCGTTCAGAAGTATTGAGTAACGGGAAGTGGGGTAGCGGGTAACATGGTAACTGGGTATAACGGGATAGCGGGTAGATGGTAGTGGAGAAGCGGGTAGAGAGTAGCAGGTGGTATTGAAGCGGGCTACAAAAGTCTAGGTCTTTTTTATATCGATTGAGGCAATACGAAGTCTGTCGGGTCAGCTAGTCTAATATATAAAATTCTCGTGTCACGGGATGCGTAATTGTACTCCTCCGAAACGGCTCGACCGATTTGGACAACATCCATTTTTCATCCCCCTAACTGTTAAGGCTGGCCCACCCTTAAATTTTGTTTTATTTTTTTGGACAAAAAGTTTTGTTTTTATTAATTTATGATACATCGTACTTAAATACATACAACCTTAAATTTTTACCCCTCTATGATCAACCCTTATTTCTTATTTATTAATTAAAAACTTTTTTTTTTTTGCCAAGATTTTTATTCTTATTTTGTCATGACTTAAATGCGGTTTAGTCGGTAGCGGGTAGTGGGTAGTGGGTTAAAATTGCTGGTGTAGCGGGTAGTGTTTAGAAGTATTGGGTAACGGGCAGTGGGATAGCATGTAGAGGGTAGTGGGATAGCGGGTAGTAGGTAGCGATTACCGGTTAAGCGGGAAGCGTGTGTAAGTATTGGGTAGCGGGTAGTGGGGTAGCCGATAACAGGGTAGCTAGGAATAACGGGGTAGCTGGTAGACGGTAGTGGCGATGCGGTTGGTATGGTACTGGCCTACAAAAGTCTAGGTTTTTGTTATATCGATTGAGGCAGTACGAAGTCTGTCGGGTCAGCTAGTATTTTATAAAAATAATTGTATCAATGTATGAATTCAATCCTTTGAGTATTATATATGTTTTAGGATAATCATTCTTATTGAGTGAACTCCAGTCACGCGTCGGAGCTAACACGTACAACTTTTTTTTTTTTTTAATTTTTGAAACGAGTGAACATTTCTTACACTCAAGCGGAAACGACAAACGGTATTTTCTTAACTCAAAATAATTAGCTTTGAAAAACTATTTATTTCACTTATATCCAACTTTTTTCTGCTGAGATACAAGATACAACTAGTGATGTGCCGAACCGTAAATTTTGTAAACCGAGTTTACTCGAGTTGGTTTTCTTGCAAACCGAGTTGCAACTCGGTTTGCCCAACTCGAGTTGAACGAATCAACTCGGTTTGAAAATTCGGTTCGCCAACTCGGTTTGCCAACTCGGTTCGCCAACTCGGTTTGCCAACTCGGTTTGCCAACTCGGTTTGCCAACTCGGTTTGCCAACTCGGTTTGCAACTCGGTTTGCCAACTCGGTTTGAGAATTCGGTTCGCCAACTCGGTTTGCCAACTCGGTTTGAAAATTCGGTTCGCCAAGTCGGTTTGCAGATCGGCTTGCCAACTCGGTTTGAAACTTTAAAAAAAAAACCGAAAATAACAGGTTTTTAATCCGTCAAAATCTCTGCCATCCGCTGATAAAAGTTGAATGTCAATGGCTCAATAGAGAGATAAGGTACGATTCAAGGTCGCTATATATATATTTCGTTCTGAATAATACCGGATATTCCCGAAAACCGGTCTAGAAAACACATGAAAAATGGAATACTTAGGTTTTTATCAATGCCATCCGCTGATAATAAAATTCTACCACTTTAAACTCAAAACTAAAAAAATTAACACAAAATTAGAAGCAAGTAAACTAGGTTTTTTTTTACCAATTGCCGAGTTGGCAAATCGGGTTGCTGAACCTTATTGGCAAATACCGATTTGGCGAACCAAATTTTCAAACCAAGTTGGCGAACCGAATTTCAAACCGAGTTGGCAAACTGAGTTGCAAACCGAGTCGCAAATCGAGTTGCAAACCGAGTCGCAAACCGAGTTGCAAACCGAGTTGCAAACCGAGTTGGCAAACCGAGTTGGCGAAGCGAGTTTGCAAACCGAGTTGGACCGTTCAACTCGAGTTGGCAAACCGAGTTAGCTAACTCGAGTTGAAAAAAAAAAAAACAAACCGAGTTGACCCATCACTAGATACAACCTCATAAAGAACCACTCAATTTATGAGTTTTTTTCAAGTGTTCCTTTAATTCTCTTGACTAGTGTAGGAACAAATTTCCGGAAAGTATAGTGAGAGATTGTTTTCTGAACGTACATTTTTTTTTTTTTTGGAAATCAGAAACACGTGTACCTCAATTTCTCTGCCATCGAAAAAATATTATAACTTTGTGCCTTAAGACTTAACCCTAACCACACGTTACCACTTTGTATGTCACGCGACAGGTTAAAAGAGATGGACTCAAAAGATTGATTCAACATTACAAAAAAATGTAATTAATGTTCTACAACAGCTTTCAACTTATCACAATAAAATTGCTATCTTAATCTTATGCACGAAAAAATTTGAACGATTAATAAATTTTGAACAAAGCGAATATACAAGAAAAAAATCTTGTTCTAACTAATTAAATGTTATTCATAAAATTTTCTGTGAACAATGATTTAATTGTTAAGACATCATCGGAGAATCGATTCTCCTCCGTTCCCTGGGAATAGTTAGAAATCCGTGTTGTTTTTTTAGCTCATTACCATTTTAATGATTAAATATATAATATGATCACTTAATCATTTCAAAACCCAATTTTGTTCAAAATATCTATTACCATTTTTTTTTTGTGATTTTTGTTCTTTCTGCGTCAAATATTGTATTGGGCCATTATTTGTCTATTTGATATTTAGTTGGTATTTCTCGGTGAGAAATATCACTAATTTGGGTATAGAACTTTTGTGGAAAAAGGTAATTATAGATTGGCCTTAAGGAAGTGTATGCGGTCTCACAAAATAGTACCTACAATGGTCGTAAAGATTTATATTGACTTTATATAATGAGGAAGCGAGGTTTATGCCAAAGTTCTAGACGAAACTTAGTGTTTAAATAAGAATTAAAAAAAAAAAAAAAACAAACTCTTTGTAGGCGTAATTTAAGCAATTAGCAATGTTTAGCCTGTCAGAGTCAAAGGGAAGACGAACAACAAGAATTCGACTTTTTGGTAAGTTTTTTTGTTTGCGGAAGTAAATAAATTCAGCCATCGTAATTACTAAAATTGATTGATTAAATGATTGTTTTTCTGGTTAGAATATATTTTTTCGAGTCTTCTAGATACATTCACGTGTTCATTGTCTGTCTGCAACTACAATCATGATTTCCTTTTTAATTGCTAATTTTATAAACAAAATTAATTAGACATATCTTATGGAGCATTTAATTACCTTCTAGAATCTGCTCCTTTCTTTTTTATTTGTATAGAAATGCTCTTGTTATTTCGTTGTTTAAAGCTTAAGAATTCGAAAACGGTTCATCAGATTGAAATTTTTATTTTGACCGTTTTTTTTGTTTGGGACTTAATTTCCTTCTGTTTGTTGGTCGTGTCCTGTTTGGCTGTTGCTGTCATATATCAATATCGCTTTATAAGCGGACAAATGAATCTTAGGTAAGATAAGGTTAGGTTAAAGGGTCTCCGGATACAGAATCCACACACTTAGGCCAAAAGAAAAGGCCCACTGCGATACCAGATGAATCTAGAGAATTACTTCTTACTAGCGAAACCATTTTGAGCTTTTTATGAAGTGAAGAAGATATTTGATATCCTTATTAGCTAGTTCACTGGGATTATCATAAAAGTATTCTCCCAGATGAAGTGTGTGCCTTAGTGAAAGAGCAGGGCATGTGCAGAGAAGGCGAGATATTGGCCGAGTTCGTAATTGCAGGCTTTGTTGCCATGCCCTGACTTAAAAATGCTCAAAGACTTTTATGAACTAATTACAACTGCATGTGTGCGGTCATAATACTTTATATAAAATGAGTTCACAAAAGCAAACGTTGACAAAATGAGGAAAAAAGTTTATTTGTTCTTTATTTGGTTTGTAGTTATTCATTCATTCAAAAAATGGCTTTCAACAAAAAATATTATTAAAACGCATTGTTCTAAGCTTTGTGGAAGAAACTGTTTTTGAAAACATTTTACAAAAACTTGCGGAAATAAAAAAACTGAAAAGTTAAGAAAAAGGAAAACCCTTGGACTTTTCGTATGATTTATTCAAGCATGGCACAATTTTCGTTACTCGAAACCATTGTTATCTAATGATTTAATAAAGGGTCAACCAACAATCGCACCTAAAAATGTTTTCACTTCAGTAATATAACGATCGAAAGCAAACTAAAACTAGCTTTGCCCGCGGTGTTACTCGCGATAAACGGGTTTCAAAGTAGCCTTTGTCATTTTCTGACCCCTAAACCACCACTACCTATGCAGAAAATCATGTCAATCTTTGTTAACTTAAAACAATTTGTTTTCCGGGGGCACGATAGATATTTACTTCATATAAGTAACCTATGTGATATTCTAGACTATAATCTGCTAAATTTCATCCCGATCCGTTTTGTACTTCTACAGTTATTGAGCAACAAACATCACATTTGCTCCCTGTCATTTTCCTGCAAATTCAGCAACAAAATAAAAAAAAAAAAAAAAATGCCGACTTGACCGCAATATGACAGTCGTTATACTCTTATGAACACAAGTGTTACCATGCTCATGCAGAACTAATGCTGTTTGTTTACATTTACGAACACAATTTTGGCAGTACTGCGGAAGTTTTACATTAACGAACTCAGCCATTGTTTCCTCTTCCTCGTCCATAAAGCTCCTTCAGAAATCATTTGAGGCTACACCAAGTCGTATTGCGTGTCTGCCTATAAGAGAGTGTCCCATAAGGACACCAAATCTGCTTTGAGATAACTTGTCTTTGGAGCGCTTCAGGTCAAGCGACGGCCATATAAGTTTTGTGGCTGCGCACGTTGGTAAATTATACCACCTAGACCTTGTTATCGTAGAGGCTGTCTCTTTTAGCAAAAGTTTGCATGTAGCTATTGGTATACCTATCTTTTACCTTTCAGGTGAGATAAGTATGACGGTTCCATTATTAGCGAGTTCGTCGGCTCTACAATTTCCCTTGATGTCGCTGTGGCCCGGCACCCAGCAGAGGTGAATAGAAAATAACTGCGCCATCTGCATAAAAGATGATCGTCAATCGAGGGCCGTTTGAGAGTTGGTTGGGACACCGTCGAGAGATTTAATAGCAGCCTGACTGTCAGAGAAGATGCGGATATCAAAAGTTGATATCACGTTTTCTCTTAGCCAGGAGAGAATCTCTTTGATCACTGAAATTTCCGCTTAGAAGACGTTACAATGATTAGGGAGGCGGAATGAGAGGCTTAGGTAAAGTATTTCTGAGTACACAATACTACTAACTCCATCATTTGTCTTGGATCCATCTATATAAAAATTAATGCTTTTGTCATACAGGAGTTTTTTGTCTTCCCATTCATCTCTGGAAGTTTTTCCCAAATTGGCGTTTTGGAATGGTGTAGTCTATGTACTTTGGTATAGAACCGAAGAAGTTCAAAATGATGGAATGTCTCACATTAGTGAGATGAGGCGTTGAGTATTATAACTATACTCGCTCTTGTTTGTTGAAGATGTCGTGGGATGTCAGATGGAGGATAGTGTCTAACGCTGCTGAGGGTGTGGTTCTCAGTGCCCCGCTTACGCAGAGAAATGCAGTGCGTTGGACTTTGCTGAGTTTGTCGTAGTAAGTGACTTTCTCCAGTGCAGTCCACCATACTTCAACCCCGTACATGAGTATTGGTCGGATAACCGCATATAGCCACTAGGTTATACGAGGTTGAAAACACCATTTGTTTTCTATGGTTTTCTTGCAAGAGAAAAGAGCTACTGTAGCTTTCTTAACTCTTTCCTGAATATTAGGTTTCCAACTTAATTTTTTGTCTAATATCAGACCAAGATATTTGGCTTCATTGTTAAAAATTAGTGGTACACCTTTTATTAAAGAAGGAACAATTACTGGGATTTTGTATTTCCGTGTAAAAAGGACGAGGTTTGTTTTTTTAGGATAAATGTTAAGTCCACAATGATCATCCCATCTAGTGAGCATATTAAGTGCGTTTTGGAGAAAGTCTCTCAGGGTATTAGGATGTTTTCGTGTGACGACGCGGCGATGGTAACATCATCGGCATACGGAATCACATTGTAACCTTCCATCTCGAAGGATATTAACAGTTCGTTATCTACTATGTTCCACAGGAGAGGGGACAGAACACCACCTTGCGGAGTGCCTCTGCTGACAGACCTTTTCGTACAAAAACCCCCCATCTTAAAGTTGATGATCTTGCTTTTTAGCATTAGATTAATCAACTCACAGAGTGAGTATTCGACGTTTAGGGTCGTCATAGCAGAAGTGATAGCAGATGTGTCAACGTTGTTGAGAGCGCTCTCAATATGTAGGAAGGCGACCATAGTATATTCCTTTTGCTATAGTATTCGGGAGTATTCGATAGTTCTTACCAGAGTATGCAAGGCTGTTTCTACCGATTTCCCTTTACAGTAAGCATGCTCAGACTTCGATAGTCTCTTGTCAATGCTGCGTACATGGATATCGGACACAAATCAATCTACTTTCAGTCTCTTGTGTTGAATTAAGAGTTGTACATAAAACTCTTAGAACGAAGCCTTTTTAAAATCAAATATATCTACCGATAAGGCTATTGCTGAATTTGAATCAGAAGAATCAGAAGAATTCGCCAGACATAGTACATAGCCCTGAAATCAATGGAAATCTAGTTAATATGGACTTATATAGTTCCTGGGTCCTTTCCAAAATTTGATAAAATGTGAATGGTTTGCGTTTTTTCTTTCTTCAGAATCGAGCAACCAATACTGAAGTTCCGTTCCACATTCTACCGATGACTGCATACTCCTGAAAAAGTACCACACTTCCCCTTTAAATAGTCTGCTCCGGTCACCTTATATTTAAATTTCAATTTGGTCTACTACTTATGGTTATGATTTCCATTCGTTTTATGGCTTCCTTCTTTGTTCTTTGTTATACTTCAAAAAAAGATAAACAAATAGAATGGCGCGACAGCTCTTGAAGAACAAAGGCCTAAGTGGCTTAAGTACTCTCACCAACAATTCTCTGAGTGCGTGTGAAGAACTGAGAGGACCTACAATTTAACACCGATCCCGAACGGCAAAGTTGAGAAGCACTTTTTCATGACAGATTGATACTCTTGGAAGTTTTGTCAGTTCTTCGCAAGACGCAGTACCCGTGAAAGATGAAATAAAAACTATGGGCACGACTAGGACTCGAACCTACAACGTTCTGCTTAGCAACCAACGCACATAACCACTAAGCCACGGGCACTTTCCCTAAGCTATATTTGACAGTGCCGTTCAACGTAGTGTATCCATTCCTTAGCTAAATTAAATTAATGGTCCTAGTTAATAATTGCCGTTGGCTCCTCATCCCATGATACTCTAGATGCATGCGTTGCTTGCGTCTATATGATATGACAAATCTGATTGACAATTAAGACATTTCATGGATGTCCTGCTGAGAACTTAACTATTTAATCTTTTTTACTCCTGTATTGTGGAACTCGGATGAAATTTTTTAAGCCGTGTTACACATTCGCATAAGTCTAATCAAACACACTGGAGTGTTAATGTCTACAAATAATAATTTAATAAGAATTTGATTATTGCGCTCTCCTAAACCAGCATTTTTTCTACTTAAAATCCGAAATAACATTGATTGGGACTTTAACCCACACACTTATGCTAGGAATATGTAATTGAAAAGACATTATTTTCTAGCTGATGAGATTGATTACTGTTTGATTAACCAACAAGTGAAAAATTAGCGATAATTGGCATCTCCAAGGCAAAAGAAGTAATCCGTCTTTATGTATTTTCCTCTTAAATCTCTATTGCTGCGAATCTTCTTATTAATCGTTCATTTAAAGAACAAGAAATTATTCAGAAAAAAGAACTATAATGCGTATTTTATGGATATACATTTTTATTTCTCACGTAAGTTTAACATCATTGTACAATGTCAATTGCGTCATAAAAGAAAGTTTCTGCAAAGATCACTTTTTTTTAACGATCCATAATAAAAGAACGGAAAGAAGTGGTATAATAATGAACTAAAAGTTTTAACTAGAAATTGTTACTCTGTCGTCTGTCTAACATAATTTTCCATACTGGCATTGACATTAGTGTTTTTCTTCGGAGAAAGAAGAATTAAAGGTGAAGTAATAAAGTGGAAGCACAAAAAAGAAAAAAATAGTGAAATGTGATTTGTACTTTGGAGGATTTGCAAGAACTTAGTTTTTCTTTTGAGAAACAGTTCAGACTCAGAGGAAACTAGTTTTAACTTTGGTTGTTTGTTGACAGTGGGGTCGAACGCTTTGTTTTTTGGAAGGGCAAATTCAATGCCATATTACGTAGTTCTACGTTTTTTGACGCAAATTTGGTTATGTTTAAATACAAATTTTCAAATGAATGAGAAGAATTAATCTTTTGATAGTAAATCGCAACACCGTGTCATCTTTCATTAGCTTAGTATTTTGAAACGCATTACAAATCAATGGAATTTTCGAAGCATCAAACTAATTTTTATGGAGTGCGAAAATTGTCCGAAATCATCGAAATATGCGATAAAACGCATTTTACGGAATGTTCCGAGCTAAACATTCAAAATTTCTGCCTTTTCCAAAATGATTTTTCATACATTTTTCTCCTGAAAAAAAAAAAACGAACGATTGAGATTTCTATTTCGATTTTCCGGGACACGGCCGGCAGTGCCCCGCGAAGTCGGGAGCGAGATAACACTGCCGTACCATCCTTTACTGGATTTACAACAATTTCGTCGCGTTTTCAGGCCCCTATTTGAGAACCTTTGCATAAGACCAAAACGCTGAAATTTTCGCCATCCAGTAAGCTGACTTAAAATACTAAAAATCTAATTTAAACTCTGTAGGTCATTTAGTTCCGAAGTTAAGCGAAAGCAAAATTTTGCATTTTAGACACTGATTCTCACTTTTGATCATCAAAATAGAACTAGTACTTCCTATAAACTCAGAGAGATGAAATTTGGAACAGAGTTAGGGTTTAATGGCCACATAAAGGGAAAACTAAAAAAAAAGTATAATCAAAGTTCTGGTGTCCCTAATTAGAAAATACAAGAGCCAACCGAATTATTAGAGATCGACATACCCCGGGAATATAAACCATTCCAGGCACCCATCCCAAGCAGAGAGGAATGGATAGATAACATATCATACTCCAGTGAGTCTTTAATAGCTATCAATACTGATGGCTCTAAGATTGACATTGGTGTAGGGGCAGGCTTCTATTCTGAATCTCTTAGGCTTCCAGACTACAGTAGTATCTTCCAAGCGGAGGTCCTGGCAGTGACAACAGCTGCTAAAAAGGTATCAATGATGGTGATACCACGAGCTGATATCATCTTGTACATTGACAGCCAAGCGGCAATAAAAGCGATTACTGCAACTGAGGTAAAATAAAAAAAAAAATTGGCTGGGTCCCAGGCAACGAGAAAGCCGATGAATTAGCAAGGGT
This sequence comes from Sphaerophoria rueppellii, assembly GCA_920937365.1. Taxonomy (NCBI): domain Eukaryota; kingdom Metazoa; phylum Arthropoda; class Insecta; order Diptera; family Syrphidae; genus Sphaerophoria; species Sphaerophoria rueppellii. The sequence continues at coordinate 47,205,012 of CAKKXW010000001.1, forward strand.
GAACGCTTGACGTAAGCCAAGCTCAGCTAGTTACCACCCCTACCTGTTAATGAAAACAGAAAATCTCAAAATAATAACCTTCTTGACACCTGCGGCACTACAACAATGATCTGGCCCTGTTTTAACAAACAAAGAACGAATAGAGTTATGCAGCTACACAAGTTATCACTTCGATCTCTTGTAACTTGTAAGCATAATTACCGGACATAATCTGTTAGGTTTTCGTTTGAAAAAGATGAGAATCAGTTCAGATGATCTATGCAGAGGATGCGGTGACGAGGAGGTGCATGAAGACACTTTCTGTGTCACTGTACCGCACTCTCCCACCAAAGGAAGAAATTGCTCGGCAACTATTTCTTCGGGGATTAAGAAGAACTCTAGTACACCAGGTACTAACATCCTGAACTTCGTCAAAGCCTCTAAATGGCTTGATTAACTTAACACATGGGTTTTTCTTATTAGCTTGAGTAGCAATACCCTGATGGCTCTAAGATGGACACAATGGATCTGATTTGATCTAAGTGTGACGGTAACGACATCAACTGTCAGCCCCTTAACCTAACCTATCCTATACCCCGGGCATACGTGTACAGGGAACAATTCCCAATCTGTGTGATGAATATCCTAACAATTCATAAGAGCCAAGATCTAAGTATTAAAAATGTGCACGACTGGGTCGTACGAACTTGCTCCTGCATGCTAAAACTAAATATTTATGATTACTTAAATTGCAAAAGGTAGTGTTAAAATAAGAGATATATTTTAGCAATTCTGATTACACTCTTACTTACAGCTTATATATAAAAATATATATATAAAAATAATTAGAATTTATTAAAAGAATTAAAATTTGGAAATGTACCTCGTATATACATTTCATACCAAAAATTTAAATGCCGAACAAATTCAAATCTTATTCTTGATTTATTGAATTTTTTTTTTTTGAAAATCGTCGGAGCCGTTTTTTTTTTAAATTATTTTTTCAAAAATGTCTTAAAATTAATTTGGGTATGCTAGTATTTATAAATCAAAATCGTACGTCCTCGTTCAAGCATGCTGGGTCAGCACGTGTAAA
>CAKKXW010000001.1:47213167-47227480 GCA_920937365.1 Sphaerophoria rueppellii
ACTAGACATTGCTCTATGCAATTGGTCCCTATAAACGCTAACATACGCGGCGTTGAAATCGGTAAAAAGGTGGTAGGTATCGATTTGAAGTTCCTGGGTCTTCTCCAAGATCTGCCGTAGGGTGAATATTTGATCGATGGTGGACTTTCCGGGTCTGAAGCCACACTGATAAGGATCTCTCAGGTTGTTGACGAAGGGCTTCAAACGTTCACACAGCACGGCATTGTACTTCTATTCGTCTGAAAAAATTACCTTGCGCCAGAAGTCAGGAGTCTCATATACGTACTGTTTCGCGAACGCAATACTCCGTTTTCTCTTAACCTCACTGATTAACAGCTTCCCTCTTGGTAAACCAGACTTAAAACTTCAAACTCAAAGCTTCAACGATGGCATGGTGCACAGTTTCAGGATAAACTATGTTTTCATTGTACTTTTCAAGCTCTCTACTTCACTGGCTCACACTTAAAAATGGATCTTGGGCTACTTAGTGTTTTTTTGTTTTATCCCGAGAAGTAGGTAAGCTTTTCGATTTTTCATCAGATAGTTATATCCACACATTTTAAGGAAAAAAGTTTGAAGAAGATCTCAAAAAATTGCAGAAAAATTAAAACGAAACTCAACTTTGGGGGACTTCCAAATTTGAGGTCTACTGAAATAAAGGTAAAGGGACACAGGGACTCTCCGATTTTCCTATCATTCTTATGGATTTTCTTTTTATATCAAAATCGTTCTGTTAAAACTCTGTCGCTATGAATTAAACAATGTTTTTTTTACCACTGACAAAGAGGATAGCGCTTATAATGAGTCGACTAGGCCCCACTGTCAATTTAAAAATCACGATAGTTTACATGTGTGTATTCTTCTTACTTTTTTTTGTTGTTTACAAAGAACCACAAAAGAAGAGAAAAGTTATAATGTATAAAAAAATGTTCACGTACATTATCTACTTTTACTTCTTTCATCTGAATTGAACTTGCTCCCCCATTCCCTTCTCCATATCCCCCCCTTTTATCTGCTGACAGAGCACGAATATTGTTCGGCAGCAGAAAGTAGAGAACAACACGAAGACATGAAATCACTTCAAACTTCACATCAAATGACATCGGTCGCTGGTCGCTGCCGTGCTGTGCTTGTTGCTGCTGCTTATTGAAAGCAAAGAAGAAATAAAAAAGAATTTGGCTAGCGATTTGAGCTCTTGTAAACCAAAGAAGCTTCTAACAACGTTTGGGTGCAGTGCATTTCGGTTCCGTAAAATCACCCCCTCCCGGTTGACGCACTCTGTCGAAAAGCAGCAAAAAACCAAAAGTTTCATTGATGTTCTTGAGTTTGATTTCGGAAACAGACGGACGGGTGCGTCGTCGCCACCAACGATAACTCGGTTGTCTGATGTGTTCCTCTCAGTTTATCGAACTTTGAAAAGAAGTCGCGAGAGGTTGAGGTCTTCTTGCTGGTTATTGCATTGGGAAGTGTGTGAGAAGCGCGCGCGCATCACAGTTGCTCATACGGTTTCCGCGATTCTCTGTCGCTTGTTGTGCGTTTAAATTGCTACACGCTTTGCGTTTCTGAGTCGTCGCTGCAGTGCGCGGATTAAATTTTACGTTTTATTGCAACCGGTGTTCCTGTTTGCTGTTATTGTGCCTCTCTTTCATCATGTCTCTGTTTTTCTAAAGACGAAATAGAAATTTTATGTTTTAGAACGGAAATCATTGCAACGACTTGACTCCCTCTTTCTCCCATCATCGTGTACAAATCTTAGATTTGATTTTCGTATCGTGTGCTTTCTTGTAAAATTTGCAAATTGAAGCAAACTTAGGTGCGGTCACGTTACGGAAATGTTCTAACAACATTGTGTGCTCCTTAGTACCGTGCTGCTGGGTAGATTAAAGTTTAATAGTTTTTTCCACTTTGATCATTGATGTAGAGTAGAGCGAGGACTTACGTTTGATTTTGTATCCATTTGTCTTCCTGTTCAGTGATAATGTGGTGCTCTTAATGTTAAGTCGGACAGAAAATTTCATTGATGTGAATAAACCGGAAAAAATAAATTAAAACTTACATATCCTGTGCTGCCGATTAGGAAGGAAAGTCAAGAAATAATTCCACAATGATCGACGACGGAGAAGAGGACAATCATTATTGTCATAAAAGGATATTTTACTTTGTTCTCAAGGTATATTACGTTTTGATTGTTTAATTTGCCTTCCTTATGTGAAAATTATGTGAAATATGTTAATTGGCCTCACATAAAGAAAAATGTATTTATAATTGTTGGAATTTCTCTGGCACTGTTAAAGGAGATTCTTCTTGTGCTTCTGTGCTGTGTGCGAAAATGTTGTTTCTTATTTTTTTCTTTTTGGTAGATGGATGGGTTCTTAATTTAGATTTCTCTTCACAATCTAGCAACAGTTTGAAGGCATTTCATTTGCCGGTAAGGTTATTTTTAAATTGGAATTTGTTTGAATTCCAATCTTAAAGAAAGTGTTGTGGTGTGTTTGGTTTTTGTTGTTTTCATTTGCGAAAGTTGATGTGAGTCATTAGATTTTTGGTTTCTGTCTTAACAAAGAAGCTATTGACCTGGGAAAGAACTTGTGTATGTTGTGCATTTTGTGTTGTTTGATCAAGACTGTTAAAGTCAAATGAAATGAATCTTTGAAATGTCATTCAGTGAGTTACATAGAATTTATTGTTTACTTTTGTTGGTTATTTTACTGGAATATGTGCTTACCACCGCAAAATTAATTGACGGATAGAAGACATAGTGTCCGTAGCTTAGTGGTTAGGTGCGTTGGCTTCTAAGCAGAACGTCATGGGTTCGAGTCCTACTCGTGCCCACAGTTTTTATTTCATCTTTCATCTCAACTTTGCCGTTCGGAATCGGCGTAGGTCCCCTCAATTCTTCACACGCACCTAGAGAATTGTTTATGAGAGTAAGCCACTTAGGCCTTGGCTCTTCAAGAGCTGTCGCGCCCTCGCGTGGGACCCTGTTAAAGTATAAAGAAGCATTTATATGATTTTTTGTACAAATCTTCGGACCTTGCTTATTTTTGGACTTCATTGTTTCCTTCGAATCTGCAATATCTGTAAAAAATCAAAAAACAGTGCCTAGCGATTTTCTTACCCTTCATGGGTACTGTATCTTGCGAAGAATTGTCAAAAAAGTTTCTCAACCTATGCCGTAGAAAATTCAATTAAATGAAATTCCATTCTTATTGAAACTGAAATACATATATGGAAAAATTTGCTATTGGTTTAATTCTCTACGAAACAGAGCCTCACCTGTAACCCTACTCAATTCTCTAGGAAGTGAGATGAGAAACGAATAGCTTCAAGGTACCGAATTGAATTCTTTCGAATAAACAACGAGGTTGTTACGATTGAAAAATTGTAAACAGGAGAATGAGACTTAGAGAACACATAATTTGATCGAACGATGTGTCGAAAATAAGTTTATTAAAACTTGATACATGGTCGAATCTTCTTAACCCAAAGACAAAACGTGTTATGTTGTTAAACGCCACATTAAGTCTGCGTTTATATTTAATGGATCGCAGTTGCAAAAAATTTCACAAGCATAAGTTAAGATAGGTGCATTCAAAGTTTTTGCTAAAAGTAAGCACGTTTTGAGAGGTGTATAATTTTGCGAAGTCCAAAGTAAACTTAAGGCACCATCAGCTCTACCAACATCATAGTTAATATGAGTATCCTAAGTAAGTCGATTATTGAATACTATTCCCATATTTTTAGACGTAGGTACATAAAAAGCAGTGATCCGTTAAGATACAAATTAGGAAAGTATTCCAAAGTTAAAGCAGTTTTACTTATATAATCATGCATTTTCACTTAATTGGGTTAAAACACGGACCATTTCGTGAGGACCAATTCGTGATCAGAGTTTAAATTGTACGTGCATTCTTCGATAAGTCCAAGTGGGTAATTTTTTGTAGTTGAACATCATCGGCGTACATTTGAATTGAGAAGCTTCTGATAACAGTTCATTAATATATAAGGAGAAAAGCACAGGCCCTAAAATCGACCCCTGGGGTACACCTCTGGTATTTGGAAGAAAAGTGTACATTTGATTTTCAGCCATTACAGTCTGCTTGCCATCTCGTAAGTATGAGTACATCAGACGAACTGGAGAAGACGAAAAACCAAATAATCTAGATAATTTATAACAAAGGTTTTCATGATGCAATGTATCAAAAGCTTTCGAAAAGTCCAGAAAGACAATGAATGTCACAAAATCATTATCCACAGCCAGTCTGACATCTTCAGCAATGTTAATGATGGCAGTAGTACAGCTATGATTTTTTCGGAAACCGAATTGTTATATAGGTATTAATAATTGTCATATAAAATGTTATGACACTGTAAATAAGAACTTCTTCGAAAACTCTTGACAAAAAAAGAAAAACAGAAATAGACCGAAATTCGTAATTGCTTTCAGATTTCGGAATGCGTATGATTTTTGCAAGTTTCCATTGATCTGGAAATGATCCCGTCATTATGATTGTATTAAATACGTGTGTTAGGTAGGGTAGAATGAGAGGTTAGAAATAATTTTAACAAATTTCGTGTTAATTCCATCAAGGCCAATTGCATTAGATTTAATTGGAAAGTAGACCTTCGACAATATCAGTGCTATCAATATACGCAAAGTCAAACTCTTCTGAAGTAGTCTGATGAATAATATCTTCTGTTATGTTTGGTAATTCATTGATAGTAGATACAGGAAGAGCAAGAAATTGACTATTGATTGAGTCAAGATCATTGAGTTCTGTGTGACAGTTACCATGTTTACCTAAACCAAGGGATTAAAGGCTCTGCCATAGGTTACGACCATTCATTTGAGGGCTGCGTTTCAGACTATAGCACAAGACTTTTGCCTTTTTTAAATTCTCTTACAACCTTGTAACGTAGCCGACGAAATATTTCATGGTGGATCTCCAACCCGTACCGTTTCCATTCTTTCAATTGATTTCATTTAAAATATTTTGCATTGATTTGAAAATGTGTATCTACAGATAAGAAACTTTTTAGGATTAACTCTAATATTTTGAAATGATGAATAAAACAATCCTTTTGCTAACCGATGGCCATTCAAGGGATGTAACCGTTAACGTCATTTCTCTTTAGGAACATTATTCTTTTATGCATAAGGTACACGAAAATAACTATTTTCCTCTTGTAACAATCCATTGTTGAAAGACAAACTCAAACTACAGATTGAAACTTGAGGGAAAATCCCGCATCTGTTCACTGAATAGTTGAATAGTCTCATCATCAAAAAATCGGCACCGGACCTTAGAACTGTCGCGCTTATTTATTTAGATGTAGTAAAATTTAAACCAGGTTTGAAATAAGTCATATGACTTTGAAATGGCAATGCTAACAGGCTCAAACATTTTTTGAGGGGTAAGAAGAGACACAAAGTGGAGAGTTTTGCTCTGTTTGATTTTCAATTTTGGTGCAAAACTTCATCCCTACGGACAATTTTTCCAATTTTGGGGCGAAACCTCATCCACAAACCCTCCCGTAGCTTATAAAAGAACAAAGAAGCCTAGTTTGAAAAACGAATGAGTCCTGGGGGCCAATTCTGGTTCTGTAAACACGTGAATCGAAAAATAAACTTTTCATTTTCGCTTTCACACATTCTTTTCACTTGTTCGATTCATTTGAAATAAAAAAGCGATTCTCGTCCTGCGAATGAAAACATCGTGTTGAATTCAAAAACTTTCACATTGGTGAATATTTTGTTTCTACTGGGATTGTGATTTTGAACTGTTTCAAATGTCAAAACAAAAAATAATATTTTTAAATTCTCTTTTCAATTTGGTTATTATTTCGTTACATTTATTAAAATGCCTTCAATTTTTGTTAGACTTCTAATTCAAACAAATCGGAGGAATACGCAAAGTTTCGATGCATAAATATATGCTGTATTACCATACAAAAAAAAGATTTATTCTCTTCTAGAAATAACATGAGACTAGTCAGAAGAAATTTAAGAGATAACGAAAATCCTTTCGAGATGATAACGGAAGAACATTTCATACAACTATACCGCTTTCCAAAACATTTATGCAGAGTTCTAATAGATGAAATAATCCCATTTCTTGAATCATCATCAAGGATACATGCACTTCCAGCGCACACTAAAGTACTATGTGCATTGCGTTTTTATGCTCAAGGATCCTTCCAACGAGCTGTTGGTCAGGATTACTTATCTTCATTATCCCAAACATCAGTTTCTCGATGCATTACAGAGGTTGCAATTGCATTAAATTGCATTGCAAACCGACACGTAAAATTCCCAAGAGCTGCGCAATTTTTTTTTGTACCGGGTGTTATAGGGTTAATCGACGGTACACACATCAAAATTGTAGCACCAAGAAAAGAAATAGAACACGTTTATTACTGCAGAAAAGGTTTTGTCCCTTTGACGAGCTCCATCTACCGAAACAAATCTACGAAAATCATTAAAACGCGATATCATTTTTTATAATAGTTTTCTTACTTGTCGTATGCAATTTCCACATTTTGTTCCAAAAAACTTATTAAAAAATCTTTTTGGGCTTGCGTGACGCTCTTTCCTTTATTTTTTTTTTTTTAAATTATCCATTTAAAATGTTTAAAAGATTCGATTTCAAACATTCATAATAATAACGAATAATTTAGTGGAAGAAAAATATTCATATGGATATTTTTGATGTTTGTTTTCATTTTTTCACAGAACGAGAATTTTTAAATGAAAAAATGAAAAGCTTTTCGTTTCACTTATTCATAGAACCAGAATTGACCCCCTGGTTGCGTTTTGTTTTATTTTTTATTTTTGCAAAAAACAAAACTTGAACTGGGGTGTCAGAAATTTAAATCATTCAACCTATTTCTAAATATTTCCCTTATTCTGAATTCTCCGGTAGGTAACTTTCCACTTCGAAAACGGGAATTCTGAATGTTTGAAAAAGCTGTTTGGCAAACGAGAGTCAAGAGCTGCCTTAAGGGGCCGACCCATAGAATCCGTCAGTTCGTTAGCGTTGACGTTTGCAACTGACAGCACAAAAGAATACACATGTTCTTATGAAATTCGTCCCATAAACAAACTATGTGATGGTTGCGACGGATAGAGTTGGTTAACTTTCCACTTTTTGCGTCCGTTGATCCGTTGACAACTGAATTTGAAGAGCAGTCAATTCAGTGTGTTCCCACAGCAACAAAGAAAAGCAATGAATGATCAAAATTATGTGCAAAAAAAAAATAATTTTGATACGATTTTGATATTTTAATTTAAATTTGTTTGTTCAGATGTGCGGTTATGTGAATAATTTTTACCCCAAGCAAATGAGACTGTCAAAGTATACAACGTATTCTATGGAACGGTTCTCTCCGGCAAATACGTTGGCAGAAACGTATACATTGACGCTGACGGATTGACGGATTCTATGGGTCGGCCCCTTTACACTTTACGCATGTATTCAAGCCTTTGGAGTTGCCAGAATAGCTGTGTGTATATTTATTTTTAATACACTTTTTGTCGAGTTAACAGAATGTTCATTTATATAAGTACTTATTGGATGTGTCATTACTTATTGTCTATGAACCAGCTAAAATTATAAACAGAATTTATCCAGACATTAGAAATAAGATTCTGTAAGAAAGTTCACTCGGGCGTATACTGGATATTTTTCAGAAAAGAAAAAAAGAAGATGCGTAACCGCGCTTTTTTTCCAATAACTAATAAATAAATAAATAGAGCGGCGCGACAGCTCTTTAAGCAAAGCCGTAAGTGGCTTACTCCCATCACAATTTAACGCCGATTCCGAACGGCAAAGTTGAGAAGCACTTTTTCATAACATATTGATACTCTTGGAAGTTTTGTCAGTTCTTCGCAAGAGGCAGTGTCCGTGAAAGATGAAATAAAAACTATGGGCACAAGTAGGACTCGAATTCACGACGTTCTGTTTAGCAGCCAACGCACCTTACCACTAAGCCACGGACACTACCAAGAACAAGTTGAGGAATTATTTCGGCATAAATAAGGAACAAAATACTGACTACTTTTCGGTGCCATCTCATTAGTAATTTTGCTAGGGTAATCGACTTCGCAATTGTGATTTTTTCAAATTAAAACTTTGAATCCAATGCTTCCCTTATATTAAAGACAAATAGTAAAGGGTTTTCCAATAGGTAAGAGGTGTTATTTTGATATTCAAAGAAAAATGACATTTTTTGAGATAAATGATCGGATGTTTATTTTGTTATAAAGAGGAAGGTATGTCGTTAATGGAACACAACATCAGCCAAATGGCCGCCACAACCACGCTTACAGGACCATATCCTTTTCATGAAATTTTCCATAACCAAATCGCAAAGTGGCTACCCTATGTCCTCGATAGCCTCACGAATTCCATCTTTGAGGACTTGAATCGACGCTGGGCTGTTGGCGATAAGGTCTAGATAACACGGTCCGGAAACTTTTCCCGTAGAAAATCGATGCGTGGGGCACGTAGCGCCGTCTCGTTGAAAGTAAACGTTGTCCAGATCAATGCCATCCAATTCCTGACCATAAACCGCACCAAACAGTCACATAGCTCTTGGGTTTTCCGAGCCCCAGATGCGACAGTTTTGCTTGTTGACGTAGCCTCCGAGGTGGAAATGGGCCTAATCAGTCAAGATGATTTTTCGATGAAATTCCGGATCATTTTCATGCATTTCAAGGACCCAATCAGCAAAGACACGACGTTGTTGATGATCAGTCGGCTTGAGTTCTTGTATTTACTGAACTTTATAAGCCTTAAGACCCAAGTCTACGCAAAATACGGTTTAATCGCGTTTGTGGAATGCCTAATTCCATAGAACGACGAGGAATGGACAAACCTGGGTTATCTTCAACACTTTGGGCTACAACAGCAATATTCTCAATTGTTCTTGAGCGACGTGAACGAGTTTTATTCTTCACATCACTAACTTGTCCCAACAGCTCGAATTTGTCCACCAATTTCTGTATTGCGGTCCGACAAGCTGCTTCACGACGACCCAAAAATGTTTTAGTTTTACGAACCGTCTCTGCCAAATTTTTTACCATTTTTATAGTGAATTTTAATAATTTCAATGCGTTGTTGATGCATGTATCGTTCCATTTTTATTAATTGCGTAGTTTCTACTTGTCAAATGTCCAAAAATGACAGCTTCAAAAGTGACAGCTACCGAAATAGCTATTCAAAATAACACCTCTTATTGGAAAACCCTTTAAAAATAATTTAGTTAATAACTTGTTACAATAAGTTATTATTATAAATCAAACATTGCAGACGTTTCTTTTTTAACTTTATGTATGAAGACGACGTTATTTAGTGTTTAAAACACGAGTTTGCAAAATAATCACAACAAAACCTTGATAAATCGCAGCTGCTAATCAATAACGAAAACTATGCATTCCTCACTTGCAAGTTCAAAAATGTTCCAAATCACATGTGCTTGAAATTTGACTATATCGGTTTGAATTTATTGTTTTTCATTGTCAAACATTCATTCTTAACCTTGTTTCTTGAAAATTCTTTAATGACTATTATTTTATTTTTGAAATGAGTGTAATCCAAATAATTGTTATCGTGACAAATCTCACGCTTTGCATTGTGTAAACATCAATTTTTAAGTTTTTGTTCATCCCACAATAAATGTACAATTAATTGGTACGTGATCCGACCCGGACACTGTAGCTTTCAACCTCACACCTCTCTGTTACTCAAAAACAAAACAAAACAAACACATCGCATTCAAAGTCATCTCTATAATATGGTAATGGGATCTGCAACAGTGATTCATTAGTCACACAACCAATAATTTAGGTCAATTCTTGTTCCATCGCAGTAATTACTCACAATATCGGGAGGAAATCTCATTAACATAAAACTAGACTCTCCTATACTAATTAAGTGTCTTCGATTAATCTAAGTCAGTATTAACGAACCAAGCAAGCACTTTCCCATGGTTGTGTCTTTGTACGTAAGCTAGTTTCCGCGACATCATAATTAACCTTTTCGACTTTCTTGACCCTGTTTATTTTTTTGGCCTTTTTTTCTTCTGTGTGTATTTAAATTTTCGGCACTCAGGTATTCATAGAATTTTAAAAATCTCTGCTGCAGACAAATTATGAAATGAAAGCGCCACAATCTTAAAGACTGAATTCGAAACGACATTCTTAATGAGTTCATAATGTAGTCTTGTTGTTTTTTTTTTTTTTTTTTTTTTCTCTCAATAATTTCGTCTAAGACAACTTTTTTCAGATTAAAATAGTTCTCTTTTTAATATCGCAAGCAACAGAAACCAAAATCGCTTGCCACAACAAAAATCGAGTTTCCAAAATTTAGAGACATCCAATAAATTCAAAATTTGTATTATAAAAATATAGATTTTATGTTTGTAGATTACCATCCATTAATCATTAATAGAAGTTGTTGGCTCAAATACTTACTAACTAACTTAAGGTGGCGCTACAGTCCATTGTGGAGTTGGGCCTCATTCAACTGTCTCCGCCAGCCAGCTCAGTCCCTAGCTAGCTGTCTCCAGTTTTGCACTCCAAGTTGATTGAGGTCCTCTTCCAATTGTGTGCGCCATCTGAGTCGCGGTCTTCCTCTCTTTCTACGTCCCTCGGGAATAGTGTCGAAGGCTTTCCGGCCCGGAGCATTGGCGTCCATCCGCTCTAAAATGATCGAGCCATCTGAGTCTCTGCACCTTGACCCTTCTGGCTAGGTCCATGTCGTTGTACAACCCGTATCATCTTCGCCATTCCCATTCAATGCACACGGGTCCAAAGATAACCCGAAGAACTTTCCTTTCGAAACAGCCTAAGGCACTTTCATCCGATTTTGTCAAGGTCCATGCTTCTGCACCGTACAGTAGGACTGGGATGATGAGGGTGTAGTACATTTTTTTTTTTTTTTTTTTTTTTTTTGCTATCAGATAAAGTCGAAGAGAGCTGCAAGCAACATCTAACGGCCATTAGTCTTTAACCCAGAAAACTGTGTTAACAGACCGGCTCATCACTTAGTGCAGTGAAAAACAATACATGATTAGACAACAATTAAAACAATTAACAGCGTGCTACATTGGTTTTTAGCATAGTCTTTAATTTATTCTTATTAATATGAAAGTCAATAAGATCCGTATCATAATTAAAAAGCCGACTCATCCTTGTCAAGGGATCATGCATTCTGTAATTGGTCCTATGTCTTGGGACTTTAATTAGATCGATGCTGCGAAGGTGATAACCTCCTCCCTTCTTTGAGACAACGTTTGCATTTGAAAAAGTGATAATCGATCCTCATAAGAAGGAATATTTTGAGGATCATGCCATTGAATACCTTTTAAACGAGTAAAACATGTATCTGAATTTAACATGATATGTTCTATCCTCAAGGCAAGAAAATTCCATTACACCAGCCCAAGGGGAAAGCGTAATAACTGTAGTTTCAACTTAACTGAGTGAGACAGTTGATTAAAAGCTTTTGAAAAATCGGTGTATACACAACCAGTTTCCAGTCCATGATCTAAACTGTTCAGGCAATTATACGTTAAGGCAATCAGGTTGGTGACAGTTGATCTCCATGTTGCTCACTGCATATGATGTTTTTACAGTAAAAGGATAAACTGTCACACACTATTTGTTCAAACAGTTTAGGGATACAAGAAAGCTTAGAAATAGGCCTATAATTAACAATATGCGACTTATCTCCCTTTTTAAAAACAGGCGTGATGTAACATGTAAGCAATCTTCCAGGAAAGAAGGGAAGCAAAGATAGTTGGAATATATTATTAAGAGGTTTAGCTAGAACGGTATTGCATTTTTTCAATAATATGGGAGGAATACCATTCTTTACTAGTTGCTCGAGACCGAGAGAGGGCTTTTCCACTCAATTGCTTTCTTAGCCCAAAGAAACAGCGATTAGCAAGAGTTATTCTTCGTCTGAACTCGGCGCTGGTGATATTGCCCGTGTTTATAGCGGAGCCTAAGTAGACAAACTCTTCTACTAACTCGAAGTTGTATGCGTCTATTGTGACGTTCTGTCCGAGCCTTCGGTGTCCTTTCTCGAAGACAACAAGACTTCGTTTTTCCCTCATTTACCGCTAAACCCATTTTTCCCGCTTCTGTCTCAATTCTCATAAAGGCGCCATTGACATAACGCTGTGTTCTTCCCACTATATCAATATCATCGGCGAACGCGAGAAGTTGAACAGATTTTTGGAAGAAAGTGCCTCTGGTGTTGACGTTGGAGTTCTGCACTATCTTCTCAAGAACGATGTTAAAGAAATCGCACGACAGTGCATCGCCTTGTCTGCATCCTTATTTGACGTCGAAAGATTCCGTAAGCTCATTGTCAACCTTGATGGAGCAGCTTAAGTTCTCCATCGTCACTTTGCAGAAGCGAACGAGCTTGGCAGGAATGCCAAAATTAGACATAGCTTTATACAGTTCGTCTCTGTAGATGCGGCCTTAAAATCGATGATGGTGGTGGGTATCGAATTGGAGTTCATAGGTCTTTTCCAGGATCTGCCGCAACGTGAAAATTTGGTCGATGGTTGACTTTCCTTGCAGAGAGGATCTTGTAGGCGATGTTAAGTAGGCTGATTCCTCTGTTGTTGGCGCAGTTTAGAGGATCTCCCCTTTTCAGGATCGGGCAAACAATGCTGAGGTTCCATTCATCGGACATGCTTTCCTCTGACCATATCTTACAGATGATTTGGTGCATGCTCCTATCTAGCTCATCACCTGCTTCTTTGAACATCTCGGCAGCTAGACCATCTGCCCCAGCGGCTTTGTTGGATTTCAGCCGTGATATTGCGGTTTCCACTTCTTCTTGGTCGGGTTCACGCAATTGTTGACTATAATCGTTTCCGATGAAAGGCTCCTGTCTGACGGCAGTGATTTGTTCGTCGTCGGCGTTACACAGTCTGCAGAAGTGGTCTTTCCAAATCCCCAGCATTGACTGCGATTCTACTATGACGTTTCATGGTTTATCTCTGCAGGCATCGGTTCTTGCTCGATGACCTTGAGCCAGCTGTTTAACCTTTCGCTAAAACCTCCGAACTTCATTCCTGTTGTTGGCTCTCTCAACATCCTCGATCTGACGCTTCTCATGCTCTCTCTGTTTTCTCCTGAGAAGCCGGCGTTCCTCTCTCCTCTCGTGCTCGTAGAGCTCACGAGCAGCTCTTGTCCTTCTATGCAGCGCCGCTTTGTAAGCCTCCTGCTTGCTGCATGAGCCTGCCTGTATTCTTCGTCAAACCAGGGGTTTCGTTTTGGTGGCTGTGTGAAACTCAGCACATTAGAGGCGGCATCTCTAACTGCTTTCTGGCAATGTTGCCACTGGTCTTCGATACTTGCTGTCGGCGGTATAGGACTCCTTAAGAGGTTACTTGACACTCGATCAGAGAAGGATCTGGCGATCTCTTGCGATTGTAGCCGACCGACGTCGAATTTTCTTGCAGCATTTCCTTGTTTTGGCCGTTTTCGGGATATTCGTAGCACTACCTTGTCTAAGACGAGATAGTGGTCCGAATCGATGGTAGCTCCTTGGAAAGTTCGAACATCTAAAATGCTGAGCAAGTGCCTTCCGTCGATCGCAATGTGATCAATCTGGTTGACGGTTGATTGATCAGGACATCTCCATGTTCCTTTATGGATGTTGAGATGTGGAAACCAGGTACTTCCAACGCAGTCAAAGACTCTTTATGAAGGCCATCGCGAAAAATCACTTTAAGCGTCCATATCGTTTTCACTTTTTCAGTTTCGACCGACAGAAAACTTTTTTAAAGTGATAAATTAACGAACCCACCTTAAAATTAGTTCAGTTTCATTTAAGTTTTGAATATGAAATTATTTAACTTAAGTATTAGTATTTAATTTAAATTTTTCATTACAATTTTTCGTTACCTCACTCAATATGAAATTTTTAAAGCTCATGTCAACAAATTAGCGAAATTTAAATTTACGAGCTTAAGTGTTTTTATCTTAAGATAATGCGAACTTTGTTCATATAAAGATACCTTCCTTTTTTTTGTTGATAAAATTAAAAATCGAAGAAAGTTCCAACCTGCACTCACATAACATTTGACTCATTTAAGTAATCACAAGCAGTCCACCTTTGTGAACATGCCAAACTTTCTCTGTAAATAAAAAGAAACAAATTCATAAAACTTTAAAGATAAACAAGCTTTTGAATAAATTCAAATTCTTCCTAAAATGAAAAAAAAAAAAAAAAAAAAAAAAAAGAAATTCTTCTTAAACTTAAATAAGTTTTCGAACAAATAGAAATT
>CAKKXW010000001.1:47240948-47253977 GCA_920937365.1 Sphaerophoria rueppellii
ATAGAGAGATCACTGACGCATTCACCACTTTAGACCACCGTCGTAACGTAGCGTGTCTCTCCTTGTTTTATCGCTACTTTTACGGAAATTGCTCTAGTGAAATAGCCAGTTGCATTCCTCCCCTCAAACAATTCGCCCGTAATACTCGCGCTTCTAGGAATGCCCATCAGTTTACCCTCGAGCCCAACTTCGGACGTACTCTCAAGTATAGGGAATCATTCTTTAGCCGTACTACGCGAATGTGGAACTCTCTTCCACACTCTGTCTTTCCCAGTCACTACAATGTTCAAGAATTT
Source organism: Sphaerophoria rueppellii (assembly GCA_920937365.1). Lineage (NCBI taxonomy): Eukaryota > Metazoa > Arthropoda > Insecta > Diptera > Syrphidae > Sphaerophoria > Sphaerophoria rueppellii. Next base: position 47,241,245 of record CAKKXW010000001.1, read on the forward strand.
AAGACCAATGTACACCGACATCTCCTTTCCAACCCCTTCCCTTCTTCCTAATGCAATCACTGTGTCTCTGGCATAAAAAGGGTATAAAAAAATCCCTTAAGTGGGTGCAAATTATAAAAAAAAAAAAAAAAACAATCACATTTGGCTAGTACAAAAAACGGGCTTCTACAGCGCCACCTGTTGAGAACTCTTTGACATTCCCTTTTTATAAATCTTTTCCTTCTATTAACGAAGAAGTGCAGTCGTATTTTTTTTAGTTAAATTTGGAAAGACCTTCATGATGCTTAGAGCTAGTACTGTTTATTAATGTTGAATCTAACTTTGTTGACTTAATTAGAGAATTTGTTTTGATTTGACAATAAAATGGTCAAAACAACATTCAAGCATTTTACTAACATTTTTCATTCCTTAATGTGTTCCGCTTTCTCAAAGCCACATCCGAATTCGAACATTCATGCACTTGTCGTTTTTATGGCAATACCGCCTTGTTACGACAACATCAATCACTTTGCAATTTGTTTACAATTTTAGCTGAACCCAGTAGATACGCTTTTTACTTTTTTTCTAATTTCTTTTATGCTCTGATTGAGTGCATTGAACAAAGCTAACCGACACAGCAGCTACTCGAAGCACGGCCTACTCAATATTTTAATACTCGTATGCTTGCAAAGGTATTCTAATTCCGATTTTAATTTCGAATGAAAAAAATACTTAGCGGTGTATGCAGTGTGCACTAATGCAACTGCTTCATTATATACCTTTTATTGTGTAGTAAAAATGTAGAACATTGAACATTATCATCAAGCCGTGCGTCGACCGACATCGTCATTGTCGATTGCGGAAATAGCGCTGAGATGGAGGTCGATTGGTCTATAAAAAAAGCAAAAATAAAAAAAAAAAGAAATGTAAAATGATGTGGCATCCAGTTGATGTGTGCTTCATTTTTATGCAGATTCGGATCATTGATAAAAATATTTTTTCTTTTGTTGTTGCTTAGTTAAACGTCAAGGAAATTCATTCTTTGAGCTCTGATTATATTGGACAGGGATGTCCAACCTGCCAGAAGTCCGAAGCTTTAAAAATGTTCCACACATTTTGTATTGAACAAATTTCCTCCATTCGTACCAAATTGATAACCCTGTCTTTCGTTTCTTTCAAACTTTCAATCTCAAATTTTATTTGTTCAAGAACTCTACAAGGTACGGAGGTAAAGTTGGTTGGAATTTAAATGTGTTCTGCGTCTTTAACCACGTGCTGTAGCAGCAGCTGTTGCTTCTGTTTGAGCTGTGGTCGGTCGTTGGTATGGCGCGTGTGGTGAAGTAAAATGCGGTGTCTTTAGTAATAACAATACCTTCCATCCAAACGACCCGCCTTGCACGTAGGAAATCAAAATTCATAGAGTACCTGTCTATGAGAATCTGCGACTGTTAAATTAGCTGCCGGCACTAAGCCGGTAATATCTTCTATGGATCTTTTCTTTATTGTATACACTTGGTTGACGATAAAAGACAGTGAAGCAAGAAAAATATGAATTAGGTAGTAAATAGAAGTAACGGATTTAAAATGGTTCTATGACCATTCAATGAGCGGAACATGGTTCCTTGCGCTTGTGTTAGTTTTCTTGTATTGGCGTTGACTCTATTGGATTTAATTGACATTTAAATATGAGTTGTGTTTTGACATTTGCTATGCAAATGACTACCTATTGCGAAAGTAGGTTGCCACTGTGGTAATCAACTTGCTGATTTTTATGAGCACAAGATGTCTTCTTTGACTTTCCCACATTGTGCTTGCTCTATAAAGTGACCATTAAGTATCGGGTCATTCATTTCGTGGTTTCAAGTTGGTAGCGCTAGCGTTTGATGCGTGTCAATCTTAACTTTCATCTGAAGTGTCATAATATTAGTTGACTTGGACGATATGTGGTTCGAACAAGATTGGGCAACAAGCCAAACAACACGACCAATTATGGTTTATTGCGTGAGAAGTTTAATGTTCGCGTAAATTCACGTTTTGGTGACATCGATTGGACACAAAGATCATGCAATTTGACACCGTTAGATTTTTTCTGTGGAGCTACGGAAAAAACTGCTTACATAGTTGTTGAACTTTAGACGTGTTAAAAACAAACAACTCAAATTTTGGCCGAGATACCGCCCAATATGTTCGAAAAAGTGTTTAAAAATTCCCTCAAAAGAATCGCATGCTGCGAAAACCCCGATGTGCTCTGGTCCACCTTATGAGACAGCGGCACTAATTCCTCATAATTTTAACATTTTTTTTTTTTGTCTTCTCCCTCCAACTATCGTGTGATTGCACTTACGTCCCTTCTTTCTAAGGTCATGGAAACGATGAAAAACTATAAGCTCAAGAAATATCTGGGAGGCCGCAAGCTTCTTAATGACCGCCAGTACGGCTTTCGTAGCAACAGATCCACTGGTGATCTGATGGTTTATCTCACCGAAAAGTGGAACAAATTGGAGAAAGTAAGGTTGTTGCACTGTAGTGTCCGTAGCTTAATGGTTATAGGTGCGTTGGCTGCTAAGCAGAACATCGTGGGTTCGAGTCCTACTCGTGCCCATAGCTTTTATTTCATCTTTCACGGACACTGCCTCTTGCGAAGAACTGACAAAACTTCCAAGAGTATCAATCTGTCATGAAAAAGTGCTTCTCAACTTTGGCGTGCGGAATCGGCGTTAAATTGTAGGTCCTCTCAATTCTTCACACGCACCATTTGATAAAGTCTGGCATCTTGCTCTTTTATCGAAAGTGCTTGCTTTCGGTATCGATGAATCCCTTCTTCGTTGGATTAGAAATTTTCTTTCGAACCGTTCACTACAAGTTGTATTGGACGGATTCAAATCTGAAACCCACAATATAAATGCTGGTGTGCCCCAGGGCTTTGTTTTGTCTCCGACCCTCTTTCTCATTTTTATAAATGATCTCTACTCTGTAACATCTAATCCAATAAATTGTTTCGCTGACGATAACACTCTTAACTTCTCTTATTCTTTTTACATCCCTCCTCTTCGGATGTGGAACTGGAACGGCAAAATATGATAAGCTCATTAACCCCTTACTGCATGATTTTTTTTTTTATAAAAAAAAAATATTGGATAGATTTAGCAAAAATAAAAGACACGTGTTTCAGGATTTTTCATTTTTTTTCCCAAACACTCGGGAAATATGAGTTTTACGGTTTGGATCAGATATGGCACACCATGCAGAAATGCAAAAAAAAAGTCATTTTATAAATTAATATAAATATTTTATGATTAAATATTATGTGGTGTGAAAAAGCAAAAAACAATTCCTTTTTTCGTTTAAACATAAGCTGACAACACATTTTTGACACATTACAAATGATAGGCCGTTACAGATCTGCTTTGTAGCATTGCCTAGTGGACCAGAGGGGTAAATGACCAACTCCATCTTGTCGCACGTCCCTAGATGGCATTTCACAAGCAGGTCCTTTCAATTTCTTCGACTGTATCGCAGTTTCCAGTTCTAAAGAAGGTCGCCCACGCTTAGAACTCCTACATTGCTTCTCGCTACGGCACAAACCTTCAGCAACAGCGCACTTGAAATCCACCAGGGGCATCCAGGTCTCAGAAGTGGGAAGATTGCTTCAATAAAGCAACCAAGCGTTGACCGCTACCAAAAACACTTGTGGAAAAAAAATTCGGTGGTAACATTTTTTCGACCTTATTTGAATCCTGTGATATCCAAGAAGCGCATTCAATAAATCCACTCCATCCATGTGTTTGTTGTAGACCATTACAGTTTTGGGACAGGAAACCGTTTGCTAAACTTGTTCCTTTCTGATGTAACGTCGAACTTCAGACAATGGTTTACTGCCTTGTGCTCCAATATACAGCTCAAAATCATAACTGAATCCGGAGCTACCACTTAGAACAAAACTTTTATATCCCCATTTGTGTGGTTTCTTTGGATTTTATTGGCGCATTGAAGATCTGTTTTTAGTTGGAATAATTTGTTCGTCCACTGCCAAATATTCTTCCCTCGTAACTTTGTGTAGCCTTTGTCTTATTTGTTCCAAGAATGACCATATTTTGTACAGAGGATCATAGCCAGGACGACCTTTGGGGACTTGTGTTGAATTTGAATTGAAATGAAGGAATCGTTTGATTTCCTCGAACCAATTGCAAGTCATCACATTTGCAATCTTTGGGTGCCCCAAACACTCATTCCAATAAGTCCGTATAAATGGTAACTGGATTACGGACATGTAAAGACACATTCCAATAAACTGCTGGATTTCTTTTGCAGTGATGTGTGGAGGCCTTTCTGGTCGTTTTTCCACAGCGTATAGCATCGTTTGTTCTTCAATGTGGCTAAACGTTTCATCCGTCAACATATATTTGAAAACTGTATAGGAAGCTCCAAGGTCCTTATTTCCTCCGGTAAGCTCGGATAACCAATGAATTGACATTCAGATACATCTAGCGCTATTCTGCTATCCACGTGAATCGTAAATTCGATTCACCCATTCGATTCACTTTCGATTCCCACGGATACTGCCTTTACATTCCACTATCCGTCGGGTGAACTACATTATCCAAACCAATTTGAAACTACAAATTAGCAGTTGTTCATGTAAAAATCACAAACAAATCTTACCACATAGCCACATCTTTCAATGGTAGACGCAGGAGGTTTACGCTATCTTTAAAATTATTCCAAAAATCGCGAAGGTCCTCGGGTTGTACATATTTTAACATTATTTTCGGCAATGTATGGATATAATTTCATTGCGGAAATTAGCGACATAAATAGGTTCCTATTCGTTGTTCTGCCCCAAAAAATGTTAATAATCTTTATTTAAACAAATAATCAATCAATAAATTACATTTTATTGACACCAACCAAATAAAAAATTAGTTTAATGAAAAAACCGCAACATTTAACATACGGATTTGAATTGTATAGAATGAATGGGTTCGCGTGAATAACAGAATACCGCGCAATATTACCGACGTTAATGAGGTGAATCCAGATTCGATTCGAACGGATAGTAGAATAGTGTGGAGTGAAAATTGAAGAAAAATTCCCCCCGATGAATAGCAGAATAGGGCTGATCCTTTTCTAAAAACTCATCTCGCCAACGGGGTTTTTCGTTCCATCTTCCTCTGGAGGGAGGTTCCACCATATCTCGCTGTATTTGAGATAATGGTATGTCGTCTTTGGAATCCCAATCAGACATATCAGACTCCAACGGTGTTCTTATTGGAATATTGACTTGATTTTCTTCTTGCGAAAGTTCTTCATCACTGCTTTTATCGGGAAAACTTTGGATCCTGATATGAGCACTTCCGTAAAATCTATTTAGCATTTTTCACTTCTTTACTTACTATTCCACTATATAACTGTAAATTGTAAGTAAATAAAGTACAATTTTTTGTAAGCTATATCCGTAAACCGCGACCGCGACTCAGGTGGCGCACTCAAGTGGAAGAGGACCTCAATCAACTCGGAGTGCAAAACTGGAGACGACTAGCTAAGGATCGAGCTAGCTGGCGGAGCCTGTTGATTGAGGCCCAAGTCCACAACGGACTGTAGCGCCACCTTAAGTAAGTAAGTAAGTATATCCGTAAATTCAAATTGATCTCCAATAGAAATTCAGAATGTTTGAATCCTATTGTCTTCGTTGTCTTATATATAAAGGATATTTCTAGCCTCTGATGATCAATATCCGAAGTTGAGGCAGTTAAAAAGTAATTAGCGAAACTACCAAAAATCCTTTTTTTGCCCAAAAGCCTCAGGCAGATCAAAAATCAACTCTTCTGCCTTTGCCTTTTTCTTTAAGTCAGGCAAAGGACAATAAAAAAAAAAAGGTATATTTCTGCATGGTGTGCCATATATGGTCGATTCACTTTTTGGTACTTTTTACTAAGTATTCGGATCATAAACACAAAATACCTAATTATATGCAATAAATACATAATCACCTTTCTGATTGTATTTTTGTTTCAAGGAAGTACCCATTTTTTATATTTTTTATGGAATTTTGAATTGCACGTTGGTACTCATTTTTGATTTTACTGTCTTTTCTGTTTTGGGTGATCAAAAAATTAGCTAAACTCATTCATAAATTCATTATTGAGCCCAACTTCAGACGTACTCTCAAGTCTAGAGAATCATTTTTTTAGCACTTCCTTGAGTGGGTGAAAATTATTAAAAAAAGGCCTTTCTTTATGGTGTTAGGGTACCCGGTACTGATATTTCGGTACTCTTCGGATAACATGGTCAGACAAGACCAAAGAAAAGTGTACAAACACTTTTATAATGCCCCGCATGAGCAATCAATAACTTTCTTAATCCATTTATTTTCAACTACGCCTCTGTGTCATCTGCTCATCTATCGCCTTGTTATTTGACAAAAAATACTTACACCGACATTAAAACAACAACACCCACGCCGAACAAATCTAGACGAAAGGAAGCAATAATATTATAAAAAAAAATAAGAAAAAAACAAAAACAAAACAATAAAACCAGGGGAAACGCTTTACTAACTTTGAAATTCATTTTTTTATTATTCGTTTACTTGCTGTTTTCGTTTGTTCCATTGTACCGAGACAACAGGTAGGTATGCGTCATCGTCGTCATAACCATCGACAGTCATTCAGTGAATTCCATAATAGACGTGCTTACAAACACAACAAACTAAGGCCTAATCGTAAGCATGCTTTCTGTCGCTTAGCTTCGTAATAATATTGTAACTATCCATCCAACCATCCATCTGCCGCGCCGACATCCACCGGACTCTCACGTCCCCAAGTCAAGATTGTGTAGACACATTTTGTAGCCATTTAAAAAAAAAAGTCAACTCTCTTCTACACATCACGAAACAGCTTTAGAAATACCCCACAGGTCCGAAGCGATCCACACGATGACACGAAGCGGTAGACAAAACGAATCGCAATAAACTTTTTTTTCTATCCAAAGACCAAGACCCCGTGTTCGTAAATAAATTGTTTATTTTTCTAAATTAATAATGAAAACGCTTTCAAGGCGCAAACTCGCTGTCAATATTTCCGCAAATCGATTCCGATTCCGATTCCGATTCCGAATTCCTCTCGCGCTCTTTGAAAATAAAAAGCAAGCTAAATACTAAACAAACATACCTTTATTCTACAATCGTTCCATTTTTTTTTGTTTGTTTTGACTCTCTGTGATTCGATGCAATTCTATTAGGTGTTTTTTTGTTGTTGTTGTCGTTTTAGTTGTTTAAAAATACAACTTACCCTATTCGCGGTGAATAAGTTTTCGTAATTTTTGTTCGTAGCTTTTAGTACATTATCTCACATCCCTGTAGCGAGACGACCGGAGACTAATTTTTCTGACGTTAATTTGTCGTAATTCTGACGTTTCAGTGTTCAGTACTTATAATTCCTCCCCCGTGTGTTTGCGCTTTGACAGCTCGGTGTCGGTGGTGGTGCGGGCGCTTGTTGAATTTTAAATTACTCCTTATTACGATCTAAGTATTCAAAGTGAATAAAGTGAGCGCAATTAAAATACTAAAAATAATGTTCATGTAAAAAGAAACCTTGGGAAATAATTTTCTTCTTGTTTTTATTTTCAATTTAATAATTACTTCGGCCAGATTTATAACTATTTGTGAGTGCTGCAGTGCGGTCCGGTAGACAGGAAGTTGTTGAAATTTCACTTTTTATCTTTTTTTTATTTTGAATATTCTATGAATTAATGGAATTGAAACGTGCTTAGAAGTGGTGGTTCTGATATCCTTTTCTAACAAGTGAAAACAAAACGGAAGTTGAAAGGCAGTTGAAACGGAAATTAACTGTCGATTGAAAGAATGAAACGAGAGCCGTTTGTGTGCTTTTGATAAATTATTGTGAACAGTACTATCTAAATAGTACAAACTGTTTTTGATTTGATTTAAAATGAAAATTAAGTTTCAAGAAAAAGCAGTTGACCTATAAAATTCTCACGAAATAGATTCTAAGGCAAACATTGTTTTGGATACTCAATAAAACGGTAATTAAATATAGCTTATGGAAATGGAATAATTTAAGTGTTTGCCACTAAAAACGGAGAGTTGTGCCATTACATTTTTTGTTTCTTTAGAATTGGAAGGAGAGCTTATTTATGTTCACGAAGATTGTAGGCGTTAATTGTCTTGTTTGTGTTTGCGTTTGTAGGTTTTTGAATTTATGTGGTTGAGATGTTGATTGTTAACATTACCAATAAGGTTAGATTTTTCGCATTGACCTTTTAGTTAAGAGAAAAGTTTGACAGTATTTTCGGATAGTTGAACACATATCAGAACAAAAATACCACAGTGCCTTTGAGCATATTTTTGAGGTGCAAGATAACAGTTTATACAAAATGTTGAATGTTTGTCATGGAAAAATATGTCATTAGCCTCTGTTTTTGACAACAACTATGTATAGGCACAAAAATACATAAGTATCGATGAAAGATATTGCATTTTAGAATCAAGTGAACAATCGTCGTCGAAATTGACGAAAAACTGTTACATTCTGACTGACCAAGACCTACATTTTACAGTTATGTATTTACAAATAGAAAAAGTCACCCTTATCACAGGCCCGAAGTAATAGATTCGAACTACGAAGCCCGGAAATAAGTATCATAGATCCCGTCGTAATAAAATTATTTGCTACGAAATTCGTGCAACGAAAGGCTTGCGTAGGGATATCAGGGGCAATGAGGTCCTGCCCAACAGGCGCACTTAACGTCATACTGGAACTTCTTCCGATTGACCTCTTTATTAAATATCAAGTGTCCTGCAATAGGCTGCTGGAAAACCAGATCCTACGGGCACTGCAACTAAACCAGCCTGATACCATCAGACATCCTTTATACAACACCGATTACTGTATCCCTACCTTAAATACCTAAAAGAATTTTAGGCCCATTTGCTCAATCGGAACATAAATGTATGTTCAACTTAAAGTTTTCATTTGTATATGGGACGTTCCGGAATTCTTAAGTTCGACATAAAATCCCCATACAAAAGGAGAACTTTAAGTAGAACATAAATTTATGTTCCGATTGAGCAAATGGCCCTTAGAGTCTTGTTCCCGTCAAGAATCGACCGGAAGGAAGGCGATGTGACGGAAGACTTCGACACAACTATCTACACCAATGGTTCAAAGGTGTTTTCTGTGAATCTCTTATAATTTCAAAATCTTAAAGACTTCGCGATTTTGCCAGTGTATTCCAGGCAGAATTGTAAGATAAGGGAAGCTTGTACAGCTTTTAAAAATATCTAAAAGACCCAAAATGTAGCTATACTAACAGAAAGTCAGGCAGATATTAAAGCCCTTGATTCAGTTTTATCATCCTCTAAACTGGATCATCCTCTAAACTGTTCCAGCAATGCAAAGAAGCCCTCAAGTAACTCGATTTGAGCGTCACTCTTTTCTGGATACCGTTCCATAGGGGCTATGAGGGAAATGAGAGGGCAGAAGAGCTAGCTAGGCTGCTAGGCAAAGATCATCCCTTCACAACTCATTGACAGTGAGAGTATATGCTCCTCTTGGAGTTGTGAAGCGCTATATCCTGACCAAATACACATCAGAAGCAAATCATAGGTGGAATAGTTTAACGAGTTTCGTTTTATCAATTAAAATCTGGCCCGCCTATAACAAACCAAAATCAATCAATTTAATTTCCAAACCAAGACATGACATTGCCAGGATTATTGCTATCTGCATAGGTTATTGGCCCATAGGGGAGCATGGGGCAAAATTGGGTATACCACATAACTCCTGCTGTAGCTGTGAGGACAAGGATGAAAAGGAAACGGTCCCACATTTTCTCTGCCATTGTCCAGCCTTGGCTAGGAGAAGAGCGATCCCGTTAGGTAAAGAATTCTTCAATGGTATTGATTAACTCTCAGAATTTAAGATCATAACTCAATAAAACAACCTGGCCTTAGCGCCCCCTTATCTCTCCTTAACTAGATGGCACTATGAGACAGTAGGGGGTAGTGTAGGGAGGTTAATACTACATTATGTATAGGATTGTACGTGCGAAATCTACATCCTTCCTAACCCATTCAAATTTTTTTAGAATCTCATGAGGTATGGTATCAAAACGGCGCACTCAGTGCTAATTGAGTCCTACACAGAAGTCCCACTTCTACCTACCTACCTAGAATGCAACATAGAATTTTGACATTTGCTCGAGTCTCGAATATAAATTAAATTGATGCAATCGGCATGACATGTTCATAAAGTACGATAATTAGTTTCTCGTTAAGGCGATTGAAGATCATGATTTGGATGGCTTGTAGTTCCAAATAGACGGGGCAACAAGCCACACAACACTTCTTATTATTGCTTTATTGCATGATGAGTTTTCTGGTCGCGTTTTGGCGACGTCAAGCAGCCACGAACTTCATTCGATTTGACACCGTTAAATATTTTCGTATGGGGCTACGCAAAAGACAGTGTTTAAAAGAATAGTCCCGTACTGTAACGTACTGTAACGTATTAAGAACCAACATTACTCAAGTGTTGGCCGAAATACCGCCCGATATGTGCGAGAAAGTGGTTACAAATTACCTCAAAAGAATCACATGCCGCGAAAACTCCCGAAGCGGCCGTTTGAATTATATTGGTTTTCACACATGTTGGAATACTTTTGTCAACCACTGTATTACATAATCATCACAATACTCTCTCTTAAGTTAACAGAATTTATATACTCATAACTTATATAATCCAAGTAAACATTATAATCATGCTATGAATTTCTTGCTCACTTGTCCAAACTACTTTGTAAATTAAACATCACTGAATTATAAAGTATCCCGTTTTAAGTTTCATTTTCTGCAACAACACTTAATAGCAATGTCCAAGCTTTATATTTACTCTCAAAACTGAAAAATGAATAATCCTTAATCTCAAAATATTATTAATAAAATGTTTCAAAAGTGGCCCGACCTAATTTTATAGAATTAGTAAATTTAAAACATTATTTTACTAATCATTTTCAAGCAGATTATTTTAAATAAAATTAAAACAAAAGAGGCAAGATGCGTCAGTTCCCAAGAAAAAATAAAAATGTGAAAGTTTTGAAAAAAAAAACAAAACTTTTATTTTAATTCCTACCTCTTAGAATTCCTAGAGAATCTCTTGACCTTAATTTAATCAATTTAACAATTTTCAATGGATTCAATGGATCAAAGTTCAAGAAATGTACAACTGTTGTTTTCGAAAATTTTAACTTTTAAACATCATGAATTCGGCCAAAAAAAAATTTGCACAACTGAGTCGTACGAACTTGGTCCTGCATGCTAAAACTAAAAATTTATGATTACTACTAATTGCAAAAAGTAGTGTTAAAATAAGAGATATACTTTAAGCAATTCTGATTACACTCTTACTTACAGCTTACACTTAACTCACAAGAAAAAACTCAATAATATATAAAAATACTAGCCTAAAATACCCTGCGTTGCCGGGTTTGAGAAATTCTGCGAGAGAGCTATAGGTAATAACGCCAGAAAATTCATCATTCATCATTGTTTGATGTAATATATTGATTATTAATAGTAAAACAGTTGATTTTAATTTGCTCACCCGCAAATTTTTTTAAATGTCTCTCTATTTTTCATTTAATTTCCAGTTCATTCTTCTAAATTATATTTAAGGCTGAACTCCTACTTAAGCTTTTGGACCAAGTAATGTGTACACCGAACATGCACGATTTTTTGTGCATAAACATTTTCGCTTTATAAATATTGGGTACATTTTGGTCTCGGCCAAAATTAGTTACATTATAACCAACATTTTACTAAGATTTCAATGTGACTATAACAAAATCATTTAGCGGAACATAATTCTGAATCCTCAGTGAGATAGTTACGGTGACCTCACAAATGGAATTGAATTGAATCCAAAATATTTTCATCTCCGAAATCTCAGGAAAAAAATTCAGTTAGAGATGCATCAGACCAAAGTGCAAATTCATAATAGGGCCAACAGTGGACACTATGAAGAATACGTAACAATTTTTTATTGCATTGCGTTATGGTGAAAATAGAAAGTTCTTTATGAAAAACTCGGAAATCTCATCGGTTTTAAAAGGGTAATTTGCATGTAATTGAAGGTGCATTGATTTTCAAATAAAAAACTGGAAAATTTCAAATTAGTTTTCGAATGCAAAATAAAAAGACATTTTACGAATGAAGTCATGAACATTTTTAAACAAAGCAATTTTGTGTTAGTGCATTGCACTTGTTTTCAAATAGAGACCTGAACTCATTTCGAAATTTTCCAGTTTTCCATTTGAAAATCAATGCACCTACAGTTACATGCAATTTTCCCGTTTAAAACCAATTAGTTTTCCGAGTTTTTCATGAAAAAATTACTATTTTGCATTCGAAAACCCATTTTGAAATTTTCCAGTTTTCCATTTGAAAACCAATGCACCTACAGTTACATGCAATTTTCCCTTTTAAAACCAATTAGTTTTCCGAGTTTTTCATGAAGAACTTCCTATTTTCCATTCGAAAACCCATTTTGAAATTTTCCAGTATTTCATTTGAAAACCAATGCACCTACAGTAACCTGCAATTTTCCCTTTTAAAACCAATTAGTTTTCCGAGTTTTTCATGAAAACATTTCTATTTTGCATTCGAAAACCCATTTTGAAATTTCCAAAAGTTTACCTTTTGACCTTTTAAAGTTTTACCCAAAAGCTTACGTTTTAT
>CAKKXW010000001.1:47283440-47311442 GCA_920937365.1 Sphaerophoria rueppellii
TTTTTTTTTTTTTTTTTTTTGAAAATTTTGAGTTTGAGAATTAATATTTTTTAAACTATTCGTTAAAACAATTTAATTTAAAAACCAAATGAAAGAAGAAATTTCTGGCTTTTCAAAAAGGTATAACACGGTGTTGTAACTGAAGCCGTTGATTTTTAATATTTTCTTTTATAAAATAAGTCAATTTTTCATAAAATTGCCCCTCCTGGCTAAACGGGGGGAATAGACCCCCCCTCCCATACGATTTTTTTCTTGTCTCAACTCAACCTACACGCTCTAGCTTTTTGGCACAACGCTCGTGAATCACCCTGTATACATACAATTTTTCAAAAATGTCTTAAAATTAATTTGGGTATGCAGTTTTTAAGACCATGTAAATATTCATTTTATACTCCAATTTGGACTTTTAATATTGATCTGTTTTTGAGATACAGAATTTTGAAAAAAAAGTTAAAAATATTTTTTAAGAATCCGAAAAAAAATTTGAAATTTTTTTGCAAACAAAATATTATTTGAACAATATATACGTACTTTCGAAAAAAATACTTACGCTGATCGGACTTTCAGTTTTCGAGAAAATCTAATAATAAAAAAACGGTTCTATGGGAGGTACCGTTTTGGAGCAATACAAAATTTTTTTTTACATAAAATACATAAATGTTTAAAAAAAATAAAACTCGATTAAGTTTAAAAAAAATCGTAGGAGCCGTTTTGGAGAAAAAAAAGTTTTGGTTTTTGACCAAAAAAATCGTATGGGGGCTACACTAAATTTTGATCTTAAAACAAAAATAAAAAAATTGGGATATGAATTTTGCTCAAACCTCTAATTTTCAAATTAGATGTCAATCGGACCAGTAGTTAAGGCTGTAGATGCCTGTAAACTTTCCGACAGACAGACAGACGGAATCGCCGGACCCACTTTTTTCGACTTCTCTATCATCGTAATGTAATTACAATATCTCTTCCTCATCTCATTTTTTTTTTTGTACGAATTCAATACTTGCCATATATTCTATATGTCGCAAGTAAAAAACAACATTCGGCCAAATCTTCGTCTTAGGTAGAATATACCGAAGGCCGAAGTTTTGGCCGAAACCGAAGAATTTTTTTATTGATATCGAGATTCGTAATAGGCGCCGAAAAAATTAAATTTTTGAATTTTTGAAATCGTTGCGTACAAGAGATCAAATTTGAGTGGTGAAAATGTTGACAAACTTTTGTTCTTAAGTACTATTCACATGAGCACGAACAACGACCAACGAATGAACAAAAATTCGTCGATTTTGACATTTCTTTCACATGAGAGTCTTTAATTCGTCGCGAATGAACAACCAAAACACAAGGCAAGAATGATTTTTGATGTAATACGCGCGCGATAATTTTGTTCGTTGGGAGTGTGTATGATGTGGAACGCGAATAGAGTTTGGCAGTTCGTATCAACTACAATTCTTTTCGCGACGAATAAATTCGACTTCGGCAGAAAATCGACCTTCGGTTGGACACTATTTATTTGTATGGATTTACAAGTTTACCCATGTCACGTTGATGTAATGATGTTCCTTTGTAAAGTCAGTGGTCAATTTGTTCGTCAAAGAATAGTCGCAAATATTTGCCGGTATTCGGTTTCATCAGATATTTTTTTTTCTCGTTTTCTTTCAATATTTTGAATTCTGATTATCTATGTCTAAGTCTAATCAAAATCCAAATATTTGACTGTTGAAGAATACAAAAAAGCAAGCAAAAAGACAACTTACAAACTTTCAGCTCAGTCTGCAATCACTCCATGAATCGAAACTTGATTTAGAAATGAATAAACAGAATGTAAGATTTACCAAAATCAAAAAAACTCATTTTCTGAAAACTTAGCCTAATATCACAGGTCTTTGTTGAAATGTGTAAAAAAAACTCCTTTATCGTAAATTGCTTCATTCAAATGCGATTAATTTCGATGAACTTTCGTTTTGAAGTTAAAAAAAAGCTCAGCCAATCTCCCAACCGCTCAAATGTCAAAACTCACAACGAGTAACTACTTCCTTCTTGTCATTTGTCATTGTTATAGAACAAAACGAAACAATTTGAAATTGAAACACACGAATATATCCTGCAGATGCAAACAAATTCTTGTGCATCCTTGACTCGACCAAATATAATGTGGGTGAAAGATATTTCCGACAGTTTGCTGTTGAGAGAATCACTCTCTCTATGCGCATTCATTTTTTTTATTTTTTATGTTTTCATCTCAAAATATCTATTTTGGTTGTCTCTTTTCGCTACATTAACATCAGCAACATCAGACGAGACCAGTTTTGTATAGTCGTCGGCAAAAAAAAAAACACACACACAGATACTCCAGAATCAACCCTTCAAAAACGCATTTTCTTTCCATAATATTCCATTTTCGACTCAGTCAGTTTTTCGAAATCATCCCCTTCAAACCAAAAACCAAAGAAGAAAAGCATAGAGGGTTGCTCTAGCTGCTGATGTGTGTTTCACTATAATTATATTCCATGCAAAGTTGTCTTTATTAATGTTTCATCGTTGCTGACGACCGTGCTGACACTGTACTTGAATAAAGTTTTTGTTTTTCAAAAAAAAAAAAAATATTCTATTTATTTAATTCTTTCTCAATTCTCTCTCTCTCCGTGTGAATCTCCCATACTGTGTCTAAAATAATATTACACAAAAAAAAGTGCTAAAAATTAGTGTGAATCACTTTGAAAATATTTTGTGTATTTGCCAAAAAATAAATGTAAACCAGAAAAAAGGATTCCAAGAAAAAAAATCTAAATCAAGTGAATAAATTAAATCTCCTCCTCAAAATCAACATCTCCTAAAATAACCAAAGTTATAGCTGGTATTTTCTTAAAGCTCACATCCGTCCGTGCGAAGGTGAAAAAATCTTTCTTAATTTTACTTTGTACTTTTTGGTGCTTTGAAATTTTCAAATTTATTGAGTGTTGCTCTATTTTGTGTCAATTTCTTGCTGCATACAAAAAAAAAAACCGTTTACACAAAAATATGCAAAAGTGAGGATGAAAGATTGTAATTATATAAAAATAGCAGATTGAAATTCGGAAAAAAAAAAAATCGAATTTTATTATAGAAACAAGCAAAGAAGGTAAGAAAGACAAACGAGAAAAAAAAAACCAGACTAATAATCCCACTTCCCACACACAAGCGCACATACTCAAACGCCTTTTATGAGCTTCCTTCCCCTTTTCGAGACACCCTCCTCAGGGCTCACCACCACCCACCCGAGTTTGGTTAGTTCAGTTGTCTTCATGGTTGTCTTTAGTTGGAATTGAAAGTTTACCAATTTGAATTGCTTGTCCAGAGTTCCGCCTGAAAAATGGTTGGTTGAACCAAATTTGGATTTTTTTTTCTCTTATTTTTCAATCAGATACATTTAGTATCTTTTGATGTCTTCTTTTTCTTCGTCTTTATCTTTTGATTATAATTAATTTCAATTTCCGAATGGGGACATTGTTTTGTTCTTGTATATCTTTCGGCTGTGCCCTATTTGCACCTTAAATATTTACATGTTGGATACATAGAAACAGTAAAAATAAATATTTATTATTCAGTGTGTTTTTTTTCGTATTTGTCGTAATGGAATATTAAAAAGGCTCCGAGAATGGCGTAAACAATAAAAGAAGCAAAATAAAACAAGATGAAAATGCTTTGCTGTTGCGCATATTTTCCCACCACCATTAAACTTGGGGGATTGTGGCTTCGGCTTGCGGCATAAGAAGAGTGGAAGGGGGTTGTAGACATATTGAAGCTTTGCAGAAAAAAAATTGATGTTGTTTATGCTTTTTTTCTCTTGTATTAGAATAAATTTACGTTCTTGTAGTTTTTTTTGTAAACAAATCTTCCAAAACGTAAAAAATCTTTCATTCTCCATCTGCTCAAATGTCTCATTAGATGTGAATTGTTAAAAATCAAGGTGATTCTCCATCTTACGTCTTTTGTACGTTTTCGAGATTAGTATTCTTTTCTTTTCTTTTTTTTGTTCTGCGGTGTGCGAAATAAAACGAATTTCATGTTTTTTTTGTATGTCTGTTTTCAAGGCTCTTTTTCCATAATTGAACAAAGGATCAAGAGTCCTGCTTGTGCAATTTATATGCAATTTATATGACAATTGCGTTGTCTCTATCCTTATCTCTCTCTCATCATTTTCTCTAGCAAAAGATACAAACAGTGTTTCCTTTACTCTTCTTGAATGCGAGTATCTTGTTTTGAAAATCTCTATTGCGTATCTATACTTTTTTTTTCTTGTCATTATTTTTATACGTCATATTTTATTCTATCATTCATTCGTAGAGGAATTTATATGTTCGCACATTTAAATGTTAATGTCGATATTTTTATTCGTGTTGTTTCTTTTTTCTATCATTGGTTTTTTTTTTGTGCGGACTGCGGAACGTGAGTCTCTAATTCGTGTTTTCTCTATTAACAAAAATACTCTCACTGCGGAATATGCACTGGAATGCAATTTATCTTTTATTAAAAGAAAATTTTGCAATAAATATATCTGTTCAATTTTGCGTTATGTGTAGTTCTTGAGAATTAATATACACTTCGTGAGAAATTTTAATAGACTCCCCATTTTATCTTTTTAACATTTCAACGTAAATTTTTAATTGAAGAAAATAAGCGTTTCTTTTTGATTGTTGAATATAAAAATAAAAATTGTTTATTCTTTTAGTAGATAATTTTAATAAATCTTGCTTTCCTTTAAAATCGGTTTTTGTGAAGAGGCACTTAATTTTGTTAAATGCTGAACTTAATTTTAAGTTCATTTTTTTTCAAGTTTTCTTTACAAAAAAAAAATTAAATAAACAAAAGCCGTGTTTGTTTAAATGTTGGTTTAATTTTGGTATTTGGCACAAGGCTGGTGAATAAAATGTGTTAAAGTGTGTAACAGCTGCGGAGGCTCTACTTTACATTAAGGGAACCTGAATTTGAAGTCGCCAATGGTCTCAATGGTTGGATTATGACTAGTAAAGCACAAATAAAGTGATTTTTTTCTAGGAAAATAATATTTCTGTTTGTCATTCTTAGTACCGGCAGACAGCGTATATTTATGGAATTTTTTCGGACGGGAATAAGGCTTCACGATATTCGACAAAAATATCGGTATCGTATCGTATCGTATCGTATCGAAGGTCGATACGATAATCGACACGATATCCAGTACCTGCGATACCGATATCGATACGATTATTATAAAATTGTCGATATTATCGTATCGCCGATAAGCACTGGCCGATAATTATCGATATTCGAGTATTCGTATCGAATGAAAGAATTTTATTTTCGACACTGCGTGTGCAAAATTCGAATTTTCTTTCAATAGCATTTACTAATAGTAGTTTACTTGCAGTAATAAACATATTTGATTGTTTTTTTTTTACGCTTTCGCTCGTGCTTTCATTGTCGATCGTCTTTTGTAAGAACCCGATGAACATCGATACTAGAACGAAACGCGACATTTGTTTTCGAGACATGTTAGTAACCGGTTGATTATCATTTCATATAATAGGTGGTTGAAAGGTTGTCTTCATCTATAGTCATATAGATATAGTCATTTATATATAAATGCACCTATAAAAATAAAGTCTGTTAGGGGTTGGAATATCAAGCCTTAACCAGAAAAACAAATTACGCGAAAAGGTACAACGTTCTATATTTATATATATATTCTCTTAGAACGATGATGGGATTGTGAGCTTGCAACAAATGTCAATTTCAAATTGGGGGTTCGGACAGTCTATAATCAAATAAAATAAATTTTGAATAGCTTGCGTTTAACTTTTTGCCTCGCTTTAATAGTAATGAACCTTTTTTTCTTATTTCGATATTTTATCGCGTATCGTATCGAATTCGATAACGGTACGATAAATTTGTCTTAAAATTATCGCCGATATCGATACGATACGTACGATACGATAAAATAATTTGTTATTCGATACGATACCGATACAATCGAAAAATATCGGTATCGTATCGTGAAGCCCTAGACGGGAATGTTCTTAAATATTTTCCTTTGAGGACATTTTGAGTTTAGAATATAAACCCAATCGTTGTCGAGCCGCTTGCCGCGAACGCGTAGCCAGAGTTGTGCATTTCCCATCGAGGGTTAAAACGCTTGAGCGGCAAAGGCACCGCATGTACTCGCTGTTTGCTATAAAAAGCTGTTTTCACAATGAAAAAATAACCTCATTCGTCTTAAAATTCATTTTCTTTTTGATAAAACATGATGTTAAAATATCCCTCCCAATTTAAACGATCATTCGAAATTTTTAAATCAGGGCTGGAATCACGTAACGCGATAAGCGATACTTGATAATCAAAATCAGGATTTTTGCTCTATGTAAGCTGATTATCAAATTGATAGTCAGTTATTTGCGATAATATTATTTGATACCTATTTAGGTGTCGTTTTCAAAAGAATATTAACATTGCATATGCTTATAATATGTATTTAAACACTATCTGACAAGTGAAATTTAGAGAATCCGAAAAAGAGTCATGACTCATGAGTCATCGTGTAATAGCAGTCTTATTATTATTGGACTTTGTGCACTCTTGTTAGTGAAAAGTGTAACCCAGACCTAAAAAAAGATTTCAATCCCAGTCTGTATCGGGGTTAAGACAAATTTCAAATGTCAGTACAGAACAAAATAGTTTCGTCAAAGTCAGTGATGCCTAAAAATCAAAGGTTTTTTTTTTTTTTTGATCAGCTTACATAGACCAAAGTAAAGTTGATAATCAAAAACGATAAACAAATTTTGATAATCAACTATCGCGTTACATGATTCCAGCCCAGGTAACAAATTTCCCACTCTGCCAACACTACAATTTTTCGACCTGAAGTTGTTCCCTTGCATATTGACAGATAGAAAACAAACAGAAAAAAAAAATATGTAGAAAATTTTTATTCCATTCTTCGTAAATTTATGAATTTTTTAATTCATTTTTACGGGGTTTTCAGACATGATCAACATTGAAGCTGTTCTAGCTTTCTAAAATTTTTTGTAAACATAACCTCACTGTTCCCGTCTTGTAAATGCGCCCCGCTGCGGAGCAGGCAAAAGAATGACACTAGCGGTTACAATTTTGATAAAAGAGAAGTTTCATTTGAATTCTTAACTTCCCAGAGGAAGTATGGTAATGGGTCCGATTTTGTGAATCTCCAATTTTTGCATATCTCCATGTTTCGAGGTCACTAGAATCCGAATCAAGCGTTTTTATGATGATGTCTGTGTGCGTATGTTCGTATGTGCGTTACGTTTTTTCAGCTCGATTGTCTCGCGAACCACTCATCGTATTGTCATATTGTATTTCGACTCGGTATTGTGTTGTTAAGAGCTGATTAGGTTTTGAGCATTAGTTTACAAGTTTTTTTCAAAACTAATAGTTAATTCGTTGTTAGTCCACTTAAAACATTTGCAATGCACCTACGAGTACTTGCTGAATCCTAGAACTTGGCGTTCTTTTAGATCTCATTACTTTTCGTGGCTGATTTGTAAGGCAGAATTTTTGTAGGAGAGAACTTGGCTCCTTTTTATATTTATGTTTTTGGTGTGATATCATTACTTTTTGCAAATATGTTTTTATATTGAATGGCAGAATTGCTAGTTTGCCAAATTACAATATTCTACGATGATCAGAGGTGCCCCATATATTTTATTAAATTTCTTTTTAAATGGATGTGTACCACACCACCTCAGTTGAAAATCGTAATTTCATATTTTATTTGCACATTGTACTTGTATGCCAAATTTCATGATTCTGCTGTCCTCCAAAGTGCTCCATATAATTTAAACCAATAATGTAATGGTAGGCGGCTACCACGCCCCTGACTGAAAAATTTCAAATTTTCGATTTTTTCCCTGGTATGTATACTTCATGACATATCACTGTGCACAAATTTCTTGATTCTGCTGCACTCCAAAGTGTTCCATATAATTTAGCTAACAACACAAAAGTGGGCGACTACCACGCCCCCTGGTTGAAATATGTCAAATATACGTTTTATCCTGATAAAATGTACGGTTATCCTAATTTTTCATAGAGGAAAGGATTGACACATTGCATAGGTATTGATAGTTTAGGGATCAGAAAATAACATAGGCTACTTTTTATCCCGGTTATCGCGGGTAACACTGCGGGTAAAGCTATTTGTCATAAATAAGTTTTAC
The DNA here is from genome assembly GCA_920937365.1 of Sphaerophoria rueppellii. NCBI lineage: Eukaryota > Metazoa > Arthropoda > Insecta > Diptera > Syrphidae > Sphaerophoria > Sphaerophoria rueppellii. The sequence goes on from CAKKXW010000001.1 coordinate 47,291,648, forward strand.
CAGCACCACTATCGTCACCAAGTCTACCCAATTATTGGCATACGTAGACGACATTGAAAACTTTGGGCGGGCGGCTGCTCAAAACCAACCGAATCTACTTTAGCTTTTCAAGTAGGCTCTTTAAATACAAAAGTCATCCCATATTTCGAAACTACTACTGTATAAGACTGTAGTCTTACAAGTACCTTCTCACTTACGGATCCTAGATCTCAGTGCTTAGCCAAAGGTACTCTAAACTCTTAGTCGTGTTCGAGAGAAAAGTCTTACGGAGAATATTTGGCCCCCGACCGACGGTATAGCCACGAGGTGTATCGAATCTACCACGAAGCAGACTTGATAAAAATTAAGCTTGGTAGACTCCGATGGACACCTAGCTCGTTTGAGCGAAGATTAAGCAGCCCGGAAAGTCAATTCTTAGTAGGATGAAGCGCAGCAGACCAAATTTGTGCTGGCAAGATGGCCTAGACCAGGACGCCCAAAGCTTTGTGGTGCGGAGCTGGTTTGCGTCGGCCAACAATCGTGAGACATGGAAGAAGAGCGTAGGCTAGTTATTTGTGCTTTTACTATGAACAAAATATTACTTAAAAAAAAAAAAAAAATATTTATTTATTCCTCAATAAAACTTAACAAATTAAGAAGTACGTTCAATTCGATATACTTTCATTTCGATACAATACTGAAAGACGATTTTCCATCCCTAAAGAACCTCAAAATTCGATTTTATATATGTTTTAGATTTTCCCGAATCATAAAATGTATGGGGTTTTGGGTGCACTCATTGTTAGATATTGTTTACTTCATCATATACAAATAAGAAAACTTTATATTTATTACTCACTTGCTCGAGCAAAATAAAAAAATAAATATCATTTAACTGAATATCTGGCAACCCTAAAAACATACCAGCTTGATTTAAAAGTAGTTTTAAAGGTCAGTATTTTTCTTTTAAGAAAAAGTCCCTTATATTAAGACTGCTGAAATTGATCTCAACATGGGCCAAAGTTAACCACTTTTTCAATCGTCAAAAAGTGATGTCAAAGCTTAAGATCAGACTTTACTGTAAAACAATTTTTTTTATAATATGGCAAAGAATCACTTCTTTTAGTATAGCAGACGAATAACATCCTATAAATGTAGATATTAAAAAAACCTAGACTTTTGTAGCCCGCTACCCTCTGCCCGCTTCTCCACTACCCGCTACCTCATTATATCCAGTTTCCCGCTGCCCCACTACCCGTTAACCCGCTAAACAATACTTACACACGCTACCCGCTTAACCGGTAATCGCTATCTACTACCCCACTAACCTCTACACGCTATCCCGTTATACCCAGCTACCATTATGAATATTTTTATTCTAAGTCATTACAAAATAAAAACAACAAAATTCTTGCTAAAAAAATAATTTAGGGTTCTATGTATTTTAGTATGATGTATGATGGATTATGATTATGAAAAAATACAAAACAAACAATTTTGTCCAAAAAAATAAAAAAAAATTAAGAGTGGACCACTCTAAACAATTAGGGGTTGTAAAATAGATGTCGGATTCTCCACCCTAGCCGAGATCCTCGCAAAGATTCACGAAAATCGGTCGAGCCATTTCGGAGGAGTTCAATTACGCATCCCGGGACACGAGAATTTTAGATATTACATTTTTATATTTTATTAAGAAATAGTTTTAACAAGCCTATTAACTCACATTCTTCACACGCACTTAGAGAATTGTTGATGAGAGTAAGCCACTTAGGGCTTGGCTCTTCAAGAGCTGTCGCGCCACTCTGTCAACCCACATTAATTTTTTTAAATTTAAAGGTATTTTTTTTTTTATTTTTCATAAATTCTTGGAGTGCTTAAAGTATAGTAACATCTTTTAAGGGTCAGAGAATATCCTTAAAACAGTGTCCAAGAATATGATATTCGCCACATTTTATAAACTATGTATGTAAATTTGAATAAACAAGAGCTGGTTTTTGAATTAAACCTTGTATATATTTTTTTCAAGAAACCAGTATGTACATACCTATTCCACGTAAAGCAGTATAAAACAAGGAGAAATGTTTAAACAGGAATACATAATGTTGCTTTCAATTCATTTTCAAGTGTTTAATGCTTTTTCAGTGCTATTCAAGCAGAGATTTACACTACACCTCATTGAAAGGTGCAACTACTGCTTGGCTTTTCACCTTGAATTGTGTATAGTTCAAGTGAGGCAAAAAGTTTGAAGTGAAATTTATAATGTTGATGCATGGAAACACAATATACATTCATGAATGTAGGTATGAGTTCTTTAACAGTTCTTGGCAGTACAGAATTTGCAGATGGGTGTTAAATACTTAAAAAATAAGATAAATATTTTGATAACTATTTTTATACCTACACTTACCTACTACACTTATATTTGTTAAACACTTTGTAATTTTGTAGGAATTTCGAACCAGTGTACTTTCTCAATTTTCAATTCCTGCAAGATCTAAGCTTTGGACACTACAGTCTTTATAGCGGAGGTTTCAGGGTCGTCTTGAACTGGACTGCATGACGAAGATTCTTCCGCCTTGAACGGAATAAGTTTAAACAAGCCAGGAAGGCCTGCAATGCCCATATTCGAAGGACCAGGTTTCTGCATCACCAGAAATTAAGACAAAAAATACTGCAATGTCCCATGGCAGTAAGAATTTTTGGTCATTTGTAAAAAATATGAAGAATTCTTCTTCTTCCTCGGTACGCTTGTTGACAATGACACTCCAGTTGTTAGCTCTCTCGCGAAAGCTAACATGTTTGCTAGGCAGTTCGCCGCCAACTCTTCGCTGCCAGAGATTATCATGACTCCGCCTGTTCTTGACCGCGTCAATGATACCATGGGACAAATCTTCTTTCGCACTCGTGCTGTGGCAAGTGTCCTTAAAGATCTCAACATACGCAAATCCGTTGACCGGATTGGTATTCCCGCTATTGCTCTGAAGGATGTTCTTCCACGCTGACAAAACCGTTGCGTAAGCTTTTCCATCTATCATATTCCTCTGGGCTCATTCCGAGTAGTTGGAAATCAGCGTTTGTCCAGCCAATTCGAAAAAAGGTTGAATCTTCTTCTCCCTCAAATTATCGTCCGATTGCACTAACGTCCCTTCTTTCTAAGGTCATGGAAACGCTGATAAACTATCAGCTCAAGAAATATCTTGAAGACCGAAAGCTTCTTAATGACCAGCAATACGGCTTTCACAGCAACAGGTCCAATGGTGATCTGATGGTTTATCTCACCGAACAGTGAAACAAATCTTTACATCGTTTTGGGGAAAGTAAGATTGTTGGACTTGATATTTCAAAGGCATTTGATAGAGATTGGCACCAGTCTCTCTTATCGAAAGCTTTCGGTACTGATGAGTCCCTCCTTCGTTGGATTAGACATTTACTTTTGAACCGTTCTATATACAAGTTGTACTGGACGGGTTCAAGTCTGAAACGCACAATATAAATGCTGGTGTGTTCCAGGGCTCCGTTTTGTCTCCGACCCTATTTCTTTTTTATAAATGATCTCTTGTCTGTAACTTCTAATCCAATTCATTGTTTCGCTGACGATAGTGCTCTTAGCTTTTCATATTCGTTCCCAGACTCACATCCTTCCTCTTCGGATGTGGACCTGCAACGGCTAAATATAACAAGCTCATTAAACCCAGCATTGTAGAATAGGGAATAAAAAACCGAGTAGTGTTTAATGCCTCGAAAAGTCAATACTGTCTTATATCGTTGAAGCGAGATATACCCCCCTTGCCACTGTCCATGAGTGGCACTTGCATCACCGAACATCTCGAGATTCTCGAAATACTGGTACTCTGTGTTCCCCAGTCGTTGCAATGTTCAAGAATTTAAGACCAATGTAAACCGACACCTCATCCTTAACCCCTTTCCATCTATCCTACTTTTCCTAACGCCCGCACTGTGCTTTGGCATAAAAAGGAATAGAAACCCCTTGAGTGCGTTCTTATTATAGCAAAAAAAAAATTGTTATTGTTCATAAGCTCAATATCACTGATTGGTCTATCAAGTTGTTATGTTTTCCGTTTTGACCGCCGCCTCGTGCGCTATTCCTCACTATTGCTTGAAAGTTGAAAGCTCCGTAGATAAGGAATATATCGCATCAGTTCCTCCTCAATAGTACTCTTCACTACAAATTCTATGCGGCACATATCTGCGTCGTTATTTTCGGAATGCTGCTCAGAAATCATCATCAAAAACTCTTAATGATGAATATGGTCATATGCTTTGAAATCGATTCACAAAGGATTTACACTGTATAGGATCTTGTATGCAGCAATAAGTAGAGCTTGATTCAATCTGCAAGATGCACTAAGAGCTTATAGAGTTTCTTATAGATTTCTTAGCAATTAAAACTCAAATTGAGAATTGAAAAAAATCAAATTTTGCAATTCAAATGATGTCTTTATAACCCACTTTTGAATTGATTTTAAGAGGTTGGACGTCATCTCATTTGTCTTTTAATAAAGATTCAATAATATTAAAAAATCAATATCTACATAGTTTCATCTCAATCGGACTCACTCGCACTCACTCACTTCTTCTCGATTCGCAAGACCCAGTTTTTTTTTCCGAAAAAAATAAACACTCAAGTAAAGTCAAATTTTATAAATCGCTTGCCCCCAATAAATTTCATCGAGTTCTTCACAAAAATCCATACAATTTTTTGTTGTTGCTTCAAAACCGAACTAACGATGCCAATTTTTGTAAAGAATCCTTCAAACTGAATTTTCAAGCATTTATTATTACGAAGCATTTTTCTTGGCAGCTTTATTGGAAAATAAATCAACGTTTGGCTCTATGGTGTTTTTTTTTTTGTCCAGATTTCTCTCCCACTCATTCCAAAGTACTTAATTCAAAAACAAGCAAACTGCAAAGAAAAAAAGTCAATAGCTTGAGATTTCTTTTTTGTTGTTTTTTTCCCATGAAGAATTGGTTTCATTGAGAATGGAAATACACAGAACGATTTGTGAATGGAATTTGGTTTCTTTATATAGAAGCTTGACCAGTGGACATGGACACACATTATGTTCTAAAGATACTTTATGGTTGCCAGGTATCCTAAAATACTAATGCCCTGCCATGTTTGTTTGGAAACCCCTTCTTGTAATCGATATTGCTTTGCCAAAAACCCATCATGCAGTCATAGATACATTTAATGATAAAACTACCGCTGTGCGCCAAAATGAAAAGAATACCTACTCAAGAACGCAAACACAAAAACCAAAAAAAGTAAAAGTTTACCACAAAGAAGTAAAATAAACAATAAACAAAAAAAAACAAAAAGAATGTAGAGCGTTCAAATAAATGCTACTTATTTTTGACCTTAATCCTTGTTCCAATATTCCATATCCAAATCCATAGAAAACAACTCTGAATGGAGAAAACGAGAACAAAAGGGTTGACAAGGGAGATAGAAGTATAGAGATAATGTATTTCATTATTTTACTGTACGTTGACGATGACGATGACGATGACGACCAACCCTTTAGGAGAGGACAGACTTCAATCCGCAACTATTTTCGCTTTGAATTACAGTGGAATGTTTTTTTTTTTTTTTTTCTTTTGAAGTGCATTTCTTTGGGTGCACAATAATTATTCGCAAACAGGCGAACGAATAAAGGAAACAGTAGTGTCCTAAAGTAATGTTTTCTTGTTGAACAAAATAATTATAAAAAAAAACTCATATTATGGCAAGTGCAAGGGTAATGGAGCGGTTAGCCAAGTTGCATTTTGTTTTCCAATGTAATTGATGATCCACCACGAGCATAATAAGGTAGGGTGGATTGCTTTGTTGGTAAAAAACTGTTCGGTTAAGCCCTTTCCTGTTATTTAGCATTTTAAGTTTCTTTGTTGTCTCATAATATAATTCGTCTTTCTATTTTTTTCTCATTGCACTCAACTTACAGGGAACATAATACAAAATATTCCTAGAAATTTGATTGTCAATATTTTGTCTAGCTCCCATAAGGACACTTTTAGCCTTCTCTAACGAAAAAACTTATGGAGCATTCTGTTGAGGGCACATCTCTATCTCATCGTATTCCTATTCGTCAATTGAATGGTGAAAAATTCTTGGAAGGAAAAATTTCCATCAAACACGATAATTGAAGAAAAGTGAGTCTGGCCTTCGACTTGATTAGTCAACTTCTGATTGCCTATACATATTTATTGTCTTCATGACTTTTAAGATGTTTGGAGTCGAAGATATTTCTAGTTGACATAATAACATTGATCTTAACAGTCCAGTTGATGTCTTTGTGCAAATCATAAAGTTCGCTGGGGCAAAGATCACCTTGCTGGATCCATGCTTCTACTCCATATAGGGGGATGGGAATGATGTGAGTCTTGTACATACGTACGTTAGTAGATCTAGGCATGTCTTGTCATCTGTGTTAGGCAGGGGAGTAAAACTTCGCTTGATGTAAGTACTATAGCTATTACATATCTCTGTAAATCTTGGTTATTTACGGAATGGTTGTAATAAACGGAATATTCTTGGTGGACGGTGTATACTATACTCAGTTACTTAAGGTGGCGCTGCAGTCCTCATCAAACAAGCGTCTCTTGCTAGTTCGCCAATAAGCTAGAAGCCTCCAATTTCATACGTCAAGATGGTTGAGCTCCTCTACCATCTGTATGCTCTACCTGTCTCGAGGCCTTCTTCCTCCGCAACCGAAGTTCTCCGAGCTAAGATTCGGAGGCTCTACGGGTCAGATCTACCCTGAGAGACCTCCCCTAAAACGCACTTAATATGCTCACTAGGTGGGCAGATCACTGTGGACTTATTATTAATCCTCAAAAAACAGACCTCGTCCTTTTTACACGGAAATACAAAATGCCAGTAATTATACCTCCTTCAATAAAAGGTGTACCACTAATTTTTTCCAATAAAGCCAAATATCTTGGTCTGATATTAGACAAACAATTAAGTTGCATGTCTCTGCATAAGCGGGGCACTGAGAACCACACCCTCAGCTGCGTTAGACACTCTCCTCCATCTGACACCCCACGACATCTTCAGCAAACAAGTGGCAGCGAGTACAGCTATAGGACTCAACGCCTCATCTCAATGCACCAACAATAATTTGGGACATTCCATCAGTTTGAACTTTTTCGTGTCTATTCCAAAGTACATAGGCTACACCATTACAAAACCCCAATTTGGGAAAAACTTCCAGGTATCCATTCCATCCAGAGATGAATGCGAAGACAAAAAACTCCTGGATGACAAAGGCATTCATTTTTATACAGATGGATTCAAGACAAATGATGAAGTTGGTAGTGGTGTGTACTCAGAAAAGCTTAATTTAAGCCTCTCATTCCGCCTCCCTTAGCATTGTAGCGTCTTCCAAGCGGAAACTTAAGCGATCAAAGGGTTCTCTTCTGGCTAAGAGTATACGTGATATCAACTTCTGATATCCGCATCTTCTCTGACAGTCAGGCTGCTATAAATCTGTCGACGGTGTCTCAACCAACTCTCTAGCGGCCTTCAACTGTCGATCATCCCATATGGAGATGGTGCAGCAATTTAGTATTCATCTCTGCTGGGTGCCGGGCCACAGAGACATCACGGGAAATTGTAGAGCTGACGAACTCGCTAAAAATGGAGCCGTCATACCTATCTCACCTGAAAGGGAAAAGATATATATTCCAATAGCTACATGAAAACTTTTGCTAAAAGAAACAGCCTTTACGTTAACAAGGTCTAGGTGGTACAATTTACCGACGTGCAGATTCACGAAGCGCATATGGCCGTCACTTGACCGGAAGCACTCTAAGGACTTGTTATCTCAAAGCAAATTTCATATTAGCTCCCTAATAGGTGTCCTAACGGGACACTATCTTATAGGCAGACACGCAATACGACTTGGTGTAGCCTTAAATGACTTCTGCAGGAGCTGTATGGACGAAGAAGAAGAAGAAGCAATCTCTCACCTTCTTTGCACATGCCCTGCTCTTTCACTAAGACGCAAACATCATCTGGGAGAATTTTTACGATAATCCCAGGATATCAAATATCTTCTTCGCTTTATAAAAAGTTCAAAATGGTTCGACTAGTAAGAAGTAATTCTCTAGATTCATGTAGTATCACAATGGGCCCTTTACTTTTGGCCTAAGTTTGTGGATTCTGTATAAAGTGGCTGCGGATACAGAATCCACAAACTTAGGCCAAAAGTAAAGTAAACCTAACCTAACCTAATAGGTCTGGTCAATTTTCTGTGTCGTTATACAGCCCTTACAGTTCTTGCGGCCAAATCTTCGTCTCAATTTTCCATTTATGCAGACGCGGCTAAAAATCACTCAAAGAATTTTTCCCTCGAAGCTTCCTACGACGTTTTTTTTCGGCTGTTGTCAAAGTCCATGTGTCTGGAACCCACAAGAGCACGCGGATGTTGGAATCTAACAAGGTGACACTTTAGTTACTCGACAGGGAGCTTTTCTACTCAATTGCCTTTTAATTCCAAATTCTTTCGATTCGAAAGAATGATGATATCGTTTGATATGAGCGCTGATGTCGTTGTCTGATTATAAAGCGGATCCCTGGTAGACAAAGCTATTACCTATGCCGAAGTTAAGTCTGTCTTGTTTCAATACATCGATGCTGGTTGCCCTTATTTCCTGAAGTTCTTCGCCTCCGTCTCAAAACTCTCAAACGATCCACTGACATGATCCTTTGTTCAACCAACTATGTATGCCATTGTCACCTGCGTGTCCTAGTATATGGAACGACTTTTGAAAGATTTTGCTTTTTTTGACGTTTTACAATTAATCGTAGTGCGTCACCTTGTCCGGAGAGTTTATTTTTAACCTCAAATGTTATTCTAGACCACAAATTTCTGTAAATGCTACTTTTGGTGACGAGTGTAAAAGTGTTCATCTCAATCAGCTTCTGTCACTGATGACATGCCACAACCGCATCCTTTAATTATTTATTTAAATCTTACTCTCATTACCAATTCAGCTTGAGGGGAATTTTCTGCTGTCTTTTTAATTCTTTCCATTTTTTTTTTTGTGGGTTGGCAAATGGCAAAGATTTTTCTAGGTAATCAGGTGAAGGGTATAAGCGTTTACCCATTATGTGCTTGGAGTAAATGTTTCGTGAAGGAATAAAACTCTTAGTTTCGCTAGAAAAAAAGGGTTTAACATACTCAACTCATATCTCTCTACTGCCACAGTTGAAAGCATTATTGATCTCAAAATGAAAGTGAAACAAAAGAAAAAGAAACAAAATCGCCCAACCGAATTAAGTGGATATAAATTGTAGCAACAAAGGCGAGCGAGGTCGTTTCATATCGTTTATTTCTGTTGTTGTCTTTTATAGTCATACTGAAAGTTTAGGGCCCTGAAAATCTCCTTACAGGTCGGTCATATCGATTTGTCTAGAAAACATTGAGTTCATCTTCATATCAGACTGTCAGTCGGCTGGGTACATATTGTTGATATCGAACGAATGTGATGACAAAGCAACAAAGTTGAATCCTTACAAAAATAGAGCAATTAGGTATTGACACTATTTTTCGCTTAGTTTTGCCTCTGAGACAAGCCCCGGAAAAAAAAACTGTATTCGCACTTGTGGGTGCACTTTGAGAAAACACTTTCTATGAATAGGCTTGGTTCTTCCACTTAATCGAACATTCGTTATTGTGGTTTCGCAATAAACGGCTTGATGAATAGACACAAAGGAAGTCTAATTCCGTGCTAGGTCTCCTCCTTCTTACACATTTATAAAAAGTATTCTCTGAATCGTACTTTGAGTTGGTATCCTATTAGCGGAGAATTGCTATGAATGAGTAGGCGAAAGGCGAATTCGATTAAGAATTCAAATTAATGTTATGAAGTTCCTAATGAGGACATAAAGATCCAAGGACGAGATTTGTGTGTCCATGTCTTTCACAAACGAAGTTGTTACGGAACTTGATTCATAAATAAATGTCGTTAGTCAAAGTGCCATAAATAGGAAATATTTTTTTATGAATAAGTCACCCGAAGTTATTTGCGGAAATGTTCATTATTTTGAGTGTTGCTTGATATTTCTTTGATAGACTTTTTTTTTTTATTGTTTTCATTGTTTTAACTTGATGCTGAACAGTGAATAACATAGAGATGGAGTCTCCTTCCAGTATACCATTTTGGCATGTCAAATAAAAATAAAATATTACTTTCTGGTTGGACAAATCTGTCCCAAGTTTTATCAAATTATTTTAACATGAAATAGAAAAAAAGGAACCATTTCAACTTTTTCCAACAGAAGTTTGCGCTAAAGTCGTCGTCAAATCAAGCGAGCTGCGTTAGGTCATCTACCACTTGTGTGTTCCTGAGTTAACCGTGATGTCTTTCGGAGTTAGATAAGATGCCAAAACTAGACATTGCTCTGTATAGGTTGCCTTTACTATAATACAATTTGTTGTCATACTCAGACTTGAAATCGATTGGTAGGTGGAGGGTGGCGTATACCCAGTGCAAATCTCTACAATGGTGTACTTTACTTGTCTCAAGACACAATGATGAGCGCCTGTCAAGTCTTAATTCGAATTGTCATTGATGAAAAATAATCGAAAAGTGATGCCTCTGTATTTGGCACGTTCCGAGGATCGCCTTTTCTGAGAATCTAAAATGCAATATTGTGGTACCAATTACTGCGCAATCGTTCTTATTGTTTTAGCGTGGACAGCTGTCCTATTTCTAGTCGCTTATAGCTTCCAATGTTTCTGTGTATGTTTTAAGCGCACCACAACGCTAAAGAAGCAGTTTTTATTAAAGCTTCTTTGCAATTCCACCGTGTTTATCTTATTAGTTAATGCAGGCAACAAGGAGAATATGAGAGACACTATTGCAAAAGGAACTTTTGACTTACGATTTCTCTTAAATTTGTCCGATGTTTGGCTCGGTAGACAACGACATGGACTTAGTCAGAAGAGTCAAGGTCCAGAGACTCAGATGGCTCGGTCATTTAGAGCAGATGGACACCAATGCTCCGGCCCGTAAAACCTTCGACACTATTCTCGAGGGACGTAGAAGAAATGGAAGGCCACGGCTCATGTGGCACACACAAATGTTAAATTTGGGGTGCAAAACTGGAGAAAGCTACCTAGGGACCGAACTGGCTGGTGGAGACTGTTGATTGAGGCCCAAGTCTACAACAGACTGTAGCGCCAACTTAAGTAAATATGTAAGTAAGGAAGTAGGTTATAATTACAACCATAATGTGCCGGACCGTAAATTTTGTAAACCGAGTTAACTCTGTGCAGGGAAATAACTCCACGGGAACTATCTCCACTCCACACTTCCACCAAGTGAAAACTGAATCCACTTAGGAAAGTGGAAAGTTCCCATGTATGGTTCACTTTCTTATGGGAACTAAGTGCGCTTTTATATATGAAGTTGGAACTTACTCCCAATTATAAGATTGGAACAAATATTTTAAAACTACAGCTATCAAAAGTAGAATTTTTGAACTTGTTCAAGCTTATCTTGATGATTGCAGTCGATTCGAAAATTTTAAAAAATTTTGTTCAAAGTCTTGAAAACTAAATTTCTGAATGACTTTGTTTCTAAAAGAAATTTCTTTTCAATTTACAAATAAGATTGATCAGTCCTAGAATAATCTTATATATAAAATCTTCTGTCACAGTTTTAGTGGTCATACTCCTCCGAAACGGCTTGACCGATTTTGATGAAATTTTATATGTGTATTCAATAAGTATAAGAATACTTTCATATATATTTTTTATACCGCTAATTATTATTGAAGGCTCATCCACATATATTGTTTTGGCATTTTTGGGCAGTTTTTTTTTTACTATAATTTTTGTATCGTGCGGCATTAAGAAATACATTCAATCCTTAATTTTCAATTTCCTTCCACTTACCCCTACTTGTTAACAGCCACTTCTTAATGATCGCAGTAGTGATAGTGACATTGGAGCTTATTATTGTGAAAGGTACTTTAAATAATAAAAGATAAATAAACATAAGCAAGCAATGCCATGCTAATACGGGGTAGAGGTCGGTAATGGTGGGGGGGTGGTGAAACAGTGGTTAGCGGGTAACAGTAAGCGAGATGACGGACTGTGGGTAATGAGTAGTGAGAAGCGGGGTGACGGGTTGTGAGTAATGGGAAGTGGGAAGTGGGTTAACGGCGGGTATTGGTAGACATAGCGGGTATCGGTTACTGGGGTAGCGCAAAGCGGGTAGTGGGTCAACGGGTAGAGGGTAGCGTGTAGCGGGTAGAGTAGTAGCGAAATACCAAAGCCTAGAACTTTTATTTATCGATTGAGACAGTACGAAGTCTGCAGTCTTATATATAAAAATCTCGTGTTACAATGTTCGTTCCCGTACTCCTCCGAATTGGCTCGACCGATTCTCATGAAATTTTGTGAGCATATTGAGTAGGTCTGAGAATCGGCTAAAATCTATTTTTCATATCCCTAAATATTTAAGGTGTCCCACCCTTAATTTTTATTTTTTTATTTTTTTGGACAACATTTTTTGTGTTTATTTTTTTTTGTGATCCATCATACTAAAATACATACAACCCCAAATTTTCACCCCTCTATGATCAACCCGTATTTCTTATTTCTTAATTGAAAATTTTAATTTTTTTTTTTTATTGTTATTTCGTCATGACTTAGAAGTAGGGTAGTCGGTAGCGGGTAGTGGGTAGAGTGTAGCCATTACTGTTGTAGCGGGTACCGTTGAGAAGTATTGGAGAACGGGATGTGGAGTAGCGGTTAACAGGGTAGCTGGGTAGTAGGTAGCGATTACCGGTTAAGCGGGTAGAGTGTGTAAGTATTGGGTAGCGGGTAACAGGGTAGTTGGGTATAACGAAATAGCGGGTAAACGGTTGTGGAGAACCGCTGAGAGGGTAGCGGGTGGTATGGTAGCGGTCTATAAAAGTCTAGGTCTTTTCTACTTCGATTGAGGCAGTACGAAGTCTATTGGGTCAGCTAGTTTTTACATAACTGGTCTCGAAATCGGTCACGCCGAAAATGATTTTCGGTGCTAATGACCCACCAAATAAAATTCGGCACTTAAGACCCACCATTCCCTGCGCCAATTTTTTCTCGGTTAAAGTGGAAATATATTTCACACTCGGACGGAACTATTATTTTTTCCCACCGTAAATCGATCGCTATTTTGTGTAGCCTTTAGATTTAAAAATTGCAAACAAATTGCTTGTCAATTTCTATTCTGACTATTTTCCAGATCGATCTAAATGAAAACATTTAAACAAAAAATTCAATTTCCTCTTATCGCTTTCATTGCATCCAAAGGAAATTCCATAAAACACAGAAAAGGGAATCATCCTTAAATAATAAAAATATGTACCTACCTATCTTCATCGTAATTATAAACTGACATTAAATAGAAAAAAAACCTATAAATGTTAGAAAAAAGACAGATTACGAGAGAGAAAGAAGATAATTGAATGGGAACAAAAGGGTCGTTTGGTCGGGAGCAAAAGGTATTCAGCAGCTGCTTCTCAACAGCCGACCGGCCGGCCGGTCTACCGCTTAGGGCAAAAGTGTGGCATACTTGTTCAGAACGTAAATAGGACGAGTTTGCGGTTTCTGATTATGTATAACCCGGGAATCTGTTTCATGAAATTCATTTTTTTTTAAATTCCTTTTATCTGTTTTGTTTGCTTCCTTTGAAATGGACTATTTAAGGATTAGAGGCAAAAAACGGAAATAAGGTATAACCTGTGCACTTTGAACACACTTTCAGAAAAGCAGCTATGTATTCCTGCTACAGGTAAAGGGGGAGAAGAAAAAAAAATGTATTGTAAACACCGACGCTTTTTTATGTATTTTGTTTGTAGACGGTTTTCCTGGATTGAATTTTAAACCACCTTTGATTTTCGTTCTTTGTATTATCGTTTCATAATTTTAAAGCTACCAGAAGTGAAAAAAAGAACCTAAGAACCAATAACGCTTGATCCAGTTTATGAATATGAATTGTTCCGACGTATTCTAACGTTACCGTAGACGCTGTCGCATAGACTACGGTATCGTTTCACAAAGCAACCGTCGCGTCTCGTCATCGACGACAACGACCCAAGTGAAATGATCAATAAAGGCCTTATTGTTAGCAAGAACTAGGGCGAAAGAATTCGTTGACTCAATTATATAGGTCAGATGAAAATGATTGAAACTCTTCGCACAATAGACCTCCTTATGATTCCTGGAGCTGACTATAATAGTGTTGATGTTATAAAATTTTATGAATTAAGAGGATGCAAACAGAAACGTTTTTTTTTTCGTCTTTGTATGTGTTAAAAATTAATTAATCTATTTGAAAGTATATTTTCTTAATTTTAATTCCCGCTGTCATAAATTTTATCACTCTGGAGATAACTTCCTCAAGCCATTAAAAGTCAAATTTAAAGTTCGTAGATATCAAACTGCTCTGTCATTTTTTTTTTCATAATACTTTGGCAAGTTATCATGGCAAGATTATTACCACAAAAGCTTCTCCAAAATTTCGAAATTCAGCGTCTTGTTAGAAATGCTTTCATGCCATTCGACGAGATTATTATGAGCAGAATCTATCGTGAGAAGTAGTAGCTAGTAGCTTTCCTAGATATCGAAGGAGCTTTCTATAACGTCAGCTACCAGGCCATCACAACAGCAATGGACAAGCTGAAATTACAGAAATCATTCATCGATCTTATAAGTCCCATGATTAAAAGCAAGACATTAACTTCCAGCATGAGAAGTCTAACTACCACCAGATTGGTGAATCGAGGTACCCCTCTAGGTGTGGTCCCTTCGCCTCTTTTATGGAACATGGAAGTGAACGACCTCTTTACATCGATGGAAGCAGAGGGTTTCAGGGTGATTGTCTGACGTTGCAATACCTGTATCTGGAAAACATCCGCAAGATCTCTGGGAAATCCTACAAAAATGCCTTAAACAGGCTAACAAATTGGGCTAAGCAGTGTGGCTTGGACGTCAATCCACATAAAACAGAACTAGTACTCTTTACGAGAAGGTCAAAAATTCCTCAAAATAGCCCACCCACGATTAAAGGAATGTCCTTAAGCTTTTCCGACCAAGCCAAAAATTTAGGCCTCATTTTAGATAAAAAAAACTAAATTGGAAGGCAAATATAGATGAAAGAGTAAAAACGGCTACTGTAGCGTTTTTTTTTTTCATATAAAAGGCCAAAAGGCTCCCCAAAAATAACCCACTGGCTATACACTTCGATAATCAGACTGATACTCATTTATGGAGTTGTCGTATGGCAGACCGCACTAGACAAGATGGTAAATCTAAATAAGCTCATCAAAGTCCAGCGGTCAGCAGGTATGTGCATCACAGGAGCACTTCGCTCAACACCAAGGAGCCTTGGAAGTGCTTTTAAACCTAACACCTCTTGACATCTTCTCCAAAATGGTGGCAGCCATCTCATGTGTGAGGCTTAGAGTCACCTCAATGGATCAGTAACAACACTGGTCATACTACTATTTGGCAAGGATATACATACGTTTTTTCTCCGACAGCCAAGCGCCTCTCAAGTCTCTCGCGTCTGTCTCCACAAACTTTCTAATAGACCACGACTGTCGATCATTTCTGAATGAGATGATGGATCAGTTTAACATTCACTTCATTTGGATACCAGGCCACAGAGACATCCCGGGAAATTGCAAAGCCGATGAGCTCGCCAAAAACGGAACACTTCTGCCTACATTTAGGCAAAGTCATAACATAGGAACACCACTTGCTACATGCAAATATCTTCTCAAACAATATGCTCTAGAATCAACAAATGCTAGGTGGTCACAGGGTACCACCTGCCTAGCAACCAAACAAATATGGCCAAGCATAGACCTGAAACGGTCAAAAGGCTTGATTTCCCTGAGCAGACAAAATATAAGCTCTACAATTGGAGTCATAACAGGACACTGCCTCATAGGTAGACATGCCTTGAGGCTAGGCGTCTACACAAACGTCTTCTGAAGAAGCTGCATGGACGAGGAGGAAGAGGAAACAGTCCAACACCTATGTACATGTCCGGCACTCTCCAATAGAAGGAATAACTATGTCGATAATTCCTTCTACGATAATACCAGTGGACTGGCAACGATCGACACAAGATGTCTCTTTAACTTCATTAAAAGTACAAAATGGTTTGTTTAAGTTCATTACTCTCCCATGAGTAAGTTCTTTAGTGGTATCACAACAGACCCTTGAGGTCTAAGTGAGTCAAAAACAACTAGACAGCCACTTTAACCTAACCTAACCTATCTATCCCCAAGTAACAATTTAACTTGTATAAGGCTTAAGCGAAGCTATTTCTTGATTTGTATACGGCTTGTATAAAACCTTACACAAATACGTTTGGCGCAAGTTATGCAAGCCATTGTTTCCTTAAATCAATTATGACAAGGCCTTATATCAATTTATTTAAGGAAGTAATAGCTTCTCGGATGAAATCTCTACAAGGTCTTATAACAATTAATTTAAAGAAGCAATAGCTTCTCAAAGCGTATATAAATAAGGTCTTACATCAATTTATTTAAACAAGCAATAGTTTCTCATATGTTTTCTCAAAAAGGTTATTGTAAAGTCTTACGGAAGTTATTCGAAGAAACAAGGAAAAATTAAATATATGAATTTGTTTTTGTTTTTTTCCTATTTTTATGTTCTATTTTGTTTTTCTGCTTCCTGAAAATTGTAAGATGTTGAGCGTATCTCGATTATACAGAATATGTATGTGAAAGAAACATTACAGACTTTCTACCGGATTTGAACTTGGGACCCTCAGCGTGTCAGTCGACCATTCATTCATTGTGCTAAAGTAACTTGTACGTAAGGGATAGCACATTTAAAACTAGTTGTTTCATGTCAAACTTTAAGAGTTATGAAACAATTATGACATATTAATGAATAAAATTGTTTAATTATGTTCAGATTGATGATGAACAAAGTTTTTCGTTAAGTTGGTTAAGTTGGAAGCATTAAAACTGAATTAAAATATATGTGGTAGTATGGTATGGTAGTAGTGGTAGTAGTATGAATAAGATCTTTGAACAACGTAGGAAAAAAGTTTGGGATTTAAGGGAATCTATCTTTTTACTGTAAGAGCTTACTTAGAAAACCTTCAGAAAATAAATTCTCAAACAAAAAAAAATACAAATTAATTACATTACAAGCTCAGGTAAAAACGATACACCAACATTTGTATTCAAATAACGATGGAATAATAGTTTTTCCATTCAATAAAAAAAGAAGACACAAAAAACATGGGTTTTGAACTGGGGTAGTCCTTATGGGATTTCGGTAAATCAATCTTGCGCAAGCAGTTTGTTATAATTTGCACAAGGAGGCCTTATCTGTGTTATCGAATTGCAGACTGTTATAAGTAAATTACAAAAGGTCTTATTCAAGCAAAATAAAAACAATCATCCTTAAATAAGTCTTAAAATAACACTATAGAAGCTATTACTTCTGAATGTTCAGGAATCGGACCTTATACAAGATAAATTGTTACTTGGGTCTATCTATTGTGAAATTTTGTTCTGTGTCGGAGCCTTTTTCTGGCTGCAATATACCATATTGTTGTATTTGGACTGATAAGCAACTCGAAGTTTACCAAGATCTACCATTACATTCCCTAATTACAACCGATAATTTAAAAAAAAACACGTATACGCCGTAGTGAACGAAAGTATCTAGTTGCGGCTTCCATATGTTGAAAAATAAAAATCTGTAGGCAGTTTGCTCTAGTGGATTGTTGAATGCTGTTTTTGATACACATTGTCAAACTGAAGTTCTTGAGCGAATTGAATTTTAGAAACAAAATCCAATAACCATTTTAACTGACATTCGTCATTGTTTTTTCTCAGCTTAATATTCCCTTCGTTAACACTCATAAAACATCCCCTACCGAGACTGGCTTCTTTATCTAATTTTCAAGAAGACTCAATGATATAAACCGACAGATTGCAAAGCCTGTTTGGAATGTAATCTTTGATCTCGAAACATTGTTTAACTAAGATTCTTAGCATCAATCTCTCATTATCCTCATTTCCTCATTCTCAATTTCAAACAAGTACCTATACAACGTGAATAAAAATACCTTACCTACCTACCAATTGTACTCAAGAATGTGTTTTGAAATTCTGTACATTTAAAGCCCGCCAGCAAAGTCTTAATTGATTTTATCATTCTCTTACATAACAATGAAATCATTTTTCGAGAGCAATGTTTGCACACACGTAAGCATGCTCTGACAACACGTTTTGGTTTTTTTTTTTTCATTTTGTAATGACAAATAGACACACAATCTGCGACAGCTTTCTCTACCCCCAATATTACAAAATGTCAGAGTGAAAGCATATCATCCCCCAATATCACATTCAATATACAATTTTTACCCTTAGTGCTGAGTTGAAATAGCATCTCTCTCTGTTCACTGTCCTCGCTGTGATGTGATGCTATGTAAAATGAAAAAGTTGCTTTATTTTCTGAACTCGGCCCCATCCTCGGGCATTTAAAGGGTGGTGACTAGTGATTGTTGGTGGATGAATAGGGTTTCCTTATGTAGTATTTGGGAAAGCAAATCGAACATGACAGCGAAAGTAGGTTGCTTCTTCTAAAACACTCATTGATAGAAGGTTTTCTTATTCGTGCATTTAAATGCGGTTTATGCCTTGAGAGAAAGCGGAATCTTAGTTAAGCTTTATTTGAAAACCGTAGAGCAAAGGCTTGTAAACAAAAACAAAGAGCTGGTAACTCTGTTTCTACTCTCAGAGAGCGTATTGCATTGTGGCCTGTGCAAAATTCTGCAAGGGGACGGTGAAGTATCTTCTTATACTCAACTGATATACGCTCTACATTTTTACTGCCCTCCAGTGCGCCAGTTCAACTCGGGTAATGTTTTCATCTGTTTCTATAGGAACTATGTTGATTATGTACCAATATTTTAGTTTAGAGTCCCCATAAAGACAAGCACCAAAAAAGTAGTTTCGTTTTATAATCACAGTATAATCTCAGCGACCGCAATCCATATTTTTATCGTCGAAAGTTTTGGTTTTTAAGAACAAACTTATTTCAGACTGAGTGGGTATTGAACCCAATTTTTTCTCAACACATTTCCTTGTAATCTTACTGCGTTCCCGATAAGGTTTGTGAATAAAACACTTTGACTTTTGTAATATAGAAATGAAAACAGTGACGCGGTGACCGTTAGTCGTTTTCCGTGCCCCATTTTCACGTGTGTCCTATTTTTAAGATTTATTATTAGAACTCGTACGCTTTCATTATTATTACTATGCCTACAAGACAAACAAAAATACGAACAAAATATACAAGTGATTTATTATTGTCATCTTCTTGTTGTTGACATCTGGTGATTCAGCTCACTGAACCAAGAAAAATGTGCCAAATATTTCTCGGGTGTAAAAAAAAAAGAGCAACACGAATTTGTCCGTTTTCTTGTATTTATTTGCGGGGCTAGGTAGAGTAATGTGTTGGCCCCGGTTGTTTAGTTTGTAGCCAGCAAGCGTGCGGGATTTCACCTCACTCTCATTTTCTAATTCACACAAATATTTTATACAGCTGTGCTTAATGAGATATTTTGTATTCTGCTTTGTTAATGAGTTTTGTTTAATTTAAGAAAGAAATGCGTTTAATTATTTAAATGTCTGACATTTGAATTTGAGTTTCATTTTTTGTTATTGTCTTAAGTCATGATTGTCGGTGTTTGTCTTTTAAATAAGAAAAATGTAATTTATAAATTGGGTATCATGAAA
>CAKKXW010000001.1:47311892-47325053 GCA_920937365.1 Sphaerophoria rueppellii
TTTTGGGAAATAGATATATATATTTTTACATTAAAACCAAACACATGCGAGCTTTTTGAGTTGTTGGCAAACTGGCTAAAAGAATTAAAAACAAAATTTGATTTCTCCTTATTCCCTTCTTCCTTATGAATCAATTTATTCATAAATAAGGGTTGCAAACGAACGAGTATGAACAAGCACACAAGAAAAAGTTGGACGTGTTCGAACTGTTCAAACATACTCATTTTAATCTCTGGTAGCTATATTGATATATTTTGCTGAAGTGAGAAAAGCATTATTTTTTAACATCTGCACCGTTTGTGATTGAAAAGTTTACATTTTGTTTTTTAACAACCTTCTTCCCTTATTCCTCTTTAGTTTAAAACAAAAATTAAGAAAATCGGTCAAACGGTTGTTGAGTTTTTCGAGCGTACACAAACCAAAATTACATTTTTATATATATAGATAAAGGGTTTTTCAATAGGGACACTACAAAAGTTTTCCTTAATAAAACAAGAACGGTTTTAAATATCAATGAAATTCTTTATTCCTGTGGAAGTACATTTGATGCCATTGTATATGGAAATCTCTTTTGCATGGCCACCACGGGCACGCTTGCAGAAGTCCAGACGCTGAACCCAATTTTCGACGGTTTTCAAGCATAAATCGGCCGATACTGCTGCAGTTTCACGTTCGATATTCGAACGAAGTTCATCAATCGTCGCTGGCTTGTTGGAATAAACCATAGATTTGACGTAGCCCCACAGGAAATAGTCTAACGGCGTTAAATCGCAAGAACGAGGCGGCCAATTCACATGTCCATTTCTGGAGATAATGCGCTCATCGAACTTCTTTCTCACTAATTCGATTGTTTGGCCTGCTATGTGACATGTGGCACCGTCCTGTTGAAACCACATATCGTCCAAGTCCATGTCATCCAATTCATTCCAAAAATAATCGGTTAGCAGCGGTAGCGATTCCCATTCACAGTAACGTGCTGGTCTTGATCACCACGGAAGAAGTACGGCCCAGTGACACCCCCAGCATGTAAACCGCACCAAACAGTGATTTTTTCGGGATGTAATGGTGCCTCGTGAAGCACATGTGGATTGCTGCCTGACCAATAACACATATTTTGCTTATTGACGAAACCATCCAGCCAGAAATGGGCCTCATCACTGAAGATGATTTTTCTCTCTTAAAGTGTTGACCACTGACTCCGAATTTCGGTAGTAAATTTTAATAATTTCGACTCACTGTTGGATCGTATACCTTTCCATGATGAAATGGCCTTACTGAAGAGAAATGTCAAGAGAGCGGGAAAAATATGGCGTCGTTTGCTGTTCCTATCGGTCTACTTTTGTAGCTTCACTATTGAAAAACCCTTTACAAGATTAGCCAACCCCACGAACCTCGTCTCGCGTTGAATCGCTTAAAGGTATCTTTACTAGACATACAAACAAACCAAGCCCTTTTCATCCCAATTAAGCTCCTTGAATAATTAAGAACCACATATCTTTCCAATATCCTTTACATTTGCATAATAAAAATCCTAAATGTTATCAACCATCAAATGATTCACTCTTTTTTTATTTTCCGAGTTTTCCACCACCAATTTTCTATTTTTCTATTTAAAAAAGTGCACCTAAAACTCGAGGTCTTATATCAACAATATTTCATTTGAAAACCAAAGCACCTACAACTCAAATGAGTTTTGCGGGTATTCCATAGAGAACTTTCTATTTTTCTATTCGATAAGCGATTCTGGAACAAAAAGAACATGCAAGAAACCAAATTCACGTCTATGTATCATATCATATTTCATATTTCCAGTTTTCCGACTCTTCCGTATGGGTTTTCCAATGCCAAAAAAAGTCAAAAATACAACATGCAAAATTCATAAATATCTATTGGGCCGTTTAGAAGTCCATACCAGACATACAAAAAAACAAACGCATTTGTGTTTATATATAATTTCATAATTTTAATGAAAACAAATAAAAGTTGCTTACGCAACTCAAATTCGACCTACAAAATCAGTCGCGTGCGACTAGTTGGAAAACGATTGCAAACCGGTTCCTATAGAGCTTCATATACAAAGTTGCTTGAGCAACTGATTTGCGATTCTAGTCGCAAAACAGTTGCTTCGTGTGCGGAGGACCTTATTCAAATGAACTTAATGCATGTCTCAAATCATAAGTTTTATAGAGTTTAGCTTTGAAAACAACATGCGTGTACCATCACTACAACGGTATGCATTGGCTGCAAAATAACTAATGTTTTTACAAATTTTGCTACTCTGGGAAGTGCGACATGGGTCGCACTCATATTGTTTTTTAAAAAGGCAATTTATGGGAAAATTATTTTGTTTTTTTTTTAAGATTTGCTGTTGAATTGTTTTGGTTAGTAGCGAGTAGCTCCTCCTTTTCTTCGTATGCACTATATTAGCCTATCTGGTACGCTTTCGATGAGATGCCTTACATTTTGCTCTGGTATACGCTCCCAACAGACTTAACGCGTTTATCAGCTCCTGCTTTGTTTTGACATGGCTGTGATTTTCTTTGAGGCTTCTTTTTAATTGGTCCCATAAATGCTCGATGTGATTAAGATCTGGACTCCTTGCTGGTCATGGAAAAAGTGAAAAGTGAAACGGCCAGTATGTGGGCGAGCATTGTCTTGCATCAGAAAAAACCATTGCCAACTTCTTGTGAAAATGGAATTTTATAACCTTCTCAACGTAACTGGCAGCATTAATGGTGCCCTCATCCACGATAACCATCAGCTCTGTTCTACCTAACAGACTTATTCTAGCCCAAACCATAACACTAGGTCCCCCATATCGGTAAAACGTTCGCCTTGTCTTCTCCACACGCGTACTCGCTTATCATCACTCAAAAACTTTATTTTGCATTCGCCTGTAAAGAATACAGACCTCCAATTGTCCATAGTCCAATTTTAGTGCTCACGAAGCGTACATTAATCGTATTGTTCGATGGGCGGCTGTAAGATTTGGCCGAATAGCACGCATTCTGGAATGGTGACCATCTTCCTGGAGTCGATTGCGAATGGTTTGAGCACTGACCTGAGTCCCAGTTGAAAGCTGTAGTTGAGTTTGTAAAGCCTGGGCGGTTACGGTACGCTCTCGACATGCCGAGTTGAGGCTCTGATTTTTCCTGATCCAGGTCTCCTAGCTACACTTCTAACTACACTCCTGGTCTCTTGGAAGCGTTCCCACACGTTTCGGATAGCTTGTTTAGATACACCGATATGATTTGCAACAGCCCTTTGAGAATCTACTGCTCCAGCATATTTACCGCTCTTATTGCATTTTCTGTGTTCAAATGATGCTTAGAACCGGGCATGGTAATCACGTTTAATCACGAATTAAGAATAAAAACAATTACAGAAAAAAACACTGTTGTGCTAGAATCGGACTTAGAAAACAAGTGTAATTATTTCTGCATTGAGTGTATTTTCGACACATTTTGCCCTTTTTTGTCTACTCTCTTAGGGGTAACGGTAAAACTGTTGCTGTTGAGTGTTAAGGAAGCATGCATGTGCAAACTCTAAAACAAAATGCATCTCTTTGATAATGTTTATTATTTACATAAGTATTATTAAGGCAAAGTACTAAACAAATGTTGAGTGGGCCCTATTTTGTTTTGTGTAGTTTATATGTGGGGAATTAGAATTGCAACTTAAACTGTGGAAAAAGTGAACATGCATGTAGGTGCAGTGTATGCTTAGACTATCATTGAAGTGAAGTCACCGGGAGTTACCTCAATGAGTACATTTTTCCTTGTTGGCGGTTTGTTTTAGTTGTTGTGGGCCCAATGGCGGATTAAGCGTTGAGAGCGCCGTAGGCATGCATCTCATCCGCGCCCTTATATTAGAAATAACTCGTACTATTTTTGACCGAAACTGCTGTACCGCGTGGTTTTAAGAGTTGGCGAACCGAGTTGTCAAGTCGAATTAAAGAGCTGAATTTGCAAACCGAGTTGAATCTGTGAGTGGAATTGCTCAGAACCGATTTTTATCTCAACATAAGTGGTAAGTGCGGTGCGAGGTCATACGCTTTCTTCCTTAACAACCACGTATGAACTAGCATTATGAGCCACTTCATCAAATCACTGCGCCCTTTGTACTCTCGCGCCCCTAGGCAAATACCTACTTTGCCTCAAGGATAATATGCCACTGCGTGGGTCGAATTATTTTCATCATGGAAACCCTTTCAAAACTCAATTACAAAATGTTAAAACTCCCCAGTGTGATTTATTTTTACTACATGTGCAGGCTGTTATAGTAGTGTTCACTGTTCTGTATGGTTGACAATTGTCACACGCCAACACCTAAACCCACGCAGACAATCATCTTCCAAAACTTGTCAATATTTCCTGGAAACTTCACTTACACTCTGAATTAGTTTGAAAATCCTTTAAAATCTTACGTATACAAATTTCGATTTTCATTTAAATTAAAATCATCAGCTTTCATCACATTAAAAAAAAAAAAAAATATTCATACATAATACTAATTGAAAAACGCCAACGTTCTTTTATTTGTAGGGTGGCTATCCGGCTAGATTAAAGAAAGTACTGATTGTAACAGCGCCATTGTGGTTTAAGGCGCCATTTAAAATCCTAAGGCTATTTGTACGTGAAAAATTGCGAGAACGTGTCTTTACGGTATCAGTTCCAACACTGAGTTTGCATGTGCCCCGTCAAGCCCTGCCCAGATACTTAGGCGGAACTCTAGAAATAGATCTCTCCACATGGTTACTACATTGCTACAAATCGATGACGAATCGTGAAGACGAGCTTCTGGCCAATATTGGGCACCAACCATCTGCCATCAAGAATTTGAAAATAACAATTAATCCAACAACAAATACAGAAACAAAAACAATAACAAACGATTTGAACGGCACTGGAGAAGATCAAAGCGGTGGTGTTGTTATTGACGGTGCAGTTGTTGTTGCCGAAACAAACGATAATAATATACCCGATACAACGGCACCATTAAGTGAATTCTGGTCGGAGAATCCACCAAGTAGTGCTTCGTCTGGGTTCAGTGATGACGACAGTCTGGCTGGGGCAGAAGGAGATCCGAAAACAATTGAACAGATCGTTCAAATGGTAAAGGAACGTGGCAGACATGGTTTGTTCAAGGAATATGCTGATATTAGGAGTCGAGCGCCTGAAGGCACATTCATTCATGCAAAGTGAGTTCTTTTGTTTAAATTAAATTTATTTTTATTAACATTAATGAGAAATTGTTTGTGTTTTATAGGATGCGAAATAACCTGACAAAAAATCGATACACAGACGTCCTGTGCTATGATCATAGCAGAGTGGTGCTGTCGCCGGATTCAGAGGATTTGTCAGATTATATAAATGCCAATTTTGTTGATGGTTATAAGCAGAAAAATGCGTATATATCAACTCAAGGTGAGTCCTTCCAGTAAAATTAGCACCATTTTCCAGGGAATTGTGATCTATTTTCAGTTATCCTTGTTTAATACTATTTTATGTTCTTTTAACTAGAAAAATGCCTTTTGTGTCACAAGTTGTTAATGGGACAGGTAATGAATTCGTTTGAATAGGTTCCAATTTAATAAATAAGAGACCTGTTCAAGTTTAATTACGGTTTACCAAGAATTATCTTTTAATCAGATTGAACGTAGTGTCCGTAGCTTTGTGGTTAGGTGCGTTGGTTGCTAAGCAGAACGTGCGTCGTGGGTTCGAGTCCTACCTACTCGTGTCCATGGTTTTTGTTTCATCTTTCACTGGCACTGCCCCTTTGCAAAGAACTGACAAAACTTCCAAGAGCATCATCTGTCATGAAAAAAGTGCTTCTCAACTCTGCCGTTTGGAATCGGCGTTAAATTGTAATTCTTCACACGCACCTAGAGACTTATTGATGAGAGTAAGCCACTTAGGCATTGGCTCTTCAAGAGCTGTTTCGCCACTCTATTTTTTTTTTTAGATTGATCGCAAATGCGAAGTGTCAATCACCTCGAAAGTAGAGGACCCATTGGTCGTTTTATGGTTTGAATAGTCCTCGAAAAATCAAAATTCTATTTTGTAAGCCAAGTTGGTTGAGCTCCTTTATGTTTATTCCACGTGAGTCACGGTCGTCCTTCGGGATTTGATGGAAAAACTTTTCTGGCAGGAACAGTGATGTCCACTCCTTAATTTATCCTCGTCTCGGAGCGGTTTATGAGTGCGTGCTTGAAAAAATACTTTTCTAATCACTGTCTTCTTTGTCCAAACAAGCAACCACTGAGCTCTTTGCCATAGGTGTCGATTTAAAGTTCATGTCGCAAAAGAAAAACTTGTGGATGATTTTTAGGAGACATTTCATAGAAGCAGATCAGAAAGTTTCCTTTGCTTTTATCTGACTCTAGCTTTGCAGGTGAACTGGTGCCCAACTAATCTCTTCCTGCTATTAAGAGTTAAGACAGCTAATCGGCCTGCTCCAAGAGCCTTATTGGACTTGAGTTTCTTTTCGATCTCTTCACTCAAATTTAATTCAAATAATTTCCCCTGAGTTTAAGTTTAAGTCAAATCCACATAAAAACAGTCTTTGGTTTTATTCCCCGCACCAATCGCTGCTAAGCTGCAGTCGTTTAATCGCATAGCATTTCCTGAATGGCAGTTATGCCTGCCTGACAGCAGTAAAGGACTGTAGTTGTTTCGCTCTATTGAGGAACCTTATTTTCAACATTCATTTTCAAAATTCGTTGTTGTTATATATTTTACATGAGTCCTCGGCAGTAATAAACAACCGTCCCGTTCTGGAGTCTTAGAAATCACCATTGACTTTACCTAAGAGATTCCACCGCTGCCGTATATTGAAAACAAACAAAGGCATACTATGGAAACGAAAATGCAAAGAAATATGTCAATCTGAGCTTCTACTACATCGAACAGATTAAAGCTTATAAGCAAGCCATCCGGCTTATTTTAAGTTCAACAGTTGAATTTGCAAGCAGATGCCGCATGATGTATGATGTCTCCGGACTTTATTAAGATAAAATCTACATATCCATCCAGGACACCGCCAACAGCTTTTATTTTTCATCTCATCACTATCCTCTTTCCTTTAAAATATTCATACCATTTTATCAAGCATTTTCAGAACATAAAAGATGTGAAATCTCAAAGCCTTCAACTCAGATGTTCCGACAAAAAAAAAACATACATTCTTGTCCCCATTATTATTATTGTTTCGCCGAACGCAATCACCCACATCATTTTGTTTTGCACACACACACCGCAAAGCCATAATATTATTTTTGTAAATGTTATGTAAATCAATAAACCTCCCTTTTCCATAAGTGCCCCAGATAAAACTCCTTGATGAAGCACCACAATATACATTAAAATGAGGTTGTCCTATATTCCATTTTAATATCAACGCTTTTACCTTCATCATATTCATATTATGTGTTCTTTGGGTAGGTTAGGTTGGAGGGCTGTCTAGAAGTTACTGACTCACTTAGACCTCAAGGGTCCGTTGTGATACAACTAAAGAAGTTACTCATGGGAGAGTAATGAACTTAAAAAAAACCATTTTGTACTTTTAATGAAGTCAGAGAGACATTTTGTGTCGATCGTTGCCAGTTCACTGGTATTATCGAAGAAGGGATTACCGAAATAGTTATTCCTTCTATTGGAGAGCGCCGGACACGTACAAAGAAGGTGTTGGACTGTTTCCTCTTCCTCCTCGTCCATGCAGCTTCTTCTACAGAAGTCGTTTGCGTAGACGCCTAGCTTCAAAGAATGTCTACCTATGAGGCAGTGTCCTGTTATGACTCCAACTGTGGAGATTATACTTTGTCTGCTCAGGGAAATCAAGCCTTTTGACCGTTTCAGGTCTATGCTTGGCCATATTTGTTTAGTTGCTAGGCTGGTGGTACCGTCTGACCATCTAGCATTTGTTGATTCTAGAGCATATTGTTTGAGAAGATATTTGCATGCGGCAAGTGGTGTTCCTATGTTATGTGTTTGTCTAAAAGTAGGCAGAAGTATTCCGTTTTTGGCGAGCTCATCGACTTTGCAATTTCCCGTGATGTCTCTGTGGCCTGACCCGGTACCCAAATGAGGTGAATGTTAAACTGTTCCGTCATCTCATTCAGAGATGATCGACAGTCGTGGACTATTTGAGAGTTTGTGGAGACAGACGCGAGAGATTTGAGAGCGGCTTGGCTGTCCGAGAAGATTCGTATATCCTTGCAAGATATAACGTTTTTTTTTTAACCAGGACAGTGTCTCTTTAATCGCCATTACTTCTGGCTGGAACACACTACATTGATCGCGAAGTCTATATTATAGACAGATTCAGTTGCTTCGAATAGATACCACTTCCAACGATTATATGTTCTTAAGATTATAATTAAACATTAAACTCTGACTTAAACAGCATTGTACAATGGGGAATTAAAAATCGTGTAGAGTTTAATGCTTCGGAAACTCAATGCTATCTTGTACCGCGAGATATACCTCCCTTGCAACTGTCCATGATTGGCACTTACATCAATGAGACTGAACGTCTCGAGATTCTCGGTAGGTGCATCACTGACCACCTCTTGTGGAACGATGCGATATCTCCAAAAATGATGCAAGATGTTGGGGTTTCTTAAGGCGTTGCAAGACATTTTTCTCCCCGTCTGATCTGGCAATTATCTACAAGACTTATATCCGTCCGAAGTATGAGTACAATTCTCATCTCTGGGATTCAAGTGTCTTGGACGGTATACAAAAAAAGAGCCATAAGAATGATTGGCGATAGAGACATAACCCACTCATTCACTTCGTTAGGCTATCGTTACTCAATTCAATTTCAATTCAATTAACGGTAAGTGCTCTTGTGAAATAGCCAGTTGAATTGCTCCCATTAAACAATACGCCCGTAATTCTAGCGCTTCTACGAATGCCCATCAGCCTTCACTCGAGTCCAACTTCGGGCGTACTCTCAAGTATAGAGAATCGTTCTTTAGCCGTACTACGCTAATGTGGATGTGGACCCATGTACACCGACACCTCCTTTCATATCCCTCCAATTCTTCCTAATGCACTCACTGTGTCTCTGGCATAAAAAGGGTATAAAAAATTCCTTGAGTGGGTGCAAATTATAAAAAAAATTTAAATATGCAAGCATTTTAGGTCTACAAAAATGTTAATTTCTTTTTTTTTGTCCACTTTCAGGTCCATTACCAAAGACATCCCATGATTTTTGGCGAATGATTTGGGAACAACATTGTTTAGTTATAGTGATGACAACAAGAGTGTTGGAAAGGGGTAGAGTAAAATGCGGTCAATATTGGGAACCAGCTGAAGAAAGTTCCTGCGAATTTAGACACTTCCATGTGCGAACAATTAGTATAGAATCTAATGAAGATTATACAGTAGCCTCATTAGAACTCAAAAATTTTAAGGTTCGTCATTTTGTCTTATCTCAAAAATGCCAACAATACAAATTGTTTTTCTTTGATTTTTTAGACTGAAGAAACAAGGAATGTCTCACATTGGCAGTTTACAAGCTGGCCAGACTATGGTGTTCCAAGTTCGGCGTTAGCAATGTTAAATTTCTTGCAAAAAGTCCGCGACAAACAGGCTCAAATGGTCAAATCATTAGGCGACACATGGGCTGGTCATCCACGAGGCCCCCCAATTGTTGTGCATTGTAGTGCTGGCATCGGACGAACTGGTAAAATTCAAATTTCAATTCAAAACAAAAATAGTATTAATAAATTCAAATTTAAAATTGTTTGCAGGCACATTTATAACGTTAGATATTTGCATATCCCGATTAGAGGACGTCGGCACCGCCGATATTCGAGGCACTGTCGAAAAAATCCGTTCACAACGAGCCTACTCGATACAAATGCCAGACCAGTATGTGTTCTGTCATTTGGCCCTCATAGAGTACGCCTTATCACGTGGAATGTTACAATCGGCTGATCTTGAAGGATTCGACGATCGAGAAGATGATTCCGATTTAATTTAAACAAAACAAAATTTAAAATAAATCAAACTTATAAATGTTTATATTTTAAATAAATAGTAATACACAATACACAACTCCTGATGAGAATATAAGAAGCTTAAATTCAACCGCAGGACGTGATGTTTATTGCGATAAATATTGTTTTTGATATGACCTGTTGCATTGGAACCCTGTGAATTTGAAAAGACGAGAATCAAAACAAATGTCGCACATTATAAGTTACCGTCCTGGAGGAATGATTTTCTGTTATTTTTTGTTTCTGTTTTAAACGCCAGATTAACAAATAATAAAATATATTTACCTAATAATGAAAAAAAAAACAAGCAACTACCACCCTTACCCTTACCCGTAAACCAACCACAAGCCCTTCTTGTATATTTCGTAAAGTAAACAAAACAAAACAAACAAACAGAACAAAATGTCAAAAACAAACATTGTAGAGAATTTTCTTTTTATTAAATAATGTTCTATTAAACAAAAACAAAAAAAAAAAAGAAACAATTTTTGTCTTTAAAGTTTTAATTTTATTCTTTTTATAAATATATATTTCGTAAGCATATTATTATTATTATTATTCTAATTATTATAAATGAAACAAAAATAGAAATCAAATTTTAATTAAAAATAAAAGAAAAAAAACCAGCAATTAAAAATGATTATAGTTAAGATTTCTAGAGATTACAAATTCAATTAATGTATTTAAAAGATTGATGATAAAACAAACAATTAAGAATCGATGAAAAGATTATGAAAAATAATAATAAATTTAACAATTAAATGTATTGAACTATGAGAACTATTTTTTATAGCTTTTTCAACTCAAGAGAACAGAACAAACAAAAAAATCTGATAAACTGGAAATCGTATTTAGTGCATTGTATATGGAAAATGGGGAAATTTAAACAAAACAAAAAAATATTGGAAAAATACCGTCTTTTGTCGGAGGTGATATATTTAAATAGAAAAGAGAATTTTAAATTTCATGTAGTTGCTGTGCTCAAATTCAATTCAAAATATTCCAATTTGAAAATTCAGAGATTCGCTTTTCCTTATTTTGAGTTTTTTTAATTGTCCTTTTATTTTGTTTTATGTAGAAAAGAATATAGATTGTTAAATAGCGGCTGCTTTCATAAATGCATGGTTGCTTTGCTTACTTACTTACTTAAGGTGGCGCTACAGTCCGTTGTGGACTTGGGCCTCAATCAACAGTCTCCGCCAGCTAGCTCGGTCCTCAGCTTTGCACTCCGAGTTAATTGAGGTCCTCTTCCACTTGAGTGAGCAACCTGAATCGCGGTCTTCCTCTCCTCCTACGTCCCTCGGGAATAGTGTCGAAGGCTTTCCGGGCCGGAGCATTGGTGTCCATTCGCTCTAAATGACCGAGCCATCTGAGTCTCTGGATCTTGACCCTTCTGGCTAGGTCCATGTCGTTGTACAACCCGTAAAGTTCGCTGCTGTATCTTCTTCGCCATTCCCCTTCAATGCACACAGGGCCAAAGATGACCCGACGAACTTTCCTCTCGAAACAGCCTAAGGCACTTTCATCCGATTTTGTCAGGGTCCATGCTTCCGCAGCAGGACTGGGATGATGAGTGTGTTGTACACTTTTACCTTAGTTGCTCGAGAGAGGGCCCTTCCACTCAATTGCTTTCTTAGCCCAAAGAAACAGCGATTATCAAGAGTTATTCTTCGTCTTATCTCGGGGCTGCGCTGGTGTTATTGCCCGTGTTTATAGCGGAGCCTAGGTAGACAAACTCCTCTACTATCTCGAAGTTGTATGCGTCTATTGTGACGTTCTGTCCGAGCCGTCGGTGTTGGGTGTCCTTCCTCGTAGACAGCATATACTTCGTTTTTCCCTCATTTACCGCTTAACCCATTTTTGGCGCTTCCATCTCAATTCGCCATTGATATTACGCTGTGTTATTCCCATTATATCAATATCATCGGCGTACGCGAGAAATTGAACAGATTTTTGGAAGATAGTGCCTCTGGTGCCTCTGGTGTTGACGCTGGAGTTCTGCACTATCTTCTCAAGAACGATGTTATATAAATCGCATGACAGTGCACCGCCTTGTCTGAATCCTTTTTTGACAGCGAAAGATTCCGTAAGCTCGGTGCCAACCTTGATGGAACAGCGTGAGTTCTCCATCGTCATTTTGTACAAGTGAACGAGCTTAGCAGGGACGCCAAAACTAGACATAGCTTTGTACAGTTCGTCTCTGTCATATGCAGCCTTAAAATCGATGAAAAGGTGGTGGGTATCGATTTGGAGTTCATAGATCTTATCCAGGATCTGCCGCAACGTGAAAATTTGGTCGATGGTTGACTTTCCTGGCCTGAAGCCACATTGATAAGGACCAATCAGATTGTTGACGAAAGGCTTCCGACGTTCACATATTACGGCAGAGAGGATCTTGTAGGCGATGTTAAGTAGATTGATACCTCTGTAGTTGGCGCAGTTTAGACGATCCCCCTTTTTCAGGTTGCTTTGCTTACTTTCTTATATACCTGTCTCGTTTATTGAGAAAAAAATTCAGTGTGCATATGAGTTTTTATAGATGCACATTTGCGTTTTGCTTTTATGAACATCTGACATTTATCATTTGCATTTATGAAAAACACGCATTCGTCAGACTTTCGCAACTATGTATTTATGAAAGCACCCAGTGTCTCTCTAATCTGGATACCGGGCCATAGGGGCTATGAGGGAAACGAGAAGGCAGATGAGCTAGCTTGGCAAGGATCACTCTTCACAACTCATTGGCAGTGAGAGTATATGCTCCTCTTGGAGTTGTGAAGGGCTATAACCTGACCAAATACACATCAGAAGCAAATCATAGGTGGAATAGTTTAACAAGTTGACCCTAGGCGGCCAAAAGAAACCAAAATCATCATGACATAGCCAGGATTGTTGCTACCTGCACAGGGTATTGGCCTTTAGGGGAACATGCAGCAAAATTGGGTATACCACATAACTCTTTCTGCCGTAGCTGTGAGAACCAGGACGAGAAAGAAACGGTCCCACACTTTCTTCGCATTGTCCGGCCTTGGCTAGGAAAAGAGCACTCTACTTAGGTAAAGATTTCTTGAGTATTGTATTGAGAAACTCTCAGAATTCAAGATCAAAGATTTGATCTCATACCTCAATAACACCAAGTGGCTTTAGCGCCCCCC
>CAKKXW010000001.1:47343940-47367911 GCA_920937365.1 Sphaerophoria rueppellii
CGATCTAAGAAAAATTGTTTTGATAATGAAAAAAAGTGCGCACTTTTTTTCATTATCAAAACAATTTTTCTTTTATCATTTACAGAATTTTGGAGTACAGAATTTCAGAATACAGAATTTTGAATTTACAGAATTTTAAAATACAGAATTTTGGAATACAGAATTTTGGAATCCGAATTTTGGCCCATGCAGAATTTCGAACCCAACCCTTTTGTGTCTCTAATTGTTTTACCGTTACTTCTACGGTAATTGCTCTAGTGAAATAGCCAGTTGCATTCCACCCCTTAAACAATTAAACCGTAATACCTGTGCTTAAAGGAATGCCCATCAGTTTTCCCTCGAGGCCAACTTCGGTCGTACGTTCAAGTAAGGGGTTTTTCAATAGAGACGCTACAAAAGTAGGGATAGGGACAGCAAACGACGCCATATTTTTTCCCGCTCTCAACAGATCAACAACTGAGCGTCTAGTGGAAAAATTTGAATCCACAGGCTCAGTACAAAATGTTCCCGAGCCAATGAGACAAAGAAGTGCCCGTACTATCGAGAATATTGCTGCCGCTAGCGCATCAATTGCGGAAGACCCAAATCAGTCTCTCACAGGTCGTTCTCAAGCGTTAGGCATCTCTGTGACGTCGTTGTGGTGAATTTCGCGAAAAAGATCTTGGCCTACATCCTTACAAGATCAAATTGACGCAAGAACTGAAGCCGCTTGATCACCAGAAGCGTCGTATGTTCGTGAATTGGGCTGAGCAACAACTTGAAAATGATCCGGATTTTCATCGAAAAATTATCTTTAGCGATGAGGCTCATTTCTGGCTGGATGGCTTCGTCAATAAGCCAAATATGCGTTATTGGTCAGGCAGCAATCCACATGTTCTTAACGAAAAAATAACTGTTTGGAGCGGTTTACATGCTGATGGTGTCATTGGGCAGTACTTCTTCCGTGATGATCAAGACCGGCACGTTACTTTGAATGTGAATCGCTACCACTCAATGCCAACCGATTATTTTTGGAATGAAATGGATGATATGGATTTGGACGCATGTGGCCGCCTCGTTCATGCGATTTAACGCCAAATGTCTCACAGCGGGACAAACAATCGAATTATTGAGAACGAAGTTCGATGAGCGCATTATCTCCAGAAATGGACCTGTGAATTGGCCGCCTCGTTCATGCGATTTAACGCCGTTAGACTATTTCCTGTGGGGCTACGTCAAATCTATGGTTTATGCCAACAAGCCAGCGACGATTGATGAACTTCGTACGAATATCGAACGTGAAATTGCAGCAGTATCGGACCATTTATGCTTGAAAACCGTCGAAAATTGGGTTCAGCGTCTGGGCGCAAGCGTGCACATGGTGGCCAAATGAAATCGAGTTCCATACATAATGGCATCAAATGTACTTTTGTAGCGTCCCTATTGAAAAACCCTTTATATGGAATAATTCATTAGCCGTACGTTTCTCTTCCACACTCTGTCTTTCATTTCGATCATGGCAATGTTCAGGAATTTAAGACCAATGTACCCCTTCCTTTCTTCCTAAGGCACTCACTGTGTCTATGGCATAATAAGGGTATAAAAAAACCCTTGAGTGTGTGTTTATTATAAAAAAAAAAGTTTTCATAACACACAAACTTGCTTTTACATGCTTACTCTGTCTCAGTATCAGCTCTCAGTCCACACGTTAGTACCTTAGCCAATGTTTGATAAAAAAGATCATTTAACTTTCTACTACTATTTTCACTTTTTCAAAAAATCCAGCGAAGAAAGACAATCATCTAAAATACTTAGTGAGAAAGCAAACATTCCTTTCGAAAAAAAAAATGTTTGTCACAATAGATTTCATTCTTAATTATTTGTTGATTTCATTAATATTTATGCATGTCACAGCAGAAAATAGTTCCCAGCATAGAATATGTATTCCCAAATCTACATCCAAAACGATTTATCTGCATTGTAATTGTGAGTTTTAAAATAAAATAAAATACAAATTGACACACTTCAAATATTTGCAATTTGATAAACAAAAAAATAAAGGCACATACATTTGTTTACATAAAACGATAACATTCCATTCATTGGGAATTTTGGGTTATAGCTGTTTGTAGAGTCGACAAACAAAAAATAGTAATTTTACTTTAAAACTAGCAGTTGCCCGCGGCTTTGTCTTGTTCGACTTGTGCATCATGCCCGCATGGGAATTTTGTTGCAGTTATTTTAAAACAGTGGAATCTCTCTAAATCGAAATAATGCTTAACTCGAAGCCTTTATATATGTATAATTTTCTCCGGTTTATTTACTTTCTTACTTATGGTGGCGCTACAGGCCAGGTCGGACCAGGGCTACACTTTTTACTGATGCTTAGCGTAACTGTGTATAGCTTAAACCCTTCCTCGATAAATGGACTATTCAACACAAAAAGAATTGTTCGATTTGATTAAGTAGTTCCTGATATCAGCACGTTCAAGCAAACAACAGAAGCCTTCAAAAATGAATATTTTTTGCCATTTTTTAAACATTTTGCACTGACGCTTCGCTCCTATTGGTCCCAGCGTAATATTATATAGCTTCAAGCCTTCTACGATAAATGAACCATTCAACATTTAAAGAATTGTTCAATTTGATTACGCAGTTCCTGAAATAAGCGTGTTAAAACGCTTTTTTTTGCCGTTTTTTTCTTCATCTTTAACTGATTCTTCGCTCCTATTGGTCACAGCTTAATGTTACAATCCATGAAGGATCTCAGTCTTAGATTCTGAGACCTGAGGTTCGGTTTTCCTTGTCGTCTCGCACCTGGGGGCTGGTATAAGAAGACTTTCTTGGCTGGAGCATTGTCGTCCATTCGCTCGATGTGGCCGAGCCAATGTAGTCGTCTTTTCTTGGCCTTCTGGACAACATCCACATCTTGGTACAGCTGGTACAGTTCTCCATTCGAAAATCTGTCGAAGATTTTGTCTTTCAAAAGTGCCCAGTCTGAATTCCCCTTTTTTACTTATCGTCCAGCAATCGGCGCCGTAGAATAGGACTGGTAAAATTAAAGTTTTGTATAGCAGACACTTTGTCGGTCGAGTGAGGAGTTTCGAACCCAGTTGTTTTGCCAAACCGAAGCAGCAGCGGTTCGCTAGGGTAATTCTTCTTCGGATCTCCACTAAGCTGTCGTTAGTGGGATTGATGTTTGTTCCAAGGTAGGTGTACTCCTTAACTACCTCGAAATAGCTGCTACTAACTGACGTTTTGTCCTAGGTGGTGGTGGACAGATGTTGCTTTGTTTGTTGATAGCATGTACTATGTTTTGTCCTCAATCACTTCAAGACCAACGAGTTTTGCCTGTTCTTCAATCGCTGTGAAGGCCTCAAGCACAGCTCTCTTGGATCGACCGATGATGTCTATATAGTCTGCATATCCTAGGAACTGGGTGAACTTGTTGAAGATAGTGTTTTCCGTGCTCACACCTGCCTTGCGCACTATCTGCTCCAGGACTATGTTGAAGAAGTTACATGACAGCGCATCTCCTTGTCTAAACCCTGCGCATGTTTGAAACAACTCGGATGAGCTGTTTCCCATTTGCACGCTGCACTGCGTATTGTTTAGCGTCATGCGCCACAGCTGGATCAGTTTGTTCGGGATCCTGAATTCAGACATCGCCATCATAAGCTCTTTTCCAGGATCTGTCTCAGTGTGAATATTTGGTATATTTGGTACGTGCCGATTATTGTGTTGCAGCACGGTTTAAGACGCTCACACAGTACGTTGGATAGGATTTTGTATGCAACATTAAGCAGGAATAAAGTTATTGCATGACATAGGATCGCCTATTTTGTAGATGGGCATGCATTCTTCCTCCCATACTTTGTTGATGACGTGGTGCATGCTGTTCATCAAAACATCTCCTCCATATTTAAAGAGTTCCGACGGTATGCCATATCTGACCCGGTGGACTTGTTGTTTTTTAGCTTTTGGATGGCTCTTTCTAACTTTTTTGCGCTAGTGGCTGGGACTGGGTCTTCGTTTACTGGTCTTGCTTCTATTTCGTCACTAACTCGCTCGACATTTTTCGCATTCAGCAGCTGTTCGAAGTGCTGCTTAAAAACATCTACAATTCCCTGTACTTCGGTGACTAGGTTTCCTTCACTGTTTCGAAGAGCCTGTGTCCCGGTTCTGAAAGCAGAAGCTAATTGCTTCGACCTTTTAAAGAAACCCTGGGTGTTGTTCTTTGCCCGAGACTCTTCTACATCTTTGAGCTGAGAAAATGCGGATGCTCTTTTCTTCCTTCACAGGGTTTTTTCTCATTTCTCCTTTTTGTTCGATACTCTTCTCTTGCTGCTCTTGTTTTCCGTTGCACCATCTGAAAACGTGCATTTTCCATCTCTCTTTTCTATAACGCGCACTCATCATTATACCACGGGTTCTTTTTCGGGGATGGCCGGTAAACTATGGTGATCTCGGCTAAATTTTTTTATTATTTCGCGGTATTGGTTCTACAAGGTGTTGGCATCTGTGGTATTTGGGAGGACGGCGGAGGGCCGCTCACTCAGGCGCTCACTGTAGTCTTTGGCATTATCCGGAGTGCCAAGGCAACCGATGTTGAACTTCTTCCTTGGGGCGCGCGTGTTTTTTTGTCGTTTTATAGTCGAGCTCTAAACTTAGTCACTACCACAAAGTGGTCAGAGTCGACATTTGCTCCTCGGAAAGAGGAGTGCACGTTCAAGATGTTGGATGCGTGCCTTGCGCCGATTAGCACATGGTCGATTTGGTTGGTGGTTCGACCACCCGGAGATCGCCAGGTTGCTGTGTAGATCTTTCGTCTTGGAAACCTAGTCCTACTTATCACCGTATAGCGAGCTGCAGCAAAGTCGATTAGTCGGAAGCCGTTATCTGTTGTCACTTCGTGGAGGCTGTGCTTTCCAACTAATCCGCCAAAGATGTCTTCCTTCCTGATTTTTGCATTGAAATCTCCGAGTACGATTTTGACGTCGTACAGGCTCCGTAGGCTCTATCCAGGAGGTCGTAAAATTCATCCTTGCTTGACTCCTCGGCATAGCTTAATGTTAAGTAGCTTAAAGCCTTCCTCGATTAGTGGACTATCCAACACAAAATTATACCATTCGAACCTGTAGTTCCAGAGATTACCGCTTTCAAACCAATAAACTCTTCAGCTTTATATATTAGATATAGATATAGATTTAAACGTTGGGTTGGTCATGGAGGGCTTAAAATTTAGGAAATAAAATTGTATTAAAAAAAAATTAAGGGTGGACCACTCTTAACATTTAGGGGGATGAAAAATAGATATTAGCCGATTCTCGGACCTAATATGCTCACACAATTTCATGAGAATCGGTGAGGCCATTTCAGAGATTTCAGAGGAGTACGGGAACGAAAATTGTAACACGAGAATTTTATACATAGAAAGATAGATGAAGCTGATTGTTTAGTAAAGACCAACAAGCAAACAAAAATGTACTAACATTTTGTTTCCACTAAAACCTACAAACTAACGGTGTGATAACTTAATCGCTTTTGGAATTTAAAGTCAACATTTCCATAAATATCTGTTACAGCAAATAGATTCTTGAGCCTCACCTTGTGCAATTCAACCGACCTCGAAACATAATATTGATTTTTATGGGAAACAAAATAAAACCATTCAATAGGTAATAATTTAATACGAAAAACATTAGCATCGTATAATATTCCTCAGCACAAGTGTACAATAAGCGGAAACAAATCAGATGATGAAATGAACATTTTGTCGTATTTTCGTAGGTTCACAAGACTAACATCATCTGCACTGCACCACATGACAAACGGACAAGCCTATTAGGCTTGAGGCACCTATTTTTAACTTCGTATCTGCGATGGTCGCTGCTCGGTCGTAAGCCGAACAAAGAAATAAAAACAAAAATGAAAAAAACAGAAATCACTTTCTTTGTTTGGCCTCTGCACAAATTCTTAAGACAAAACAAAACCAATGCCCGACGTGTTCAACTTTCTTTGTTTGTTGTCTTGGGAAATTCCCAAAAATACATTTTTCACAGAATTTTGTTCACTCAAAAGAAACTGTCAGTTTTTCTTTTATGACCAAATCTGTTTAAATGCAAACGAGTGCTGTTTGTCAATGCTTCAAATTTTATTACACTTTATTTTAATGCTCAAAAACGAATGGAACAATATTTAGCAAGATGAAAAAATCATTTCACACGTTTGCGATTTTGATTACTGAATGTGATGCACATTTTCTCACATTTGAAAGATGTATCCACTCGTCGAAGTTTGTATGACAACGAAAACAAACATGCACCGATACACTTAACACGTAGAAATATTACACAAAATATTGGCAGACTTCCAGTTTTGTTAAAAAGCCTATAAAAACAAACATCATTCGACTTGAGCTTGTTTTTGCCAAATACGACAGCAGCCCTCGCATTAATTTTTGTCAATATGAATATTTTGAAACGCAAATTCCGTTTATATTTTTGTTCTGTGTGAACAAATAAACAGGAAAAAGGTTTACTGAAATTTATTTTTGATCAACAAACTGTTTTTTTGTTTGTTTTTTAGATCAGCAACTGCACAGAAAATGATTCATAACTTTTGATCAATGTAAAACTAGCTGACCCTGCAGACTTCGTACTGCCTCAATCGATAATCGATTCCCCTCTACCACACTACCCACTACCCTTAAAACGCTACCCGCTTGTGCTACCCAGTACGTCTACTTATATCCGCTACCTCGTTACGACACTACAGAATGTGGTATTCAGATTCACATTTTTGTTGTCAGGCTAATAAACATATCTCTGTACTTGACAGTACGAACGAATTTGGGTTCGTAAGCAGTCCTGGAGCCGCTAGTTCTACAGTCTAATCTCTTAAGAAGATTTTCCCATCACGAATTTTCTATTTTCCCATTGTTTAAAATCCATTCAAAATTTGATATGAGGTTTTTTTGCTCTTCAGGAGTTTTCCATTTTACCATTTCAAAACTAATGGATTTCATTTGAAAAAGTGATTTTGAGATGTTTTTTTAATCAAATTTTTTTTTTGCATTTCAAATTTTGCATTTTTCCAATTGTTTTTATTACTTTTTCCTGCTTTCCAGTTTTCCATCACAAATGTGTCAGTTTCCCTTTTGTAAACCAGTGAGTTTCACATTCGAAAACCTGTTTTGAAATTTTCCAGTTTTCCATTTGAAATTTTCCAGTTTTCCACTTGAATCCAATGCATCCACAATTTCATGAAATTTTCCATTTGAAAAAGAATGAGTTTTCGAGTTTTTCATCAAGAACTTTCTACTTTTCCATTCGAAAACCCAATTTTGAACCAAAAAATTCCAAGCAAACAAAATTTAATTTCCGACCTTTTTCCAATTTTTTTTTTTCACAGAAATCATCACTAAATACAACAGTATCAACCAGGAATAAGTCTACTTAACATAGCCTAAAAGATCCTCTCTGACGTAATATGTGACCAAATTTTCACGTTGCGGCACTAAGAACTCCAAATCGACACCCACCGACTTTTCATCGATTTTATGGCCGCGTATGACGCATCTACAGAGACGAACTGTATAAAGCTATGTCTAGTTTTGGAATCCCTGCCAAGCTCGTTCGCTTGTGCAAAGTGACGTTGCTTCATTAAGGTTGGCAATGGAGTAGAAGCATGGACCTTGACAAAATCAGATGAAAGAACCTTAGGCTGTTTCGAGAGGAAAGTTATTCGGGTTATCTTTGGCCCCGTGTGCATTGAAGGGGAATGGCGAAGAAGATACAACAGCGAACTTTACGGGTTGTACAACGACATGGACCTAGCCAGGATGGTCAAGATCCAGAGACTCAGATGGCTCGGTCATTTAGAGCGGATGGACATCAATGCTCCGGCCCGGAAAACCTTCGACACTATTCCTGAGGGACGTAGGAGGAGAGGAAGACAGCGACTCAGGTGGCGCATCAAATGGAAGAGGACCTCAATCAACTTGGACCGGGCTGGCTGGCGGAGACTTTTGATTGAGCTCCAAGTCCACAACGCACTGTAGCGCCACCTTAAGTAAGTAAGAAAGTAACCATGAAAATGTCACAAAAATATCTGTTAGGCCATTTCGGAGTCAATAAGAGACATACAAACAAACAAACAAACAAACACACATCCATTTTTATATATATAGAGAAGAACGTAGAAGCCGAACGCTACGGGTTCAAGTCCCAGCTTCGGCAGCATTCTTTTTCTACAAAAAACGCCAGCTTATGTGAGGCCACCTGTGCGGTGATATGAGAAAATTGAAGTCTGTGTCTCCTCCTTTGTGCCACGTAGTGTTCTTCCTTTCTATGTGTCTATCTGTCTCTCTCCGTTGTATTAGTGTCTTGTTCTGTCCCAGCCCAGCCGATGGACTCAGTCGCCAGTGCTGCTATGGGTCTGTAGTTCGTTACATTCATGTGCGAAGTACTGTGAAATGTCAATGTGAATTTCATAAAGAAAACTCAATTTTCATTAGATATGTAGGTACACTGACAATCGCTAGGATTAGGCCACATATTTTTAATCGATTTTCGGTCTTTATACCGTGTGGCTTAGTACGCGTGCTATACTAGCACCAAAAAACATCAATTTCACTATTCAGAATGGAATACAAGGCGAAACAACAACATTAAGAGTCCATCGATGCTGTCTTGAAGTGGGGGCTAGGGATAGTGGGGTATCGATGTGGGGAAGAGAGAATTATTAGAAATAATTCATATTCAGTGACGGGAAAAATGCATACTCAAACTTTAAGTTACCACTTACAATTAAGAACGGGAACAACTCCCCGGCGGATGGTCGGCTATAGTCAAGTCATGCATTAAATCGTACCGACTATAGTCTGCACAGACTTGCTGCACAGACGAAACTCAATAGAAGTCGGAATCGACGTCTATGTCGTATGGACCGACCATCAGGCGTGATATAGCGGGCAAATATTTATTTTGTTGGGTTTGAACTTATTGTTACATGTTGCCGAAAGAGGAACACCCCTCCTCTCCCCTCTTGTGGCTACTAGTCTTGAACGAAATTCTATGCAACCTTGATAAAAGATTTGAATGGGCACAAAAATATTCTTTTTTTTTCTTGATTTAACGGAAAAATTGAAGCAAATTTTGTGTGAAAGTGACAACTGAAAGTCTGTCATAGGAAAAAATCATAAAAATGTGATTGTCACAAGTGATAATCATCTTATTACTACCTTAGCCGATTCCACCCCCAATTCCATTACTCTAAATAAAAATAATTTAATATATGTGCATATGAAATATGATAGATTTTATGCAAAAATGGATGAAACTACAAGGAGAGGAAGAACGAAAGCAAAAAGTTGCTAGTTTCCAAACTTCTTTGTTGGAAAATAAAAACGATAAAACAAAAGCAACTAGCAAGTCTTGCAACACACGTTTTTCTTAAGTGTTTGGTCTGTGTGAAATAAAACAAAAATTTGCACGACTGGGTCGTATGAACTTGCTCCTGCATGCTAAAACTAAATTTTTATGATTACTTAAATTGCAAAAGGTAGTGTTAAAATAAGAGATATACTTTAAGCAATTCTGATTACACTCTTACTTACAGCTTACACTTAACTCAAACAAAAAAAAAAATATGTATATATACAGTGAAACTTCTCTTGGCCGGACAGCCACGGTGCAAAATTTTTTGTCCGCCCAAGAGAAGTGTCCGTCCAAGAGAAGTCTAGTGAAAAAAATATATTTGTAATCAAGGAATATGTTTTTATGTAATATATAGACGAATGTTGTGCAAAAAAAAACGTGTAGGTTGAGTCGAGACTAGAAAAAAAAATCGTATGGAAAGGGGTCTACTCCCCCCTTTAGCCGGGTGGGCAATTTCCTAAACAAACAAAAAAAAATGAAAAAAAATGTTAAAAACTAACTTCGAAAAATAAATGTTCAAAGTCAAAATTTTGAAAGCAAAATGTTTTTTCTTTATTAAATAACCTTAAAGAAATTGAATATTAGGGAAAAAAAGGAAACTGAATTACGTGAAAAAAGTTGTTTAGAAATAAAAAAATGCTTTTCAAAATTTTAAATAAAATCAAAAATCAGAACAAAAACGAGCAAGAGCATTTTCGTAATCCACTGAAACCGGTAGCACCAAATAAAAATAGAGTGGCGCGACAGCTCTTGAAGAGCCAAGAGCTAAGTGGCTTAGTGCGGATGAAGAATTGAGGGAACCTACAATTTAACGCCGATTCCGAACGGCAAAGTTGAGATGCACTTTTTCATGACAGATGATACTCTTGGAAGTTTTGTCAGTTCTTCGCAAGAGGCAGTGCACGTGAAAGATGAAATAAAAACTATGGCCACGAGTAGGATTCAGGACGTTGTGCTTAGCAGCCAACGCACCTAACCACTAAAGCTACGAACACTACCAACGGAATGAGAAAAAAAACAAACAATGAATTGCATTGTTTTTTGTAAGTCTTATTCGTATAAACTTATTTTATCTTAGTACATAAATGCAAAACATACCTATCTGATATGTTGTTTCTATATGGAAACAGATTCCTTTCAAACATTTCTCACTTTATTGTCCGCCCAAGAGAAACAAACTTTTCAAAATTGCTTGTTTTTGCTGTCCGTGTCCGTCTAAGAGAGTGTCCGTCCAAGGGAAATTGTTTTACATGTAACTCATATGGAGCAAGTTCCGTCGAAAAAAAAGTGTCCGCCTAGGAGAAGTGTCCGTCCAAGAGAAGTGTCCGTTAATGGAAGTTTCACTGTATATAAAAATAATTAGAATTTTTAATTAAAAAAAATAAAATTTGGAAATGTACCTCGTATATACATTTCATTCCAAAAATTTAAATGCCAAACAAATTCCAACCTTATTCTTGATTTATTGAATTTTTTTTTTGAAAATCGTCGGAGCCGTTTTTTTTTTAAATTAATTTTTTATATATAAAATTTATCAAAAATATCTTAAAATTAATTTGGGTATACAGTTTTCAATACCATGTAAATATACATATTATACTCCAATTTGGATTTTTAAAATTGATCCATTTTTGAGATACTGAATTTTGAAAAAAAAAGTTAAAAATATTTTTTAAAAATCCAAAAAAAAATTTGAAATTTTTTTGAAAACAAAATATTATTTGACCAATATATACGTACTTTCGAAAAAAAACTTACGCTGATCGGACTTTCAGTTTTCGAGAAAATCTAATAACAAAAAACGGTTCTATGAAAGGTACCGTTTTGGAGCAATACAAATTTTTTTTTTTACATAAAACACATGAATGTTTAAAAAAATTAAACTCGAGGAAGTTTTAAAAAAAAATCTTTCGGGCCGTTTTTGTGAAAAAAAAAGTTTTGGTTTTTGGCCAAAAAAATCGTATGGTGGCTACCCTACATTTTGATCTTAAAACAAAAATAAAAAAAATTGGGATATGACTTTTTGCTCAAACCTCTAATTTTCAAATTTGAAGTCAATCGGACCAGTAGTTAAGCCTGTAGATGCCTGTAAACTTTCCGACAGACAGACAGACGGAATCGCCGGACCCACTTTTTTCGACTTCTCTATCATCGTAATATCATATCTCATCCTCATCTTAATTTTTTTTTTTACGAATTCAATACTTGCCATATATTCTATATGTCGCAAGTAAAAAAGGGAAAAATGAAATGATGTGTGGGAAAAAAAGGGAATTTGGAGACTGGTAAGAGGGATATTGGAAAAAAAAATGCCCCCCAGCACTGTTCCTAGGCCAAAATGCCGGTTCCCCTTTTGTATAGCAATATGTAATCCGAACTGTTTTCTCCCGCTCGGAACTGTTTCCAATCCAGCTCCAATATATTTTCAGATTTTGAATGAAGTAGAAAACAAGTTTTATATAAAAAAAATAACTTTTCTGACGTTTATTGCTGGTAAACCGTTAGCTGCAGGCAATAGGCAAATAACCAACCATTTTATCTTAAA
This sequence comes from Sphaerophoria rueppellii, assembly GCA_920937365.1. Classification (NCBI taxonomy): domain Eukaryota; kingdom Metazoa; phylum Arthropoda; class Insecta; order Diptera; family Syrphidae; genus Sphaerophoria; species Sphaerophoria rueppellii. The sequence continues at coordinate 47,355,905 of CAKKXW010000001.1, forward strand.
AAGGTTTTCTCATAAATTAATAAAATACCTTTTTTTCCTGTTCCCGAAATCACCCAGAGAAACAAATTCGAAATGCATTATGCACTATAAATTTATAATTGTTTAATTTCGGATTAAAATAAATTGCTTGAGATAAGTGTTTATATAGTTCACTTTCATTTTCAGCTTCCTACATGGACATTGTTGCTTCTTATTTTAAAGATTAATATCATTCGTTCACTTGGAACAAGATGTAAGTTCTTGTTCAGAGAAGAACAGAAAAACGATTCCGAATTTGAAGTCGGAATCAACAATATAGAATCACGCATACATGCACACATTTGCACATACGTACTCGACGCCATATTTACAAATAAGAAAAATGAAAACATTAAACGTCATGTCATCTGCAATATTCTGCATATTAGGTTTCACAAATACATACACATTCAACCATTGGAAGCAAAAGAATGTGTTTGCATGTTCGTTGGGTATCCGGACCAGGACTGCCGTTTCAAATTTTCACAGAGGAGTTATTTCAAGATCAAGGATCAATTGTTTGGTGGTCTGCCCTAGATAGAAAAATATAACATCGATAAGCTAAAAAGAGTTCAAAGAACTGCCTGCATTGGGTACTACGGGAGCAATTAGATCTTGCCCTGCTGATGTACTCACAGTCATTCTGAATCTTTTCAGATCGACCGTCACATTCACGAAACAGCCTCCTGTGGTGCTTTAAGACCGCGAGAATCGGGTATGTGGACTTTAAAGTCTTTTGGTCATGGTATAATTCTAAATCTAATTTAATTACATAAAGAAATAAAACTAGAACTAAGCTTTTGAAGGTTGAAATTCCAACTAGGCAAAAATGGAAAATTAATAGCCCTACAAAAGATTTGAACATCACAGTTTACATGGTCTGGTGTCTTCTCCGAAGAACTGGGTATTAAAAAATCCTTTAGACTGCCCGACAGATGTAGCGTATTTCAAGCTGAATTTCTAGCGATTCGACAAGCATGTAGGATTCTAAAACAAGCAGTCAAATCTGGCGAAATAATAAAAAACGTTGCAATCTTTATTGATAGCCAAGCAGCATCAAGGCTTTAAACAGCAACCTGCATAAGTCCAGAATCCTTAGAGATTGCAAGCAAGAGCTCACAAGTTTCAACGACAATATAAAAAATCAATCTAGTCTGGGTACCAGGGAACAGCGACATTCAAGGTAATGAAATCGCTGACGAAGTGGCCAGGACATGATCAAGCTTTCAAATATCTCTTGCTGAGGAAGTTAGGATTCCCTTAGGAATCATGAAAATGGATATTCAAAACCATTTTCTTAAAAAATTTAACGTAAGATATGGAAAAATCTCAACAACTGCAATATCTCGAGACAGATATGGCCCACTTACGACCACAAACGTACCAAGGAACTTGTGAAAATACCTAGGTCAAACATTGGCAGAATAGTTGCCATTTGCACAGGCCACTGGCCGTTTGCACAACATGCCTTGAAGCTTGGTATACCCCACAATGAATTTTGTCGTAGCTGTAAAGATACGGCTCAGAGGGAAACACTTCAACACTTATTGTGTGAGTGCCAGACCCTTCTAAATACCAGAACAATGGCTTTGGGTACTTAGGCGAGCTTAGCGAACTCGCAAATATAAAGATTAGGAACTTGATTCTCTATCTTAACAAAACCAATTGGATTTAAACACTCCAAATCTCTATTATGCACTGTACTGCGTGTGTATTTTTATAGTTTATTGTTTTTACTTCGTTACTTCGAGTTCACGGTATCGAAATGGCGCAATTGAAGCGCCATTCTAACCTACCTGCTTATCCTTTCACCAATGAATCACTAAACATTTTCATTATGGTAAAGTTCACCAACAAACAAAATATGCTTTCTGCCGAAATTCCGAGTCGATGACCACAAATTTAATAACTAAAATTTTCGATCGTAATTCTCGCCCTAGTTGACAGTCAAATTCAGATAAAAAGAGAAGAGAATTGAGTGTCAACTATCAGCTAACACGATTGCACCCCGGCGATAACAAGTCGAGTGCAAAAATTTGGGTGATGTTGCCGTGTCAGTGAGACAGTGGTTAGGTCGAAGTGTCGAAAAAATCGTTCTGTCGTCACAATCACTTTATTGAAGGATAGGTTTGATGAGCGAGTTGCCTCAAGAAATGGGCGGGCCTATTGCCCGCCTAATTCGTGCGATTTAACACGACTAGACTAGTTGTTTTCGCTCAAATAATTATATAAATACATATTTAAGCCCAGTAGTTAATATATGTATTTTAATTTTACAATGTTCTTCCAAGGGGAGCATTTTCGAATATAGCGGAGTACGGGAGTACACTGAACGCAAAGGGAGTACAAATACTCCTTTGGTAGTAGTTTCGGCAACGCTGATCCGGACAGTAATGTGTAGTGTGTACCAATTCCGGATAACCAAAAAAAAAAACGCTATACAAAAAATTGTTTTGTCAAATTTATTGATATGGTGTGCCTGTGCAATTCATCGAAAAAGAATGAATGCTTTTCAAGCAAATGCATTCTTGAAGTAGCAAATGTTTGAATTGAAATTGAAATGTGTCGATGAACGACACAATTACATTTTCTGCAAACAATGTCATGTTTCTATTTTCATTTTTTATTTATTTTTATTTTGTTTTTCTTATTTCCTTCTTGAATCATTTCGGTTTTATTTTCATAATCTAAGAGATTATGCAATTGAGAACTGAAGGGACATAAGTGTGCTCATCGATAGCACAACAGTAAAAAACACGATATTGGAATGTGATGTATTTTTTTTTCTTTATATTTGAGTTCTTCAAATAATCTGGTCACTCTGGATGCGTTGCAAAGAAAAGATTGTGCTAAAGCTGTGTTGCAACCCTCAGCTGATGCAAATACGATCTTTGAATGCATGATCGCAAACCAATGGGTATTAAGCTAATTCAATAATATTATAAGCAACTACCTATGTAGCTATTGACATTGTACATTTATGTAAATTGTCTCCTTCAGTGACCAAAAACAAAACACAAGTTTTTGCAAAACACAAAACACACGTCAATGTGAGTTGAGTTAATTCAATGTTTTTTTTTTTTTTTTTTAGGCATGACTTTTATTGGAAAAAAAAATAAATACAGAAAATAGATACACTCAACAGTCAACACTCATCAATCGATTTACTAAGGTTGTGAAGTATGACGTAGGCGTAGGTAAATATTTATCTATTCGCTTGTTGCTGGACTTACCTTCAATGGTGTCAGACTTGTAGACCCGGAGCCCTTGGCACTTCAAGGGTAGTTTTTCGTTTATTTGAACGTTTTTAATTTCGAGAGTTTCATACGATTCACAATTTTGAAATTTTTTTTAATTTTTTTTTTGTAATTTGAAATTTACTTGGAATATTTGATCAAGTTTCAATTGCGTACTTGATTTGGAGCTACAATTCTATTTCAAGATTCAACTCAAAAATTTCGTAATTGATTTTATTTTGGCTTTAAATTGACGGTATTATGAATTATTTCTTCACCAGAGCAAAAGATACAAAATTTTTAACAATTTTTGGCTGGAAGAGACTATTTTGTGTTTGACTACAGAACCAAATGATTTGTGTATAATTATTTTATTTTGAAAAACTTGTTTTGAGTGCTCTACGAAAAAGAAACTGTCTGACAATCTTTATTCTTCACGAAACAAATGGCGATGAATTGCAGAACTGAAAACGAACATCGAGCGAAATATGAAAGATAAAAGAAATAAAAACAACAAAATAAAATGGAGGGGAGTGGAAAACTCACTTGTTTTGACTTTTTATTTGGCCTTGGAAGGAAGATACGAAACGAAAGCAGAAAAAAACAAGCTTTGTTTTGCACAATTTGTTGTGGAATGACATTTGGATTTGCGCTAGTGCCAATGTATTCCTTTCTGGCAAGAAGGAGAACTATTTTCAAAAGGTGATGCCAAAATACAATAAAATTATAAACTTGAAGGAAATAGGTATGATTTAAGAGGTCAGTTTTTTACTTATTCGGGAGATTTGTAAAAATAAATGTCAAATTTCGACGAGTGGGGATGAAATTTTGTGATTCTCCTAAAAATTAAAAGAATACTTGACATCCTCAATCTCACAAATGCACAAAATTATATCAAAACGTCAACACAATTCAATGTATTTTTTATGGTTTGACAGAACTCACAAATTTCCCCGCAAGAAATGTTTGCGTGTAAGATCGGGTGATAGGGGAAACATGTTTTTCCTTCTAAAGTGACAGAACTTGCAAGAAACATGATTAATCGAACAGAAAAGAGTGAGAATTTGGGAGTTTTACTAAGTTTTCGGGAGTTTTAGGGAGTAAAGGAAAATACCTTATATAAAACAAACAATGTTAAACTTTTGATAAAATATGACATAAATTCCTTTTTGAGTTTTACGCTAGCTATGCTATGCAATGCAACGCAATGTTCAACCTTCATTATGTAGCAAACTGAAAGTAGAATCATGGCAGCACTGAAATGGGAAATGTCTTAGATAAACATAGAAGTTGCTCATATTTTGCATAGATGGCGCAGGCTTCGTCAGTTGTTTTTGAATTTATTGTTCTGTCTCTGTGTCAATCATTGGAGACTTATTCAAATTGAACTAAGGCTTCCGCCCGTTAAAATTTTGAACCTTAAAGGAAAACATAGAAAAGGACAGCTGTGACGCAAGTGTATGTGACATCGGGTTCTAATACTGGCTTTAATCGCTAAGCGGGTCGTTGGTCCTTATTGGTTTGTTGTGTTGTATTCCTTTTCTCTACTGAATGAAACAAGTTCTGCATTTGATGTCGGTTATGGGACGAAAAATGTAGTGCCAAGTGCCCGTAGCTTAGTGGTTAGGTGCGTTGGCTGCGAGTCCTACAGCCTACGTTGCGAGTTCGAGTCCTACTCATGCCCATAGTTTTTATTTCATCTTTCACGGGCACTGCCTCTTGCGAAGAACTGACAAAACTTCCAAGAGCATAATCTGTCATGAAAAAGTGCTTCTCAACTTTGCCGTTCGGAATCGGCGTTAAATTGTAGGTCCCCTCACTCTTCACACGCACCTAGAGAATTGTTGATGAGAGAGTAAGCCACTTAGGCCTTGGCTCTTCAAAAGCTGTCGCGCCGCTCTATTTTATAGGACGAAAAATACGATAGGCTTGTAACAAATTTCGACGAGAAATAGCTACTTAACGTCCTGGTAGAGGAATATTCAACTTAGGGTATCGGAATTATGTTGCTCGGTGCTCGCTGTAAGAAACTGGTGAATGCTAAAACAAGTTTTAGTTTTGTATGGCAGTGTTTTTCGTTGTGTCTTATAATACCCAACACCTTAGAGATCCTTTCGCTAATGGCTTTCTGTTGATTATTCCAATGGTCCCCTTTACTCGTTGCTTGTGTTTTTGAACAAATGAAGTCTAAATAGTAAAATGAAATAGCAATCTCAATCTTCGGCGATGGTTTAAGACGATGTTGGCGTCCTTTCAAATTTTTCAATCTAGTGTCAAAGTGAACTGGCCCACTAAACATTTTACCATTCAATTTTCTGTCATTAGAAGTCAACCAAATAACAATCATTTAATCACCCTGCAAGCGAAGGTGAGTGTCTTCGCCCTCAGGGCAATATTAGCGCCCAATTCGATCCAAATAAAACAACACCAAAAAATACAAAAACAAGAATTCCTCATACGTTGTCTTCTTACCTCAAACTGCAATACCTTTGCCGCATCTCGCACCATCATCATCATCATCAGCATCGCAATGTGAGTACTTTAGCAAGAGCACTTAAGCCGTTTAAATGTACACCTTCGGCAACAAATTCTGGCAACTGGCACTCTATCTGGCAGGTAGATGAGTAACAGGCCCACCTACCAACCCACAATCCCCCATCGCCATCATCCATTCCATGTTTTCCATTCATCTCCATCTTCATCTTCCATATAACCAAAATGAGCAACGGCCAACGGTAAGGTGGCACCGCTCACGCATCCACCACAGTTCGAGTTCGAAAAAAATTCCGGTCCAATGCATAACATTAATTATTTATGAAGTATTAGCGTAATTATTCAATTTGCAGTCTCAACTCTTTCACTTTTCGACCATTCATTTTGAATGCAACCGGGTGAGGTGCAGCACTGTGTTTTTGGTTTTGGTGGCGCATCGCGTTCTCTGTACCTACTGCATTCGGCGAGGGCTCAACGAACGGCAATGGTATGGCGCTTCTGCGAGACGCATCTTATAAACCCTCCACTCGCGGCGGAGTAACCCACCCTGTTCTTATGGTTTTCACACTGCTCGTCGTATAGTTGGTAACCAAATTGATTTGTATGCGTGCGAACATCAAATTGTTATTAACAGTATTATCAGTGCGTGGAAAAGTGCAATGAAACGGACTTTCAGTAGCTAGAACATCATCAGCGGGGGTTTTGATTTTTCGATGCGCGTTCGAGCTCTTCTTTATACAGCTTGCGGCAAGAGCAAGACACATGGTGGCGGTATCGAAGCGCTGCTTCCATATTTAATATGTGAGAAAAACTCGCTTTATTTGGATGATGATGGGAAATAATATGTAAATCAATGTTTGCTCTAGGAAGAGGACACTTTTATTTATGTTTATGGTGCGGCTGGGTAGAGCTGTGGAGCTGATGGAATTAATTAGAGCTATAGGATGTGACAACTTTATTTGAAAAGAGCGTGTTATGGGACAAGATATGTATGAACACGAAACTATCATTAATCAAAGCCGGTTAAATAGGGGAACTCAATCACCTGCTCATCTGTTTAATTGGGAGGATGCATATTTAAAAAATATTCGCACCTGAGGATGCAATAAATAAGTATGGAAATACCCGAAGGATGAGAAGAATGTTGAATGGCAGAAGAAGAAATTGCAGCTATAAAGTTAGTTAAATATCAAGTAGGTATATCAAATATCGACAAGAAAGGATTACCAACATCGACGTCTTGGAGCAAACGTCAACAAAGACAGATTTTACTTCGAGGTAATTTAGAACTTTGTCTACCTGGAATCCGCTATCAACTCAGACAACAACACCAGCGCTGAAATCAAACGAAGAATCACTCTTGCCAATCGCTGCTTCTTTGGACTTAGAAGGCAATTGAGTAGTAAAGTCCTCTCCCGACCAACTAAAGTGACACTCTACAAAACCCTCATCATCCCGGTCCTCATGTATGGTGCCATGTCAACATCTGATGAAAACGCTTTGGACTGCTTTGAGAGAAAAATTCTTCGAGTGATTTTTGGTCCTGTCTGCATTAATGGAGAATGGAGACAAAGATTCAACCAAGAACTGTACGAGCTGTACAGCGACACTGACCTAGCCAGAAAAGTTAAGGTCCAACGACTTAGATGGTTGGGTTGGAATGGAAAATAATGTTCCGGCTAGTAGAGTCTTCGAATCCAACCAGGAAGGACGTCGCAGAAGAGGCAGACCGCGACTCCGGTGGAGCACACAGGTGGTAGAGGACCTGAACCAACTTGGCGTGTGAAACTGGAGACAGCTAGCTAGGGACCGAGCTGGCTGGAGAAGTTTGTTGGGTGAGGCCCTGGACCGAACTGGACTGTAGCGCCACCATAAGTAAGTTATGTCGTTTTCCATTGCTCTTTTTGACGTTTCTTTCTTCTACCTCTAATGGAACTGGTTATGATAAAAGTGTCATTCTTCGGACGCTTCTGTTTTCAAAACGGAAGAGTTCTTTTCTTCTCAGAAGCGTTTCGTCTGTTAAAGTCAGTCCAATGAATTGGTTTCAGAAGGCTTCTTGACTCTTTTGAATGCTTCTGAACTGCCAATGGCAAACGACATAAAAATAGAGTGGCGCGACAGCTCTTGAAGAGCCAAGGCCTAAGTGGCTTACTCTCATCAACAATTCTCTAGGTGCGTGTGAAGAATTGAGGGGACCTACAATTTTACGCCGATTCCGAACGGCAAAGTTGAGAAGCACTTTTTCAGGACAGATGATACTCTTGGAAGTTTTGTCAGTTCTTCGCAAGAGGCAGTGTCCGTGAAAGATGAAATAAAATCTTTGGGCCCGAGTAGGATTCGAACCCACGACGTTCTAGCAGCGAACGCACCTAACCACTAAGCTACGGACACTACAATGGAAAACGACATAAGTAAGTAAATATCAAGTATTGCATTCTTAAAAAAGTCGAAAAAAGAGGTCCGGTACAGCCGTTCGATTTACATGCCCCAAAAAGAAATAAATCGCTAGATTCGCTTATGACACCTGCTAAATTGTTTTGGTCGAGCAGAGCCTTTTCTACGCAAGTTTGTGAAAAATGGTACTGCGATTGGTACGCTAGTGGACAATATCTATATGTATATGAACTTTTTGTTGCCTATCGGGAACTCTAATCAGAACTCCTTGATTTTGATTTTCTTGGACTTTTCAAAATTTTGCTCTAAGTCGATGACAATGAGAACATAAGGCAACCCTATCTTATCCAATTTCGCAGAACTCTTTCAAAACTCATCAGGAACTCTAGAAATCTTGATTTTAAGTTGAAATTCATCATCAGAACTCATTTTCTGAAAAAAGTCCTTGCTGCGTGAAGTTAGCACAAACAACTTTTTTTTGAATTTTAGCTTTAATTCGCCAGAACTATTGAAGAAGAATATGAAGAACTTATGAACTTCACCATTGATCAAATATTCACTGTAAAGACTTTAAACATGCAAAAGGCATAAGATTATTCAAAAATGAGAACAACACACAGTACCAGCGTTGTTCTCAGAAAAAAAAATTCTTGGGGCCATTTTTGGGCCATTTACACATTTTAAGGGCCAATTTTTTTACTTTCGACACATTTATTGAACAAATGACATTACACTGATAGAGAAGTCGAAAAAAGTGGGTCCGGCGATTCTGTCTGTCTGTCGTTAAACTTACTTGCAGCCTTAAGCACTGTTCCGATTGAAGCCAAAGTTCAAACTTAAAAAAAAACCGATCAGGGTTTTTTTTTTAAGGATACATTTGCCCAAATAATTAATTCAGTTTTTTATTACAGGAAAAATATTCGTGAACATTTTTTTTTATTTTTTTGGAAATAACAATCCTGTATCGATATATATAAAAATGGATGCATGTTTGTATGTCTGTTATGAACTCCGAAATGGCCCAACAGATATTTGTAAGATTTTCATGGTTTAAACTTTTGTATTCAGTGATGGAAGAGTGGGAAAACTGGAAAAACCAAACAAAGGGCTGACATTTTTTGTTTGCTTGGAATTTTTGTTTCAAAATAGGTTTTGGAATGGAAAAATAGAAAGTTCTTGATCAGTAACTAGGAAACATCGTTGGTTTTCAAAAAAATTGAATGAATTTGTAAGTGCACTGATTTGTAAATGGAAAAATGGAAAATTTTTGATTGGCAATTCAAAACACTCTGCGAGAGCACGAAGAACTTCAAGACAATATCAAGTTTTGCTTGCAAGTTCATTGTTTTGTTTGTATGTCCGGTAGGGACTCATCATCCCGCTCAATCCTCAATCCATTTTTATAAAATTTTCCCTGTAGATATAGCCTGAGTAAAAACAAATATTTTGGACAATCTTACGGGTTAATCAGCAAATAAGGAGGACAGTCGGAAGCTGTATGGAATTCTGATTCTATGAAATAGTCAAAACACAACAGAAGAACGAGAATTTGTTGACTTTTTAAACGAAGTTCGCATTTCATGCTTTAATGAAAGTAGAAAATTACTAGTTAGTTGTAAAAATTCAGATATGTAGTTCTCTATTAGGATTCAAGCGAATCACATTGCATTTTAACAATATCTGTGTTAATTATAATTATTCTGGAGATGCTCTGAAAGGGGCCGAGACGAGGTTCGCTTCGCAGGCTCAGTTAGTTTTTTTATGAATTCGAAAAAATCAAAATATCTAGTTTTAATATAGTTTTAAATATAAACTAAAATAAAGGTACATAGTAGGAAAAATATATTAAGTAAGTTCTTGAATAACCTTGGCCACTGAATTTGCGACTAAAAAAAACAAGAAACTACAGTTATGGCTGCGAGGGATAGGGATTTGTTCCCTTCATATTTTAAAAGAAGTCTGTTAAGGGACCTAACATTCTACCTGCAGACTCGAATCTTTTTGTCCTTCTTTCGTTTGTATGGTTCGTCTTCACTTCATTAGTAAATCCGTCTGTGTACGAAGTTTTTTGTTGCTTCGAAGCTAAACTTTCTTTACGTGATTGATTACCACCAACACACAAACTGGAGATCCAGGTCTTTTTTCAACTTCAAGGTCAAGGAGATAAACTGCTCCTTTACAGCCTGAGCTCCAAGTACGTATAGCCCTTATAAGGAGTTCACTGAGTAGTTAATCCTGACTGGAACTTTAGACGCCATAGTTGACTCCATTGAGGGAATTCATTCATTATAGTAATATTAGTCATCGGAAATACAGATTATAAAATGAAACACAAGAAAGTATAGTGGAAAAATACAAAAAATCCACTTTTATTGCATTTTATTGAAATTATTATTATTATTATTATTATTGAAATTAGTCTTGTAGAAGAGCCATAACTTCTCCACTTAACTGATTATATGCTTTTTCATGGTAAAAGAATGGGTGAGGTTTCAGATTAAGGGGTCAGATGTCACCATCAATCGGTTCATTACATCCTGATACGTTGCAATGCGGCTACATTTCCGAGAACGTGTAGGTCGGTATTTTTTATAGTCCTTATTCCGACATTCTTGAGCCTCTTCAGACAATGTTCCAACAGGAAAAATACATTTTTCCATTATGGATCAATAATTATTTTTAATCAAGAAAATCTTAAAACCACTTTTCCACAAATTTTTGACTTTAAAAGATTTCAATAAATGTGTTTGCAAAAGATAAACGGACCATTTTATCTTTGAGCCAAGGTCAAATTATCATGAGTAAATGTTTGTAGTACATTCGAAGAAAATGAAACTTTAGATTCAACAATTTTTTGTTTGGCAAATCTACTCTTTTTTACTGATTTTGTATTATATTCAAATGCATTAGCATAGATAAGAGCTTTAACTATAAGTTTAAAGAAAAAAGTGTCTTAACAAATTAAATACGAAATTAAATTTTCTACAACTTTGTCGAAGGTGATTTTTCTCTATCATAAAAATTGAGCCAGCTAATGAGCAGCCTCTTAAATTCATTAAAAACAAAATGGCGGTTCATCCAGTCAATTTTTTAGTGAAATTTTTTAAAAAATATTGTTTGACTATTGATGTACTTCCATATTTTCGCTCAAAATTGCAAAAATAATTTACTAAAATAGATTTTCTAACGCAAACAAAACTTTTTTTTTTGAAATTATAACCATTTTTAGTTTATTTTGTGACTAATTGCAGTTTTCCATCTGCAATAAAAGACAGAGTGGCACCTGGTGGCACCTAAATTTGGTACCTATCGAAAGATAAACTTGAAAGGGTGAAGATGACACTTGTCTCTGACTGTAGGCAAATGTAGCTAAAATTGTATGTCCAAAAATATAAAAAAAAATTACAAATTTTTGAGTGCTTTCTTAAAATAATCATACAATGAAAACCAAATTTGAAAAATCATTTTTTTCTTCGGTTTAATATTGAGACTTTCTTTGAAAAAAAAAAAAAATACAACAACCAAAAGCTTTCTGCTGCAATGAACTCGCCAATCAAAAATGGAGGTCGGTTAGAATTGAATAAAACGAGTTCTGTTGTTACGGATTCTCTCCGCTTGCAATTTTTTATGCCATTTTCCCATTCAGCAAAGGGTTCAGTAAACAATCGTAAAAAAATTAACTATTTATATTTTTTACCTTAGCCAATATTTGAATTTCACAAAATTGGGGCCATTTGCTGTTGGCCCGGGGCCAAACAGCAAATTTTAGGGCCAAATTGCCCGATTGGGCACTTTTGCACAACGCTGCACAGTACGTCTTCGTTTGATGGAGGCTTTATTACGAGTGCCAAATATTTCTTAAACAT
>CAKKXW010000001.1:47381221-47537328 GCA_920937365.1 Sphaerophoria rueppellii
TTCTATCGGAATGTAGGAAGTATATGTATGGTTATTCAGATTTTTGCTAATAGAAAAAAATAAGAAAGATTAATCACAACTTGTTTCTTTTACCCGATAATAATTTTTTTTCTTATTGTTAGCTAATTGTCTAATCTTTTGATCTTTTTTTTTATTAATTTATACAGTTTTGACAGGTGGGAAAATAGACGTCGCTTCATATATAAAATGGTTCTTACTTTACAGTCTGTGACAAGCTAGCCATATGTCCTTGGGGATAATAAAAGGGTTGAACTGTTCAACTTGTTATAAATGTTCATGTAAGACGTCTCATGCCTCTTCGACATCGAACAGTGTCTGACATTTCATTCTTGGTAAAATATATACTTCGCTGCAGATAAAAGGGTGGACAGTTTTGACATATTTAATTATTTTTTTTTCTAGTTTTCTAATCTGTTAATCGATTGTTATTCTTTTTTTTAATAATAGCCCATTTTCTTTGTTCAACACTAATTAGAAAGAATAAAAAAAGATAATCGTTTTTAGACTTATTGGTATGTATATGAAGGATGTAAGGCTATCTTCCGTGATTCACATTTACTTGCGTTTTATCAACAAATATGAAATATTGGACATAGTCACTGCTTTCGCACGATCTTTCATGACTTCTAATAACTTAAACGACCGGTGACAAGACCACTTAATTCTTTTCTTCGGAAATATTTTGCACATAAAATAAATGTTATAAATGTTGGAGTATTCTTCTTCCATGCACTGTGCAATAGGAGGTTCTGAAAATAAAAGAAATAATTAATAATAGCAAAACAACAATGATTTTAATTAAGGGGGACGGCGGGAAACTTGAGCCAATTTTTATTAAATCGTTCATAAAAAATGAGCACGACTGGGTCGTACGAACTTGCTCCTGCATGCTAAAACTGTTTTTTTTTAAATTAATTTTTTATATATAAAATTTTTCAAAAATATCTTAAAATTAATTTGGGTATGCAGTTTTCAAGACTATGTAAATATACATATTATACTTAAATTTGGATTTTTAAAAATTGATCCGTTTTTAAGATACAGAATTTTGAAAAAAAAAAGTTAAAAATATTTTATAAAAATCCAAAAAAAAATTTGAAATTTTTTTGAAAACGAAATATTATCTGAACAATATATACGTACTTTCGAAAAAAAACTTACGCTGATCGGACTTTAAGTTTTCGAGAAAATCTAATAACAAAAAAACGGTTCTATGGGAGGTACCGTTTTGGAGCAATACAAACATTTTTTTTACATAAAACACATGAATGTTTAAAAAAATTAAACTCGAGGAAGTTTAAGAAAATCGTATGGTGGCTACCCTAAATTTTGATCTTAAAACAAAAATAAAAAAAATGGGATATGACTTTTTGCTCAAACCTCTAATTTTCAAACTTGAAGTTAATCGGACCAGTAGTTAAGCCTGTAGATGCCTGTAAACTTTCCGACAGACAGACAGACGGAATCGCCGGATCCACTATTTTCGACTTCTCTATCATCGTAATATCATATCTCATCCTCATCTCAATTTTTTTTTTTTTTACGAATTCAATACTTGCCATATATTCTATGTGTCGCAAGTAAAAAATTGTAAAGGTAAATTTATCTACTTCAAAATTAGCTTAATTGGCTGTACATTGCAGAATAAGTGGGAACAGATTTTTGGCTTAAGTATCCCGCTTAGACAGGAGACTTGACCACTCCGTGGGGAGACTTGAACATATGTACTTAAATTCTTCGAGAAAAACAAAACAAAAGATAGAAAATCCGTTAACATCTTATTTAAACTCAATTTAATTTAATATTTGAGGTGTTTTGTATGGACACAAGAACTGTAAAGCGTTTTTTTTGTTTTTATAAAAATAAAATAAATAACTTAATTTCTTATTAAAACATTTTGCAAAATAGAAGATAGCTTGATAAAGTCGATAAAATGTTTTATGAGAACGTGTCAACTTTTTTTACCTACCACGTTAAATAACATTTTTATCTTGAAAAACAAATACAATAAAAAAGTTACTATTTTCGACAAAAAAACACATTTTTGCATTCACCAGCCAGAGTAAATTGAGGATCTAGAATAATTTTTGTTGGCAAGGAGAACGTCGTAGGATGAAACAATTTACTATACTCATGAGTCATTTGAGTGATATTTGAGTGAATTATTAAATTATTTAGAGTGGCTCATGTCTCCCATAAGGTCAGTCTCCCGGATTACCTCTACTTACTCGAAATTTTGTTTTGAAATTCATCAAACTGACAGTCGACATCAATTTTTTTTTAATGTCTCTCTATTTTTCATTTCATTTCCTATTCATTCTTCTTTATTATAGACAATGTTTACACGCGAATTCTTGTGCGTGTGAAAGGAAAACTTTTAAAATCGATACTCAAAAAAAGCATGGATTTTGGTTTCCAATCTCTGTGCATGTAAAAATAAAATAAAATAAATAAATAAAAAGAGTGATGCGACAGCTCTTGAAGAGCCAAGGCATATAAGTGGCGGCTTACTCTCATCAACAATTCTTTAGGTGCGTGTGCAGAATCGAGGGGACCTACAATTTAACTCCGGTTCCGAACGGCAAAGTTGAGAAGCCCTTTTTCATGACAGATTGCAAGTTTTGTCACTTCTTCGCAAGAGGTAGTGCCCGTGAAAGATGAAATAAAAACTATGGACACGAGCAGGACTCGAACCCACGACGTTCTGCTTAGCAGCCAACGCATCAAACCACAAAGTTACGGTCACTACTCTCGCTGTGCATGCACATTTCACATTATGAATATTTGGTCTTGCTCAAAATTAGACGCTGTATCGTTCGTGGTTGATTCGTTCATACAATCGTTCAATTTCAGTCCCGGTCAAAACCAAAAGTAAAGTAAAGGACTTTTCACAAGAGCACGAACAACGACCAACGACCAACGAATGACCGAATACTCGTCGATTTTCACGAATGAATGTAATTGTTGGTGCACTGGTTTTCAAATGAAAAAGTGGATAATTTCAAAATGGGTTTTCTACTAAATAAAAGAAAGTTCTTGATGAAAAACTCGGTAGGTAAGGTAGACCCATTCTTACCTATGGCTCTATTGTATGGTGGAAAGCGGTAGAAAAATAAAGCTATCTCAAGAACCTAAAAAAGATACAGATACTAGCCTGTATATATGAATGACAGGGGCTCAAAGATCCACATCAGAAGCTGGGTTGGAAATGATCCTCGATCTCCCGGCCCTGGATGAGTTCACAAGGAGCACGGCAGCCAAAACTGCAATTCGTTTAAAAGAACTGAGTTTTTGGAACCACAGCACTTATGGACATGGGTCAATCTTGCAAAGATATGACACGATTCCAGGACTGATGGAGACCACCGATTACATTCCCCCTCTACTAGATTTTGATAGGAAATTTTCTATTTGCATACCAGAAAGACAGGGTTGGGATCCTAATTCACTTATAAGTGAACAGGGTATCCCTTTCTACACTGACGGTTCAAAAATGGAATCAATAACAGGTGCTGAAGTGTTTTGCCAATCTCTCAACATCAGAGAGGCATATAAACAATCAGCTGACTGTAGTGTCTTTCAGGCCAAGATCTATCTCATTGAAAAAGCAGCTGAAATGGCACATAATGAAAAGCTAAGGTCCTCGGAGATTACTTTTTTTCGTGGACAGCCAGGCTGCTATTAAAGGCTTAGTAAGTGAGACCATACGATCAAAGACAGTTTTAAACTGTAGGAAGGAATTAAATAGAATCTGCCACGCTAACCAGGTTAAGCTCTGCTGGGTTCCTGGACATAGCAATATAGAAGAGAACGAAATAGTAGATGAACTAGCCAGGAAAGGGTCAGAAGCTGATACAAGTAGTAGCGACCATTCTGATAGGGGACCCCACGTCTCGATTGGGGTACTCAAGAGGAAGATAGACCTTAAATCAAAAGAGAAAATCAATAACTCCTGGAAATCCAGGGACGATTGCGTAATCTCTAGAAGTTTATGGAACACTAATGAAAAAGAAACTCGGTATATTCTATCGCTGGAACATTAAAATCTGATAGGTGTACTAACGGGCAAACATGAGGAAATTTATAGATAGCACAGGCTGGTTCGTTAACGAACCAATCTACGTTAATCGGTACTTTGAACGAACCATCTACGTTAATCGTTTTATTTTTAAAGGGATCACAATTGAAAGTTGGCCCCCGTGTATTTGCAAACGGTTTACACTCTGTGCACACCCCTTATCGCCTAACCTAACCTAACCTAAGGTAGGGACTCTTAATCCTTTCAATCCTCAATACATTTTTATAAAATTTTCACTGTAGAAACAGGCTTATTATTGAAACACACTTACGGAAAAGTCAGCAAATAAGGGGGAAAATCGAAAGCTGTATGGAATTCTGATTTTTGTGAAATTGTCAAAACACCGGAAGAACAAGAATATGCTGAGTTTTTCAAGTTCTCATTTTTGTTAGTTATAAAGCTTAAAAATTCAGATATGTGATTCTCTATTTCAATTGGATTCAAGCAAATCACATTGCCTTTTAACAATACTTGTGGAGTTGCTTGCAGGGTGACGAAGTTCTCAGGGTCGGCTAGATCAACAATAAAATATCAAAAAATTGAAAAAAATTGCTTACCAAATCGATGTTCTTTATTTTATTTTGCTGCTGTCAACTTTCAGGTGAAGAGATTGTAAAGCGAATGGCAACAAAACATTTTCTGCAAAAGGATGCTGTATGTTGTTTGGATCTTCCCTCGCCACTGGTATTCGAGGAGTTATAGGAGTAGTAAGAGTTGTAGAACGAGCGTTTAACTACTCGCCACTTAGACTCAATTCCATAGTATGATTACCATCATCCGCAATAAACGGATATTTTGGATTCCGAATGGTTTACCTTCTAATGGATGAATCCATTCTCCAAGGCAATCAATGCTCTCAAGAAATCTTAGTGGATGGTGGTACCCGGCAGCACATGCTTTTTGATATGTAAACGGAATTAGAATCTATAAATAAACCTGAGCACTCCGTTATCTTCACATATCTACCTTGAGGCGGAGATCCTCTGACCATCCTCGATCGTAGCCTAAGTTATTTTAAAAAAAATCGGAAAAAACCAACGAGAATTCTCATCCCATAAAGATATGCAGTCTACTTTTACTTGAATGCATTCAGTTTTTTAGTTACAATTCTCTTGCATAGGTTATCGATACTTTTGTTAGAGTTTCAGATGTTAATAAACAGCTGATTTTGATGTTTTACTCATTCGACCCTTAAAAGAACGCAATAATTGGTGTTATGAAATAAAACTTCAAGTTTTCTAGTCAAAAACGTGTGATTTTATTTTATTAATTAAAAATAGAAATATTCTCTTCTGGAAATAAAATGCATTTATTGTGCTTTACTAACCATAATCTAACAATTGAGTCCATTGACAACTTCCAAACCTTAAAGGAAAGTTGAGTTATTATTATAGTGCTGCAATCTCAACTTGCGTAGGAATGGTGAACGATCCCACGAATCCCAGTAATTCCTACAGATTTACCATTCAAAATCATAAGCCTGCAATGCCCCATTAAAGTTATTTACGCTATGACCATTAAAACAAGCGCAAGCCTTGCGCCACAAGGGCAAATTATTTAAGGAAGCGGGAGTGAACTTAGAAAAAAAGGTGCTGGTGCTTCTTCCATGGACAGCCACAGAAACTATTGCTCATATTTGGGTATTAATTTCCAAACTTTTACAGTTGCAGAAAAAACAATGTTCGATCAAGGCGACACACACAATTCGTCTAAAAACATAATTGACGTACTTTAAGTTTAAAGCACGTATTCAAAAAAGGGGATAGAAACTTAATCAATGTGACCAATTTCTATAGCACCTTACACGTTCAACGTTTTCGGGGTTTCAGCTTGTAGTCAAATCTGGTTGGTGACGGTGAGCCTGGTTTCCCATACTTCTCTCTCAATTTACTGTACTTAAAGAGCAAACAAATAAAACCAAATATTCATTTTTGTAAAGCGAGTTCCGCTGAATGCGCTCTCAATATAAAGGCAAAAAAGTATCAACAACTCAACGCATTCGGAACTTATTCTCATAGCTTCTCTTTTAACGGCCCCATGAAAATAAATGCCACTGCGATATTCGTTCGTTGAGAACAATAATTAAAGAACTATTAATGCTGAAAACAATCTGACGACTATAAGACTCTGTTCATTAAAAATCATTGCCAATCAACTCTATGCGTTCGCATTCGCCCCATCCACTTTTCATAAAAACAGTCGGCATGGCCTCCAGAAACCCACTAATAAACCCAAGTAGATTCATCTAAAAAATTAATTGCTGTACAAAAGACAGACTCAACCGACCAAAAAAAAAAAAAAGGAAACAAAATTCGTCCTGACTCGAGAACAATTTCCATATCACTTGGAATTGATGGCATATAGGCATCCTTACAGCAGCCCCATCAGCCATCGCCACTTCATCATCTCACAAGCTCCATTTCCGACTTTCTTATGCGTCTAGACATTGCCAAATAGCCAGGCCCTTTTCAACTCAAGTTATTATACCTGGCGAAATAATTATTTTTTTATGATTTCGCCTGATGATGGAACTGCATTGTACCGCCTTCGCCACAACCATTCAGCATCCAGCAACCTGGATTTTTTGTTGCAAATAAAAACATGAATATACAGAACAGAGGCGGACACATTTTGTTGAAATTCTGGTAGTTTAACGATGCCACCAAAACAATAATTTATGCAAATTGACATTGGTTGATCGCAAGGGGCAGTCAAATCCAGCAATGACGCAGCCCGATCGACCGACAACGACGAGTTGCATACTGTCCGGCTCTCTGTAATTATCATCTCAACGACGAACAAAATTAAAAAAGACAGAGGCTCTGTTTCTGTAAATTTTTTGAACTAAGCAATCTTCTAATCATTTTATTTAACAGACACACAAAAAACAAAGCTTGGTCCCTGCCACTTGATGATCACTTTGACTTTTGCTACCTGATGGCTTGGAGCCTGGTTTTTCTATTTGATGATGGAAATTAGTTTGGCCAGGATATAGGTTCGGCATTTGCGTGTATGGATCTTGTTTAAACGGTTCTATTATAGAATTGGGGGAAAAAAAGGCCGACCGCTGCGTTGGACGAATAATTTGTTGGTCAATTTAAAATTTCGGGCCGTCCGTCCTGTAAATTTGGTGTGCAATTTAGAAGTCAGCATTTTGGAGACTCGATTATAATGAATTCTTGGAAATTGGATTAGGCGTGGTTGAGTTTGCGAAGAAGAGGGATTTTTTTTTTAATTTGGTGTTTAACAAAAAAAAAAAAAAATTGTCTTGCGTGCATGCAAATGAAGTCTAAGAAAATTGATTCGTTGGAAAAACTGAAAAATCAAATCGATGCTCTTTTTTTGGAGCATTTAAGAAAGAGGAATTATATATCAGAGTCCAGGGGTTTTGGGATAATTCCAAGTTCGACTGTGAGCGTGTATCTAAAAACGAGATTTCAGTTAGTGAGTGGAAAAAATCGCGGTTCTGCATAATGTCACCTACTCGTTAATAGCCAGATAGAATGGAACAAACGATTCGAGAGCGACATACGCTGGGAACTCAAGAAGATTTGAAAAACCAAACAAAACCGAGAGGATCAGAAGATGGAAACTTTTTTGTTTAGAATATGGGCTCGTGGATAGGAAAAAACGCTCGAAACTGTGGGAACAGAGCTCTTCAGAACACTCAAAACGTCAATGCAAAATATCATCAACTAGAAGCACCAGCTCAGATGGCCCCGATTGACGTGGCCGTTCCATGGGGGTGGACATTGAAAAGCAATGAAAGAAAGGTTTGAGTCACATCATTTGCATCACAAAAAAAAAATATTTTGATTAAACCGAAAACCAAATTCATGTATTGTGCTCAATTGTCTAATGATACTTACTTACTAACTTAAGGTGGCGTTACAATCCGTTGTGGACTTGGGCCTCAATCAACAGTCTCTACCAGGCAGCTCCTTCCCTGGTTAGCTGTCTCCAGTTTTGCACTTCAAGTTGATTGAGGTGCTCTTCCTTTGAGTCACGGTCTTCCTCTCCTCCTACGTCCCTCGGGAATAGTGACGAAGGCTTTCCGGGCCGGATCATTGGTGTCCATCCGCTCTAAATGACTGAGCCATCTGAGTATCTGGCTAGATCCATGTCGTTGTACAAGCCCGTAAAGTTCGCTGTTATATCTTCTTCGACATTCCCCTTCAATGCACACGGGGCCAAAGATGACCTGAACAACTTTTCTTTCGAAACAGCCTAAGGCACTTACATCAGATTTTCTCAAGGTCCATACTTCTGCACCATACAGCAGAGCTGGGATTATGAGTGTGTTGTACAATTTTACCTAAGTTGCTCGAGAGAGGGCTTTTCCACTCAATTGCTTTCTCAGCCTTAAGAAACAGCGGTCAGCAAGAGTTATTCTTCGTCTGATCTCGGTGTTATTGCCCGTGTTTATAGCGGAGCCTAGGTAGACAAACTCCCCTACTACCTCGAAGTTGTATGCGTCTATTGTGACGTTCTGTCCAAGACGTCGGTGTTGGGTGTCCTTCCTCGAAGACAGCATATACTTCGGTTTTCCCTCATTTACCGCTAAACCCATTTTTACCGCTTCTGTGTCTATTCTCACAAAGGCGCCATCGTACGCGAGAAGTTGAACCGATTTTTAGAAGATAGTGCCTCTGGTTCTCAAGAACGATGTTAAAGAAATCGCATGACAGTGCATCGTCTTGTCTGAATCCTTTTTTGACATCGAAAGATTCCGTAAGCACGTTGCCAACCTTGATGGAGCAGCGTGAGCTCTCCATCGTCATTTTGTACAAGCGAACGAGCTTGGCAGTGATGCCAAAACTAGACATAGCTTTATACAGTTCGTCTCTGTAGATGCCGTCATACGCGGCCTTAAAATCGATGAAAAAGTGGTGGGTATCGATACGTATCAACACTTTGCGTCTGTAGCAACTTGAGGATGTAGCACAGCAGTATGTGAATCAACATTTTCCTCTTTACCTGCCACCAATAGGCCTTAGCGGATAACGATACGAGGACAAGATGGGGCTTGTATTATTGGCTTACGAATGTTTGTTAAAATAGAGCAAACCAAAAGTTCAATTATCTTAGAGAAAATTTTGACGCTGATTCCGAACGGCAAAGTTGAGAAGCACTTTTTCATGACAGATTGATACTCGAACCCACAATTATCTGCTTAGCAATCAACGCACCTATCCACTAAGCTTCGGGCACTACGCACTACAGTTATTATATACGTAAACGTCCTTTACAAAACCATAAAATATTTAAACCTATATAAATTAATGTTTGGCACTATACCATTTTGAACCTTTCCGACTTCAGATCGAATACAAAATTTACCACTGCCCTACCTGAAACGACTGGCGCCCTACCTTAAATTCAACTCTGACAATGGGCCCGCTGATTGACCCTTGTGATATTCGGGCTTTCTGGGGAAAAAAAAACTTGATAAGAAGAGAGAGCTATAGCAAAGAGAATGTCACAAGAGAAGCAACAGATGAGATTACTCCTCGTCCAAAGCATCAGCCGGGGCCATGGTATGCCCTTAATTAATTTCTTAACCAGTCTGCCTTCCATTGATTGTGCAGCAAACGATAGATCGGATCGTGGAGGCCGCCACAAAACCAGTGGGAAACCATCTGATTGCAGTAGAGATTACACCTACCCCCAAGTAAAGCAAGAATATGATTAAATGCGTTCGTACCCACCATACTTAGCAGCTTAAGCCGGTGATAAACAAAAAGTTCAGAGCCGACAACTTACGATTTGGCTTATCCAATAAGAACCCATAAGAAGTGCCCAAACACGGAGAAAGTGAGAGCTAAGAGAAACTGTTGCTAAATAGTAATTTTACACGCTAAACCTTAGTATTGTAAGAATGGAAAGACTTCCAGAGATTTTATGGCTGAACAGATGCTTCAGCTGGCTAACTGGCTAATGGAAGGCTTGAGAACAAGTGGAGTTACGGAAACAATTTATCTCTGGGCCAAGAACCAATTTATCAATCCCAAAAACCCCAAATCCCCCATCGTCAAACCAGGAAAAAATTAGTAGGCTCTAAGAAACACAGTGGCTCATCTAATCCAGCATGAAACTAAAACTTCAACAGCAAAAACCAAAGACAAGTATTCAGAGTAAATGTTAATAAGGAACATAATTTGAAAAAGAGGACAAGGTAGTGAAGTGACCTATAAATTGAACTTGATATAAGGACAACTGAGTACTGAAAACTTTTGCGGAACAGTCAATTTTCAAAACTTCTTCCTGCCCTTTTCACCTTTTGGTTCACAATCATTTTCATATTTCTCTTCAATTTTAAAAGAAAAATGTTTTGGAAAATCACATGTTAACATAATCCCAGATTTACCTATTTCAAACATTAAAATTACCTCAACATTACTTTTATGTGTCGAAAATCATCTTGTCCAAGAGTCAACCCTTTTCTTACGACTATTTTCCCTTATCTCACTCCTCAACAAAAGCTTAGACCACCTGTCAAGAAACAAGAAGTTACAATATGTTGTTTTTTTCCTTTATTCATCGATGAACTTATCCTTCTTCAGGAAGTTTTTAAGTCCTTGCATGTTAACAGAACTTAAGATTTTGCAGAGGGTGTTGAATTCCAGGAACAAAAACTTTCAACCATGACAGATACCAGAAAAAGGATACTTCGAGGAATCGTTCGATTGGAAAAAATCAAGCAAACTGGTCCCACATTCGATTTGAGATTACATGCCAACCCTTCAAAGGGGAACGACTTAAAATATTTCCTCTCAGAGATCTAAAGGGTTGACAGTAATCTCCTTCACCACACATATTTTGACCACACATTCATTTTGCCAAAATAGAAAACGTCAGGATTTTGTCTCAACGAAAAGTGGTTCATCGTCCATCAGATGTGGAACGTTTGAAAAAGATAAAGCCTCCGCACGGTTATTATTTTGGAACCTTTTTTTGAAGATGCTCTTAAATTACTGCCAAACATGCAAGGCTGTGCATGCAAAATTTATTCCTCCATATACCACAACCGACGCGACCAAATTGCTCGGTCTGGGGATGTTTTTTTTCTCTCTCGGAGCCCAAACGTCTCATTAGATGTCAATTAAAAGTGACTCGCTATGGATGCTGGCTGATGGATGGGGATGTGTTTCCACTTTCCCAGGATCGATTTTGACTCATAATAAATTCTCAAGAAGGACTTACATTATGAATGGCTGGAGTTTCTGGGCAATGGGCATGCGCAGCGCAGCGCACAAAGTCCCTTCATTGAATGCAATTAGTTGCCAAATGATTGGCTTCTGGTCTTCACTTCGACCACACCGCACCGCACTGCACTAGCCGACAGACATCAAGGCCGTACAGTAATGTGTTTTCAGTAGCAAGCGGAACCTAACAGCTTTGGGTTTGCAAGTTCGTGTAAATGCGCCTTTGTTTTGGTTCGTACTTTGGTACTTTGTGGATCAGACAAGGCCTATTATTTTCGGTTTATTTTCGGTTGTTGTATGGCAAAGCTGTGATTCGCCAGCAGCTTGCGGTTGCTGCAAGAAATTGCAGTAGTTGTTGTTTGGCTTCCTCACTTGCGGTTGCAATTCCCACCGTCTCGTCTTCGGCTGTGTCGGCCGTTCCTCGTCGTCTTCCATAGCTCTGGGCTATTTTCCTTTTTGTGCCATTGATGGATCAATTGGTTACTCTGGCATCGAAGCGAACTTTGTAGAGACTTTGGATCGCTTTTGACTTGTTTTTTTGTTGGTGTTTGATTTGCATCGATGATGATCTTTAATAGAATCCTCTTCTCAGGTGTACACCCCTAGCTCCACCATCGACTTCATATAGCATTTAAGGTATGAAACTGAATCTTGGTGCTTAGAGCTGCAATGGTGATGCACAAAACGTCTTTGGGGAGGAGTATTTGCTTCTCTTGTGGTTTGTTTGTTCCCATCAATTAGTTGAATGCATATGAGTTTGCCATAGCTATGCAGCTTCAGTGGAAGGTATCGTTGGTTAAGTGAACATAATAATTTGTAAGATCATAAGCCAGTGAGTTGTGCGAGTGGGTATACCTGGCTCGTATACTTATCTGCGGGAAGATGAGCGAGCCTCATTATGATATTGAAAGAGTGAAGCTTATTGCTCATTAAGAGCTTGAGAGATAATTTATAGGTCTTTGGATATTTAACGAGTGAGAGATTGATTTGAAATAGATTCACAAATGACTGTTATTTGTTATGAAAGACATGTTATGGGGTCTAGGGTAGAGGTATTTAGAAAAAGTTTTAAATTTTTGACGGATTGTTGTTTTTATAGATTTCAACGGTTATGAAGGTGATTTTTGTTTTTGTCGATTGAATTATTTTAAAACTTTCGCTTGTTTAGTTTTCGTCTTCAAAATCACGAAAGATTCTTTATGCTAAAGTTCATTATGTTTACTTGAGAAATGCCTTGCCATTTTGGTTTATAGCAACAGCCTTTGATGCTTGGCCAAAAGCAATACTTAGTGTGCTGAAGTTCAAACGGCTTTGATATTACTTGAAAACCTTAAGAAAATACCATCAGATCATAAGACAAAAAGACCAGGGATCAGTAGACCACAAGCCCAAGAGAACAACAAATTGTCCAAGAGATCAATGCCAAGTTTGCGTTTTAGAAAACTACGAGCACAGTGGCATATTATCCTAAAGGCAAACTAGGCACGTGCCTAGGGGCGCGAGCAAAACTCATGAACTCGAAACGCACTTGCCACTTTTGTTAAAATAAAAATCTGTCCTAAGCAATTCCACTTACTACAGTCTAGAGGCAAATATATTCTCAAACAATATGCTCTAGAATCAACAAATGCTAGATGGTCACAGGGTCACAGGGTACCACATGCCTAGGAACCAACAAATGCCAAGCAAGACCTGAAACGGTCAAAAGGTTTGATCTTCTTGAGCAGACAAAGTATAAGCTCCACAGTTGGAGTCATAACAGGACACTGCCCTTTGAGGCTAGGGGTCTACGCAGACGACTTCTGTAAAAGCTGCGTGAACGAAGAGGAATAGGAAACAGTCCAACACCTTTTATAAACTTGCCCGGCACTCTTCAATGGAAGGAATAACTATCTCGGTAATCCCTTCTACGATAATGCCAGTGAACTGGCAACGGTCGACACAAGATGTCTCTCTAACTTCATAAAAAGTACAAAATGGTTTGTTTAAGTTCATTACTCTCCTATGGTATCACAATGGACCCTTGAGGTCTAAGTGAGTCAACAACATCTAGATAGCCACTCCAACTCCATCCAGAGTCAACTGGGTTTACCTATTTGATTTGACAACTCCGCAATTGACTTAGCTTCCTTCTAATTTTGTAAAGTGTTTTTGAATATTGATTTTACTTATTGTATGATGGCAAAGATTTTGACGGATTAAAACCCTCATATTTTCAAGATTAATTTTTGTGGGCAATCTGTTTTGCGAACCGAGTTGCAACTCGGTTTTCATAACAACCAACTCGAGTTAACTTGGATTACAAAATTTACGGTCGGCACATCATTAACTAAAATATTTCAAACCGAACCCGTAAGATCTTTTGGACAATACTAATTGATCTCACGTAAGCTAAGACTCTTTTTTCTTGGCCCTCATCTCAACGCGGTGAAACGGTTTCGGCCAAACTATACTAATAGATATTTTTTATATAGGGACGCCGATGCGATGCTTTCCTATGGCGCCCTCGACGTTTAATCCGCCACTGTACGAGCAACAATGTTGCGTGGTTGACAACCAACAGATATTGAAAATGCATTAATTATATACCTGAGTTTTTAGACTACTCAGTTTGTACGTCTAAGTCCAAGCTTAAATCCAAGCTCAATCCTGCATTCAGAAGGTAATAAAATATGCTGTACGGCAGATTTTTTTAAACAACAGGTTTGTAATTAATTTCGGGTATTTTTTAAGCGGCACTAAACGTTTGTGTTTGAAATAAAATGCAACAAATTATATTGAGTAGCCAACATAAACTTATTACCTCATAAACTTCATGGTATTCAATACATTAAAAATTATGTCTGAACTGTGTACTTTATTCTTACTTACTAGCTTACCTAACCGTAGGATCTCAGCTTGAGACACAGCAGTTTCGGGAACGGTCACGGTCAATAATGGTCAAAGCGCTCTGGCATCCGCAGTTACTTGGCCTTGATTGGGTTTTCTGATCGTCTCGAACCGAGGGGCTGCGAAGAGACGACTTTTTTGACTGGAGCGATGTCGTCCATTCGCTCGAAATGGTGGATCCACTTGGCTTTCTGGAGTACATCGCAGTTGAACCATCTTCTCCATTCGTAAATACGTGGAAGAATTTTTCATTCAGAAGTGCCCAGTATCATTTCCCCTCTTTTAGTTATCGTCCAGCACTCGGCAACGTAGAGTAGAACTGGTAAAATCAAAGTCTTTTAAAGAAATAACCTTGTCTTTCGAGTGAATTATTTGGCCAAAACGAAGTAGCAGTGGTTCGCTTAGCTTATTCTTCGTCGGACCTTCACTAAGGTGTCGTTTCTGAGATTGACGTTTGTTCCATCAAAGTATTTGAACTCCTTAACTAAATCAAAATTGCTGCTACCAACAGTGACGTTTTGTCCTAAGCTGTAGACAGATGTTATTGTGTTTGTTGATAGCATGTACTTTCATGTATTTATTTTGTTTTGTATTTGTGTTTGTTCACTTCAGGATCAACGAGATTGACCTGTTCTTCAATGGCTGTGAAGGCCTTAAGCCCAGAACTTATTGAAGATAGTGTTTCCGTGCGTTTCTTCAGGACTATGATGAAGAAATCACATGACAGCTCATCTCCTTGTTTAAACCGTGTGCATGTTTGAAACAACTCCGATAAGCTGTAACCCGTTTGCACACTGAACTGCCTATTTTTTGGTGTCATGCGGAACAGCTAGATCAGTTTGTAAGGATCCCAAATTCAGACATCGCTACCACAGGCTCTTTGGCTATTGATGCTATCATAAACAGTTTTGAAGTCGATGCAAAGATGGTGGGTTTTGACTTGAAACTCGTTGGTCTTTTCCTGGATATGCCAAAGTGTGAATATCTGAGCAATCGTTGTGCTGCTTGGACTTAAGCCACACTGCTATGTGCCGTTTTTGTGTTGCAGAAAGGTTAAAGACACTTAACACTACGTTGGATATAGTCCTGTCAGCGGGCATGCATTCTTCCTCTCACACTTTGTTGATGACCTGGTGCATGCGGCTCATCAAAACACCTCCGCAGGTGTGCCGGGCCACCCGGCGGACTTGTTATTTTTAACGTTTGGAAGGCTCTTCTGTGCTAGGGGCTAGGACTGAGTCTTCATTGGATGAAAGAACTTCTCATTCGTCATTGAATCGCTCGACAGTTGCTGAATGACTATAGGTTTCCTTCGCTACTTCGAATTCTACTTTGTCGAAATAGTCTTATTTCAAAAATGTGCTTGGGGACTTCAATTTGCGTCGTAAATGCTGTGAATGAGATTTGAGAAGCTCAATGAAAGTCCTGTGTTTTATCGTAAAATTTGACCATGTAACCGTCAATAGTAACCATTACCGCGCCATGTTTACGGACCATGTGTGTGAAATTTAAGCCTATGACCTCGGTGACATTTGGTTTCAACAAGATGGCGCGTTAAACAATGTAGTAGGTAGGTAGGTAGGTTGGAGTCAATACGTTGTTGACTCACTTAACCTCAACTGTCCCATTGTGATACCACTCAAGAAGTTACTTAAGGGGAAAGTAATGAGCTTAAACAAACCAGTTTGTACTTTTTTTTCGATCGTTGCCAGTTCACTGGTATTATCGTAGAAGGGATTACCGAGATAGATATTCCTTCTATTGGTGAGCGCCGACATGTACATGAGGTGTTGGTGTTTCCTCTCCTCCATCCATGCAGCTTCTGCAGAAGTCGTTTGCGTAGACTCCTAGCCTCAAAGCATGTCTACCTTAGAGGCATTGTCCTGTTATGACTCCAACTGTGGAGCTTATATTTTGTCTGCTCAAGGAAATCAAGCCGTTTGATCGTCTGAGACTCAGTTGTTTCGAGTAGATATCACTTCCAACGCCGTAGTCGGTCTTTGAACCGTCTGTATTGAAGTGTATCGTGTTTTCTTTCAAAGTCTTTCTTCTTCCCAATAAGATCTTGATGGGATTGAAACATGGAAGTAATGAAATATAAATATTATTATTTATATTCAGCAGATTACCCAATGAATATTTTTTGAATGGAAACTCCTTATTCTTTAAAGGTTGATTACAGAATGATTATTTTATTATTGAGATTTCGATTTATATATCAGAAATAAATACTATGCATACTATGAACATTATTAAGAACTGAGTGATACAGCTGAGTGAAACACTTAATACATATTATTTCAACAGGAAGTTATTATCGAATACCATTTTTGGGGTGGTATAGTCTAAGCGATCTAGGATAGATCTGAAATTGTCTTAAATAGTAGTATGACCAGTGTTGTTTCTGATAGATTGAGGTGGCTCTAAGTCTCACGCATGAGTTGGCTGCACCATTTTGGAGAGAATGTCAAGAGATGTAGGTTTAAAAACACTTCCAAGGCTAATGTTGGTGTTGAGCGAAGTGATGCACATACCTGCTGACCGATGGACTTTGATGAGTTTATTTAGATTTACCATCCTGTCCAGTGCGGTCCACCATACGACAACTCCATAAACGAGTTCAAAGATTCAATTAGTCAATTAGACCCTTCGCGTCAAAATAATAAATAAATAGAGCACGACCGACTTAGCTGGCTAGGTCATGAACAAAGAAGAAACCCTAAGAACCATTGTTACCAGAAGTGCAGATTTATGTGCATTGTGCAGATTTTTCATTCGTCCCCAGACTTTGGAAAACCCGTGAATCTTCACTTCAGATTTTTCTGCACTCATGGCTTAAGAACAAAATTACATGTTTATATTAATTTTTTTGTTCATCTTTAAACATTTTTCAACTAATCATAAGCACATTATTACATTCAGTTCAATTTTTTTTCCTGAGGTCAACCCGGCGAACTTACATGTGGAGCCATAATGTAGCATCCGAGATCATGACTTTTGTCGAAAATGGTGAAGAACAGAAAAAGAAAATTTACCCTTCTTTATATGTATGCGGGGAGCCCCCATACAAAAATTGTGCAGCCTTCTTGCCTTCGCTTCTTTTTTGGTGTCGCCTTCATCCTTGTATAGAAAATATTAAATTTTTAAGTAAAATTGTTTTCGATACGACATAATTTTCAAACTAAATTGAGTGTTCATATATTGATCAGTTTTTTTTTTTTGTAGTGCGAAATACAAAATTTTTAACATTTTTTAACAATTGAACCATTTGTGATTTGAAAAGTATACATTTTATTTTTGCTGAGCCTTCTACCCCAAAACCTCTTGCATTTAGAGAAAAAAATAGGAAAATCGGACAACCAGTGTGCCCGGTTAGCGAAGGAACCCAAAAATTAGGCTGTTCTTTTATATATATAGATTTAGTTTTTTGGGAGAATGAGAAAATGAGGCTCAATATTTGGCTTGATCGGAAAAGCTTAAGGGCATTCCTTTAATCGTAAGTGGATTAGACTGAGGAATATTGTACCTTCTCGTAAAGAGTAGATACTAGTTCTGTGTCATGTTGATTGACGTCCAAGCCACATTGCTTAGCTCAATTTGTAAGCCTGTTTATGGCATACTAAGGTAGTGTCCGTTGTGGGTTCGAGTCCTACTCGTGCCCATAGTTTTTTATTCTTTCACGGCGACTGCCTCTTGCGAAGAACTGACAAAACTTCCAAGAGTATCAATCTGTCATGAAAAAGTGCTTCTCAACATTGCCGTTCGGAATCGGCGTTAAATTGTAGGTCCCCTCAATTGTTCACACGCACCTAGAGAATTGTTGATGAGAGTAAGCCACTTAGACCTTGGCTCTTCAAGAGCTGTCGCGCCACAATATTTATTTATTTTTTAAGGCATTTTAAAGGAGTTCCGAGAGAACTTGAGGGTGTTATACAGATACAGATAATGCAACATCGGTCGGTGTCCGTCGTCTGCATAAGCAATCAACTTGAATACCTCTGCTTCCATTGATGTTAGGAGGTCGTTTACTACTATGTTCTGGTGGTAGTGAAACTCCTCATACTGGAAGTTATTGTCCTAATTTTAAGCATGAGACTAATTTAGTCGATGAGTGGTTTCTCAAATGTCAGCTTGTCCATTGCTGTCTGGTAGCTAACGTTTTTGAATGCTCCTTCGATATCTAGGAAAGCTATACTAGGTTATACTCTTTGCATTCGATGGAATATTCAATACTACGTACCAGCGAATGGAGTGCTATTTCTACTGATTTTCTCTTAGAGTACGCAAATAGAGCTGTGTAAATGGGACATGGTTTCAAGTTATGAGGGCTAACGTGAGAGGGTTTCCCTGCTTTAGGTATGAAGACAACTTTTGCCATTTTCAAGGATTTGGGAATATACCTGAAACCTACACAGCTAGACAGGATGATCTCCAATGGTGGAACGGTCATGTCTGAGCATTTTTGTAATCCGGCCGGAATGATTCCATCTGGTCCTGGAGATTTATACGGATCAAAGCTTTCTACAGCCCTTTGCAGTTTTTCCAGTGTTATTATAGATCAACTGTATCGTTTGTAATAGGTTAAGACTCAGATGTTAAGTCGTTAGAGCTACCTGGAAAGTATGTGTCTAATGACAGATTAAGACATTCTTCATCAGTGGTAGTCCACGTGCCCGCTTCTGTTATTAAAGCACTGGGTGTTGTTGGACTTTCGGAGATAATTTTCTTGAGTCTAGAGGCTTCTGAACTATTTTCTATTTTCCAAAGAAGTCTTTCCAAAAAGACCTCTTGCTTTTCCTTAATTCTATCTAATATTTCTTAAGAGCTTGTTTATATAAGTCCCAGTCAGATGGAGACTTAGTGTACTTAGATCTATTGAAGGGTTTTAGGCAACTCTTCCTGAATGGTTCTAGTTCTATATGCCACCAGTGAGGTTTCTTTTTACCCTTTAAAATGGTTAAAGGGCATGAAGTATTCATGGATCATTGAGGGCTTCGGCGAGATGATTCACAGAGTGATTTAGTTCATCTTTGGTGGAGGAGCTTTTAAGAAGGCTGTGCTCAAGCAGTTGTGCTTGACCATTTTGCATTACGCTGATTGCAAAAACCCGAAGATATGTTTGCCACATCATTGAAATCAAACAGAATATATCTGTGATCAGAGAAGGAGTTCTCTTTGAGACATGCCAGTTTTAAATCAGATTATGGATCGAGTGAGAGGTTATAAATGTGGGTTCATTACCAATATTACAAATAAGTAGGTTATTGCTTACGTAGAAAATCAAATAAGGACTCACCTCTTTCATTTATGTCAGAGCTACACCATACCGTGTGATAGCGTCTGAACCGATGAGGAGACCCACTTTGTTTGATTGCGCGTCCACAAAAGCCTTCTTTAAAGGGTCTCCTGAAATCGGTCTGTCGATGTCGTGGACAAGGTAAGATGATAGTAGGTGGCTTTAACTGTTGTTAAGCCAGCTGTGATAGTGTGTAGTAGGTACTTGTTGAGAAATCATGCATCGTGCGAGATCTTTATTTCACATTGATCCAATTTGCCGTGCGATATCACATGCCTTGGAGGATTTTCTCTGGGAATATGTTAAGTCTTTGATCTACAGGAACACAAAAAGCTACGAATGACGCTTGGGGAGAATTAGGCATGTCATTTGCGAGATACCAGTCTTTATACTGGACTTTCCGAATGGATCAGCTCAGGCGTGGTAGCGGTCGATATTTACATAAATATAATTTCGAAAAAAGTAAACGCCATGAATTGTTCTTTGACGGCAGATATTTGAAGAAAATTCAAATTTGTGTTTCAAACTTCTCGATTACTGTCCCATTTTGTTTGTTGTTAAACGTCTACGCTGAGAGTAATCAGTATGTCCTAAAATTTCCATTTTATATTATTGCCTTATCACTTTATATGATAAAAACTAAATCGTAACGTAACAATCACAATAAATAACCCATAATCATATGTGCAACGTAAATCAGAAAAATACTCAACCGTAACAGAGTTTTCCCAAAAAAGTCAACTTCCTCCATGGGGCTTGAACTAATTTAGAAAAAAATGGAAAATCATCTCCAAAAAAGTGATTAATCACTGCTTCATCCATTCTGCTTGCCCAGAAAAATATATGACCAACACACATTGCAACAACTGGTGGATGGCTAATGGAAAACCACAAAGAATACAAGATATAAATTGATGAAGATGACTTCGCTCTGACGACCGATGACCAAAGACGACGAACATTATAATAATCGAAAAAATAAGAAAACGTAACATCAGATGACCAAAATCATTTCAACATCAACCTCATCCTCCACCACACCTCTGTCCAGTCCACAGAAAAATAAAAAAAATATAATATCCAATCCAAATCCCAAACAATCAAATGTCGGCGTGGTGACTTGGCAGAATCATCAGAGTCTTTTTCGTCCTGTCTGATGTTCTGGTCATGTCGCGTTCGGTCGCGACTATACAAACTTACAAGATTGAAATCTGCCATTGTTCTCATTCGCTCACGACACAGATGAGATGTGTGAATAAGACGCATCATTCGGAAGGGAATACAAGACGCAATCTGTGTTTTTGTCGATTCAATTCGTTGTCTATCTTGTATCAAACTATCACTCTGGGCCATGACTATCAAGCAGGTCGGTGGCGCGGCGCGGCGTGTCGCGGTTATCGTGTGGTCGTCGGTCGATGTGCCGGTCGTTCGATACAGAATGACAAAACGTACTCTGGTTGGTTGGGCTTAATGGGGACATACACTCACTTCTTCTCTTATATTCCTGACTGACATGTCTCCTGAAACTGACACAGGAGGTTGGGTTATTATTAAGTCGGCATTTTGTCAAAAAGATTCCTCAGATGAATGGCAACACAAGAAAAAAAAAATTAATGAAAAATTTAAATTGGAAACGGGGATGGATTCACGGGTTGGAGATGTCTCTGTGGTTCGGAGGATGATTTTTATTTTCATGGAGAAAGAGCTTTATTATCGACAGGCGATTAGGTTAGACATGATGGTGTATTAACGTTCTGGTGGTTGACGGAATAGCAATCTGATGCTTGATCATAATAATTATAATTTTGATAGCAAGAAATATTGATTTATAGACTTGGGATCTGAAAAGATCAATAAATCGGGATACTTCAGAAGCTTAGGGTGATCAGAATTTTATGACTTTTGTGTTAATTACTTGGGTGTCTTAATTACTGTGCTTTTAAAGGTGAACTTATTTAATGAGGTTTTTTTTTAAGGCAATGAAGGAACATTTAACACCAAGATCACTGACAAACGTTGTGTACCTCTTAAATATTCACTTATAAAAACTTAAAAATAAAAAAAGAAAAAATGTTTGATAAAAACGGTTTTAATCAAATTTGTAAACAGGGAAGCAAGAGAAGAAAGAGAAACCTAGTAATCGTTGCAATGAAGCCCTAACCCCTTACCGGTTCTAGCATCTGGCATAAACCCACCCTACATAAGCCTTAGGTTAGGTGCACAGCGTGAACTGTTTCATACACGGAGGCCTACTGGTGATCCCCTATAAAAATAAAAGTTAGCATCGATGCTATTCAAAATTGTCGATTAACGTAGACCGGCTCGTTAACGAACCAGCCAGTGCTATCTATAAACTTCCTCATGTTTGCCATTGAGACCTGTACTAGATCATCCAGTTCCCCAACACACCTGTTTCCAAAATGACGGAGTCGGTTAGTTTGGAGGTTCTGAGATTCACAAAGCAGGGGTTTAATGGTTTCTATTTCCTCCTCATCCTGACAGCTCTTACAGAAATCGGGTGCAAAAGCGCCTATCTTGTTGGCCATTGTGCCAATGTGTCTCACTGGCTAAGGCTTTGATAGCAGCCTGGCTGTCGTGGCTGTTCTTTGTATTTGTATACACTCCCAGAAGCTTAGCTTACATATATTTCTGTGTAGCTTAAAATAATTTATTCGTCATTCAAATAAATTTTCTCCGAATAAATGAAATTATTCATTTCTCGTGAATAACGAATAAAATGACTATTTATTATTCGCATGATTATTCGAATACATTTTGCCTAACTCTGGCTATAACTCAGTTGTTAAACCATATGACACTGTTACAGTCTTCTACAGAAAAAAACTGAGTAATTTCCGGTGTCCAACGGCCGAAAAAAATAGCAAAGTAAACAGGTCAAAATGATACTTATAATTTGTACTTTACCTTTTTGGGTTCGAGACACCCAGTAGTAGATTTTCTTATAGGTAAGTTGAGAATAACCCAATCATTAAGGTTTACGGTCCACGGGATCGGTGATTTTTCATTCCGTGAAGTTTGAAGGTAAGCGTTGGTTGTGTACAGCGTTATCTTGCGGACGACTCAGAAGCACTTCCGCGGCTCTTCTTGTACTTACTCAATTTCTTTTCGCTTCACATTTCTTTCGTCGAACTTATTTACTTACTTAAGGTGGCGCTACAGTCCATTGTGGACTTGGGCCTCAATCAACAGTCTAAGCCAGCTAGCTCGGTCCTTAGCTAGCTGTCTCCAGTTTTGCACTCCTAGTTGATTGAGGTCCCTTTCCACTTGAGTGCTCCACCTGAGTAGCTCGAGAGAGGGCTTTTCAACTCAATTGCTTTCTTAGCCCAAAGAAACAGCGATTAGCAAGAGTTATTCTTCATCTGATCTCGGCGCTGGTGTTATTGCCCGTGTTTATGGCAGAGCTTAGGTAGACAAACTCCTCTACTACCTCGAAGTTGTATGCGTCTATTGTGTATTTCTGTCCGAGCCGTCGGTGTTAGGTGTCCTTCCTCGAAGACAGCATATACTTCGTTTTTCCCTCATTTACCGCTAAACCCGTTTTTGCCGCTTCTGTCTCAATTCTCACAAAGGCGCCATTGACATCACGCTGTGTTCTTCCCATTATATCAATATCATCGGCGTACGCGAGAAGTTGAACAGATTTTTGGAAGATAGTACCTCTGGTGGTGACGATGTTAAAGAAATCGCACGACAGTGCATCGCCTTGTCTGAATCGTTTTTGACGTCGAAAGATTCCGTAAGCTCGTTGCCAACCTTGATGGAGCAGCGTGAGTTCTCCATCGTCATTTTGTACAAGCGAACGAGCTTGGCAGGGATGCCAAAACTGGACATAGCTTTATACAGTTCGTCTCTATAGATGCTGTCATACGCGGCCTTAAAATCAATGAAAAGGCGGTGGGTTTCGATTTGGAGTTCATAAGTCTTTTCCAGGATCTGCCACAATGTAAAAATTTGGTCGATGGTTGACTTTCCTGGCTTGAAGCCACGTTGATAACGACCAATCAGATTGTTGACGAAAGGCTTCAGACGTTCGCATAGAGAGGCAGAGAGGATCTTGTAGGCGATGTTAAGTAGACTGATTCCTCTGTAGTAGGTGCAGTTTAGAGGATCTCCCTTTTTCAGGATCGGGCAAACAATGCTGAGGTTCCATTCATCGGGCATGCATTCCTCTGACCATATCTTACAGATGATTTGGTGCATGCTCCTATCTAGCTCGTCGCCTGCTGCTTTGAACAACTCATGCAGCTAGTCCATCTGCTCCAGCGGCTTTGTTGGATTTCAGCCGTGATATTGCGGTTTTCACTTCTTCTAGGTCAGGTTCATCGAATTTTTGGCTATCATCTTGTCCGATGAAAGGCTCCTGTCTGACAGCGGTGTTTTGTTCATCGTCGCCGTTATACAGTCTACAGAAGTGGTCTTTCCAAATCCCCAGCATTGACTGCGATTGTACTGTGATATTCCCTTGTTTATCTCTGCAAGCATCGGTTCTTGTTCGATGACCTTGAGCCAGCTGTTTAACCTTTCGATAAAACCTCCGAACTTCATTCCTGCTGTTGGCTTTCTCACCATCCTCGATCTGACGCTTGTCATGTTCTCTCTTTTCTCTCCTGAGAAGCTGGTGTTCCTCTCTCCTCTTTCGCTCGTAGAGCTCACGAGCAGCTCTTTGTATCCCTCCTGCTTGGCTGCATGGGTCTGCCTCCATTCTTCGTCAGTCTGCTTACGGTCTAAGATAGAGTTGGCAGTTCTCATGTCCTCTTCTCTTCAACACCTTACACTATCGTTTTCATCGAGTCTATCTAGGTTGAGGCCAACCGGCGGGTTACTGGTGTTTTCGTGACTCAGAGCAGCCGTGTTAATTCGGGTCTGAGAAGCAGATGCATTGTGTCTACGGTTTGCAATCAGTCCTCGACACACCATACCAGTGGCAAAAATCTATCAACATGTGGTCTATTTGGTAACTAAAAACTCGAAATACCATGTTTTCCAATGGGAGGAAATGCAAATTGCCTACAAAATGGCTCCCACGTTACGTTATTTATTTCAATATTTAAAGATACTGAAATGTATATTTTCCTTAAGAATAATAATAATCATTTTCATACCTACTTTACGCGGCCCATAAAAACGGAAGGGGTATAAATTAGGTATCAAACGAAAGCATTCTGCAGATGTTCAGTGGCTGTATTTTTTTTTAAACAATAAATTGAATTTAAAAATTGAGTTTATTAAAACAAAAACAATTGGAAATGTCAAATCACAGTGATGTCAAACAGCTGTTGTATGCAGGGTGTGTTCGCGAAAAATTTCAAGAACAATTTTATTCGAAGTACTCGAATTTCTCAATGTCTCTCTGTTGAGCCCCGTATCAAGAGTTGGGTCGGCAAGTTCAAAAAAAAAAATCTGATGACAGTGTCTCTGCTCCCCAAAAACTGATAAATCCTCTCCATATCTTAACTACCACCAAATAGGTCACATGGAAACTAAATTATTTATCGTAAAAAAAACTTACTAATGGAATAACTACACGGGTGTCCTGTCAAGCTCACAGCAACCGCACCTTGTCCTCAAATGACCATCATACATGGTGTGTCGATGCCTCACCAAACCGCCTTATCGTCTTCGTTCAGCCAAAGACCCAAGGCCCAATCGATTCCATATGCATTTTCAAGTCATTCGTCCCGATGATGTAAACATTCCTCAT
This sequence comes from Sphaerophoria rueppellii, assembly GCA_920937365.1. Lineage (NCBI taxonomy): Eukaryota > Metazoa > Arthropoda > Insecta > Diptera > Syrphidae > Sphaerophoria > Sphaerophoria rueppellii. Next base: position 47,406,433 of record CAKKXW010000001.1, read on the forward strand.
TCGGATCCCATGGAGGGGGCCGACTACACAAAAAAAAATGTATGATTAGTGCCTGCTTGGGCCCTATGGGCGGTTCATTGCGTGCTTAGCGGCAATGACAGATATTCGATTTTTCAATTGGTATTTTCATAATGTTCCCCACCCATGTTCATGCAGTGACAAACCCATCTAACCAGCTATGTGGCCAGCCTGCATCTTTCCCATGTCTACGCAATGCACATCATTGGACGTACATAAGGTTGATTCCAATTGATGTGAGTGAGTCGATGCCGACTTAATAAGTGCGTTCCCAAGACGTACCTTCGAGTTGGAAATGCTGCTTTCCCGTGTGCGTTACGTTGTCTTCAAATGGATGCTGGTGTGACCATTTCAACGTTTTTAAAATGATCACAACGGCGTTTTTGGAAAGCTAGAAGTGTATAGTTTTCTTACACCTATCAACCTGCAATAGAAAATTTCTTTCTACCTGAGACGCGACTATTTAATTTTTCTTAAGGAATTTCCCATCTTTGGTCACATTGAAAATGAAAATATTGCCGGTTGCACGACTACAGATGATCTCCACACTCTGACACAAGGTTAATGAATATTGTTCTGGGGGTACCAGTCGAATGTAGCTTCTGACTGCGACTTTGGCGCTCCCCACAATTTTACCGTGCGTCGTCGCTATCCTCATCGTCCTCCGCAGACCCTCCATAGGTTCCTCACAAGAAATAAAAAAAAAAAAAAACAGAAACAACCAAGTTATTGGGTGTAGGCGTAATTGTTTTCACGATCATGTTTCCTGCAGCCAGGCAAGGAAAAACAACTGAGCAATAGCAACCAGAGGCAGGCGGATATGTCTGATCTACAGCAGAAGCTGCTAAGGCGAAGCTACAGCGGGATGTAATGCTTTAATTTCTCCTGCCACAGAGCATCGGCAGCATCAACATTGCCCTCGTCTTCGAATCGTTTGAGTGTATCAGAGTTTAGGCGGCATCGGATACAAATGCGATGTAGTTTTTCAATTTTATGCTAATTAGCCCAGGATAGGCTCGGGCATCTTTTAGTCATGGAATTTTGTGAATCGAAAGCTATGATGATGCGCGCATGCGAAGAAAACAACTCTAAGCCGGCGTTGTAGCCCGCCGTCGTCGCGTCCTCGTTATTGCCACGGTCTTTTCGGGACTCGATTGTTATTTGAGCAGGTGCAGGAGATATATCGTGAGGAGAGCTGTTTTCATTGATGATGGTGGGTCGCTGGCACGGTAATTTCAAATGCAGATCGTTACTACTGGGAGGGATTTAAGCTGCTGCAAGCAGCCACTGCTGTTGTGACGCTGCAACACTGCTGATTCTGCTTCTGCTGCCGTATGATATTGCTACTCGAATTAGATTGATTTGGATAGGTTGGTTGTTTGATAGAAGGGAACAGGTAGGCTTTTCTTATTTGAATGCACCTGAAGTGATTTACATAAAGTTCGACAAAACTAAAGTTTGCTTGAGCGTTCAATGTTGGCTTGTTGCCTAAGACGAAAGTGCTGTTTGTAACGAAGTGTTACATGCTCTTATATAGCCATATCGATTTTTCCAATAAATAAACTAAATAGACAGGCAATTTTGCATTTCGAATTCCTATAATTCATGCTCGCTTTAAAAATCACATTTGCAGGCAAAACTAATTCGTGCATATATTCGCATACGTCTCATTTGGCCTTGAATCCATACCAGACAATTCATAAACAAATCATCTCATATGACTCATTAAGTCGTGGCGTGTTTTGCATTCATCAATAATAGTGGTGATACATGGCACAAGCAATTAAACCGAAACACATGAAAGTTTAGCTTTTGCACTCATACAATTCACACTTGGTTTTAGTAACAAAGTTCATATGAGGATGAGTACTTTCGTACTAAAACCACCACTACCACTACCTTTCGTCACTACTATTGAGTTTCGATTTGAGTGTTTTTGGTCTTTTCCGCCGCCGACCGCAATTTCGTTATTAAAGCTTCCCCCCACCAGTGGTAAGGGGTTTTAATATCGAAGGAGATTGTCCTGAATACCGACCGTGCCGCAACCGCCATTTCTTTGTTGAAGCTTCCCCCCACCAGTGGTAAGGGGCTTTAAACATCGAAGGAAATTTGTCCTGTGTGCCACCAGGGGCCGTAAATAAACCTGCTGATCGACCAGAGCTATTGCCTGCCGTGCTGCGTGCCACCAGGGGCCGTAAATAAACCTGCCGATCGACCAGAGCTATTGCCTGCCGTGCTGCGTGCCACCAGGGGCCGTAAATAAACCTGCTGATCGACCAGAGCTATTGCCTGCCGTGCTGCGTGCCACCAGGGGCCGTAAATAAACCTGCTGATCCACCAGAGCTATTGCCTGCCGTGTAGTGCCACCAGGGGCCTTAAATATACCTGCTGATCGACCAGAGCTATTGCCTGCCGTGTAGTGCCACCAGGGGCCTTAAACATACCTGCTGATCCACCAGAGCTATTGCCTGCCGTGTAGTGCCACCAGGGGCCTTAAACATACCTGCTGATCCACCAGAGCTATTGCCTGCCGTGTAGTGCCACCAGGGGCCTTAAACATACCTGCTGATCCACCAGAGCTATTGCCTGCCGTGTAGTGCCACCAGGGGCCTTAAACATACCTGCTGATCCACCAGAGCTATTGCCTGCCGTGTAGTGCCACCAGGGGCCTTAAATATACCTGCTGATCCACCAGAGCTATTGCCTGCCGTGTAGTGCCACCAGGGGCCTTAAATATACCTGCTGATCCACCAGAGCTATTGCCTGCCGTGTAGTGCCACCAGGGGCCTTAAACATACCTGCTGATCCACCAGAGCTATTGCCTGCCGTGTAGTGCCACCAGGGGCCTTAAATATACCTGCCGATCCACCAGAGCTATTGCCTGCCGTGTAGTGCCACCAGGGGCCTTAAATATACCTGCTGATCCACCAGAGCTATTGCCTGCCGTGTAGTGCCACCAGGGGCCTTAAACATACCTGCTGATCCACCAGAGCTAATGCCTGCCGTGTAGTGCCACCAGGGGCCTTAAACATACCTGCTGATCCACCAGAGCTATTGCCTGCCGTGTAGTGCCACCAGGGGCCTTAAACATACCTGCTGATCCACCAGAGCTATTGCCTGCCGTGTAGTGCCACCAGGGGCCTTAAATATACCTGCTGATCCACCAGAGCTATTGCCTGCCGTGTAGTGCCACCAGGGGCCTTAAATATACCTGCTGATCCACCAGAGCTATTGCCTGCCGTGCTGCGTGCCACCAGGGGCCGTAAATAAACCTGCTGATCGACCAGAGCTATTGCCTGCCGTGCTGCGTGCCACCAGGGGCCGTAAATAAACCTGCTGATCCACCAGAGCTATTGCCTGCCGTGTAGTGCCACCAGGGCCTTAAATATACCTGCTGATCGACCAGAGCTATTGCCTGCCGTGTAGTGCCACCAGGGGCCTTAAACATACCTGCTGATCCACCAGAGCTATTGCCTGCCGTGTAGTGCCACCAGGGGCCTTAAACATACCTGCTGATCCACCAGAGCTATTGCCTGCCGTGTAGTGCCACCAGGGGCCTTAAACATTCCTGCTGATCCACCAGAGCTATTGCCTGCCGTGTAGTGCCACCAGGGCCTTAAACATACCTGCTGATCCACCAGAGCTATTGCCTGCCGTGTAGTGCCACCAGGGGCCTTAAATATACCTGCTGATCCACCAGAGCTATTGCCTGCCGTGTAGTGCCACCAGGGGCCTTAAATATACCTGCTGATCCACCAGAGCTATTGCCTGCCGTGTAGTGCCACCAGGGCCTTAAATATACCTGCTGATCCACCAGAGCTATTGCCTGCCGTGTAGTGCCACCAGGGGCCTTAAATATACCTGCCGATCCACCAGAGCTATTGCCTGCCGTGTAGTGCCACCAGGGGCCTTAAATATACCTGCTGATCCACCAGAGCTATTGCCTGCCGTGTAGTGCCACCAGGGGCCTTAAACATACCTGCTGATCCACCAGAGCTATTGCCTGCCGTGTAGTGCCACAAGGGGCCTTAAACATACCTGCTGATCCACCAGAGCTATTGCCTGCCGTGTAGTGCCACCAGGGGCCTTAAACATACCTGCTGATCCACCAGAGCTATTGCCTGCCGTGTAGTGCCACCAGGGGCCTTAAACATACCTGCTGATCCACCAGAGCTATTGCCTGCCGTGTAGTGCCACCAGGGGCCTTAAATATACCTGCCGATCCACCAGAGCTATTGCCTGCCGTGTAGTGCCACCAGGGGCCTTAAATATACCTGCTGATCCACCAGAGCTATTGCCTGCCGTGTAGTGCCACCAGGGGCCTTAAACATACCTGCTGATCCACCAGAGCTATTGCCTGCCGTGTAGTGCCACCAGGGGCCTTAAATATAACTGCTGATCCACCAGAGCTATTGCCTGCTGTGTAGTGCCACCAGGGGCCTTAAATAAACCGGTCGAGTAATAACTGCCAGACGCTCAAGCGGAGCCAAGAACAGAAAGCCCAGTAGTGAAAGCCCTACCACCACGCCGGCCACGACAGCAAGGAAGCCGGACACCCTGCAGGCAAAAACTAGATCTAGTTCCGATCGAAGTGACGCATTTGATTCAAGAAGAACTAAATTAAATATTGCACTTATTTTATCGCATTAATTGTAGTTTAAGTGTTTCCAATAAAGAATTTGTCATTAGGTTCGAAAGACCTATCTTTGAAGTTTCGTGTTTTCTTCAATTGACCTTGGCACCGACGAGCGAAACCTCGGCTGGAAAACAAAAAGCACATCACATGTTTCATTTCTTATCTTACACTTCTGGTATACGTTTGTAAGAAGAATGTTCAGGTATTGTTTATCTAACGAGCTGTACGTTCAATTGGGTTTTAATCAAGTAAGGAGATTTCAGTGTGCTTGATGCCTCCGAAATACGAACTCGGAGAGCATGCTTCTGATATGTTCTATAAGATGCATGTTCGTGACGTATGCATACAAAAAAATGTTGTTGACATCTTTGCTTTAGGTGGCGCTAAGGTCCGGGGTTGACTTGGGTCTCAACCAACAAACCTCACCAGCCAGCTCGGTCCCTATCCAGCTGTCTCTAGTTTCGCACGCCGAGTTGGTTGACGTTGAGGTCATCTTCAAATTGTGCGCGTCACCTGTGCCTTGGTCTTCCTCAACTGCGTCGTCCCTCTGGGGTGTATTGGAAGACTTAACGGGCCGGAGCATTGGTGTCCATTCTCTCGACGTGACTAAGCCATCTATTTCGTTTAAAGTTTAGTCCAACAATACTGTTTGTGGTAAAATTTTCTTCGCCATTCATCGTCGATGCAGACAGAACTATATATCTTCCGTAGAACTTTTCTCTCTAAGCTGCCTAAGGTGATCTCATCCGTTCTTGACAGGATCCATGCTTCTGTATCATATTGCAGGACGAGGATTATAAGGGTGTAATTATATAACGTCAGCTATGTCGTTCGAGAGAAGCCTTTATTATTCAATATTGCTTTCCTAGCCCAAAGAAACAGCGATTAGAAAGAGTTATTCATTCTGATCTCGGCGCTGAAACAATTGTACGTGTTGATAGCGCAGCTATTGAAGTTATCGAAATTTTCAAAGTTATCATGCTGCTTTGTCTTGGACGTCAATGTTGGGTGTCTTTTCTTATACTTTATTGTGTCGCCGCTAAAACAATTTTTTTTGCCAGTGACTTATACTCACAGATTCACTGTTTGTCATCACGCTGCGTTCTACCAATAATATCAATATCGTCAACGTACGCGAATAGTTATACAGAATTTTGGAAGACGTGTTGACGTGGGATTTCTGTACCATGTCTAAAGCCATCGAAGGTTTTGGTAAGGTCATTATCGACTCTGATGGAGAAGCGTGAGTTCTCCATTGTCATCCTACTCGGGGATGCCAAAACTGGACGTGGCTTTAAGCAGTTCTTCTCTATAGATGCTCTCATACGCGGCCCTAAAATTGATGAAAGGATGGTAAGTGTAGATTTGCAGCTCTTGTGTTTTTCCAGGATCTGCCGTTGATCGATTGTGAGCTTTCTTGGTCTAACGCCACACTAACTATCAGTTTGTTGGCAGACAATCACATAATGTTGCAGTAGGGATAGGGATCTTATAGGGGATTGCACAGTTTAGTTGGTCTCCTTTCCTGAGGATTTGAGCAAACAATACGGGTAAACTCTCTTCAGACTATTCTGTTGGTGCATAATCCTTCCAATTCTTCGCCGGCCGCCTAATAGGGTTCGGAAGTGATTCTGTCAGCTCCCACGGCTCTAAGCTAAGATATTTCTATCTTCATATGTTCAAACGCGAAGACGAAAATGTTAGCCTGCATCGCCGTTGTCTTCATTTCACGATAGATTCTGTCTGGCAGCGGAATTTGATTCGTCATCGCCGTTGTACAGTCTACGAAAGTGGTATTTCCATATCCTCGGCTTGTTAACCTTGAGTCGTTCGTTTTACCTCTTATTAAAACTTTTGAACCTCATACCTGTGTTTTAGTCTCTCAACGATCGATCTTTGTCTAACGCTTTCTCTCTTTCTTGTTGAAAAGCTTGCGTTCTTCTTTCCTCCTTCCTGAGATGCTCTCGACTCCCTATGCAGCGCTGCTTTATATGCCTCTTGTTAGGCTGCATGAATCTCCCTGCATTCTAAATCAAACCAGGGGTTTCGTTGTGGTGGGCTGCGTGAAACCCAGCTCATTAGAGGCAGCATCCCTAATGGTTTCCTCGTAATTCTTCTAGCACTTCTTGTTTTTGGCTTTTGTTGAGATATCCGCGCGAGGGTACACAGGGCGCAGTGATTTGATGAAGTGGCACATAATGTTAGTTTTTTATTTATTTATTTGCCCTTTTTTGGTTTTGTTATGTTATTAATTTATTTATTTGTTCTATTTTGGTTCTGTGTAATTTAATTTTGGTTTTTTTGGTTTATAAGTAAAGTAATGTTCTGCCACGTCATCAACGCTGTTCTAAGTTTATTGATGAATTTAGCTTGAGGGCCACACGATGGCGTGCTAGGCTTTTTATTTTCAGGGGATGTTGAGCGGCGGATAATGTATAGAAGAGGACACGTAGGCACCGGGAGAAGGCCACTGGAATGGCGGTTCGGGGAGTCCGGTAATATTTGGCTTTGGGTCTCCTTGTAGGGTGGGCTAGCGCACGCCCACAACATCAAGCGCGGCAAGATGAAGTAACGTAATGTCCTTGTTTCGTTTTGTGTTTCCTTTTCTGGCCGAATTTATGTTTTTGTGTGCCTCTGTTCCTAGTCGTCTCAGTACCAAGATACCCCCAATTCCGACGAAGCTAAGCCGCGTGTAGCAAGCGTGCCAAGGTACTAGGTGGATGGCTGGGGTTATTAACCGATGACAGTTATGTCATCAGGAACCGAGCCGGCAACAAAATGGCTCGGTTGTTAAGGAAGAAAGCTTATGACTCGCAACCGCAACTAACACTATGTTGAGAAAAACAAATGGTTTGAGCAATTACGCTTACAGATTCAATTCGGTTTGCAAACTCAGCTCGGTAATTCGACTTGACAACTCGGTTGCCAACTCTTAAAACCACGCGGTACAGCAGTTTCGGTCAAAAAATAGGCGCTCTCAACGCTTAATCCGCCACTGACGACGAGGTAGCGGTCTAAAACTTTGGTTTCTGAGAGTTGTCAGCTCTAGTTTCTTGATCGCATACGCTGTACAGTTTTCCAGCAATATCATTGCTAGCCGGAAAGTTGTTGAATGACAACCAAATCACTGTTTTAATTTCGTGCACTATTTCAAAGCGTTCAAAACGTGTGGCATTCTATTCCAAGAAATGCCTTAGTTCTTACTTGACAAAAATGTACATAGCAATCCAAAAGGTATGTTCGTCTTTTTAAAAAGACCTTCTTCACTATTTTTTATTGTGCTTTTTCTTTATTTAATTAATGTAAAAATGAGTTCACTTGGCACGGTTTCAACGAACTCTAGAACAACTGAAAATTTGTCTTTAAGCTGCTCTCTTTGAGGGTGAAAAACTGTTCAAAGTCCAGATATGTTGCATGTCGTGTCCGTGACATCGACAATCGTCCCTCTATGTGATAACATTATGATTTTTTTTTTGGCATTTCCTATAAATTCTCAAAATCTCTTACAGCAATATTAAAAGTTGTTGCCACCTAAATAAAATTTTAAAACAAGCAAAAAAAAAAAAAAAAACAAAAAAAAACAATAATTCTTGAAAACCACTTACTTCCATAGCCAACTACTTTTAACAACCAAATCCAATCAAGTAATTGCTTATAAAATCATCACGTGTCAATTCCAAATAGCCTCAAGTCTTTAAAAAGTCGCGGTGCCTACGTAAGAAATATAAAAACAGCAAGTCCCAACAACAGGAAACTCTCTGATATATTAGCAATGTTTTCGTTTCAGTGTAAATGGATTTTGCGTTATTATGTCTCCCTATTTCAATGACCGTGTCCCAAAGTCCGACAATGCGACGTATCGCCAATAAAGGCACTCAAAGAGTCAAAGCGGCAACTAACCATCCTGCGGTTCCCATAAGCGCGAGTAAACCAGATTCCCTGAAGTTCACGTATTACATAAATAAGCCAAATCTCACAAATCCCAAATCTACATTAACCACTGCAGCCATACACCCAGTAACCGATCAACCGACGACGACGACAAAGACAACCAACAGGACAGCGGACAGCCCGTAGGATTGGGATGTCTTGGCAAAAAGTTATTATTGTTTCGGCCATGTTGTGCGCCTGTGCGCGTAAGGGCGATGTTCTACCTTTTCTTCTGTTTTATGTCGTTGTCGTCGAACTCGTCTGGCTCTGGCGCACACTGCCCCCTGATATCCGCTCTTCATCCTCGCATATATGGTCGATTCTAAAACAATATATCCGGCGGTGTCTTGACATGGCCGCATGTTGATCGGGCCAAAACAACAAAGTCGGTCTCCATTTGCCCGATCATGAGATTAATAATTTCAGCTTTCATAACGATTCTTTAAATCGGGTGCTACGCTGGCTGGTAATCATCGCCATCGCCAAGTTGCAAGCTACAGCAGCAGTAAGACTCAAAACGCACAGCGACACAGAAAAAAAAACAGCAATGAGGACGATGATGACAACGACATCATCATGGGGGCATCACGGTCCATTCCCTCTCCCCATAGCAATAGCCAAGTGATGTCGATTGCGCCGCCGCGCCGCCACTGCTGCTGCACCGATTGCCAATGCCATCATTGGCCACTGGCAATCTTTTCTCGCTGGTGATAATGTGGTTTCCTTGAATGCATCATGTAAATTATGACCGCGTTTTGTCCGACTGCGGCATCTGCATTGCGACTGAACTGTGAGACACGATTTCTGGCCGATCGATGATATTGGGCGCGGATTAAGTTTCCGATTCGGCTTAAGCTTCGACTGAAGTTGTAAGAATTCGATTGGTTGCCAATTCATGTTTTGATATTGTTTTCAGATTGTTTAAACTTTTTTTTCTTTATTATTTTGTAAGCGATGAAAATAATATTTGAAGTTATTATTTTTTTAGACCGATTGAAGTGGCAAAGGATGGAAGCTTGGTCATAATACCAAACGGACATGAACCGCATGTGGGAATCATTCTTTTTTTTAGTTTATTTCTTAGAATGATTATTCAAATGAGTGACGCAGTGAAGAACTACAGTGGCAGGTATTAAGAGAGTGTGTTTTCGTTCTCTTTGGACATTTTGTGTGTTTTTTTTTTACTTAACGATATAGTTATTCAAAAGGAGAGGAATATGGAATTTTAAATCAAGTTTTAATTGATACGGCGACGAACAAAATACCGCCGTCAGACAGGAGCCTTTCATCGGACACGATGATAGCCAAAAATTCGGTGAACCTGACCTGAAGTGAAAACCGCAATATCACGGCTGAAATCCAACAAAGCCGCTGGAGCAGATGGATTAGCTGTTAAGTTGTTCAAAGCAGCAGGCGACGAGCTAGATAGGAGCATGCACCAAATCATCTGTAAGATATGGTCAGAGGAATGCATGCCCGATGAATGGAACCTCAGCATTGTTTGCCCGATCCTGAAAAAGGGAGATCCTCTAAACTGCGCCAACTATAGAGGAATAAGTCTACTAAACATCGCCTACAAGATCCTCTCTGCCGTAATATGTGAACGTCTGAAGCCTTTCGTCAACAATCTGATTGGTCCTTATCAATGTGGCTTCAGGCCAGGAAAGTCAACCATCGACCAAATTTTCACGTTGCGGCAGATCCTGGAAAAGACCTATGAACTCCAAATCGATACCCACCACCTTTTCATCGATTTTAAGGCCGCGTATGACAGCATCTACAGAGACGAATTGTATAAAGCTATGGCTAGTTTTGATATCCCTGCCAAGCTTGTTAGCTTGTGCAAAATGACGATGGAGAACTCACACTGCTCCATCAAGGTTGGCAACGAGCTTGCGGAATCTTTCGATGTCAAAAAGGATTCAGGCAAGGCGATGCACTGTCATGCAATTTCTTTAACATCGTTCTTGAGAAGATAGTGCAGAACTCCAGCGTCAACAACAGAGGCACTATCTTCCAAAAATCTGTTCTGGGTAAAACGAAGTATATGCTGTCACAGAACGTCACAATAGACGCATACAACTTCGAGAAAGTAGAAGAGTTTGTCTACCTAGGCTCCGCTATAAACACGGGCAATAACACCAGCGCCGAGATCAGACGAAGAATAACTCTTGCTAATTGCTGTTTCTTTGGGCTTAGAAAGCAATTGAGTGGAAAAGCCCTCTCACGAGCAACTAAGGTAAAACTGTACAACACACTCATCATCCCAGTCCTGCTGTATGGTGCAGAAGCATGGACCCTGACAAAATCGGATGAAAGTGCCTTAGGCTGTTTCGAGAGGAAAGTTCTTCGGGTCATCTTTGACCCCGTGTGCATTGAAGGGGAATGGCGAAGAAGATACAACAGCGAACTTTACGGGTTGTACACTAGCTTGCCAGATTGGGCTATTTATCGGAAATTGGGCTATCTTTTTCCAAAATTGCCGACAACAATTTTGGTATGACAGCCCAATCCTAATTGGGCTATAAATAGCCCAAATCTAATCTTGGGCGATATTTTTTCATTCAAATAAATCATATGTATAAATAAATCACTTTTCTCTCTCTAAACATACCCTTAAAGTAGTCCGACATTCGCTATTTAAGTCCGACTGTATAGCGAGAAACAGATTGAACCAGCAACAGCGCCAGCAACAGCGGCGGCCATTGTTTTAGAGCCCATGTATTTTAATCTTTCGACACAGATTAAACCAGCACCAGCAACGTCAACAGCGTCGTTTGGTCAAAGTCCTAAATTTGCTGTTGCTGGTCCATTGCTGACAACTTTCCATTTACGAAAATCAGAGGCGCCAAACAACAAAAAATAAAAAAAACATGAAATGACTGTCATTGATTGGTTATTATTCTTAGACGTCGCTGGTGGTAATGTGTTTGGAAAATATTTGCTGGACAGCGTGCTGTTTGCTGTTGACGGCGCTGGTGCTGTTGTTGGTTTAATCTGTTTCACGCATGCCTTATGCCTTATGCCTTAATGAAAATCGTCCAAATTTTAAGGATCTGTCCTTGGAGATAACTCCAAAAAACAAAAAAAAAACTGTGGCAAATATTCAAAGTTTGGAAGAACAGTGGAATAAGCTCCCTCTATTTGATTGGAGTCCGTATTTTCCCTCCAAATATCCAACGAATTACCAATGTAATGACAATGATCATGAGGATGACAGTGACGATGATTCTGATGAGGATATTGCCCTTATAGACTGATTTTCAACAATTAAATATTTAATTAAATATTTATGTTTAATGTGATAATTTTGTTAACTCTTCTTTATTAAATGAACTTATTTATTTTTTTTTCTTTGTTTTTTTTTTTAATATTAAATTTATTTTTGGTTGTTCTTAAAATTAAAATAAATTGTGAAGTTATCAGAAATGTTTTTTTTTTAATTGGTATTGGGCTACTATTTGGGCTATTTTTTCGGCTCCGATTTTGGGCTTCTATTTTTTTTCAAATTGGGCTATTGAAATAGTTTAAGACCTGGCAACTCTGGTTGTACAACGACATGGACCTAGCCAGAAGGGTCAAGGTCCAGAGGACTCAGATGGCTCGGTCATTTAGAGCGAATGAACACCAATGCTCCGGCCCGGAAAGCCTTCGACACTATTCCCGAGGGACGTAGGAGGAGAGGAAGACCGCGACTCAGGTGGCGCACTCAAGTGGAAGAGGACCTCAATCAACTTGGAGTGCAAAACTGGAGACGACTAGCTAAGGATCGAGCTAGCTGGCGGAGCCTGTTGATTGAGGCCCAAGTCCACAACGGACTGTAGCGCCACCTTATGTAAGTAAGTGTATTTGATACTTTTCTCAGTTAAGACAGTTTGAAATTGCAAGAAAATATGTGCTTTTCTACATATTGTAATATTTGGCTTTTCAAATAAAACACAAATTCACTTTATTTAAATCAGTCACAAATTTATATATTCAACACTTTCAATTATTACGTTATCGCAGTTGACAATCAATAGAATGCTTCGCTTCCAAGTGGCTATTTGTATAACAAAAAGCGGTTTGAGAAACTACTAGGTTCTTGATACACTGAACGTTCTCGATGCTTAACGAAATTATCTTCTTAACCACTAGAGTTTCCCCTACGCTTACGAGTGTATACACAATTACGCATTAGTTTTCAAAGGAAAAATTTCAAGTAGTTGAAGATGTATTGGTTTTCAAATGGAAAACAGGAAAATTTCAAAACGGGTTTGGTTTTCCAGGGGAAAACTGGGGTATTTCAAAATGGGCTTTCGAACGAAAAACTCATTCGTTTTCAAAGAGAAAACTGCATTTAATTGGAGGTGCATTGGGTTTCAGTTGGAAAACTGGAAAATTTTTCGATAAAAAACTCGGAAAACTCAATGATCTTCAAAGAGAAAACTGCATGTTATTGTAGGTACATTGGTTTTCAAATGAAAAACTGGAAAATTTCGAAGTTTTCAAATGGAAAATAGAAAGTTCTTGATGAAAAAATCCGAAATTTCATATTGGTTTTCAAAGGGAAAAATGAATAATTTTGGATTGGGAACTCGGAAAATTCTGCGAGAGCACGAAGAACTTCAAGATCTAAAATCAAGTTTTTGCATAGAATTTTAGTTGCATTATTGGTTTGTTTTTATATCCTTTAGCGACTCTTAATCCGCTCAATCCTCAATGCATTTCTTATAAAACTTGTTTTAATGCACATATTTCTTAGTTAATTCCATTTTTATTTAAATATAATTGTAAAGTAGATCACATTTTGATTTATTTTTAACAAAAATCATTAATGACGATAATTCAGTAAAACATTAAATAATTAAAATAATAATTAACAGTTCATTCAAAAATAATAAAATAAATTACATTATATAGGTATACATATAATACATATTTTTATGGAGAAAAAAAAAAACAAAAAACAATTAAAAAAAAAAAACTGAAACTCAATGTCCTTTTACCATTTTAAAATAATAATAGTATGCCCTTTTTTTTTTCTTCCATTGGTGGAAGCACCTCTAAATTGCTATCGTTGTTCAAAACACATGCAGCTTAACTGCAGTGTTAAATAACACAAACACAAATGACAATAGTATACACTGTTTGTTTATTTTCTTTTTCCAACAATTTTTAATTATTTTTTATTAATTAAACTTTACACTTTTTATTTCACAAATGTGTTTAAACTTTTTTTAACTCACAAATCACAACAAAATATTTGCTTCACTTCCTCACTCCATGAAAACTTGATCAAAGTGAATATTTTTATTTCGAATTTGAAATTTTGTTGGGACAAGATCCCGTAATCAAAACCAAATAAGAACATCATAAAAGGACGAACAACAATAAAAAATCCTTAAAACAAAGATGCGTTTTCTCATTTTGCATAAAAAGGATCGTACATAGTGCAGAGCAGCTGAACCTAATGTAAAATTGTTTTTACAATGTCCCGCTATCGTGTCTCATATGCAAGAATATATTAGAAAAAGAACGAAAAAGATTCTGGTGAAAGACCAACAATTTGCTGGGTGAATTGATTATATTTACTCAGTTCCAAAGAGGTATCTGGCTTATTCTACCTCGTTTTACACACAATTGCTGATCGATCTTTCTTCGTTTTGTCTGTAAGAGTATGGAATGATCTTCCTTTCGAGATCCAAAGAACCAACCTTCCAGCTTCGTTCAAAAAGACGATTTTCACATACAAATAAATAAAATACTTCGATAAACGTTTCTAACTGCATATTAGATGTCCTTAGTAATATTAATATTAAGATACAAATTTTGTTTGACTAGATTTGTTGAATTTGTAAAAAGATAATTTATCAATTCAGTATCCCTAAAAAAAAACAACTTGTTCAGGAGACCTCACACTTTGCTTTTCTCATTAAGAAAATTTCATAATGACTTTTTCACGCTCTAGAGTTTTGCTCTAAAAAAAAACTCGTTTATCATCAAATTTATCGAGTTGCCGACATCGATGTTTTCCATCATTACCTCTCGATTTTATCGTCCATTGAACAAATTGAAAGAACCTCTCCAAATCGATACACTCACTACTTGTGTCACACACATACGTTGAATCGATTAAAATTCCATTAGATCGTTTTGATAGACGAATCGTTTGTAATCGTAATATAAATGATATTTTCCATCGCTGATGATCTGACAAAATAATTTTCATATCTCGATATTGACAGTCAATTTAGGTGGTCATTTTTTGTTCAACTGCTTGGTGACACACTTGACATGGGAGACTGTGAAAAAGCCTTTCAGGAATCCTCAAAAGACGCAATTCAAAATGAAGCCGAATCGAATCAATTGGATCTCGAAGAAAACGATGAATCTTGACACGTTTTAAAGAAAAAGCGGACCACAGAGTCAAATCGTTGTTTTTTTTTGTCACAACACATGACTTCTTCATGCCCGTAAATGACAAATAATTTTGATTGATTGCCCATTGGACTTAAATCGGCTTTGACTTCTTTGGCCTTCCACACTACCGGCTCTATTGTCTGACTTGTCACGGCAGAATATGTCTACCGTCTTATGTGTCGTTTGTGTGTCGCTGACGAATGCTTCGGGGAATGTCATTAGGGATATGAATGTCCACTAAAGTTGGTTGCGCGTCCGTCTTAAAGCCATAAATAAGACGCATTGTTTGCAGCTTCTTATGCTTAAGTAAGGCTTGTTTTGAAGTCACCAGAAGCACTATTCTCTTGAACTGCTATGGAAAAGATTATCGACCCGATGACTACTGATTCCTTTACGCTGGCTGCTGCGGTTGGTTGTTGCTGTTGCTACTCATGTCGCTCGCAGCTCAATGCTGGTGTAAGTAATACGCAAAGTAAGATGACATTTGAAATATTGCTGGACATTGTTTGGAAACGGTCGTTATGTACCCAAACGGAACGCATAAACGACTTGCTTTGATCTTTTGGGGAATTCCATTCATTAGGTTGGCAATTAGAGAAAGGGGGACAACGTGACACAAATTGTTGTTTGAAGAGTATTTTGGTGTGATGTCATTTTTTTATTTTAAATATTTTTGAATGTTTTGTTAGCACAAAAAACGTGTGGAATCTCATTTGGAAACTGTTCATTGTTGGTCCGCAGGCAATGATTAATCGAAGTAGAAGTACGATGGTTAGAACTGGACAGAATCAAATCACTGACGCTCTCTTCTTCTGGAAATGGTCTTTAAGGAGGTGTATAGCTGGACTTACGAAAACCGCACTCAGGAGTCTTATATTATGGGAGCCTTTTGGAAGAAGCTTGCTTTGAGCGAGTCTAGAATTTAATCGACCGCCCGCCGTGCCATACCTACCTTAACGGTACTGTATACTGCAAAAAGTAGTGATAACCAGGATCATCTACAGAATAACCAAAGACCTTACCAGGTGTACACATATCTTCCACAACAGTCAATAGCCACAATAGAAGAAATTGATAACAACATAATTAGATTAGTTTATGCTTCGGTACCAGCGGGGAACCACACTTTTGTTCGTTTATCAGAAAAAAATGGTTTGATAGCGATTGCAATAAATTACGCAAACTCTCATTTAAATATTTAAAGCTCTTTAAGCAACAAACTCCGCGTATTATAAAAATATGTACCTTAGAGCCAACAAAGATTTCAAACAGTTTTGCGCCACTAAAAAAATAAGCTACAACGAAAACCTTGCACATCAGCTACAACTAAGTAAAAATTCAAAGGAATTTTGGCAAAACGTTCGTGAAGTTAGCGGGTGGCGCCAAAGTATGAAGATAACTCTCGAAGCTCAGATTCTAGGAGCTCATTTTAAAACTCTGTTGTCGGCTGAAGAGAATCTTCATACTTTCAGTTTTGCGTTACAGAACACGTGTGTTTCCGACCTGGGCTGCTCAATATCGTTCAGTGAATTAGAACTTTAACGATAACTCTCACGAAAATGAAAAACAACAAAGCACCCGCAAGCGATGGAATACCAGTAGAGTTTTTTCAAAAATTCGAACAATAGCTTAAAAACCTACATTCTGCATTTCTTCAACCGCCTCTATGAGAATGCTTGTGTTCCCTCAAATTTTACTAAAGCCCTCATTTTCGCAATATTTAAGAAAGGAAATCCTAATCATCCTGAGAACTACAGGGGAATATCCATTCTCAACTCGCTTAGAAAGATATTTGCTAGAATTCTTTATGAAAGATTATCTAGCTGGACTGAAAGAACTAATCTTCTCAGCATATTTCAAGCTGGCTTCCGCTCTGGGTTCACCACTATAGATCACATTTTTGCATGACAAGCATAGCTAGAAATCAGGTTGAAAAACAAAAAACAAAAAACTCTATGTCTGTTTCGTTGATTTTAAAGCTGCATTCGACACAGTAAACAGGCAGGCTTTGCTTTATAAGCTCTCAAATATGGGAGTATCACGAAAGTTTTTGATGCTGTATTTTCAAATTCTGAAATCTTCAAACGCAGCTGTATGCTCTGTTTATTGATGATATTCCTCATATTCTACCGGGTGGCGTAATCTTTGCGGGAACTCTCATCAAAGTTTTGCTCAATGCTGACGATTTAATATTACTAGCCGACAATCCTTTTTCACTGGAACTTCAAATAAGTAAATTACAGTCGTACTGTCAAACACGGGATCTGAAAATTAACGTTCAAAAAACAAAAGCAATGATATTTGAAAACCGACAATGTAGAAGAGCTCCTGAAGAAGCCTGGAGACTTGGTAGCGAACAGATTGAATGTGTACGTGAATTTAAGTATCTAGGAGTTCTGTTTACATATAACTTAAACTTTTCCAAGCACGCCAAGGAAAAAAGCAGTGAAGCTAAGTTAGCATTGAATTCAATGTGGCCGAC
Source organism: Sphaerophoria rueppellii (assembly GCA_920937365.1). Classification (NCBI taxonomy): domain Eukaryota; kingdom Metazoa; phylum Arthropoda; class Insecta; order Diptera; family Syrphidae; genus Sphaerophoria; species Sphaerophoria rueppellii. The sequence continues at coordinate 47,423,901 of CAKKXW010000001.1, forward strand.
TTTTTTTGCAAATCCCGATATTGACCATTCGTCAACATTCAAGGATTTTAATGCTACAGTCAAGAAACAAGCATTTGGGGTTACTCCGTTTGAGGAGTTTGAGTTTATCCAAAGACATTTTCTTAAACGCATTATTCGTTTGCCGAATTCCACTCTAACCTACGCGATTCATGTCGAAACTGGATTACTACCTTAAAGCTACTTCAGACTATTATACGAGAGTGATGAGAAGAAGTGATACCAGTCTTCTTAAATTGATATTGGTTAGACTATTGCTAACAAATGCATCACCTTTCAGGGAATGGAACCAGCTGGCCCTATCTCATGACATCGCGTTTTCAATAACTGAACGAAATCTGAGTGGCATGATGTTTTTGCGACAACCATCTCAAGTGTAGATGACGGAATATTTGATCAACACTGATTGGTCTTAATGAGCGATTTATTAAATGGGTGACTTCCTCTTCTAGATAGGTTTTATAGTGTAGTTTTTAAAAACGAATGCTCTAAATTTTTCAAAGTTAACTCCGGTGTACCTCAAGGCAGCCATCTTGGGCTTCTTTTGTTTGTGTTGTTTATTAATGATCTCCCTTCTGTCTTAGAGAACTCTATGTGTTTAATCTATGCTGATGACATTAAAATTTTTCGTAAAATTAACTCAATAAATGTTGTTGCTTCGCAACTAAACTTTTTTCTACGTGGTCGGGAAGTCACCCCAACGCACAACCCCCAACCTGGAGTACCAGGCACTTGATGTGACTCCAAGTGCAAGAGCCGGAAAAACCGCTCCTTTTACGGCCTGGGCTTCAAATAAGTCGAAGTAGCCCGTAAAGGTGTTCACCAAGTAGTTCGGCCTAACTGGAACTGGAGACGCCACCGTTGATTCCAAAGAAGAAATTCATTCGCTGCCGTCCCTCGGTGGGAGTGCCTTGGTGGGAACACTGCTTCGTTGTGGGGTAATTGGTAGTAACAGCCTACTCCGCTTCGACCTGTCGACCATGGGAGGCCCTTCTGCGAAATCAAGTTTCGCGATCGCATAGCTCTAAGCTTCATAGTAGTAGTTACTGTAAGCCGCTCCGACACGTCAAGGCTTACCCCGTGGCGGGGGTGTCAAGTAACCTCTTAAGGAGTCCTATATCGCCAACATCAAGTATCGAAGACCAGTGGCAACATTGCCAGAGAGCAGTTAGAGATGCCGCCTCTAATGTGCTGGGTTTCACACAGCCACCAAAACGAAACCCCTGGTTTGATGAAGAATGCAGGCAGGCCCATGCAGCCAAGCAGGAGGCATACAAAGCGGCGCTGCATAGAAGGACAAGAGCTGCTCGTGAGCTCTACGAGCAAAAGAGGAGAGAGGAACGCCGGCTTCTCAGGAGGAAAAAGAGAGAGCATGAGAAGCGTCAGATCGAGGATGTTGAGAGAGCCAACAGCAGGAATGAAGTTCGGAGGTTTTAACAGCTGGTTCAAGGTCATCGAGCAAGAACTGAAGCCTGCAGAGATAAACAAGGGAACATCATAGCAGAACTACAGTCAATGCTAGGGATTTGGAAAGACCACTTCTGTAGATTGTATAACGGCGACGACGAACAAAATACCGCCGTCAGACAGGAGCCTTTCATCGGACACGATGATAGCCAACAATTCCGTGAACCCGACCTAGAAGAAGTGAAAACCGCAATATCACGGCTGAAATCCAACAAAGCCGCTGGAGCAGATGGACTAGCTGCTGAGTTGTTCAAAGCAGCAGGCGACGAGCTAGATAGGAGCATGCACCAAATCATCTGTAAGATATGGTCAGAGGAATGCATGCCCGATGAATGGAACCTCAGCATTGTTTGCCCGATCCTGAAAAAGAGAGATCCTCTAAACTGCGCCAACTATAGAGGAATAAGTCTACTAAACATCGCCTACAAGATCCTCTCTGCCGTAATATGTGAACGTCTGAAGCCTTTCGTCAACAATCTGATTGGTCCTTATCAGTGTGGCTTCAGGCCAGGAAAGTCAACCATCGACCAAATTTTCACGTTGCGGCAGATCCTGGAAAAGACCTATGAACTCCAAATCGATACCCACCACCTTTTCATCGATTTTAAGGCCGCGTATGACAGCATCTACAGAGACGAACTGTACAAAGCTATGTCTAGTTTTGGCGTCCCTGCCAAGCTCGTTCGCTTGTGCAAAATGACGATGGAGAACTCACGCTGCTCCATCAAGGTTGGCAACGAGCTCACGGAATCTTTCGATGTCAAAAAAGGATTCAGACAAGGCGATGCACTGTCATGCGATTTCTTTAACATCGTTCTTGAGAAGATAGTGCAGAACTCCACCGTCAACACCAGAGGCACTATCTTCCAAAATCTGTTCAACTTCTCGCGTACGCCGATGATATTGATATAATGGGAAGAACACAGCGTGATGTCAATGGCGCCTTTGTGAGAATTGAGACAGAAGCGGCAAAAATGGGTTTTAGCGGTAAATGAGGGAAAAACGAAGTATATGCTGTCTTCGAGGAAGGACACCCAACACCGACGGCTCGGGCAGAACGTCACAACAGACGCGTATAACTTCGAGGTAGTAGAGGAGTTTGTCTACCTAGGCTCCGCTATAAACACGGGCAATAACACCAGCGCCGAGATCAGACGAAGAATAACTCTTGCTAATCGCTGTTTCTTTGGGCTTAGAAAGCAATTGAGTGGAAAAGCCCTCTCTCGAGCAACTAAGGTAAAACTGTACAACACACTCATCATCCCAGTCCTGCTGTATGGTGCAGAAGCATGGACCCTGACAAAATCGGATGAAAGTGCCTTAGGCTGTTTCGAGAGGAAAGTTCTTCGGGTTATCTTTGGCCCGTGTGCATTGAAGGGGAATGGCGAAGAAGATACAACAGCGAACTTTACGGGTTGTACAATGACATGGACCTAGCCAAAAGGGTCAAGGTCCAGAGACTCAGATGGCTCGGTCATTTAGAGCGAATGGACACCAATGCTCCGGCCCGGAAAGCCTTCGACACTATTCCCGAGGGACGTAGGAGGAGAGGAAGACCGCGACTCAGGTGGCGCACTCAAGTGGAAGAGGACCTCAATCAACTCGGAGTGCAAAGCTGGAGACGACTAGCTAAGGATCGAGCTAGCTGGCGGAGCCTGTTGATTGAGGCCCAAGTCCACAACGGACTGTAGCGCCACCTTAAGTAAGTAAGTAACTCAATAAATGACTCTGATCTTCTTCAAGAAGATCTCAATAGGTTTGGGGATTGGTGCAATAAAAACAGGCTTGTCTTAAATATTAATAAATGTAAAACTATGTGTCTTACACGTAAGAAATACCCTCTTGACTATTCTTATTTATTACATTCGTCTCCTCTTAGTAACGTTTCATGTATTACTGACCTTGGTATTGTTCTAGACTCTAAACTTACTTTCACTAACCACTATGACTATGTTAATTATAAAGCTAATATGACTCTAGGTTTTATTAAAAGATTTGCTCGTGAATTTCATGACTTATATGTCTCTTTTGTAAGATCTACTATGGAATATGGATGTGTTGTTTGGGCCCCATATTACGCAGTTCATATTAATAGATTGGAGTCTGTACAAAAAAGGTTTCTGAGGTTTTGTTTTCGTTTCTTCAATTGGTCGGATAGGCATAACTTACCACCTTATATTGATCGACTTAAACTTATAAACCTACCGACCTTATCTTGTCATAGATCGTATTTACAGTTTTGCTTCCACCATTCTTTGCCGATTCAATTTTAATATAAATAATTTTTCAATCAGAAGACAATTACCACTTAGTAATACATTTAGTCGGTCAAACTAAGGTATGAATAGTCCAATAAATCTTTTTATAAATATTTTAAATACAAATTATGACTTAATCAATTCCTTTGATGATAATTTAAAATCGCTAAACCTCAAGTTAAGGTTTTACAACAGAAACACATAAAATGTATGTATAACAAATAATCTAAGATTTTGCTTGTATCAACACTAATATTTTATAATTTAATTGTAAGATCCTTTTGTTACCGTTAGAATTTAACGAACTGAAATAAATAAACACTTGACCAGAGCAACATTGTCTTCTTCTAGAAATATTTACAATAAACTCAACCAACGAATACCAACGGAAGAAAGCTATTTTAATGTTAAAAACTCAGCCGATTTAATTAGTACAGTTTTTAAAGGGTGGAAATTCCCAACCTTAATTTCATTAACCACAGAGTTGATTTGCAGCAAATTTGTAACCTGTGTAACAGAAGAGAACTAGAAGATGTTTACCATTTTATCGTTGTATTGTATTTTTATTGTAGCTCAAATTATTAACATTTTTTCTTAAATAGTACATATATTGCACAGTTTACAGAGATCTGGTATAACTCTACCTTACAACTGAAAAGAATAAAATTTTTGTTACAATTATCACAGATTAATAAGAAAATGGCGAAGGAAAAAGCTACAACAAAAAACCTTCGTAAAGTTGTGTTTGTGATTTCCATATGAGCGGAGGAAAAGGGCGAAAAAGTACTTAATCTCAATTATTGACTTTGACTTAAAAAATCGGCGATTAACATTCATATAAACAATTTGATGACAAATGGTATATAAGCAAACAAAAGTAGTAAAAAACAATTAGATAGTAATTAATATCCAGTACTTACACACACAATTGATAAATAAATTAATAAGTAAAGATAAATAAATAAATAAAAACAAATAGGTAGAGAAAAATAAATAAATAAATAAATAAATAAATAAATATGTAAATAAGTTAATAAATAAATAAATGAATAAATAAATAAATAAATAAATAAATAGATATAGATAAATGTATAATAAATAAATATTTTTTTTATTTTTTTTTTTGGTTTTAACATTTTTATTTGTAATTTTTGTAGTTTTGAATTTTTTTTTTTTTTCATGATTTTATTGAATAGCCAGATTTGAGATTAAGTAGTTTTCGGACATACTACAGGAATCGTTATAGCGCTGATATAAATAACAAATTCTACTTGAAATTTTATCAATGCCAGCCAATGCATGAAGATCATCAGTGGAGTAGTGCCAAGGCAGATTTAGAATCATTTTTAAAATTTTATTTTGTGTTCTTTGTAATCTAAGCAGATGAACTTTTGCGCAATTGCCCCAAACAGGCGAACCATAAAGCATTATGCTTTGGAAAATTACTTTATAAATTATAAGTTTATTTTCAATTGAGAGCTTCGATTTTCTATTAATGAAGGGATACAGAATATTAACACACAAGTTTACTTTTTTGATTGTCTCCTGGATGTGAAATCCAAAGGTCAGCGTTTTATCTAAGTTTACTCCTAAATATTTCAAACTAGATTTCCATTCTGTTATGATGCCATTTATTTGAAGCGTATTACTAGGTAAGAAACAAGCTTTTCTTTTACGTGTAAAAAAAACAGCTTGTGTTTTCCCAGCATTAATTTTAATTTTCCAATCGTTAAAATAATTTTGAACTGTATACAATGCAGATTGCAAGTTAGTTTCAATTCTAAAACCAACCGAATCAGATGAATACAAACAAGTATCGTCGGCAAAAATTGCAGATGTACAGTCCGTGAATCGTGGAAAGTCATAGGTGTATATTATATATAAAATCAGAGAAACAGTTATTGACATAGACTTTAAAGAACCTATCACACAAAAACGAATAAATTAATTTAACAATTTCGATTGGGAAATCAAGAAGCATAAGTTTGTGTATCAAACCATCATGCCATACCGTGTCAAATGCTTTTTCAACATCTAAAAGTATCATTCCAGTACTTTTGCCTAACGCGAGATTGCTTTTAATGTCCTTCGTTATTCGGTGAACCTGTTGAACCGTACTATGATGACTTCTGAACCCAAATTGTTCTGCGGGAAGAATGTCATGAGTATTTAAGTGCAAATCGATTTTATTTTTGATAAGTCTTTCAAGGCATTTGCTTAAAGAGCTAAGCAAACTGATTGGCCTATAACTGCTAGGTAATGAATGATTCTTTCCAGGTTTTGGAATTGGGATAATTTTAACTGTTTTCCAATCATTAGGGAAGTAGCTTATTTTGAAGCATGCTACAAAAATTATTCGAAGAAATTTTATTGCTGTTTCTGGCAGTTTTTTTAATACAAGATTTCTTAATCCATCTAAACCAGGACTTTTAGAAACACTTAGATTATTTAGAACCGTTTTGACATCTTCCAATGAAACTATATTATCATCAACTTCAACATGATGGGACTTCAACAATGACATTGATTGATGCACAGTATCTTCAATATAACAACTGGTTGTAATGTTATTTGAAACGAGGTGATTTGATGAGAAAACCATTTTATCGTTGTGTGCCCAATTTTGCAAGAAATTCGGCGATTGTATTTCCAAGAAAGTTTTTTGTCTATCAATAGTCTCCATGAAATATTAAATGGTGCTCGAGGTTGGTATAAATTGTACAAATTTTGTAAACATGCTCTAATGTACCGTAATAGTTTCTAAAATCACACGTATGCTCTACAATGCTTTTTTTTTTTTGTTTTAAATCATTCAAATTATTACTTTTTGTGTTTCAAATCACCATTAAAATTGCCTTTTTTTATTTATGTTTCAAATCATTAAAATTGTACAAGAAAATCAAAACTCTCGCTTCTCATCCGAAATCCGAAATTGTAATAATGAAATTTAACTTAATTGCATTAAAAATCTTTTTCGTAAATTTCTGTTTAAATCTAGTAATTTCAATTATATTTCCTCCTTTTTCTTAGTTTTTTATTAGTTTATTTTGTAATGTAAACTCCGGTAGACGGCAAAACAGCCATGACCGTATTCTTAAATGAACTCTGTGCAAAATTAAATTGAAAAAATAAAGAATGATAATAATAATAATAATAATAATAATAATACACATATCAAATCAAAATAGCAGCTGGTAAGAGAAATAAGTTCCACTCTGCTCAGTTCGGATAAGGACTAAGTCAGAAGAAGAAAGACTTTATCAGTTTTCAAACTGAGTTTGCGCGTCTTGATAGAAAGGAATGACAAAGGAAAGTAAGAAGCATACGTCACATGAAAGTTTGGCAGGAATAAGTCTCACAAGGTCATAACTCATAAGCCCAGGGTAGTAGGGAATTGAGAACCTCACCCGGTGGTGGTGCGTAACTTCTGAATTTCACGAAATCGATTGAATTCGAATTTTCCAAACAAACGATTGTTCAAAATGTCACTTATTTTCCCGCAAATCAAAATAGAAGATAAAACTGAATTTCTACAGCTTCTCACTCTAAAGAAAAAAAAAATATGGTCATTAAATCTGGAATCGCTAAGAGAGCATTTTGTTTCTTTTCCAGTCAAATTCCTGCCAGAAGCATAAGAAAACAAAAACAAAACAAACGACAAGCCTCGACCAAGTGGGAGGAAAAGAAAGACAAAATCACGTAATTTGTTAAACGAGTAGGCGTGTCCCACTCATTACCCTGCTCCTAGGGCTTTACTGGCACTCCAATTTGTAGCGCAGATACATCTTCCAGATTCACAACTTTGGGCCCTGATGATGGACCTGGGACTTTTTGAAGGAACCACCAGAGAAAACCACAACGCGACGACAAAGGAACGCACATAACATTACACACAGCCACTGCCCTGTGATTAAAATTTGACATTCTTGGATTTCTTTCGGGATTAGAGAAGTAAAAATCGCTCCTTCGGTGATTATAAACTACATTACCCGTTTCGGTGCTGGATTCTGTCAGTGGCTGAAAAACCTGAGATGAGATGGTGACTTTGGCGCTCCAACTCAGACATACATTCTGTGTATGTCTGATAAATGACTTCTTGTTCTTTATAAGCAAAATGTTAGTTTTCTGTTGTTATTGTTATAAGTTATAACCAAAGAATAAAAAAGCCGCGTTGATTGTTTTTTTTCGGCTCTTTTTGTTTAATTTTTTTTTGGTCTGTAAATTTGTGGTGTATCTTTGATGGCCCAACAAATTGTAGGTAAATATCTTTTTTTTTTCTTTCTTTAATTTCGCCGAGATGAAGATTAATAATTTGTTTTTGGATTTTGATTTCATGGTTTAATTTTGTGATTAATTTTTTTGTTATTATTAACAGAGTAACGAATATAACAGACGGAGCGAGATGAAGAGGAGAGAACGTATACAAATTTTCGAATTGGGTTTTTTTTTTTTTTTTGAAGTTTTGTGAAAGGAAATTTGTAAATTAATTGGTATGGGATGACTTAGGCATGACAAATTTTTATGACACAGCCGCAGGGCTCAAAGTATTTGGAAGCTTGCTGGTCTGCTTGGGAAAATTTATGTGAGAAAATTTTGAAGTTTGTACTAATTCGAAAAGCCTGAGGGGTCAAGTGGTTGGAATGATGTTTGGATAGTCTAATTTCCAAGGATTTAAATAGTTCTTAAGAATATACGTATACATTGGTGTTAGAAAAAGGTTTCGGTATTATTCTTATCTACAGAGTGTGTTCGTATCTTCATAAAATCTAATAGTTATACCTACCGTCAACCAGATTGATCACATTGCGATCGACCCATCTTTAGCATGCAAGATGTCCGAACATTCCGAGGTGCCACCATCGACTCGGACCACTACCTTGTTGTAGCCAAGGTACGAATGCGGATATCCCGATCAAGGCACACACGTGCAAATGCTAGAAGGAAATTCGACGTCAAACGGCTGCAATCGCAAGATATTGCTAGATCCTTTTCCGATCGTGTCTCCGAAAATCCCCTCAGAAGTCCAGCTGCCAGCACAAAATATAAAGAACCAGCGGCAACACTGGAAAGCAGCCATCAGAAATGCCGCATCAGAAGTGCACGGCCACCACAACGAAACCCCTGGTTTGACGATGAGTGCCGGCGAGCATATGCAGCTAAACAAGAGGACACGAGTAGCTCGTGAGCTCTACGCGCAGAAAAGGAGAGAGGAGCATTAACTTCTCAAAAAGAAAAAGAGGGAGCATGAGAAGCGCGCGATCGAGGAGATAGAGGGATGTCACAACTGGAACGAGGTTAAAAGTTCTACAAAAAGGTGAAGCAAACCTCCAGGGCTTACACACCCCGAACTGAGCCTGTAGAGACGCATCATGGGAAAGACCACTTTTTCAAGCTGTTTAATGGCGATGACTATACCATCAGGAATGCAGAACCATTCCATTTGGGTGCACAAGGCCAACAATTCCACCCACCGACATGGACGAAGTGAAGATAGCGATATCTAAACTTAAGTTGAACAAAGCCGCTGGAGCAGACGGGCTAGCCGCCGAACTGTACAAAGCAGCTGGAGATGATTTGGTTAGGCGCATGCACCAGCTCATCTGCAAAATTTGGTCGGAGGAAAGCATGCCCGATGAATGGAACCTCAGCATCGTATGCCCGATCCTCAAGAAAGGAGATCCCCTGAACTGCACCAACTACAGAGGTATAAGTCTCCTTAACATCGCCTACAAGATCTTGTCTGCCGTGCTGTGTGAACGTCTGAAGCCCTTCGTCAACAACCTGGTAGGTCCTTATCAGTGTGGCTTCAGACCCGGAAAGTCCACCATCGATCAAATATTCACCCTACGGCAGATCTTGGAGAAGACCCAGGAACTTCAAATCGATACCTACCACCTTTTCATCGATTTCAAGGCCGCGTATGACAGCGTCTATAGAGACCAATTATATAGAGCAATGTCTAGTTTTGGCATCCCAGAAAAACTCGTCCGTCTGTGTAAGATGACAATGGAAAACTTACGCTGTTCCATCATGGTCGGAAAAAACCTAACGGACGCTTTTGATGTCAAAAAAGGTTTTAGACAAGGCGATGCGTTGTCATGCGATTTCTTCAACATCATTCTTGAAAAGATTGTACAAAGCTCCAACGTCAACACCAGAGGCACAATCTTTCAAAAGTCCGTCCAGCTACTAGGATACGCAGACGACATTGACATAATTGGAAGAACACAGCGTGATGTCAGTGGAGCGTTTGTGAGTCTTGATACGGAGGCCAGGAAGATGGGTCTAGCGGTTAACGAGGGCAAGACCAAGTTAATGCTGCCGACAAGAAAGGACTACCAACATCGACGTCTTGGAGCAAACGTCAACATTGACAGATTTAACTTCGAGGTAGTTAAGGACTTTGTCTACCTGGGATCCGCTATCAACTCAGACAACAACACCAGCGCTGAAATCAAACGAAGAATCACTCTTGCCAATCGCTGCTTCTTTGGACTTAGAAGGCAATTGAGTAGTAAAGTCCTCTCCCGAGCAACTAAAGTGACACTCTACAAAACCTCATCATCCCGGTCCTCATGTATGGTGCAGAGACATGGACCATGACAACATCTGATGAAAACGCTTTGGGCTGCTTTGAGAGAAAAATTCTTCGAGTGATTTTTGGTCCTGTCTGCATTAATGGAGAATGGAGACGAAGATTCAACCAAGAACTGTACGAGCTGTACAGCGACACTGACCTAGCCAGAAAAGTTAAGGTCCAATGACTTAGATGGTTGGGTCATATTGAGCGAATGGAAAATAATGCTCCGGCTCGTAGAGTCTTCGAATCCAACCCGGAAGGACGTCGCATAAGAGGCAGACCGCTAGCTAAATACCGACTAGAGAAGTTTGTTGGGTGAGTCCCTGGTCCGACCTGGATTGTAGCGCCACCATAAGTAAGGTAGTAAGTTATACCTACCCTTATTTTTGATGTTAAAAATAAACCGTGAATCCTCTTAAACGACGAATTTCAAAATTTGAAGTCAATCGATCCATATTAAGGATATTGGTGACATTATAGACAGACAGACAATACAGCATCGTTAGGTCTGAAAGTTTTGTCAAATATATCGAAAATCCATGGTATGTACCACGTCAATAAACTCTAATCTAAGAATTGTATATAGAATAGCTCAAATGGTACGACTGCAAATGCAAATCGACTCACTGCTCATACACTTCCAATCATACTCCATACATCAATAACTCACTCCAGCATCAGCATAATAACAATTCCATAAATAAACGATCGAAAAGATATATCACCCAGAGAACTCAATCAATCCTTTTGTGTCACACTTCACAGCAAGCATTATTCCATGGCGAATCAATGCTCGATGGTACTTGAAGTTCCGTCTGCGTTCCGATCAGAGCGATGCGATCGGTCGGTTTATCAATGACCAATTCGCTTCTATCAATCGACATTATGACTGCCTTCTCGAATCATATAGCTCGAGCTCCCCTGCCAAGCGAAAATAAATGACAAATGTTTCCACATCTCTCGGAGTCTTCATCTATTTTTTTTTGCGTCCATCCATGAGAGTCTTGTCGTTGTCGTGTATACAACTTGAATGGACATTGCTGATGGCAGCGCAGCGCAAGATCAATCTTCAAAAGATTCTCGATTTTCGAGATTGTTCATTTATTGTTCATATTGTCGCATTCCCATCTCCCATCTACCATGTGGATTGCACCCATAGCCCATCTATAAGCTATCTCTGGCCAAGCATCTCAGGTGAGGCGTGTGAGAGATATAGGGCCTCCTCATCTCCTGCGCCTCTGTGAAGCTGAAGTAATTTATCACACAAGCTCAAACCAACAAAAAACAAAAATTGGACGGAGAAAAAAAATATAATTACTTCAAACCAATGACGAGACCGAGACCTGGGAGTTGATGGTTTATGATGAAGTGGATTCTGGTCGGATCGGTTGGTCGCCCCAAAGAAGATGAAATGAAGAAATATATGTATTGTGTCAGATCGAGATGATTGAAGCCGTGGGACGACGACTACGACGACGACGACGAAGATGATGATGATGATGATGACGACGACGACATGGCATTGGGGTCATTTTTAAAAGTGAATCTGAGTGCGTGTTTTTTGATTTGGTCGTCCCCCATGGCGCTATCCAATCCAAATCGACAAAAAAGAGACCAAACAGAAAGATTGGGAGAGAGAGAGGGCACTTTGTTTAAATTGCGCAAAGTCATTCCATGTCGACAATATGATGTGGCGCGGCGGCGCGCGGCATGTTTATAGAATCCCATCACAAATGGACATGGACAACCGACACGACACACATCAATAGTCCCCTTTCAAGAAGAACAAATTGCTTTTCGGTAGATCTATTAGTTGGAACATGAGGTACGAATTGGATTTTTAATTGTTTCTTTTCTTAGGATTTTTTTCCCCCCAAAGATCAGTGTGATCACTTTGTAGTTGCTGCACTTTGAGATAACGTCTCCGCCCAAAGTTTAACAAGAAATTTAGAAAGGAATAGCTTAGGTAGATAATCTTGCTAATGCATTGAGAGCCAAAGCCATGTCAACATCACTTTTTCGGTGATCCTTTGAAAATTACAATTTTCGTCTTTCGTGTAAGTCATCTATCGATTTTGAACCTTAAACAATTCCATAACGTAAAAGTCAAAATGCATGCAGACAGGCTCAAGTACTTCTCGCCCATCTAACTCAAACAAATTATACGCCACTTACATTGCAATCCTTTCCAAACGACACAAATCAAAGCACTCCCACAGCCACACCTCCTAATCCTTAACAATAACAACAACTAAACTAGTAACACCACTTCTAGGAAAAGTATGTCGTAAGTGTTTTCGGTTAGTGAGAAAATTTGCATATTTTGGTTGCTGCCACATGTCCCCAGTCAAACGCTAAACATGACACTCTTGTGCCAGTCAGAGGTAAAAAACGCTCAACTTCACAATTTCCTTACAAAATCTGCATCATGACATTTTTCCACCAGAACTAAAAATAAAAAGAAAAATTGAAACATCACGCGAACTTAAGAAATAAACAACAATATTCTGATATTTTGCTCGACTTTATTGCCTATTTCCTTTTTCCATTCCATCGAAAGGATATAAAGAAACAGTTTTGTGGACTTTTATAAATTCTCAATGCGAATGTGGGCGTTTTACTCGCATGCATAAACATTTTTCCACTTAATTCTCGTGTCAAAAGTTTTCCAGGACATTTAATTTTTTTCAGCTTTAAGGACATGTTGTTGTTCTCGAAAAAAAATGATGACTGGAGGACATGAATGAAGTATTACAAAAAAAAAGGATGAAATATAAGTGTCGGATAATGGGGGCAAAGGAGGATATGAGGAGCAAACAACGCAGAAGCAATTTAAGAAAATTACATGTTATCAAGAACAATGTGATGTCCTTGGGTCTGTTTTACTTTTTAAATGAACAAAAAAAAAAAAAACAATATTGATACACTTGTTAGCGTAGGCAACGCCAACGTAGGAACGATGAACTTGTTGTCATTAAAATTGTTTGCAATGGAATTAAATTACTTGTTTTAATGAATGAGAAGACAATGGCAAGAATTAATAGAAACTTAATTTTGAAGAGGAATAATAATTGTTGTCCTCGATTTTCCCAAGAAAACAACGTCGTTTTAAAGTTATTTTCAAAGAAAATATTTTGTGCATATGTTATGTTTGTAAGCATATCCGAACTAATATATCCTCTTAGAAACATTTTCTGAAGGTTAAGTCTTTAGGCTCAAAACACACCGAAGCGGACAAAACGTCTTTTTGTCTTTCGACAAAAAGTCGTGTCGCATTCTACCCCACACCAAGGCCGACGAAGACAACATGTCTTGTCTTTGTCCACTTCGGTGTGTGTTGCTCCTTTACAATCTATACAACTGACACGTTTTTATTGTCGATTTCTGTTTGTTTGTCTTGTTCATTCTGGTATGTGTTACTTCATAAGACGGTGTATAGTTTTAGGTGCTGACATTTTGTATTGGACTTTTTGTCTTCTTCGGTGTGTTTTGCTCTTACACAACCTCATATACTTACTGCAACCGACGAGCGGACAAGACTTTTTGTAGTGTCGGGTCGAGCGGACAAGACTTTTTGTCGTGTCGTGTCTTTTTCAGTGTGTGTTGCCTCATAATAGCAATGGACACAAAGACACGATTTTTTGTCGTAAGACAAAAAGACGTTTTGTCCGCTTCAGTGTGTTTTTAGCCTAAGTGAAAAAGAATACACACATCCTCCATACAAAATCAGTACAGTACAAGTGCTACTTAAAAAGTTTGACGGTTAAAGCTGAACCTTTCGAATTAACTGTTATTTATAAAGGATCACAGGACCAACAGGCCAACAATTCCACCCACCCGACCTTGACGAAGTGAAGAAAACGATATCTAAACATAAGTAGAACAAAGCCGCTGGAGTAGACGGGCTAGCCGCCGAACTGTACAAAGCAGCTGGAGATGATTTGGTTAGGAGCATGTACCAGCTCATCCGAAAATTTGGTCGGAGGAAAGCATGCCCGACGAATGGAACCTCAGCATCGTATGCCTGAACCTCAAAAAAGGAGATCCGCTGAACGGCACCAACTACAGAGGTATAAGTCTCGTTAACATCGCCTGTAAGATCTTGTCTGCCGTGCTGTGTGAACGTTTGAAGCCCTTCGTCAACAACCTGATAGGTTCTTATCAGTGTGGCTTCAGACCCGGAAAGTCCACCATCGATCAAATATTCACCCTATGGCAGATCTTGGGGAAAACCGAGGAACTTCAAATCGATACCTTCCACCTTTTCATCGATTTTAAGGCGAGAATGGAGAATGGAGACGAAGATTCAACCAAGAACTAAACGAGCTATTCACCGACACTGACCTATAGCTAGAAAAGTTAAGGTCCAACGAATTAGATGTGGTTGGGTCATGTTGAGCGAATGGAAAATAATGCTCCGGTTCGTAGAGTCTTCGAATCCAACCCGGAAGAAAGTCGCTGAGGAGGAAGACCGAGACTCAGGTGGAGCACACAGGTGGTAGAGGAGCGGAACCAACTTGGCGTGCGAAACTGAAGGCAGCTAGCTGACTGGAGAAATTTGTTGGGTGGGCCCTGGTCCGATCTGGACTGTAGCGCCACCATAGGTAAGTAATAAGGGGATTCAAGTTGGAAGCACTTGCATTTGATATGTGTCAAACTTAACTGTCATCAGAAGTGCCATAACTAGTTGAATGTTTGTCATATACGATAATGGTTGCCTAACAATCAACCAACGGGCTTAAGTTAACAAGATCTATAGGTGGTACAATTTACCGATGTGCGCAGCTACAATGGTCACTTGACTTAAAGCGCTCTAAGGTCTTGTTAATCTCAAAGCAGATTTCATATTAGCTCCCTAATAAGTGTCCTGACGGGACATTGTCTCATAGGCAGGCACGCAATACGACTTGGTGTAGCCTCATATGACTTGTGTAGGAGCTGTATGGACGAGGAAGAAGAGGAAACAATGTCTCATCTTCCCTGCACTTGCCCTGCTCTTTCACTAAGACGCAAACTTCATCTGGGAGAGTACTTTTATGATAATCCCAGTGAACTAGTTAATAAGGATATCAAATATCTCTCAAAATGGTTCGACTAGTAAGTCGTAATTCTCCAGATTCATGTGGTATCACAATGGGCCTTTCTTTTGTCCTAAGTGTATGGATTATGTATCCGCAGCCACTTTAACCCAACCTAACCTAACCAACGGGTGTTCGAACAACGGATAATAAACACCAGTTTTTCGAAAATAATTTTTTTTAACGGTGAGTCACATTTCTTACTTGGTGGGTATGTAAACAAACAAAATTGTCGTATATTGGGTTCAGAAAACCCACAAGTGATGGTTGAAAGGTTTCATTGGTCCGGCGCGAGGCGGATGGTTACAGTCAATTCAGTGCGACATGTTCAAATGATGACTTGGACGATTTGTCGTTCCAAAAAGACGGGGCAACAAGCCACACAACATGAGCACTTATGGCTTTATTGCGTTAATAGTTTCCTGATCGTGAAATTTCACGTTTTGCCGATGTCAATTGGTCGCAACATCATACAATATGACACCGTTAATATTTTTTTGTGGGGCTGCCCAAAATACCGTGCTTTCGCGGATAGTCCCCGAAATCTGGACGCATTAAAAACCAACGCTACTTAAGTTTTGACCGAGGGATACCGACTGATATGTGCAAGAAAGTGGTTAAAAAATATCTTAAAAAAAATTGCATGAAAATGTATCGTTGAGTTTGTGTAATTAAGCTTAACTTTCAAAACTGAAAAATTAATAACCCTTTACAACCCCACACACAAGGTAACGAAAAACCAAAAATCTAATTTAAGTTACTTCTGCTTGGCCCAGCCGACTTTAAAAAAGGTGTTCTAAGCACAAGGTCCTGATTTTTTCAGTTCTATGGTGCCGGAAACATCTTAATATGCAATAAAAAAAAAATAATGCTTGCCTAACAATAATTCAGACAAAAATCAAAAACCAATTCGGGACCAGTCTCCGGACAATCAAACCCAGCCTCCAATCCAGACGATCGAAGACAAAATCCATTGGAGGGATGATGAGTAGAGAATTTTTATTTTGGATACGAAAAACCACTTTTTCCAAGGATATTTTAAAAAGAATTTAAACATAAAAACCTTGGAGCTGTCCGAATACTAGATTTTTGTTATATTTTGGGAGCAGTTCCCGGACATATACACAAAACAATAAAAAGACTTCATTTGAGTACAAAATTTTAAAAAAATCAATCCTTGCAAGTTCTCTTAAAGTCTGCTACATTTTTTTTGCATAAACAGACAGGGGCGGCAGAAGGTATGGGTGGATGTGGTATGGGACCCCACCTAAAATTTCTGAGCATTGGGTGCACCCCATCTTCTGGCTTTGGAAATATACCAATTGAGGAAAAAAATGTTATGAATTTTGAATATTGTTGCAATAATTTTCGATTGATTGACTGAGACTGACCAAGTGATTTGATTTATCTATCGGTCAACATCATGAATTGTTTTTTATCTTTTTTTTCTGCTTGATTTTAGTTAGTGTCCGACCAAACCTTCGGCTTCCGTCGAATTCGGCCAAAAAACAACATTCGGTCAAATCTTCGGCTTCGGTATATACTAGGCCATGCTGCCATGCACCCCACCTATAGACAAAAAGTGTTCTGCCGCCCCTGTAAACAGAGGAGGAGACTGGTCAAATGACCCATTATTTTCCCGTTATACCTTCGATAGGGTTGAAACTTCTCTTTATTCCCTATTAAATTCAAAATCGTACGGACACTGTGTACTGTCCGGAGACTGGTGCCGCTACCATGCTATAATATTAGCTGGTTAAAAGTTTCATAATCCTTATAAAATTATGTAAGTATTAATTTCATGTATATTGGTATACACCATCTGCACTAACTGCACAAGTAGATAGTAGACAGTAGACACCCATTTTCGTTTGTCTCAATTCCAAACAAACTAAAGACAAAAGGCAATAAATCCCAGATCGATCCGCCTTTTCAAAATAACTACCGTCTGTTCCAACATGTGCATCCGAATGGATTAATTAATTATTACATGTGGACGAACATTAACAACAAAGTGAGTACAAGGAGGTGGTCTTCGTAAAGGATATGTACACGGATCCAATGTATCTCCTTCGTTACCCACCTTCGATATTTTTATTTAATAATTAAAAGGAACAAATTTCATTTCTCCACCATTGCAATAATTGTCTTTAGATTTTAATAAACAATTTGGAATCGTTTACACAAGCGAAAAAAAAACGTAGCATAAATAAACAGAAGTGCAACTGTTGGCCTTAATAGCTTACTTGGGGGCTTATATTTTTTTCATTTAAAAAAATGTAAAAAAAAAATCTTAATGTTATTATTTTCAATCCGCGAGAATTAAAAAAATTACTATTTCATAAGAGAAATTGTATATTTCATTAAAAATTAATTTCAACCAATTGCATTTTTATTTCTATAGAGACGATATATGAAAAAAAAAATTGCATAAAATATGTGTTGCGGTAAATTTCTTGTGCACGCATTACCGACGCGTAAACAAGCGATTTAACGATTATCCTGACAGAAAGCTACAATCACCAGCCAAATTGCCGCAAGTAATAGGGGCATGAATATTCATAAGGATTTTGTACGGTTCAAGTGCATTCGCTGGTAAAATTCAATTTTTTTTTCCATAGGCACATCCGAAACCAGCAATAGCAAGAAACACAAAAAAAAAATTGAAAAATAAAATCACACACAAAATGCATGTTTTCCAGGACAATTCACTGCAAAATTTCGGTTGAACTGCATACTATATGAATGTGTATATAAGTATCAGTCAGCAGCGGCTATCAATTTCAGTGTATCAATTGCGACTTGCGATTTCATATCCATCATACGGAATCTCATCAAACAAAAGTTGGGAAATATGGGTTTGAGTACATGTGTTCAAATCCTTACCCTTTGGTTCTGTTACCAGCAGAGATATAAATACAACGAAATATCAATATCACATTATGAGGAAAGCACCTTTATCGTCTAGGAAAAATTATTGTTAATGTGAACACTGGAGTTCCGTATAGTCTGAACACCGCATCGGCTTAATTTCTGAAGGAAAACTACTTCGCGTAGTTTTTGGGCACGTCCGCAAAAATACAGAATGGAGGCTGTACATCAGCCGTACGATTTTTTTTTTTGATGTGCATAAGGAAGAAGAGAAAGGATTGGAAAGCAGGTGTCAGTGAACATTTGTCTTAAATTCTTGAACATTGTAATGACTGGGAAAGACAGAGTGTGGAAGAGAGTTCCACATTCGCGTAGTACGGCTAAAGAACGATGAGAGAACGTCCGAAGTTGGGCTTGAGGGTAAACTGATGGGCATCCCTAGAAGCAGGAGTATTAGGGGCGAATTGTTTGATTGGGGGAATGCAACCGTTACCGTAAAAGTAGCGATAGAACAAGGAGAGACACGCTACGTTACGACAGTGGTCTTAAGGAGTGAGTTCTTAAAGCTCTTTTTTGTATTCCAACCAAGGACTTAAGTAAGTAGCTGCACCAGCTCAGAGTTGTGAATTGTACTCAAGCTTTGGACGGATATAAGTTTTATAGATAATAGCCAGATCAGACGAGGAAAAACATTTCTTGAACCGTCCTAAGAAACCCAAACATCTTGCGGCATTTCTGGCGACATCGCGTATGTGCTCGGTCCACAAGAGAAAGTCAGTGATGCACATACCGAGAATCTCGAGATGTTCGGTCTCACTGATGCAAGTGCCACTCATGGACAGTTGCAAGGGGGTATATCTCGCTTCAACGATACAAGACAGCATTGAGTTTTCGAAGCATTAAACTCTACACGGTTTTGAATTCCCCATTGTGCAATGCTCTTTAAGTCAGAGTTTAATGAGATTATCATATTTTGCCGTTGCAGTTCCACATCCGAGGAGAAGGGATGTGAATCTGGAAATGAATATGAGAAGCTAAGGGTACTATCGTCGAAACAATGTATTGGATTAGAGGTAACACAAAAAGGAACATTTATAAAAATTAGAAAGAGAGTCGGAGACAAAACGGACCCCTGGGGCACACCACAGCATTTATATTGTTTGTTTCAGGCTTGAATCCGTCCAATACAACTTGTATTGAACGGTTCGAAAGAAAGTTTCTTATCCAACGGAGAAAGGTTTCATCGATACCGAAGGAACGCATTTTCGATAAAAGAGCAAAATGCCAGACTTTATCAAATGCCTTTTAAGAATCAAGTGCAACAATCTTACTTTCTCCAAAACGATGTAAAGATTTGTTTCACTGTTCGGTGAGATAAACCGTGCTGTTGCTGATGCGGAAGCCGTACTAACGGTCTTTAAGAAGCTTTCGGTCTTCGAGATATTTCTTAAGCTGATAGTTTATCAGCGTTTCCATGACCTTAGAAAGAGGGGACGTAAGTGCAATCGGACGATAATTGGAGGGAGAAGACGATTGGCTTTTTTTGGGATTGGCTGGACAAATGCTGTTTTCCAAGTGCTCGGAACGAGCCCAGAAGAGTAGGATAGATGGAAAAGCTTACACAAGGGTTTTTCCAGCGTGGAAGAACACCTCTTCAGAACAATAGCGGGGATACCATCCGGACCAGCGGATTTATGTATGTTGAGATCCTTAAGGACTCTCGCTACAGCACGAGTGCGAAAGAAGATTTGTCCCATGGAATTAATGACGTGCTCAAGAACAGGCGTAGTCATGACACTCTCAGGCAGCGAAGAGTTGGCGGCAAACTGCTGAGCATAAGTAGATATGGCTTGCAGAGCGAATGGAAAACAGGTGTAGCAAACAAGTAGTGACACGACTTGTCGTACAAAACTGGAGACAACTAGGGACCGAGCTGGCTAGAGACGCCAGAATTAAAATGAACTATTTTATGAACAAAATATTACAGACTTGCGACTACCTACTTCATATAAAGCGAATGCAATGTCACTCCATACGTCATGTTGACATTTACACAATTGCGTGTTTCTGTCATATTTCCTTCGCTTGACATTTTCATCTTTCCATTCGTTGAAACGGATAACCAAGTTTAATCCAAAACAACCAACCCCACAATCCACCAAACAAACGAACCTAATTACTTAAGTTTCATGGCGGTATAGTTGTTGTCGACTGGCGACATGGTGCCACTTAAATCATTTCTCTCCACAGGCACACACATGACACATCAGCGCAGTGCAGCACAGCGACAGAACCGCGAACAAGTTTAAATGCCAGTTAAAATAACAGGAAAGGCGGAGAGTTTTCATTTTCCATTCAAGATTTATACTTTTGGCCTCAGGGAAAATTCATATTTTCACATGTGTTCAAAGGTAAAATGTCCACCTAAGTTATTGGATAGGGCGGAACCGCAACTGCCTGCCACAAGGGACAGGCGGACAGGACACTATCGTGACATATGTTCTCTATTTTCGCTCTGTCTCTATGCGGTCGCAAGACCTGCAGAAACCCAACATTAAATCAAGAGTCTCTACGTTATTAATGGCACCGAAATCATTTTGAAAATAGCTCCACTTTAAGTTGGCCGGGACTAGCGCGTTGCAATGTTTTCAGTTCGAAAGGGTGGTCTTGGAGTTGGTACAAAAAGGGTGACAGTTATTATTTTCCCTCTGCATTCGCATTCGAGAAGTATTATCCGACTGCCATTATTGGGGCGAAATTGTTGCGTGTCAAAGCCTCATAATAAATTTATTTATCCAACAAAGGATGTGCAGAAAGGTTATTGCTGGTTTGCTGGACTATACCCACTCGGGTGTTGCAATATTGCAGACTTCCAGGACACTGAAGCCACCCACATCACCAACAGCTTGCAGTATTCAGTCGAGCAGTCAGGAAAGGGTTGTGCCCCTTATCACAGTTGATGGATTTATTTTAACCCCCCGTTAAATCCTTTTGGTGTGTATGTGTGTGTGTGTGCTTGGAAGTGGCAGAAAAGGAAGGAATATTTTAATACCAAATGAACGGAACCCATCAATGTTGGGAATTTAAATAAAAACTATGCATCAATGTCAGATCGGTATCGGGTGGTTGGTACAAGTTGTTGTTGTTGAGCAGGCCAATCCTTACACCATCATCCTCTCGGGTCCACGAAAGTGTAACACTTACTTATGCCGCAATAAATCTTAATTTCAAAAACATAAGATGGGAAAAAAGTAAACACATAGGTTAGTGCAGGCTGACACCTTTGTTCAGGTCCAATTTCCTTGGACACCTTTGACAAGTGGAGTAATAGAAAGTTTGTGTTTCTTTGTGCTTCGAAAGCAATCAGGACTAAACTGAGACTGATGGATTTATTTTATTTGTTTTTGTGATCTCATTCATCAATAAATTCCAGGGGCTTACGTCGAGCCTTGATTAGACAAGTGCCATATAGTGAAATGGGAACGCAGGTGAATATTCAAATTTCATGAATTATTGATTTTTCGTTGTGATTGGGATTTTTCTTTTTCGTCCTGATTGCTGTGTTTGTATTTTCAATTGTGTAAATGAAATCTCATCTTTTGTAATTTCAACAAATTTTTCAAGTCGTTATACTTTGCTATTTGGATACCTAAAAACTCAAAATTGGTAAATGGCTTTCCATTATTCTTAGCCTTTACGCAAATTAATTGATAGAAATTCGTCGTGTTGTCATATAGTGGTGTCCCCGCGAAGTTTAAAATAAGAAACCAAGGATGTAAAAACACTTCCAAATGGAATATTAAGCTAATACATCCATATCAAATTAATAAGAAACTCCCTTGGTTCAGAAGCCAAGAACTTGAAAACGAATGTTCAAAATTCAATACTCTGTTCTGAGGTTCATTCTACTAGAAGGGGTTTCAGCAGTGCCAGTGCTTCTAGTCTGTTAAAGAAGGCTAGAGAGTAATTGCTTATACTGATGATATTGCTATCGCCGTCACAGGAAAACATCCTACTCAATATGCTCAGCCAAATATTCAAGAAAGAATTGATTGGGAAAGTAGCTCTTTTCTCTTGCAAAAACCATGTATTCACCTAGGGTAATACATGCACTGAACAAAGCCTTATTTGTGAAAAACTTATCAGAATCCAGCGCATAGCTTGACTTTGCATAAGAGGGGCCTTGAGAAGCGATCCTTCTTATATTCTTCTTAATTATAGTCTGGAATAGCAACAGGTGAAATGTACGGTAACCGTAGGATAGGATTTGTTTTGATTCTGCGTATAGAGCCAGGGCCAGATCTAGCTTTTCTGCCGCCCCAGGCAAATGTATTATTTGCCGCCCTTTAAAATCACACCTATTGAAAGGCATGAAAGGTTATTTCTACTGTATATATGTATGTATGCACAAGTAGCACAAAATTACTTATAGAGGCTTTAAGAAGTATTATAAGCTCTTATCCCGCTTCTTTAAGACTCTTGAAGTACCTTTTAAGTACATAAAAGACGAAAGTGGGCGGTCCGATAGAATGAATTTAGAGATAATTCGGTTCTTATTGAGGTTTTAAAACGGAATATATTCCTTCTTATATACTTCTTAGCGTCTTCTTAAACACTTCTTTTCGCACTCTTAACTCCTTCTTACAAAATTCTCAGACAAAAAAAAAATTCTTCTGCAAGCGGTTTGGCTGGTTGTTGGTGTATTTTCTCAATTTACAAAGTCCCTCCAATTCTGTAATGCGGCGCCTCGCCTTACTTTTGCTTGGTTACATAGGCCCTCTACCAGTTACTTTAATGTCTATTAAGCAAGCAAATCAATTTGTATTTTCTGTGAACTCTAAGAATGAAATGAAAATGGACTACTGGAAATAGTAATCTTAAAGAAGGATTTAAGGAGCTCTAAACAAACCTTTATAAGAAATACCGATTTAAGAACCTTTTAAGAATTCTTTAAGAAGAAACAAGCAGAACGAATTAAGAATTCAAAGAAATAGACGATTTAAGTAGGAAAAAAATACCGAATTAAGAAGTTAAAAAGCGGTGAGACCCATTTAAGAACAAAATAAGAATGAATTAAGAAGTGTGCAACCGAATTAATACCATTTTGTGCTACCTGTGTGTATTGTACGTATTCAAATAATGTAAATCCTCTGGATATCTATATAAACATAAACATCTATAAACAATACGTTTGTTCAAAATGTCTCCGATACTTGTTTTGTGAACTTAACTTAACTTAACTAGCAGGGTTCGTTATATCGATCCCGAATCGCGATCGAAAAATTCCGTCTTCTCACTTTTTTTCGGTCTTCTTATGATCCGAAAAAAATTAAATTCTCATACGGTACTTTTTCTCGGTATTCGAAAATTTCCGATCTCTCTCAGAACGAGTTGCAAATTTTTTTCTCCTCTTCATTCGTGAGAGATCGAAAAAATAAAATTGCTTTCCAGTTTCGTTGTCCCATGAAAATATATTGAAAAAAGATGTGGAATGATCTTAAAAGATCGGAAAAAATATAATTTTTGAAATTTGTTTTGTGGTGTTTGGATGTTTTGTTGGTTGTTTCTTACTTCCGAAAAAAAAATTATTTTTTAGAAAAATTGAAAAACTTTGGAAAAATTTATTTTTTTTTTTTTTGAAAAATTGAGAAATAATATAAGGATTTTGAAAAAAAAAAAAACAATACATAGTTCCAAAAAATTTTAATTTTTGCAAAGAATTCGTAAGAATTTCGATTTTCTTATAAAATTTTAAATTTTTCAAAAAGAAAATTCAATTACTCCAAATATTTTTCATTTTACCAAATATTTTCAATTTGTTCAGAGTTTTTGAATTTTTCCAGATTTTTAAATTTAGTACGATTGTAATTTGTAGATAAATTCGTGATAAATTTGTGATCAGTTCCCGAAAAATATAAATCGAACGTGAACACAAATTTTATTTTTAAAATCTGAAATTTAAAATTCACGATCGAATCAAAAGTTAAATTCCCAGTTGATTTTTTCGATCGCGATCGAATTAAATTTTAACGATTTCCGAACCCTGGTAACTAGTCGGCAGCGAAAAGTAATCGACAAACTCATAATTATGTACAATTCTCAGATATCTGTACTTTTTGTCTGAGCGGATTTGCTTGCTCTGATCGTTCCGAAATTTGAATCTGAACGAAAAAAGTAACACAACTTTTTAGCTCTGAACACTCAGAACAAAAAAAAAAAAACACAATTTTCGGTTTGACAATTCGGATTCTGAGCAAATGTAAAAGAGAAAAACGCCTATTGTATAAAGTATAATGCTGGAATGACAAAAAAAAAACATTTTCACTCCCAATCGCCTTTGAAAGTCTATGAGGGAAAAAGGAAAGGCGCAAGGAATGAACGTGTAGTCGAATTAAAAGGTAAAAATCGGGTTAATACATTCCTACCCCTTCCTAGGCTGTTCAATCAGTATTATAGCCAAGAATAAAGGATGAGTAGACTAAGTTTTTTGAAAATCAGATGTTCATAACTTTTTATGCCATGCAAAAAAATAGTGGCGGACAAAAACAGTCCATACATTCAAATGAAGGCCAAAATTAGACTGACTGCAACAAGTCTCGTTTTCTTAGCAAAATTAAGACAAAGGAGGAACTAAACGCCATCAAATTAAAACATGCACAAAACTACCTTAAATGCTTACATTCTCTGTAAAAGATAATGTCAAAACGCAATCATGTATCAATTGTGACGAAGATTACATGTATAGCAAAGGTTCAGACCATTCCAATAAATAATAAAATTTTTCAGCAACATGACAACGGCAATGCAGTCCTGTCTGCAAATTTTCAAATTGTATCGAATAAAGACAAATTGTACTTTTGTACTCCGAAAAACTAAATTCGATACAATTGTATCGAATTTTCCATGCCTGGTTCAAATAGTCCGAGTCTTCTCTCTCTTATTGACGCAGACGCTCCCATTTTAAATGAATTGAGCGACGCATGAGGCACGACGCACGAGCACGAACACAAAAATATTCTTAAGATCTCAATTCTCAAGTAAGAAATGTGTAGTTGTTGTTTGTAGGGTTTGTAGGAAAAGAAAGAAAAACACTCTCAGTCGGGGATCGGGACTTCATTTATGTAGTAACATTTGTAGTAAATAAAATTAATTTTTTCAACCATCGATTTTGCCGCCCCTAATTTTTGCCGCCCTAGGCAATTGTCCCGTTTGCCCTCCCCTAGATCGGGGCTGTATAGAGAAAATGATCGACATGATTTTTTTAATAAGTACTGATAGTTCAGGGTCAGGAAATGATAAGGCTACTTCTTATCCCACTTATCGCGGTAGGTTAGGTTAGATTAAAGAAAAAAAAGGCCATTGTGATACCACATGAATCTAGATAATTACTTCTTACTAGTCGAACCATTTGAGCTTTTTTTTTAAATCGAAGAAGATATTTGATATCCTTATTAGCTAGTTCACTGGAATTATCATAGAAGTATTCTCCCAGATGAAGTTTGCGTCTTAGTGAAAGAGCAGGGCATGTGCAGAGAAGGCGAGAGATTGTTTGGACGAGGAAGAGTCCATACAGTCGAATTGCGTGTCTGCCTATAAGACAGTAGCCCGTAAGGACACCTATTTGGGAGCTTATATGAAATCTGCTGTGAGATAACAAGTTCTTAGAGCGCTTTAGGTCAAGTGACGACCATATGAGCTTTGTGGCTGCGCACGTAGGTAAATTGTACCACCTAGACCTTGTTATCGCCAAGGCAGTTTCTTTTAGTATGAGTTTGCATGTAGCTATCGGTATATTTATCTTTTCCCTTTCAGGTGAGATAGGTATGACGGTTCCATTTTAAGCAAGTTCGTCGGCGCTACAATTTCCCGTGATGTCTCTGTGGCACGGCACCCAGCAAAGATGATCGACAATCGAGGGCGGTGTTGAGAGTTGGTTCAGACACCGTTGAGAGATTTAATAGCAGCGTGTCTGTCAGAGAAGATGCGGATACCAGCAGTTGATACCACGTTTTCTCTAAGCCAGGAGAGAACCTCTTTGACCGCTTAAATTTCCGCTGGAAAGACGCTACAATGATTAGGGAGGCGGAATGAGAGGCTTAGATTAAGCATTTCTGAGTACATACCACTACCAACTCCATCATTTGTCTTGGATCCATCTGTATAAAAATGGATGCTTTTGTCATCCAGGAGTTTTTCTCGAACGGACCTTGATTGTCGATCATCTCTTACGGAGATGGCGCAGCAATTGAACATTTACCTCTGTTGGGTGCCGGGCCACAGAGAAATCACAGGAAATTGTAGAGCTGATGAACTCGCTAAAAATGGAACCGTTTTAATACCTAACATATCTCAATTCAAATGGAAATGATAGGTAGTTATACCGATCGCTACCGTAAAATCATGCTAAACGAAACTGCCTTAACAATAACAAGTTCTAGGTGGCTTACGTGTTACTTATCTACCAACATGCGCAGCCACCAAACTTATCTATATGGCCGTCAATTGACTTGAAGCACTCAAAAAATTTGTTATCTCAAAGCAGATCTCATATTATCTCCCTAATAGGCGTCCTCACAGGACACTGTCTTTTAGGCAGACACGCAATACGGTTTGATGTTGCCATTTCGACTTTTGCAGGAGCTGTATGGACAAGAAGAGGAAGAAACAGTCTATCATTTTCTATTTCTATGATAATCCCATATGGGCTATCAGAAACATTAACTGTCTTCTTCGCTTTATAAAGGGCTTTTAATGGTTCGAGTAGTATTAAGTAATCACTAGATTCATGTAGTATCACAATGGGCGTTGTGCGATGACCTCCTTTTTCGACTGGAATTTTCGATTGGCGTTTGACTTTTTCAAATTAAGAAACAAAAATATGTCGCACTGGTCCGAATCTGGAGAATTCGCAATGCGCATGTGCCAGAAGTTCGTAGATCAAAGCCCAATTCGAATATAATGGCCATGGCGACACGATGATCGGCCTTGCATTTTCATGGTAGAACAATGTATCTTCATCTAGTAGGTCCTTTTATCTTCAATCTTGCGTCGAATCGGGAAATAATTTGGCATTATTGAGCGCCGTGCCTTTTCTGGGGTGTATACCAGAGAATTCATGTTTCGTCGACTGTTACGAAACGAAACTATTACTTACGCATTGCTCTTAAACAGCATCAAACACTGCTCTGGAATCTCAGAGTTGCGCTTATTATCAGGAGTGAGTAACGCGACGATAGCTCATTCCTAAAATTTCATGCCAGATATGACCCATGTGATCTATTGGAATGCCTTCTGTCTCAGCTATCTCGCAACAATCGGTTTACATTTTCAAATTTTTCAAGTTTTATTTGTCTTGAATTTAAAGAAGAAAACCAAATAAAATCATAACTGCTCTATGAAGATTATATGTAGCTCCACAAAGGATAAAATATTTCCCCTTTTTCAATAAATCCAAGCCTTCCCTACAAACATAGTATATATTTATTGGGAACCAATACCCCCTCAAAAATCAAAAAATTATGTATATATGCATTCGAAGTCGGAAATATAGCTGCCTAAGGTCCACTTTCTTCAAAAGTCACCGCGAATTTGGAAAAGGAAATTTTCAGAATTCTATATTCTCTGAAACAAATTTATCACCATTAAAAATAAAGTCAAGTCCATACTTAAAATTTTCCTCGCTTGCTGCAACTAGAAAAAAAAAAAAAAACAGCCTCGCATTCCACAGTAATTAGGATCTCGTGGCTATTTTGAGGTCGATAATGACATATTTAATGAGAGTCTCCGCCCACCCAACCATTCTCGGGACAAAACTTCCAAATTACCTCAGCATCTGCAGGATTTGCGTTACACAAGCCTCTCCTGTATACTATACATTTAATTTAGCCCAGAAACTCCTTCATCATAACAGAGAATCATTTGTCTCACGCCACGCATCTATCTCCACTGTAGAGTGGAGTCGTCAACGCCCCGAGACAATGATGACGAAGAGCCTGGCTCACAAAACAAAACTTCGCCTTGATTTTTTGGGACAAACAATTAAAATGACATTATCTGCCGCAGCACCGAACAGCAACCGTTAAGAGCCGACCGACAAAACTGCTGACGCACAAGACAACACAAGACATCATAAAAGAATAAGAAAGCTTGAGGCGCTGAGCGTGCAGTGGTCGTCATATATGATGGCTTGAACCATCATCACGAATATGGCTGCGGGCGGATACCTTTCTCATTATTTAGACTTGGTTTTTTTTTTTGGCCAGTCAGTCTTTACATCAGAAGCGTCTGGGATGAATTCGAATAAGTTGCATTTTATGTTGGGTGGATCCCGGCTTTGATTTGATTTTATTATATAAAAAATGACTATCGATGTTGGTCTCTTTTTTATTTGTTGTCCAACTCTTCTTTTCTTCTTTCCGTAGGTCATAGAAAATATTTTATAGTCCGTCGGATTGCTTTGCGTTGTGAAAGGCTCACATCACTTAATGGAACTATATCTGCTGTGAAAGAAAAAAATTAGGAAGCTGGTAGCGTGTAATAGGTAGAGGGTAGCGGGGTAGCAGTCAGTGGGTAGTGCGGTACAAGTAGTGGGTAGTGGGGCAACGGGAAGATGTAATTGGGTAGCGGATAGTGGGCTAGTGGGTAGCAATTTGAGGTACAGGATAGCGGGGAGAAGGTATTGGGATAGCGGGTAGAGGGTTAGCCTGTTGCGGATAGCGAGTTGAGGAGTGGGATTAGCGGGTAAAGGAGTGCAGGTCGAGGGTAGAGGGTATCGTGAAGTGGGTAGAGGGTAGTGAGGAGAGGGGTACGGGTAGTGGGTAAATTGTAGAGGGTAGTGGGTAATTGTAGAGGGTAGTGGGAAGAGGGATACGGGTAGCAGGCTAGTGGATAACGTAATTGCTAGCGGGGTATTAGGTAGTGGTAATAGGGTATCATCGGGAACCGGGTACAGGATAGTGGATAGCTGGTAGCGGGTAGAGGGTAGTATTAATCGGTTAGAAGGTACCGAGTAGGGGGAAGTGGGCGTCAGGTAGCAGGTAAAGGTTAAAGGATAAAGAGAAGCGGGCAGCGGGTTGGGGTAGTGGATAGAGGGGTACTGGTAGCTGGTAAAGGGAGTGGGTTACGAGATAATTTTTATTATTAAAGCCATCCAAGATCCTCTCTGCCGTAATATGTGAACGTCTGTAGCCTTTCGTCAACAATCTGATTGGTCCTTATCAATGTCTCTTCAGGCCAGGAAAGTCAACCATCGACCAAATTTTCACGTTGCGGCAGATCCTGGAAAAGACCTATGAACTCCAAATCGATACCCACCACCTTTTCATCGATTTTAAGGCCGCGTATGACAGCATCTACAGAGACTAATGAGAGACGATGGAGAACTCACGCTGCTCCATCAAGGTTGGCAACGAGCTTAAGGAATCTTTCGACGACAAAAAAGGATTCAGACAAGGCGATGCACTGTCATGCGATTTCTTTAACATCGTTCTTGTGAAGATAGTGCAGAACTCCACCGTCAACACCAGAGGAACTACCTATATTCTAAAAACTGTTCAACTTCTCACGTACGCCGATGATATTGATATAATGGGAAGAACACAGCGTGATGTCAATGGCGCCTTTGTGAGAATTGAGACAGAAGCGACAAAAATGGGTTTAGCGGTAAATGAGGGAAAAACGAAGTATATGCTGTCTTCGAGGAAGGACACCCAACACCGACGGCTCGGACAGAACGTCACAATAGACGCATACAACTTCGAGGTAGTAGAGGAGTTTGTCTACCTAGGCTCCGCTGTAAACACGGGCAATAACACCAGCGCCGAGATCAGACGAAGAATAACTCTTGCTAATCGCTGTTTCTTTGGGCTAAGAAAGCAATTGAGTGGAAAAGCCCTCTCTCGAGCAACTGAGGTAAAATTGTACAACACACTCATCATCCCAGTCCTGCTGTATGGTGCAGAAGCATGGACCTTGACAAAATCGGATGAAAGTGCCTTAGGCTGTTTTAAAGGAAAGTTCTTCGGGTCATTTTTGGCCCCGTGTGCATTGAAGGGGAATGGCGAAGAAGTTACAACAGCGAACCAGAAGCCAGAAGGGTCAAGGTCCAGAGACTCAGATGGCTCGGCATTTGGAGCGGATGGACACCAATGCACCGGCCCGGAAAGCCTTTGACACTATTCCGAGGGATGTAGGAGGAAAGGAAGACCGCGACGCAGGTGGCGCACTCAAGTGGAAGAGGACCTCAATCAACTTGGAGTGCAAACTGGAGATAGCTAGCTAAGGACCGAGTGGGCTGGCGGAGACTGTGGATTGAGGCCCAAGTCTACAACGGACTATAGTGCCACCTTCAGTAAAGTAAGCCATCCAAATTATATTTAATTTAATACATAAGCAATTTGTTAAGAAAACTTAGTTTTACTAAAAAGCTTAATTTTTCTTAAAACATCGTGCCCGTAAAATTTGGAAATGTTTTTGCAATTTCACTCATTTTAATGTGATACATTTTGATATCGTTCATACAAACACTTTTATTGTCGTCTTGCCGAATTAACTCGTATTTTTTTAATTAATAAAGTCAACCTTACTTCTCGTACTTTAACAGCAATATACCAAAATGTCTTATGCAGGCTTCTGATATTAGAAAAAGCTCAAGGGCTTGATCAATTAGTCTTCAATTTTCAGAAAAAGAGATGTTTTCGTATTCTTTAAAGTTGCTTCTAATTTTGACATTTTCCCACAGTCAGATAAGTTAAGTAATTAAGGAGAAAATTCAGCGTTTTAACCACGAATTTCCATACCTAAAGAAGACTGTAAATGGTTCAATTACAATGAAAACACTTTGAAACTGTTTTGTCCTTCAACCTGTAAGAAAATTTGAGCCTTGAAAAATTATATTTATACATTCACGCTTGCAAATGAAAACCATTTAATATTTCGTTCGCTAAATTTTAATTTTGCCACCTAACCAAAAAGACATACAGCATTCGTGCAGCTCCTCGAAATGACTTCACGCCTAACTATTCTGCTGTACACGCAGCAACAACAAAGAATGCGTTATTTCAACTTCTTCAGGTTTTGCAGCTTTTCCGTCTTTGGTAATTACAAAATTAACTGACGAAAGACCTTTACTAAAAGAAGTTCACAATTCTCAGCATCCTTCTGTTGAGTCATAAATCACTTTGAGTGAAAAATAAAATTCAACTCAATTTATATAACAATCCTTCAGTTGGACCAAATCAAATGGACCACTCTCAGGACCGCACAAGCAAGAGAAGTCTTGTAAGAAGCCATCGATGTTAATATTTACGAGAAGACATTCTCATAAAAGTCAACGTCTAGGCGTTATTTAACATTGGATAGCCGGGACTAGTGTATATTGCTGTTGGTGGGTAAAGAGTCATGCAGAGACAGAGTTGCTGTCGTCGTCGTCGTCGGGGCGTCTGAACTTAAGGTCAAATTGAACGACAACATCACTGACGCACTTTATGAAGCATGTAATTAGGAAACAGATGGACCTAAACGCGGAGTGGCAACTGGAGGTATTTAAGTTGAGAAGTAAGCGACAAGGACGCCAGTCGTATCTTACTCATACTTGAAAACAATGATGACTTATGTGCAACGCAATGCATAGAATGTTTTGCAGGTGTTCCATTGAAATGGCCCTTGGGCGTTGAGAATTGTAAAGTTGGTTTCTATTGGGGTGTGAAATCTCTGGGTAATGTGTCAAAATAAAAACGAACTTAAACAGAATATACTCTTTGTTTCATGTCTTAGAATTCACGAACATACGTTTTTTAAGCCCGAAAATTAATTTAACTCTAAACAAAAGAGCTGATGTTCGAACTTGATTATATGATTTTGTTGCAGATTGCAAATTATTGTCAATAATATGTAATTACTTCAATGTTGAGACAAAGTATTATTCGTTGTGCTTCCAGTGAAACACAATGTCCCCAAAGCCAATCACCGTGTCGTGCGTGAGATTACAAGAACGCCATCATCCAAATCACAAAAATGCACTTGAGTCTGGTGTAATTTTCTAGGAAGATCATTTGGCCATCAAGTCGTGTCGTTGGACCATTATGCGATACATCCTTGAGCCATCCCGCTCAACAACTTGATCAGATAATTCCATGGATAAACTAGCAAAAGCCAATTTAAAGACCAAGTCCCATAGAAGGTGACTTGCAAACTCACCATCACCATGTCGCATGTCGCGCAGTGGGCTTCCCACTCCAGCCAGCGCGTCCACCGTCCACCACGTAAATAACATCAACGCCCCTAAATTGTATATCTGATTTAATATAATTTTTCTCGTTCTCTTGCGGAATATAGTTAAGTGTCCAGCGCGCAGTTCACTGTGTTTACCTATTCAGTTGAGAGAGCAGCCGGGTTAGAGAATATTGCACATCGCGAATGATGATGATGATGGGACATTGGGCTGGTTTTAGAATGACTACTTCCTTGGATACCTAATCATTGCGAGCGTTCCCAAGGGCGATATCTTCAGGGAAGAATTCTGCGTTGTTCTTTTTTTTAAGAGTGCAAAGATGCGATGCCACATTGGGACATTGCCCTGAGATTGATTTCTGATTTCAGCGTGGTGCTATATTATATATGCCGGGAGTATATTGCGGACACAGAAGAATATGCGTTCTTTTAAAGGAGCCACGGCAAGAGGTTCCTCGATATTCACTCCCATTAAATGGAGACGGGAGTATGAAATTACATGAAACTATGCGATTCTGCTGCTCGATTTAAGTTGACTCTAATTACAGAGTATGGAGACTCTATTCGCGGTGGTTACATACACTGCAGACACACACCAGCATCAGGTTTATAGGCTCTATTGTATAGCATTCAGAAGCTTTCGCATTCTTTGGATTATAATGTTGCCATTCGGCAGAGGAGACAAGAAGACAGTTGAGCGGTATTAGTCGTGCTCTGACATGCCCCCAAAACCTATATCATATCCAATTTATATTCCACGGATGATATTAGGTTTAGGATTTAATGTTTTTTTCGGATTGAAAAGATGAAGATTCACAGTAGGGTGGGAAAGAATCATCAAATAGCCATTTATATGGTCGGCCAAAAACCGAAGCTGTAACCAACGATACATACCTTACATGGCAATGCTCTTTCTCTCGGTTTTCCGATT
This sequence comes from Sphaerophoria rueppellii, assembly GCA_920937365.1. Classification (NCBI taxonomy): domain Eukaryota; kingdom Metazoa; phylum Arthropoda; class Insecta; order Diptera; family Syrphidae; genus Sphaerophoria; species Sphaerophoria rueppellii. Next base: position 47,457,333 of record CAKKXW010000001.1, read on the forward strand.
CAAGAGTGTAATCGGAAAAATGAAGTAAGAATTATTTTTTGTCCTTTTATATCTTCTCCTGTTATCCACACTATAAGAATTCCTTGGACGCTATGCGTTATTTTTTCTGACGTAGAGAACGAACGACAGAAGCTCACAATGGCAACACAAATTTTAAAGCAGATGCAATCCTGTAAACGCATGTGAAAAGTAATTTTACTCAACTCATCTCTTTGACTTCGGCTTATACCAAAATGACGACCAATCTCTAGCAATCGACAGTAACAACGACGATGATCTTTTCCGCTTAAAGATCATCCCGGTCCAAGCGCACAATCTACAGCCAGAATGATATAATTGATGGCTCTCCATATCCGTAAAAAAAAAAAGAATTTCAAATTGAAACCGAAAATCGAAGATTACATTCAATAGATGGATGATCGGTGATCATGTGAGAGGGAGGCCTGATCCAATATGATGGGAGGACGATCACCTACCGCAATTCCTTTTTCATGGTACTTTAAAGGAAATAATTGCTCCCGCTTTGGTATTCAGAGTCTCCTATAAGTAAATGTATAGAGCGGTAAGTGGAGAGGTCTTTGAGTTTAAAATGTTCAGGGCGGATCGCAACTAATGACATGATCATTCGTTCCCTCTAGCCCCTCCAACTCCTCTGCTGCTTGCAAAATCGATCGCTGAATTTATTGATCTACACACGACATGAAACAAAACGCCATGCCTATGTATGTAACAGAGCCAACATGCATCGATCGACCGCGCAACATTGAACAATTGAGCCTTATGTATCGATTCACCTGTTGTGTTAAATTAAAGGAGAAAAATGCCTAATTTTGCGATGATCGGCCAAACCGTGAACTCTAATCCCTTGAATTGCTCAAACTGAAGTGCATATTGATTGGATGTCGGGATCGGGATCGGGACCGGATAATTGCCGAATGGTCAGTTGGATTGCAACTTGCCATGGCAGCATGCTGTAGAAGAAACCAGAAGTAGAAGTCATGTGATATTGCAGTGAATATGGGCGTTAAGCTGCTGTTGTTGCTACTCCAGCAAGCGTGGCCTATAATAATATGAACGAGAAAAAAAAACTGTGAAGCGCGGGGAAAGTCAATGAAGTATTAACTTCTGGCTTAACCGAGGGGTAGAGTGCTCCCATATGTTGTGAATTTACTTTGTATTGCTGCGAATATCGCGTTTAAAGGCGATTACTTTTAAGTGGGAATATCTGCTGTCCTTAAATAAGACTAAGTTTTGTTTTACTTGAAAAATAACAATTGGAAGGAAATATTTTTAAAGCAAAAGGTGTTTCGTCAAACTTATTAATTGTTAGGGCAAAAGCTAAACGGTTAATTTGCTTTTGGTATTTTTATGTTTGCAGCTCCGTTTAATAAGGTTACGCAGTTTCGATGATGTTAGAGGTAAAAGTTAAAATAATTCGGTTTCTCTTTAATTTTATGTTGCTTTAAAGTCCAAAAACAAGTTTACTTTGGAAAACAAGTTGATTGGCTATGAAGAAGGGCTAAGCGAAACCCAAGTAGGTTAGAATTCCGATCCAGCTGAATTTCTCATTCATGGGTATAGCTTGGTGCCATTAATGTTTCTCCACCATGGTCTCGCCGTTTACATTAGAAATGATGTTGCTTATCAGTTCTTGCCTCAATATGGATCTTGCTCCAACCCTTTTTTTTTAATTTTAAGTGGTTTAAATTCTCCGTCAATAAGCACATCATTCAGTATTGTTTTCTGCATCGAAGCCGAGTTTCAACTTCTCGCGAATTTGACGCTCTGTCTGACTCTTTCAAAGAATTGTATCCCTGTATCCTCACACTCCAATCGTTATTACGGGCGATTTCAATGTACAGACAACACCCGAAGGAATGTTTGCTGAGATCTTTGCTGATTTTAACCACCTTACTCAGTTTGTCACCGAGTCCACTCAAATATCGGACACATAAATGGTCAAGTGGAAAATATACTCTTGACTTGTTACTTACTTCTGACAATGATAAATACACTATCAATGTATTAACTCCTCTAGGCAGGTCAGACCATATTATTATATCTGCAAATTTCTCGTGTCAAACTAATCCAGTTAGAGAATGAGCTCCGAAGAGAACCGCATGGCAATACGAGAAAGCCAACTGGGACGGTCTCAATAACTTCTTCCGGATCTTTAACTGTTTATTTTCCTCGACAGTGACGTATACTTTGGGAATAAAAAACTTTTATCCCGAATAGGGTTCAAAGCATCAAACCCAAAGAAAAGTCTTCTTTGTTTGATTCAAGGTGTAAAGAGGTTATCAGGGAAAAAGCGGTAAGGTTCCGTTGTTATGGAGCTAATCCAACTAAGGAAAACCGAAACAAGTTTAAACAAGCCAGGAAGGCCTGTAATGCCCATATTCGACGGACCAAAATTAAGGCAACAAATTTTGCAATGTCCCAAAGGCACTAGAATTTTCGGTCATTTGTAAAAAAATATGAAGAATTCTCCTTCTTCCTCGGTCCCTACGCTCGTTGAGAATGACACTCCAGTTGTTAGCTCGCTCGTGAAAGCTTACATTTTTGCTATGCAGTTCGCCTTAAACTCCTCGCTGCCAGAGAGTGTCATGTCCAGTTCTTGAGCGCGTCAATGATTCCACACTTGTGGTGTGGCCCTGTGGCAAGGTTCCTTAAAGATCTCAACATACATAAATCCGCTAGTCCGGATGGCATCTCCGCTATTATTCTGAAGCGGTGTTCTTCCTCCCTCCACGGGGTAAGCCTTGACGTGGCGGAGCGGCTTGCGGTAACTACTACTATGAAGCTTAGAGCTATGCGATCGCGAAACTTGATTTCGCAGAAGGGCCCCCATGGTCGACAGGTCGAAGCGGAGTAGGCTGTTACTACCAATTACCCCACAACGAAGGAGTGTTCCCACCAAGGCACTCCTACCGAGGGACGGCAGCGAATGAATTTCTTCTTTGGAATCAACGGTGGCGTCTCCAGTTCCAGTTAGGCCGAACTACTTGGTGAACACCTTTACGGGCTACTTCGACTTATTTGAAGCCCAGGCCGTAAAAGGAGCGGTTTTTCCGGCTCTTGCACTTGGAGTCACATCAAGTGCCTGGTACTCCAGGTTGGGGGTTGTGCGTTGGGGTGACTTCCCGACCACGTAGAAAAAATTTTAGTTGCGAAGCAACAACAGGCCTCGGAAACGGACGGATACACTGATGACGACCCAAGCAAATGTACAAAGGACAACGATTTTCGATATGCACGTGGAATGTTAGGTCCCTAAATAGACCGCGTGCTGACGAACAGTTAGCGGAGACCCTCAACTGCTACAAAGCAGATATTACCGCTATCCAGGAAATGCGATGGGATGGACCGGGCAAAAGGAGGATGAAAAACTGCGACATCTACAATGGTAATTGTTACCGAGAGCAACGACAATCCAAATCAAGGCTAAATTCGGCAACATCAGCCTAATATGTGCGCATGCCCCCAAAGAAGAGAAAAAGGACAACACCAAAGACGAGTTCTACGAGCTCCTTGACAAAACATACGAGCAATGTCCTAGTTATGACATTAAAATTGTCCTCGGCGATTTTAACGCAAAGCTGGGAAAAGAGGACATCTTTGGTGGAACGGTCGGAAAGCACAGCCTGCACGACACCACATCCGATAACGGATTCAGGCTGATCGATTTTGCTGCGGGGCGAAATGTTGTGGTAGCAAGCACCTGGTTCCCTCATCTCAACATCCATAAAGGTACATGGAGATCTCCTGATCAATCAACCGTCAACCAGATTGATCACATTGCGATCGACGGAAGGCACTTGTCCAGCATTTTAGATGTTCGAATTTCCGAGGAGCTAACATCGACTCGGACCACTACCTCGTCGTAGCCAAGGTAGTGCTACGAATATCCCGACAACGGCCAAAACAAGGAAATGCTGCAAGAAAATTCGACGTCTTACGGCTACAATCGCAAGAGATCGCCCGATCATTCTCTGTTCGAGTATCAAGTAACCTCTTAAGGAGTCCTATGCCGCCAACATCAAGTATCGAAGACTAGTGGCAACATTGCCAGAGAGCAGTTAGAGATGCCGCCTCTAATGTGCTGGGTTTCACACAGCCACCAAAACGAAAGCCCTGGTTTGATGAAGAATGCAGGCAGGCCCATGCGTTCGAAAAGTGCAGAATTTCAACGTCAACACCAGAGGCACTATCTTCCAAAAATCTGTTCAACTTCTCGCGTACGCCGATGATATTGATGTAATGGAAAGAACAGCGTCAATGGCGCCTTTGTGAAATTTGAGACAGAAGCGGCAAAAATGGGTTTAGCTGTAAATGAGGGAAAAACGAAGTATATGCTGTCTTCGAGGAAGGACACCCAACACCGACGGCTCGGGCAAAACGTCACAATAGACGCGTATAACTTCGAGGTAGTAGAGGAGTTTGTCTACCTAGGCTCCGCTATAAACACGGGCAATAACACCAGCGCCGAGATCAGACGAAGAATAACTCTTGCTAATCGCTGTTTCTTTGAGCTTAGGAAGCAATTGAGTGGAAAAGCACTCTCTCGAGCAACTAAGGTAAAACTGTACAACACACTCATCATCCCAGTCCTGCTATATAAGGTGCAGAAACATGGACCTTTACAAAATCGGATGAAAGTGCCTTAGGCTGTTTTGAGAGGAAAGTTCTTCGGGTCATATTTCCCCCTGTGTGCATTGAACAACAACATACAACAGCGAACTTTACGGGCTGTACAACGACATGGACCTAGCCAGAAGGGCCAAGGTCCAGAGACTCAGATGGCTCTGTCATTTGAGCGGATGGACACCAATGCTCCGGCTCGGAAAACCTTCGACACTATTCTCGAGCGACGTAGGAGGAAAGGAAGACCGCGACTCAGGTGGTGCACTCAAGTGGAAGAGGACCGCAATCAACCTGGAGTGCAAAACTGGAGACGACTAGCTAAGGATCGAGCTAGCTGGCGGAGCCTGTTGATTGAGGCCCAAGTCCACAACGGACTGTAGCGCCACCTTAAGTAAGTAAGTAAGTGTTCTTCCACGCTGGCAAAACCTTTGCGTTTAAGCTTTTCCATCTATAATATTCTTCTGGGCTCGTCCCGTGCAATTGCAGAACAGCATTTGTCCAGCCAATTCCAAAAAAAGAGGCAAATCTTCTTCTCCCTTCAACTATCGTCCGATTGCACTTACGTCCCTGAAACGCTCATAAACTATCAGCTTAAGAAATATCTCGAAGACCGAAAGCTTCTTAATGACCGACAGTACGGCTTTCCCATCAGCAACTGGTCCACTGGTGATCTGATGGTCTATCTCACCGAACAGTGGAACAAGTCCTTACATCGTTTTGGAGAAAGTAAGATTATTGCGCTTGATATTTCAAAGGCATTTGATAAAGTCTGGCATCTTGCTTTTTTTCTCGGAAATGAGTGCCTTCGGTATCGATGAATCCCTCCTTCGTTGGATTAGAAACTTTCTTTTGAACCGTTCAATACGAATTGTATTGTATTGGAAACAAACAATATAAATGCTGGTGTGCCTAGGGACTCCGTTTTGTCTCCGACCCTCTTCTTCACTTTCATTAATGATCTCTTGTCTGTAACTTCTAATCCAATAAATTGTTTCGCTGACGATAACATCTTTAGCTTTTCGTATTCGTTTCCAGACTCAAATATCTCCTCTTCAGTTGTGGAACTGCAACGGCAAAATATGATGAGCTCATTAAACTCTGACTTATACAGCCATGTACAATGGGGATTACAAAATAGTGTAGAGTTTAATGCATTGTAAACTCAGTGCTGCCTGTATCGTTAAAGCGAAATATACTTCCCTTGCCACTGTCCATGAGTGGAACTTGCATCAGTGAGATCGAACATCTCGAGATTCTCGGTATGTGCATCACTGGCCACCTTTTATGGAATGAACACATATGCGATGTCGCCAAAAATGCCACAAGATGTGTAGGTTTAAGACGATGCAAGAAATGTTTCTCTCCATCTGATCTGGCTATCATCTACAAAATTTACATACGTCCGAAGATTGAGTAAAACTGTCATGTCTCGGCTGGTGCTCCAGTGACATCCTTTAGTCTTCTGGACAGTATCCAAAAAAGAGCATTCAAGATGATTGGTCAAATTCAAAGTCAAGAATGTCTAGTTCACGCTTTCCTTATTATCAATTGACTCTTACTTACTTACTTATGGTGGCGCTACAGTCCAGGGCCCTATTTCATAAAAATAGACAGGACAATTCTACAAATTTGTCGCACTTGTCCGACAATTATGTGTTTCATAAAATATTGAGCGGTGACAAATTTGTCGTGACTATTTTGTCTCTGTCGTACTTGAGTATTACTTACTTACAAATATGTCGTGACAATTTCATTGTTTCTCGCGATTGCACTCTTCCAATTAATTTTCCGAGTTTCAAAATGAATAACAATTAAAAAAATTTCATTTTGTTAGATTTGGTGTGGTAGGACTGGTGTAATAAGCCAATTTTTTAATCCATTACTATTGTCTTCTAACATAAGACCATCCATTCATTTTCATTCCCATCTTCTTGTTCATGAACTGTTTGATAAAAAAAACACACTAGCGTTGTGAACGGATCCTTGTTACCGGGCAGAAATTTAACAGAACTCAAAGTTTGACCTACATACAAACATGGCATTAATTGAAAGGTCACCATTTCTATCAACAAACGCTTATTCTTTTTCAGATTTTCAGCTGGTGCATCAATTCTTATTCAAGAACCATCCAAAATTTGGAAAACTCCTGATAATTAGTGGTACGGAAATTATATTTTCTGACCAGCGAATTTTTTTCCCCAATAGTTAATTTGCCATTAAATTGCATACACTTATGACACACACCGATGAATTGATGATTTTGAAACACTGTCCATCGTCAACTACATGGTACTGAGATCCACTTCCAAGGCAGTGTTATGCACATAGAAATTGGGTTTTGGCATAGTGAGAATAATTCCTCTTTGTGGGAGGCTTAAAACGTGTACAAATTCTCGATATTTACATTGACATTTAACAGTATTTCGCACATGAATGTAACGAACTACGACACATAGTAGCACTGGCGACTGAGGCCATCGGATGACGAAATTCTCGATATGCTATGTACATATGTATGTATATTCCACGACAGTTTTTCCGATACAAAATTCTTCTTTAAACTGTTAAGCCATTTAATTATTCGTTGTTTAAATTTTCCGAGAGCACTGGAATATAATGTTGTCATAGTCCATGTCTCTGCACCATACATGAGGACCGGGATGATGAGGGTTTTGTAGAGTGTCACTTTAGTTGCTCGGGAGAGGACTTTGCTACTCAATTGCCTTCTAAGTCCAAAGAAGCAGCGATTGGCAAGAGTGATTCTTCGTTTGATTTCAGCGCTGGTGTTGTTGTCTGAGTTGAAAGCGGATCCCAGGTAGACAAAGTCCTTAACTACCTCGAAGTTAAATCTGTCTATGTTGACGTTTGCTCCAAGACGTCGATGTTGGTTGTCCTTTCGTGTCGACAGCATTAACTTGGTCTTGCCCTCGTTAACCGCTAGACCCATCTTCCTGGCCTCCGTCTCAAGGCTCACAAACGCTCCACTGACATCACGCTGTGTTCTTCCAATTATGTGAATGTCGTCTGCGTATCCTAGTAGCTGGACGGACTTTTGAAAGATTGTGCCTCTGGTGTTGACATTGGAGCTTTGCACAATCTTTTCAAGAATGATGTTGAAGAAATCGCATGAAAGCGCATCGCCTTGTCTAAAACCTTTTTTGACATCAAAAGCGTCCGTTAGGTTTCGACCATGATGGAACAGCGTGAATTTTCCATTGTCATCTTACACAGACGGATGAGTTGAATGATCAATTGACTCATGTAACAATAAATGTCAATCGGCTTATAATGCGATTACTGAAATTCTCGTTGCTCGTTCTCCTCTTTTCTCCTGAAGCCAGGTATATGACCGAACATCCTGGCTTACCAACAAATTTGTATTCACCAGATTTATCTACATCATAAACATAAATGTTTTGGAAACTCTTATTGAATCGCCAAACGAAAATGAACTATGAGATGCGAAATCTAAAAAAAATAAAATAAAATCGTCCTAGAAGCAGCGCTGCAGAAATTGTAAGAAACTTGTTTGCATTCTCAGTTTTTGGGATCCTGATTTACGCTTTTTATTTCAAAATTCTTTGCATTCAACTTGTACCATACCGGGTTTGATTAAAAAGCTCGATTACAACTTCTTACTGTAAAGCTGCAAAGTAAATTGTGAAATGTATTAAATTTCTTAAGTCAAGACACTGATTTGCAAATTATTCCAAGTGAGTGGAAGACAGAAACGATAGAGTGGCTTATAAAGGGTTTTCCAATGAGAGGTGTTATTTTGAATAGACTGCTATTTCGGTAGCTGTCACTTTTGAAGCTGTCATTTTTTCACATTTGACAAGTAGAAACTACGCCATTAATAAAAATGGAACGATACACGCTTCAACAACGCATTGAAATTATTAAAATTCACTATAAAAATGGTGAAAATTTGGCAGAGACGGTTCGTAAAACTAAAACATTTTTGGGTCGTCGTGAAGCACCTTGTCGGACCGCAATACAGAAATTGGTGGACAAATTCGAGCTGTTGGGATAAGTTAGTGATGTGAAGAATAAAACCCGTGCACGTCGCTCAAGAACAACTGAGAATATTGCTGTTGTAGCCCAAAGTGTTGAAGAAAACCCAGGTTTGTCCATTCCTCGTCGTTTTTTGGAATTAGGCATTCCACAAACGTCATTACACCGTATTTTGCATAAAGACTTGGGTCTTAAGGCTTATAAAGTTCAATTAACACAAGAACTCAAGCCGGCTGATCATCAAAAACGTCGTGTCTTTGCTGATTGGGTCCTTGAAATGCATGAAATTCATCCGGAATTTCATCGAAAAATCATTTTGACTGATGAGGCCCTTTTCCACCTAGGAGGCTACGTCAACAAGCAAAAATGTGGCTCATCGTGGGCCTCGGAAAACCCAAGATTTATTGTTGAAAAGCTTCTCCATACTCAACGCGTGACTGTTTGGTACATTTTATGGTCCGGCGGGATCATTGGACCTTGCTTTTTCGAAAATGAGGCTAGAGCAACAGTTACGGTCAATGGATTGCGCTATCGAGAGATGATTAATGATTTTTTGTGGCCGGAATTGGATGGTATTGATCTGGACAACATTTACTTTTAATAAGACGATGCTACGTGCCACACGCAATGCAACCTTCGATCTTTTACGGGAAAAGTTTCCGCACCGTTATCTCTCGAATAGGTGATCACAATTGGCCACCGAGGTCTTGTGATTTAACACCTTGCGACTTCTTCCTTTGGGGCCACGTAAAAGATAAGGTCCATGCCAACTGCCCAGCGTCGATTCAAGACCTCAAAGATGGAATTCGTGAGGCTATCGAGGACATAGGGCAGCCACTTTGCGATTTGGTTATGGAAATTTTCATGAAAAGGATATGGTCCTGTAAGCGCGGTCGTGGCGGCCATTTGGCTGACGTTTTGTTCCATTATTAACGGCATACCTTCCTCCTTATAATGAAATAAACATCCGATCATCTGTCTCAAAAAATGCCATTTTTCTTTGAATATCAAAATAACACCTCTTATTGGAAAACTCTTGAGTACAGAGCTTGATCGTATAGTTTTTGAGCGCTGTGTCATTTTGAGGCAGAAACCAGAGATCCATATTCATTCGGGTCGAATATTCCATGCAAACTCTATTACTGCATAAATGTATATTTACGATTAAATTTGCATTTGATAACGCATCGCTTTCTCTAACCGTAATTTTATTTTAAATCGCACGTCCTTGCCAATTCCAAAGGGTAAATGTACCGTCCCAATGATTACAACACCATTCTAAGACCATCAATCAGCCGAAATGCTATTTTCCACCGAAAAATTCATCAATTTTATTGCTTCTGTGATTAGAGGGCTCTATACATAACTCACTATCACTATCTTGACATCCAGATGCCCACAACAATATCCACTCCCGAGTCACGATTTAGATTCACCTCCACTGTGTTTTGATGTTATCCTTTTGAAAAGGCCAAACTAAAACTAAAAATCTAATACAAAACACGAACAAGAAAAAAAAAAACAAATGTCGAAACAATTCTGGACAAGAACATAGTTTACCTATTCCGGTCGTTTTTTGTTCCCCAAGGATTTGCCAAAGAACCAAAGCCCCAGAAACATCAGGATATTTTTATCTACACCCTTCCTTCGCTCTCAACCTTCAAAATAATAGCCCTTCCTTATGTCTATAACTCTCGACTCTCGACCCGGTCCGGAATGCCATCGCAACAAATAGAGTAATTTATTTGACTTGCAATTGCAGCAGGTTAATTGCAAATAATCACAACTATTGTACCCCCTTTTGAGTGTTTTTTTGTTGCCACCACCTTCCATCCACCAGGAAAGTGGTGGAAATGGAAAAGGATTCAGCGTCAGCTTCTCTTCTATGTTCCGCTTTGCCAATCCCGGAAGCAGCTACATGCTACATTGGATTTTTGTTGTTCTCCCTCTATCTAGGTAATTTCGTTTGCGGCACATATTGATCGGTAGCGCACACACTAACAAAGTACATGAAAAGTTGCCACCAAGGCTCCAAGAGAGTGCCTTATCATTGGGCATATATCTGAAGCGGTTGCAGTTTGCTTTCTGGCTTACGGATGGCCCTCACCGAAAAATCCGGAAGGAAACACCGAATGTGAATCTCATTTTGAGTGAGGAACGACTGTGTTACACACACACACAGAGTTTCTCATACCGTTTGGGGCCTTAGGGTGGATATGTGTATAGTCCTTAAAACGACGAGGACGTTCACATGACATCATTGGCTTTGGCTTCGTATATCGCCACCGAACATATGTGGAGTCGGTCCTTGCAACTAACTGCTCGTCGTCATCGTTGTCCTTTGTGCACCTAGTTCCTATCCTCGTGGAATGCAAATATGCCGCCAATAACCGAGCGAAAGGCAATTTTAATTTACAAATCCCATGCCCTCGAGTCAAAAAAGGATAACACATTTATTTTGAGGGGTGGTGTTCCGTTGCAAGAGCCCTTCTTCGCTTGTGCAGTGTTATCACATCACACAGTTTAGAGTTTTTCGTATAGTTTGTTAGGCCAAAAACAAATTAATGATCCAACTACTATTTTTCCGGCCCAAGTTCCGGTGCCAATTTCACAGTTATCCTTGCCTAACAACCTAAACGTGTTGTTATATTGTTTTTTTTTTTTTGGGCGCCATGTTGCGAAATCGGGGTTGCAAGCTTTGTGCAACTAATTTGCGACGTCATCGTCACAAGAACATGGTGTGTACGTAGAGGTACATGGCAATTGGTGGCACGAAAGGTTTTCGTTTGCGTCCATGTTCGAGGAAAATTTGTCTACATGTCACACTCATGCAATTGTCAGTGTCTAATGTCTATGCATTGCAATGGCAAAGTTCTATTAGACGCATTTTTATCTATTTTATTGCCCTGGAAACTTTCCGGCTGATACGGAGTAATTATGTAGGATTCTAATAGTACACTGCGAGTCGTGATAATAGTCGAAATCGAACTGAATTGTGTATAAGACCCAGGCGCTTAAGTGGTTTGAGGTTTACTTTTGTGGCTAGATCGGCATCGCTGTTCCGTTTTCGGTACTTAAATATATATCGTTTCCAAGTTTTAATCTCCATGCACGGAGTGTATTTGCTTACGTGTGGCCTAAAGTATAAGTTTGGTTAACATAAACGACTGTTTGCAATTTTCCATTTAATTGCAACGCTCGAATCTCTGACTAGATAGAGCGACTTGAAGTTGAAAACAACAAAAAATATTCTCTAGATAAGCCTGAATGCAATTGCAATTGTAAATGCACTTTTAAACATTTTCGTGGCAGAAAGTAATAAAAAAAAGTTTTTCGCACGCTTAATTTGATTTTTAAAACTGTATCAGGTGCAGGTACATACGTGTACCTAATTAACTAGAAGGCATTTTGGATTTAATTGAAGGTGTTTTTATTTGTTTCGGATTTTCCACGAATCGTTTGGGATTTATCAAAATGACATTACTCTAATCAATGATGGCGCCTTAGGAGCTGCAATATTTTTAAGAGCCCCAAGGATAAATGTTCTTTTTAAAAACAAAATGATTGGACTGGAGGTGTTGAGGATTAAAATCAGAGTGTTGTCTATAAAGGAGGTTAATTCGTGTTAAATATAAGCGTATTAGATGGTCTTGGGAATGTAGAGTCTATACTTAAGCCTTAATAAACTTGGTTCGTTAAGGATAACTAGCTCTTTAATAACTGAGCATCCATATGGGCTAAATGGTTAAGTGATAGATGTGCGTAACGTAATTGGCCACTTTCATAACATACTTCGTTGGTAAATGCGTGACTTAAGAGGCTTTTGTTTCGATTAGGTAATCGGTTTTAGTTTTATTTTTGTTAATTATACAGAAAGAAGTGGGGCAAGCAATCCTTTATTAAATTGGAGTATTTTTAACAAGCCAGCCTAAGGAGTTACAATGAGCTTGAAGCTAATTAAGCAAAGTCTAGAGTGTAAAGATGTCTTGCAACAGTTTAAAATAATAAAATTGTATGGTATAAGCAATGATGAGCGACCAGCTTCTATACTGATCCATTTTCTTTTCCCCCTGAATCCTAAAAAAGGCATATTTGTAAAATTGTTGGCATTTGTAACAGGATAGACAGAAATGGACCAATCTTGTTGGAAATATCAGGACTTTACTTGATAATTTGATGAATGAACTTATTTCACAATTCTTGTACCACTTATGTATAGTATCCGTAGCTTAGTGGTTAGGTGCGTCGTCGTGGGTTCGAATCCTAATCGGGCCCAAAGTTTTTATTTCATCTTTCACGGACACTGCCTCTTGCGAAGAACTGACAAAACTTACAAGAGTATCATCTGTCAGTGCTTCTCAACTTTGTCGTTCGGAATCGTAGGTCCCCTCAATTCTTCACACGCACATAGAGAATTGTTGATGAGAGTAAGCCACTTAGGCCTTGGCTCTTCAAGAGCTGTCGCGCCACTCTTTTTTTATTTTTTGTACCACTTATAGTGACTTTTACAGCACTATTTACATGAGCAGGAATAAGGACCAACGAATGAACGAAAATTCGTCGATTTTGACATTTCATTCATATGAATAATTCCTGAAAAAGGGAAATCTTATAAGCTGCGCCAACTACAGAGGAATCAGTCTACTTAACATCGCCTACAAGATCCTCTCTGCCGTAATATGTGAACGCCTGTAGCCTTTCGTCAACAATATGATTGGTCCTTATCAATGTGGCTTCAGGTCAGGAAAGTCAACCATCGACCCATTTTCACGTTGCGGCAGATATTGGAAAAGACCTTTGAACTCCAAATCGATACCTACCACCTTTTCATCGATTTTAAGGCCGCATATGACAGCATCTACAGAGACGAACTGTATAAAGCTAAGTCTAGTTTTGGCATCCCTGCTTGTTCGCTTGTGCAAAATGACGATGGAAACTCACGCTGCTCCATCAAGGTTGGCAACGAGCTTACGGAATCTTTCGACTTCAAAAAAGGATTCAGACAAGGCGATGCACTGTCATGCGATCTCTTTGACATCGTTCTTGAGAAGGTAGCGCAGAACTCTACCGTCAACACCAGAGGCACTATCTTCCAAAAATCTGTTCAACTTCTCGCGTACGCCGATGATATTGATATAATGGGAAGAACACAGCGTGATGTCAATGGCGCCTTTGTGAGAATTGAGACAGAAGCGGCAAAAATGGGTTTAGCGGTAAATGAGGGAAAAACGAAGTATATGCTGTCTTCGAGGAAGGACACCCAACACCGACGGCTCGGGCAGAACGTCACAATAGACGCATATAACTTCGAGGTAGTAGAGGAGTTTGTCTACCTAGGCTCCGCTATAAACACGGGCAATAACACCAGCGCCGAGATCAGACGAAGAATAACTCTTGCTAATCGCTGTTTCTTTGGGCTAAGAAAGCAATTGAGTGGAAAAGCCCTCTCTCGAGCAATAAGGTAAAACTGTACAACACACTCATCATCCCAGTCCTGTATGGTGCAGAAGCATGGACCTTGACAAAATCGGATAAAGTGCCTTAGGCTGTTTCGAGAGGAAAGTTCTTCGGGTCATCTTTGGCCCATGTGCATTGAAGGGAATGGCGAAGAAGATATAACAGCGAACATTTACAACGACATGGACCTAGCCAGAATGGTCAAGGTCCAGAGACTCAGATGGCTCGGTCATTTAGAGCAGATGGACACCAATGCTCCGGCCCGGAAAGCCTTCGAAACTATTCCCGAGGGACGTAGGAGGAGAGGAAGACCGCGACTCAGGTGGCGCACTCAAGTGGAAGAGGACCTCAATCAACTTGGAGTGCAAAACTGGAGACGACTAGCTAGGCCCGAGCTAGCTGGCGGAGACTGTTGATTGAGGCCCAAGTCGACAACGGACTGTAGCGACACCTTAAGTAAGCATAAATATCCAAAAAGCAAAAAATATTGGGGTAAACTGAATCACTGTTATGCCATCCCAAAGCACCCTCAATATTTTCAATTTGAGAGTCAAATCGTACAGTAGTTATAGCCAGTACTAATGTACACATATATTCTTATTCACATAGTAAAAAAAAAACAATGATATCAAAATAAAACTTTAGAAAAACACCATCCTACTTCTTTTTACGACTGTCTATCTATATGAACATTAGGTACTCCGCCCTGTCAAAGATATAGTAAGCAGCTTCAAAACTGCATGCCCATTAAGGTAATTGCATTTACAAAAAGGACATTATTCTTGTTTATACGAGCAGTGTTTTGTTTATGCCAGCAGCACTCTTAGTTGCAACCGGCACATACCTTACTCAAATTGCTATAGAGTCATCTTTCCCAACCCCAAACTTCGAACTTCGTAACTTTCCTTATTCCCTTCCAAGTTCCATCTCCATGTTTTCACTTGAGAGAAAAGAGAGAAATCCTTTTTGAAAGGACTCTTGACTATAATTTTCTTTTTCTTTTGTTGTTGTTGTTGTTACCCAAGCATCCAATTCAGCTTCAAAGAACTCGCAATTCCGTTTTGTGTAACTTTACACAGAGATGCGACCGACCAACAAACCGACGACGAACGACGCACGACGCTCTTGGGTGCAGGTGCAGGATGCAAAATGCATTTTCTATTTGCAACAAAACCACCCAACCAGATAAAACGGTACTGCGCTCTGGCACAGGCTATTCAAATGTCATGTAGCTGAGGTTTTCTTTGTGTTGGTAAATAGAATAGATGAAAAGAATATTTTTGCCCATTGCCACCCATATACCAGGTTCTGAGGAAAGAGCATAAAATAGTCACCATTGACCTAATGGAATGGGAAAAAGTCTGCAAAATTCAATGTTTTACGAACAAGGACGAGACAGGACAGCAGAGGGAGTACCACTTCTCCAACTGCATACCTACATAACTCTATCCCCCCGCCTCCACCGGCAATAATGTCCTTTTGACTGGAGTTCAATGTCCTTCAAGGCGTGGCATTTATTTTCCTTGTTAACGACAAAAAGCTCCACCTACATCGAGACCAAATACAGGTGCACTAATGGACTGGACACATAAAAATGGCTACGTCTGAGCAAGTTAAAAGTTGGTTTTCTAGCTTATTGCAATACGTCATCGAGTTGGACCCACTCCGACTTGGCGCGGATGTAACTTCATAACTATCTTGAAGTTGATATTTCAAATTTAGATGTTACAATGATTAGATTAAGCTAGACGAGACGTCTTAAACTGAAGCCCTTAAGCTAGGCTTAGTTAAAAATTAAGCCAAACAACAATCACAGATCCAGATAAATACCTATAATTGTGTGGTGCTTTGCTGGCCAGCCAGCCTGAGGCCACACCTGTTTGAATGAAGTTCGATTGAGCAACTATCCTCAACTTTATGCGGCTTCAAGATCTGATTTGTAGTGGAGAGCCTAGCTGAACAGATTTGAATTGGAAACTTTGGCCCGAGGATATGATTTCAAAATTTGGTCTTTATCGAGATATACCCATAAACATATTACAACAATGGGTCAGACTCAGATTCAGACTTCAATAATATTATAATAATGGCAATGGTGATGATGGCAAAGATTATGTCATTCCTTTTGTTTTTCGGTTTGCATTGAGTTACAATGTTATTTGAGTTTCATGTCATGTAATATGTTTTTTTCTTTTTTTTTTATTTGCAATTGTTATTTGTTGTTGATGGCTGATGGTTAGATTAGGTGCCATGAAAGATTTGGAGCAGATTGGGTGGCGGAATCGCTGTGGACACAGAAAAAACAAAATCAACAATATTGAAATGGAGAGCAACCTTCTTGATGAATGGATTAGCCTTAGGTAATCTTATAAGTCGGCAAAGATGATGATGAAGATGATGACTTTGTGTGAAAAACAATATCTTCAACATAAAATTTGTTTTTTTGCTTGTACCGTTTCAAAGAGTAGGTACAGAGGTTACTAAAGAATAAGTCAAGATAGCATAACGTGTTGAAAGGTTATCAGGGCAATGGGCGATTTCAGGAAAAGCGTTTTTGTTTTGAGATTGAACTTTATTGTATTTAGGTACTATTTAATTTTATTTATACACTAGCAAAACCCCTGCCCGCTTCGCAGGGCTTCGGCCCACAACGGTTCGGAAATGAAGAATTATTTTCTAAGAATATGACCAAGAATCACATCCCAAAGTATATGGCGGACAAATTACAGGACACCCTGTATAGTTGACCATGAAGAAAAACAGAAATTTCTAAATCAAAACCACATTTTTTTAAAGGATTGACCTTGCGTCTTATTTATTTTTCAGGGAATTCAAGTCGAACAGGAAACTAAAGACGTATGCCATTGACTTCTTCACGGCTAGTCTTGTAGTACTGTAAAGTTTAAGTTGATTGATGTCCCGAAACATAGTAATGCTCATACCATCAGAGTTAAAAAATGTGGAGGCAGTCCTGGTACATAAATAGATAAATGCAAAAAATTCAAAAACTCCGTCTCGTTGTAAAATTTACTACATCGTTTTCATTTGTAATTGTGTCAAACCACTCAAACGACTTGTGGGCAAAAAATTATGCATTTATTTGTCTAGTTCAAAATAAACTGTTGCATCGATTTTAGAAAGACTTTAATCTGTACCAGCCATTATTGTTCTTCAATTAAATGCTTCAATGCTTGGAAAGACATCTTGAATCAACTCATTCCGTAGATTTTCATTCCAATAAAAATTGTTTGGAAGTGAAATTCGGCCTTTAGAATCAAGTGAAATTATTACATTTCCAATTCCAATGTCCAATAGTGTCCGTGGATTAGAGGTTAGGTGCGTTGGCTGCTAAGCAGAACGTCGTGGGTTCGAGACCTACTCGTGCCCAAAGTTTTTTATTTCATCTTTCTGGGCATTGCCTTTTGCGAAGAACTAACAAAACTTACAAGTCAAAGTGCTTCTCAATTTTGCCGTTCGGAATCGGCGTTAAATTGTAGGTCCCTTCAATTCTTCACACGCATCTAGAGAATTGTTGATGAGAGTAAGCCTCTTAGGCCTTGGCTCTTCAAGATCTGTCGCGTCACTCTCTCTTTAATGTCCAATAATTGGCCGATGTAAGTTTCCTGAAATAGAAGTTTTTAAACGATTCCATTCGTCTGCAGCAGTTGACCGTGGTATAATCGACAAAGTTTGTCCTCAGCAACAAAAAGATTCAGAGCTCCAAATTCTTCAAGTTGCGGTTAAAGGCTTCAAGTAAATTTTTGTGCGCCATTGTGCTCTCATCCCACACAAATATTCGGCCATTACCAACTTTTTTGAAATATTGTAATGTCAGTTTTATGTCTAATAATGTGCTCACAACTCCAGAAGAAGAAAGAGCCAACTCTTTTTTTTTATTTCAGATCATATTGATGCTAAAATTAATGATAACAAAAATGATTCCCCATTCCACCGGGTGCATCACAAAAATATATACCACCACTCAGACTGATCACACCTTGCATATCTAATGGTGTCATACACATAGGTACTTTTGTTGATCGTTTAACTTCGGCTCAATAGTTTGCGCAAATATTCTGAATCCAATGCAATTTTATTATTGTCCTTAACGTATTGTATTGTTGTCGAGCAACCAATTCAATTGTGGCAATGCTTTATTCGCAAAACGGTTTTTTCGTAAGCAACTGGCACATTTCAATTTGAAAGCATTCAATTCCCCATCAGATTGGCATTTGCAATGACTATTGGCTCAAAGATGTTTTTCATTCAGAAAATAAAAATTATATAATTATACGTGGAATACCTCAGTTCGTTAGTGTTAATTAAATTTAATTAATAAAACATTCCATCAATATTCAAAACGTTATAAATAACAAATAACAATATAATTAACAAAAACGTACCCACTAAAAATAAATAAGTTATACATACATATTTTCATACTCTAGAAATTTCATACATCAAAACAACGTTTTCCGGGTCAGCTAGTTCAAGTATGATTTCCTAGGTTCACTGACATTTTTTTTGTCGAAGAAAAATTATATTTGTCAAATATTTTTTTTCTTCACTGACATTTTTTTTTATTTTTTTATTGAAAAAAAAAAAATATTTGACAAAATTTTCAAACTAACAGCCCGATTCTGCAGTTGTGACAGGTCACAAGTCACAAGCGCTTGTGACTGATTTCTTGTGAGGATAGTTGTGACTCGATAACAAATAGGAATTCTGAAATAACAGTCACAAGAAAACTGACAACAATATTCAACTCAGCATGGTGCGTAAAATTATTGTTGTTTCAACCACAGATGAGTCAAAAGGGAGATTGGAATCAAGCTGTCAAAATGACAATGTCTACAAGTTTCTGCAAGAGTTTGCGTGTTTTTAACCAATACTATCTCAGTAAACTTCGACATACCACCTGATTTTTGTTGCTTTTTTTCTCATTTATTCATATACACGAGTTAATGGTTAAATAAAATTTGTGGTATCCGGAGGGTAAAACGTAAGTCAGTATCCGATCTTTTTTTGTCTCTGGTTTCAACTGTCTAGTTCACATCAAAATAATTCATTATTTGTTTTCGAGTTTCTGCTTTCTGAAGAAGTGAAAAAACTCAAGGTAAAATATATTTTTCTTAGCAGTAAATGACCAGTCATATTGTAAAAAATTTCTCAAACATGGAACCTCAAATCGAAATTTCAAATTAACAGCAATATTTTTCTTGTTACCTGGTCTGAGGCCAGGTCACAAATTTTGAAAATTTTTGTGACTGTCACAAGTAGTGACTCTGCACCAGAATTACGAAAAAAGTCACAAAAATCATTTCACCTCAACTTGTGACTTGTGAGGTATCAGTGAGGGTCCTCAGAATCGGGCTGTAAATTGAGTGTTCGTATATTGATCAGTTTTTTTTGTAGTGCGAAATTCAAAATTTTTAACATTTTTTAACAACTGAACCATTTGTGATTTGAAAAATATAAATTTTATTTTTGCTAAACCTTCTACCCTAAGATCTCTTGCATTTAGAGAAAAATTTGGAAAAATCGGTCAAGCAGTGTGCCCGGTTAGCGAACGAACACAAAAATTAGGCTGTTCTTTTATATATATAGATAGATAGGTTCTTCTCAATGAATGAAAAAAAAAACCTTTAGGTATAAGAAAACGCTAAGAATTATTATGGTTCTTAGAAAAAGTAATACTGATAAAAAGTAAATAATTTTTTCTTTTAGAAATCTATAGGAAAAAAGTGAACAGTATTTTTTTTTCTAAAAACTACTACTTTAGCAAACATTTATTAAAAGAGAGTAACTTGAGTTATTTTGTTAGTAGAAGAAACGGACTTACCAGTTGCTAGAAATACTGAGGTGCTGGATCGTAATAAAACAAAAAAATAAAAAATAAAATTATGCAAATGTTTTGAAATTTATTAAATAGCACAGAATTTTGTTAAGCAATGTTCAGTAAATATACCAAGTTTTTTTTTAATTTTTAGTGTACTGATTTTGTTGTTTTCAACCACAGTATATCTAATAATGAGTAGGGAAACCCAAATGTAGTTGGCACCACTACAATCACAAATTATCGAAAAAAAAATAAATAAATATGCCATAAATGCAAATAGGCAAATCAATTTCGTATATAAAAGACTACACAGGGCCAGGGGTCCAGGACGGACTAGGGCCTCACCCAAAAAAACTTCTCCAGCCAGTTCGGTCCTAGCTAACTGTTCCAGTTTCGCACGCCAAGTTGGTTCAGGTCCTCTACCACCTGTGTGCTCCACTTGAGTCGTGGTCTTCCTCTTCTGCGACGTCCTTCCGGGTTGGATTCGAAGACTCTACGAGCCGGAGCATTATTTTCCATTCGCTCAACATGACCCAACCATCTAAGTCGTTGGACCTTTACTTTTCTGGCTCGGTCAGTGTCGCTGTACAGCCCGCACAGTTCTTGGTTGAATCTTCGTCTCCATTTTCCATTAACGCAGACGGAACCAAAAACCACTCGAAGAATTTTTCTTACAAAGCAGCCCAAAGCGTTTTCATCAGATGTTGTCATAGTCCATGTCTCTGCACCATACATGAGGACCGGGATGATGAGGGCTTTGTAGAGTGTCACTTTAGTTGCTCGGGAGAGGACTTTACTACTCAATTGCCTTCTAAGTCCAAAGAAGCAGCGATTGGCAAGAGTGATTCTTCGTTTGATTTCAGCGCTGGTGTTGTTGTCAGAGTTATTGGCGGATCCCAGGTAGACAAAGTCCTTAACTACATCGAAGTTAAATCCGTCAATGTTGACGTGTGCTCCAAGACGTCGATGTTGGTAGTCCTTTCTTGTCGACAGCATTAACTTGGTCTTGCCCTCGTTAACCGCTAGACCCATCTTCCTGGCCTCCGTCTCAAGACTCACAAACGCTCCACTGACATCACGTCACGTCACATGTTCTTATAATTATGTCAATGTCGTTTGCGTATCCTAGCAGCTGGACGGACTTTTGAAAAATTGTGCGTCTGGTGTTAACATTGCTGCTTTGCACAATCTTTTCAAGAATGATGTTGAAGAAATCGCATGACAACGCATCGCCTTGTCTAAAACCTTTTTTGACATCGAAAGCGTCCGTTAGGTTTTTTCCGACAGCTTGAGTTTTCCATTGTCATCTTACACAGCCTTGAAATCGATTAAAAGGTGGTAGGTATCGATTTGAAGTTCCTGCGTCTTCTCCTTGATCTGCAGTAGGGTAAATATTTCATCGATGGTGGACTTTCCGGGTCTGAAGCCACACTGATAAGGACCTACCAGGTTGTTGACGAAGGGCTTCAAACGTTCGCACGCATGGGAGACAAGATCTTGTAGGCGATGTTATGGAGACTTATACCTCTGTAATTGGTGCCGTTCAGTGGATCTCCTTTCTTGAGGATCGGGCATACGATGCTGAGGTTCCATTCCTCGGGCATGCTTTTCTCCAACCAAATTTTGCAGATGAGCTGGTGCATGCTCCTAACCAAATCATCTCCAGCTGCTTTGTACAGTTCGGCGGCTAGCCCGTCTGCTCCACGGCTTTGTTCGACTAAGTTTAGATATCGCTATCTTCACTTCGTCCTTCTCGGGTGGGTGGAATTGTTGGCCTTCTGCACCCAAATTGAATGGTTCTGTATTGCTGACGGAGTTTTAGTCGTTATCGTCATTATACAGCTTAGAAAGTGGTCTTTCCTGGATGGCCAGGTCCTTAGTTTAATTTTAAGACGAAGAGCCGGCCAAACCGGTCCTTATAGGCCTGACCTGCGAATATGTTGTAGTAGCCCTATAAGGTGTTCACTAAGTAGTTCATCCTGACTGGAACTGTAGACGCCATCGTTGATTCCATATTGGGAGTTCTTGCGCTGCCGCCTGTTGAAAAGGAGGCATGCCTTAGTGGGCGCCTCAGATATAATAGCATCAATCCTTGAGGTATTGTTCAATAGCTGCCTGCATCTGGTCCATATTCCCTCAGTATGGAGAGAAGTGAAAGTTGTTTTCATACCCAAGGTGGGAAAATGCTCGCAAGTTAACCCTACAGATCTCAGACCCATAAGTCTATCATTGTTCTTTCTTAAAACATTAGAAAGATTGATAGATATACACCTCAGGGCAAACATTGATACAAGACTCATGTCCAAGTCTCAACATGCCTACTGTAAGGGAAAATCGGTTGAAACGGCGCAACACACTTTAGTACGCACTATCGAATACTCCCTCCATCATAAAGAGTATTACCATGGTTGCATTCTTTGACATTGAAGGCGCTTTTAACAACGTGGTACAAATCTGCAATCACATCTGCACTGTCAACTCTAACTGTGGAGTTCGCTTGGTGAGTTAATTCATTTAATGCTGAATAGCAGAATAATTAACTCAGAACTTGGCGGCTTTTCCGCAAGAAGATCTGTCAGCAGAGGTACGCCGCAAGGCGGTGTTCTCTCCCCTCTACTCTGGAATCTGGTAGTTAACGAAATTCTTACCCTTCTGGATAGAGAAGGCTTCAGAGTGATAACCTATGCTGATGACGTTGCGAATCGGTGTGTCTTAGGCATTAACCCACATAAAACCGATTTGGTCCCTATTCACTAGGAAATATAAATTCCACCCTCCTTCTATAAACGGTGTCCAATTAAAGTTTTCAGAGGAAACTAAATATCTGGGTCTTATCTTAGACAGAAAACTGAATTGGAAGAGCAACATACACGAAAGAATAAGAAAATCTACGATAGCTCTTTTCACCTGCAAGAAAGCCATTGGTAGCAAATGGGGTCTGCAACCCAGAATCACTCACTGGCTATATTCTTCTTTATGGTGTGTCAGTATGGTGGACTGCCTTAGACGTAAAAGTGAACTGCGATAAGCTTAGTAAAGTGCAACGCTCAGCATGCCTAAGTATAAGCGGATCACTTCGTACGACCCCATCTGCGGCACTAGACACCCTACTCTATCTGACACCTCTGGATATAATCAGCAAACAAATAGCTGCTAGTTCTGCTATTCGCCTGAATGCCTCTTCACAGTGGACTAACAATAACATTGGCCACTCTGTTATTCTTGATTATTTAGAATCAATTCCAAAGCACACAGACTACACCGTTCCTCAACTACAGTTCGATAGGAAGTTTCAAACTTCTATCCCTTCCCGATCCTTCTGGGAAAATAATACATTCCTGGAAGACGAGGCAATCCACTTCTATACAGATGGATCGAAAACTAGTGATGGGGTTGGTGGAGGTGTGTACTCCGAACGACTAAAACTAAGTCTCTCATTCAGCCTTCCAAATCATTGTAGCGTGTTTCAGGCAGAACTTTTGGCGATTAAGGAGGTCCTGTCCTGGCTCAGAGAAAACGTGGTATCCACATCTGATATCCGGATTTTCTCAGATAGTCAGGCAGCTATAAAGTCCCTGGACTCTGTCTCTACAAACTCGATTACGGTCCAAAACTGTCGATCGTCTCTAATGGAGATGGCACAACAGTTTAACATTCACCTTCACTGGGTGCCGGGCCATAGAGACATTCCAGGAAACTGCAAAGCCGACGAACTCGCCAAACATGGTACAACATTACCCATTAAACCACAAATGGCTAATGTTGGTATACCAATCGCTACATGTAAGCTTTTGCTACAACAAGATGCTATTAAGAGAACTAACATCAGGTGGAATAACATAACCACCTGTCAGGCAACGAAAAACATCTGGCCTAATTTGGACTTAAAGAGATCTAGATGCCTGATATCTCTAAGCAGAGCGCATATAAGCTCCTTAATTGGTGTCATTACTGGACACTGTCTAATTGGAAGACACGCTGCGCGACTGGGCGTATTTTCTAATGATTTCTGCAGAAGCTGCATGGATGAGGAGGAGGAGGAAACAGTTCTTCACCTCCTCTGTACCTGTCCTGCTCTGGCTCATAAACGTATGATTCACTTAGGAGAATACTTCTACAATGATCTAAACGATCTCGTACATATTAATATAATTAATCTTCTACGTTTCGTTGAGCTTTCGAAGAAAAGCCTTTCTAGATTCATGTGGTATCACAATGGGCCTTTGATTGGCCTAAGTGTGTCTTTTAACATCCATGACAGCCACTTTAAGCTAAACCTAAACCTAGTGGGCGCATACGCCTCCCCCTCTCTCTCTTTGCTGCCGCCAACAACTTCCCTCTGGGATTGGAACCCAATCTTCGGTTGAAGGTACTGGGCACCCGATTTTCACCACGGGGAGGTGGAGAGTAGGAGTTGATAGACACAGGTTTTAGTGGACGCTTGTGTCCTCTTGGATGCACGTGTCTACCCTTCGAGCATCAAACTTTGATTTAGGTGTAACAAAAATAACAAGTTCACAGTTGTATTGATATTGATATTGCTCAGAATACAGAATACAGCAAAACGCACTGAAAAAAATAACCGTCATCATATTTATGAACGGCGTTCATCAACTGAAAATCATCATATGGATGATCTTTTCACTTTATTAATGAAGAAATAAGACGAAAAATTAACTTGCCTAATGAACCATTCTTCAATATGAAGAATCTCATTTCATCAACTTTTAACAGTATTCCATACAAATCTTTGAAGGGGAAATTTCATCAGTTCATCAAAACTTTTCATGTATGAGATGAACCCAGATTCTAATGATTTTTCTTCAGAATGATGAATGCAATCATCATATTGAAGAATAATTCTTTCACATTTATAAAATTCATCATATTGATGAATGCATTCAACTTTGATTTCATCACATTTATGAAATTCATCATATTGATGAAAACGTTGTAAATTGGTCAAACACTGATGCTGACACGTGGTATACTCTTTACAACGATTCAGTCATTCAGTTTGTGGCTCCTATTTTATAGAGTCTGAAACCTGATGTTCTCGTGGCAAAGGTGGAATTAAACAAATATTTATAAAGTGAAAAACTAAAAATATAAACGAATCTACGGATCTACAAGAAAATTGAAATTAAAAAAGATGTAGGTACAGCAAGGAAAAATAAGAAAAGGGGGAAAGTAAAGTCGTATAATTGTATACTGAAACATACATATTTTTTTGTTTCTAACACATATATTTTATTGATTTTGAGGCGTAAAACCCAAAAAAAAAGAACGAGGATATTTTTCACTTTTTTTGGTTGGGCCGTCAAGAAATGGCCAAAAACCTTGCTTACAAAAACCGGTTTTAGTCTAAATGAACTGGACACACTGTGTCCAATAAGCGAGAGATAAATACAACAGTTCTTAGTGAGAAGGAAGGTTTCTTATGCAATAAATTACTAACTTAGTAGATAACAAAAAAAAGTATTATCATTCATTCATAAAACATATCTGTATGTACATTGTACAACCTCAAAGCAACCAATTTGGATCCACCTTGTCCTTATATGTATATTCTCTTATGTGTTTATTGGCAATGCACATCCATAAAAACATAAATTACCAAATTACCCAGCAAACATTTTTATGAAGGTTCAGATTTCCTTCAGTAAATCTGAAGAATACGTGTTCGAAAAACGTTCATTTTTCTGAGTATATTTAAAGGATGGACTAAAAAACTACAAAATTTTACTTGCAAAACAAAACGAGCATGTTGACTTTCGATGTTGATTCATGTATGTGAGTTTAATACGAATGTGCACAGGCACAAAAAGTTCTTCAAGGATTTGTATATAAAAATAAAGAAAAAAGAACTTGCGAATGACATCTTTTTCCTTATTTCTTTTTGCGAAGGGGCAAGGGACCGTGTCGCGACAAGAGATCGCAACAATGTTTAACGGATTTTAGAATTCTTCACTTCAGTAAAGATTTTGTTAAGTGTGGACGTCAGTGAATATAAAATTGTGCAGTGTTTCATTTAACAAAAAAAAAAAATTATAGTGTAAACCTAAACAGTGTAAGAATCAAACGAAAAACATTAAAATATTTGGAATCGTTTATATAATTCAGAAAAGGTTCATTTACTGTCCACTTAACTCAATATATTGGATTTTCCCTGGATTAATCATTTTGTTCATTGATAACCACTGAAAACTGACCTGAAATTTTTCTTGTTATGCCTGGGGGCCGCGGCCACCTGTCGATGAAGGGTTCTACCTGCTAGGAGCTTAAGATGATTAAACCGCAATTTTTCTTGAACGAAAAGACCTAAAGGGAATAAAAGGCATCGCATATTTAGTAAACAATAATTTCCAATTGAAATGTTGACTCATCAACACATAACAATGTCAAACTCATACTCTCGAAGAAGAGTTAGCGGACATGCACTTCTGCTATGGTTTAGCTAATGGTCGAGATCGAGAAGCTGAAAGACCTTACGCTGAAAGATATCCCAATGGAAGGTGCCCGAGTCGTAGCCCAGGCCCCCAGGCATAATAAGAAAAATTTCAGGTCAGTTTTCAGTGGTTATCAATGAACAAAATGATTAATCCAGGGAAAATCCAATACTTTTCTACTTTATTGAGGCCTCATAAAATTCCAATTAAAAAAATAAAAATAAATAGAGTGGCGCGACAGCTCTTGAAGAGTCAAGGCCTAAGTGGCTTACTCTCATCAACAATTCTCTAGGTGCGTGTCAAGAATTGAGGGGACCTACAATTTTACGCCGATTCCGAACGGCAAAGTTGAGAAGCACTTTTTCATGACAGAGGATACTCTTGGAAGTTTTGTCAGTTCTTCGCAAGAGGCAGTATCCGTGAAAGATGAAATAAAAACTTTGGGCCCGAGTAGGTTTCGAACCCACGACGTGCTGCTTAGCAGCCAACGCACCTAACCACTAAGCCACGGACATAAAATTCCAATTACAGAACAAATATTAAAAGAAAGGTTAATGTTTCATAATAAATTAATAAAACTAAAAGTCGAGGTAGGTAAAAATAAAAACAAAGATTTTCTTAGAAAAAAGTGGTCCTGATTTTTTTTTTTTCATTTCTCAAAAACGAAAAGACATTTTTGCATCCGGTTTTCTGTTTTTGACTAAATATTAACAACGGCATTGAACTTTTGAAACAAAATTGGTACTTAATTACATCAAACTTTGAAAAAACTTAGTTCAAAAATGATTTGCTTTGTTTTTTTTTGTTTTGTAAATTTTGAGTTTGAAAATAAATATTTTTTAAACTATCCGTTAAAACAATTTAATTTAAAAACAAAATGAAAGAACAAGAAAGAACAAAAAGGTGTTGTAAACGAAGCCGTTGATTTTTAATATGTTTATTTATAAAATAAGTCAATGTTTCAGAAAATTGTCCCTCCCGGCTAAACGGGGGGGAATAGACCCTCCCCTCCCATACGATTTTTTTCTTGTTTCAACTCAACCTACACGCTCTAGCTTTTTGGCACAACGCTCGTGAATAACCCTGTATAACGCACCAATACATGGGCACACTTTTACTTGAGTTTTAAGTTCGCATTTTCGTGAGACCCCCCCCCCTTTAAACACCCATCTCAAGTCCAACGTCCCCCTTTAGTATAAAAACTCAAACATGTATATTATATTTCGTTGAAATGATTTATATTTATTTACTTATTTTCAATGATAACACTAGTTTACAAAGTTTTTTACCCAAAGATGAAACTTATGTTAAATGATGAAGTAATGAACCCTATGTTAAAAACTGAAGCTGGAAAAAAAATAGGACGTCAAGTTTTTGAAATATTAACCTTAGCTTTTTCTAACAATCTTCTGTGTCTTACCAACAACAAAATCAAAAATGACACAGTTAACTTCCTTTTATGGACGGATTAGCATATGTTTCTCTTTATATACACTAACGGTAATCTTTTAAGATATTTTTTTCTCAAAAGTCTTGGAAGATTTCTTCATAAATCTTCAAATCCCGATGAAAACGTTTACCACATTCATCGCTTACACTTCCCAGTTTCTCAGGAAAAAATGCAGTTGTGAATGTAAAAAAACGAATTTTAAATGACATAATAAACCTCATATAAAGGTAATTCTTTTAAAAATCTAAAAAAATGTCTGCACAATCTTCTTACTTATGCCCAAGAAATTTTGTACTACTGGGTTGCTTTATATTAATACAAACTTTGAATATAAAGTATATAATGCTCTAGTACTGGCACCAGGCTGAATTTTGAGTGGAACCTGTTATTACCGCTAGTAGTTATTTGCTCGTATTTAAAAAAAAATCAGAATAGTTCTGCTTGGCATTCATAGGGGCGCTGTTGTCGATTCTTGATGATGCCATTACTAGAGCAGTATATATAAAAAGATACGAAGTATCTATTTCGACAATGGATAAACGACCATCAAAACGTTCATCTCTTCTTATTCGGGACCCACAAAGATTCCTTCTTTGACTTTGATATCAGAAAGATTGGGGAAAAATGGTTTTAAGACTCGTTTTACGGTTTTCACGAATATACCTCCCGCTCTTTAATTGGAAAATTTTACTAAAATACAGCAAAATTTATTTGGATTTAATTGAAACTATCTTTTAAGAAAGTTTAAAGCCAATCAAAATGCTAACTTATACGATTAATACAACAAAAGCGAACATTAACTTAGTACCAGTTACAAGGTAGCGTAATAATTCAATGAGGATGTAGTAAAAAAACTAGACGTGATAAAAATATATTTCATATACTTTCATAATATGAGGGATCATAGAAACCAACTTCAGTATTAATTGTCTTTGGGTAAAAGATTTTTTTTATTTTTGTAAACTAGTGTAATTATAATAATCATATTTTATTTTGATTTTTTATTTATAAGTTAAATTTATTCTTTTCTTTATTTTCTTAAACATTTAATTTAATATTTAATAATTCATAAAATATTTTAACTAGGATTTCATTATAAATTTTTATCCGCACTGAAAATTATTCAATGCTTTAGAATTTTTATAAAACTACAATTTATTAAAAAATAAAATTATATTCGTTGATAAGAACTTAAATTAATTCTCTTGTTTTAAAATTGTATACATAAATTCTTTTTATTTTATTTTACTATATAATGAGGTCCAAATAAAACATTTCTTAAATAAAATTAATTAAAATAATCAGAAATAAAATTAAACTTTTAATTTTTAGCTAAATTTTATGATTAGGGTCAAAATGACAGGAAATGCATATTTATGCTTATTTTTTTGTTTTGTTTTATTTTTTAATACTTTTAGGGCTGATGTTTGTTGTTAATAAAACAAAAATTAAAAACAAGTTTAAGGAAACAATAAACAAACGGTTACTACATTGACGAGTATTTCTTTTTACAGCGATTATTTGTCTAAGCTAAGAGGTCTTAATTATAATACAAGAAGGAGCCTTGAGATTCTACGGGAAGAAGCTACGATACGTTGCGGTTTGATATGATGAGCATTCTGTGTGAGAAACGGCCTCTCGTTGGATATCTGATTTATTGCACCATATTGACTACGTTTCCAATTGGAGTCATATTACCGGGCCCAGGACCACTAAGACATAAACTCGGGGTACGGTCATGACACCCGGTCGGGCGGAGTCGGATGATGGGTGTTCGATGCGAGGGTATCCCGACTTCCCGGCGACAAAGAGGTGCGTTCTTCTTCGAGTGGCATGGAATACGACCCAGCAGTAGCAGCTGGTTGTCTCAGTGGTTGATGGTGACTGGTGGCACTTGCTGGTGAAGCGGCCGGCGGGGATTGTATTGAGTGTGGAGAATGCGAGTCTGACGAAGGTCGTCGGCTGAACAAATTAAGGCCATTAAACGGAGAAGCTGAGAGCAGATGCGCCGAAAGGGGTGGGAAGCCCGGCAGGCCAGGAAGACCGTGGAACAATGCCAGAGGATTGTGGAATAGCCGGGGATCATTGTTCATCCAGTTCTCAGGCGGGAAACCAGGCACATTGCCGGGCGGAAAATGACCCTTAAGAGCGTCGGCAAAGTTCATTGCGGGCATACCATGGGATCCGGCATACAAGCGTGCCAAAAATTCGGCCTGTATGGTGGGGGTTAGACCACCGAACGGCTTGTTGTTATTGCATGTGTTTTCGTCACCATTTTCGTCTGAATTTCCTGTCGATAAGAGTTTTCGATGCAGATTAGAGTTCGAACTGTGTCGGTCACGACTTCGTTTTGATGGAAAGGCAGCATTGCAACCGTCAATGTTACACTTGTGCAGTAGTTTCAGATGGATGTTTTGATAGTGCGTTTGAAGACTGAAGTGATTCTGGAAGACTCGGCCGCATGCTGTGCACCGCAGAGGATCGTCTTTGTCGATGGGGACGTCTTCTTCTTCGACAAATTCGTCATAATTCGGTGGTGACTGTTCATTTTCTGGATTCGGATAGAGTGCGGGGGGTGGTGGTGTCTGCTTGGGGTGTTCGGTTTTATTTTCGTTGTTGTTGTTGTTATTGATGAAAACCTGCTCATCGATAGGTTCTTGTTTGACTATTGGGATGTCGGCAACTTCGGTAGCAGGCTCTGGAGCTATTTCAGGTTCCGTTTCAGGTTCTTCAATATCTCGAGGTTCCTGTTTGATGATTTCCTCGCCTGGATGTTTCTTCGCCGAGAGATCTAGAGTGGTGTTTTGTATTGAGCTCGGTGTTTCACC
This sequence comes from Sphaerophoria rueppellii, assembly GCA_920937365.1. Taxonomy (NCBI): domain Eukaryota; kingdom Metazoa; phylum Arthropoda; class Insecta; order Diptera; family Syrphidae; genus Sphaerophoria; species Sphaerophoria rueppellii. The sequence continues at coordinate 47,488,014 of CAKKXW010000001.1, forward strand.
ACCGTCTTCTAACTTGAGTTTTGACTGATTGCCGGTATCGTTGCCATTACCTGATGTCGAGGGAGTTAGTGGTGGTGAGGGCAAGACTTTCGATGTTTCCGAAGTTGATGCTGACATCGGGCTTTCGGACTTGCGAGGTCTCTTTGACAAGTCAAGAGTAGGATTCTCTGAAACCTCTTCACTATGAGGGGAATTTTTAGATGAAACTTGTTTCAACGAAAGATCAGCAACATCGAATTCTTCCAAAGAATTATCACAGGAATTCTCCAACGACTGCAGTGTGCAGCGAACTGGGTTTTGACTCTTTCGCTTCCGCTTGCTTCCAGCTCCAGTTTCTCTGTCCCTTACTTCGGCCAAACCGGTTTCTCTGTCAATACTCTCAGCACCGCCACTGGTGCCTCCGATTGTTGCTGGCAACGAACTGTCATAATCTTCTTTGACACCACCATAGGACGAATCCGCTATGCTGAGAGAGTCATCGGTGTTGCTGCGATTATCGACATCGTAATCCGCATCGGATGATTTTGAATCTTTGGTTAGACTGAAGTCTGCCGGCTGATCTTCGCCCTCAGTCACGTAATCATCCGATACGGTTTTATCGAGCATATTATCGGACTCCTCACCCACAACGACGATTCCTCCCTCGCCATCATCATCGTCGTCATCGTCAAGAACATGACCAATTTCATGATCGTCATCATCATCATCGTCATCGTCCAGATCTTCTGCATGGATTTCCATTTGGTGTAAGTGTTGCTTGTGTCCATCAGGATGACCGCGACCGTCGTACCGCCCAAGCATGGCGTTGTCCATGTAAGAACGGTGCAAGAAGTCTTGACTGTGTTTGAGGTCCATGCCGGGCATTGGATGATGACGCATATCTGGTGGAGGAGTGAGGAGTGGAAAGCTTCCAAACGGATTAAGTGGATTGAGAGCTCCAGCCATAAGACCATTGGGTGGCTGCAGCAAAAGAGGATGAGGCTGAGCACTTCGACCATCATGCGGAGAGATTTTTCGCCTGAGATGAGGTGAGTGCAGCTTGGGGTTTGGATTTGCGCTGTGGCGGTTGCGAGATCGTCTCGAACTGAACATCATACTGCAACCGTCCACCGTGCACTTGTGCATTTCCCGCAAATGAACTGCAGAGAAATGGATCTTCAGTGCTCCCTTGTCGCAGAAGGTCTTGAGACATACATTACACTGGACTCGTTTCTTTCCCGTCACGGGATTAATGAACTGTGTCCCTAGATTTGCCGGTAAGGATCCCCATTGGCGTTTGCTGCCGGGCGAGTGCGCCTTCCGGCTTTGGTGAGAAGACATCGATGAACCACTCAGGCGAGAAATTCGCTGGTGACTCTGTTGGTGATGTTGCATTGGTTGTTGGTGCTGCTGGTGCTGTTGATGTGAACTAGAGTTATGGGAAGAATGATGGTGATTGTTTTGCGGGGATTTTGTCTCGATCCGACTATTGCTAAGGTTCAGGGCGTTCGGTTTATCTTTCTTTAACTCAGGCGACTTGCTGCGTGGCAAATTCATAGACGGAAAGTGCGATGCCAATAGACTGTGAGGCATTGGATTTCCCGAGGCAGCTGCGGCTGCTGCTATTGCTGCCACCTGATTATTGGTGAGTCCAGAGCCAGCGGACGATGATTGTGGTGGCGGTGGTGGTGGCAAATGAAACGGTAAATGATGCCCGGACATTGCCATAGCATTGAATAACGATTGGTTTGAGGCGTTCTTCTCTTCGGACATCCGTCGGCGAGCCTGCGCCATTGCCTGCTGTTGCAGATGATGCTGATGCTGCTGTTGGGCTGCCATTTCGGGACTCATTCGAGCCCCGCCATGCATCATGGATGGCGGAAAGGCACCGAGTGCAGACGTATTGATTTTTCGAAAATCAAACGGCTGCATATTCTGCAGATGACTTAGCGGATTCGAGCCTGGATTGCTGCTGCCACCACCGCCGCCACCACCACTACCATTGCCTTGTGAATTTGAATTACTCGATGGATTTGTAGGTGGTGGGGGCGGTGGAGGAGGTGGATTTCGGAAATAATTGTTCAAGTGATTCGGTGGCAGGCCTGCGGCCAGTTTTTGATGCAAATGCGACTGAAATTGCATCTGCGCATGTGCCAATGAACTAAGATGCATGTTCATTGGATGAGTTGCTGCTCGAGGTGGCGATGGCCGGCGACTGGGTGACATCACCATCTGTCTTACGGCCAGCTGGTCCGGATTGCGAGGATAGTCGTTGTTAAGGCTGCTTTCGCTGCTACTCCCTCTGGTTCCGCTGCTGCTCTGATGTGGATCCTGATTAACGCTCATTAAGACATTCAATTGATGTTTGGGTCAACATGGATGTCATCATTTGTTGTGAGTACCCTGCAAAGAGAGAAGCAAAAAGTGTCTCTTAAAAAATGTTTTCTTGATCATAGAACTTAAATGATATTCTCAGAAATCTAGAAAGACCTCCCAAGCAGATAAAAATAAGATGTGACAAAAATCTTAAGATGAATCGAAAAAGAAACGTCAAGTGCACTCTGGAGACATCATCAACACACACACACACAAAAGATAACTTGAGAGCTGCCCACTCATCACATCGAACAATGAGACAACGATCATGCCTCATCTTCAACTCATTCAAGAGGTAAATATAGCGCGACAAGTGGTCCTCAGACACATCGTCGTCTGTCGTTCGTCGCAACATTTATATGCGTCAACGCAATGAGTTCCCTTCATTGTTACCTGTGCGGTCTACAAGTACTCAGTGACGATGTCACTTCAACTTTGAGGCCCTTTTGCCATTGTACCTATACAGCGTTCGTGTCTATTCTCTGTCGGGTGGTTTGGTCATCTAGTCGCACTTGTGACAGACGTCAATTTATTTGCATAGGTGAATTGAAGTGGATTTTTGGTTTCACTTTTTATTAATATTCCTTGGGTAAATGTCACGATGGCAGAGGAAGAAGGGCGGATAAGAGAAACCCCTACAGGCACATTAGGCGTAGGTCCTTAGGTAGAGTTTGTGTATGGTTTGGAGGACTTTACATGGAATTTTGTCATCTCAAGTGATGGTCGGGGCACTCGATAGGCACCTTAGGAATTTTAATCCTTTGCCTATATTTGTTTAACTTAAGGGTTTCGAGGAAGAGTCTAAGATGATTCCATACACAGGTGCCTATACAAGGTTTTGTTGACATATTCAATTTGTTCTTTTATTTTTGTGTTTTCTTTTATTGAAGAAATGGTTAACAATAGGAATAGGTATTGTGGAATATTGAGATTTTTTTTGTTTTTTATATGACTCTATGGGATTTACAAAGAATAGCATGTGGACGATTTAACGTGGAGACATGGATGTTAGACGAACGTTTCCTACTACTTGCACTTGCGACGTAAAGGATATAAAGGGTCCGCAATCTAACGCTTTTTTTTCAACAAGTGCTTATTTCATGAATGGTAACACTTAGCTTATGTCTGATTTGACAGATATCTAATTAGTATTATCCTTCCGCATTCCGCTGAACGAATATGGTTGTGTATACGCTTGAAAAACGCTGGGAAATATTGCGACATTACCTTGAAAATCATAGTAATGTTGCAGAATGTGGAATTTTGGAAGAAGACTAGCACCGTCTGATCCGTATGTTATTATGTTGTGAAAAAAGTGAAAGAAACTGGCATTCTCATCGATAAACCAAAGCGTGAAAAGCCAAAAACAGTGCGTACACCCGAAAATATTGCTGCTGTGGCAAAAGTGTGCGCAAAGCGCCATCAACATCAATTCACCATCGTTCTCAATAATTGAACATTTCGGAGACATCATTCAGACGACTTTTGTGCAAGGACCTTGGTATGACGCCATACAAAGCATACAAAGTCCAATTGGTTCAATAGTTGAAGCCAACTGACCATCCAATGCGTTCGACTTAGAGAAGATGCCGATTTTGCCAAAAAAATCATCTTTTCAGATGAAGCTCATTTTGATCTTGGCGGGTATGTACAGTGGCGGATTGAACGTTGAGGGCGCCATATGCAAGCATCGCATCGGCGCCCCTATATTTAAAATATCTAGTAGTATAGTTTGACCGAAACCGCTGCACCGCGTTGAAATGGGAGCCAATCAAAAAGAGCCTAAGTTTATGTGAGATCAATTAGTATTGTCCAAAAGATCTTACGGTTCAGTTTGAAATATTTTAGTTAATGATGTGCCGACTGCCGAACCGTAAATTTTGTTATCCAAGTTAACTCGATTTGGTTGTTATGAAAACCGAGTTGCAACTTGGTTCGCAAATCAGATTGCCCCGCAAATCAATCTAGAAAATTAGTCAATAGCGGAGTTGGCAAACCAAATAGGTAAACCCAGTTGACTCTGGGTGGAGTTGGAATGGCTATCTAGATGTTGTTGACTCACTTAGACCTCAAGAGTCCATTGTGATACCAAAGGAGAGTAATGTACTTAAACAAACCATTTTGTACTTTTAATGAAGTTAGAGAGACATCTTTTGTCAACCGTTGCCAGTTCACTGGTATTATCGTAGAAGGGATTACCGAGATAGTTATTCCTTCTATTGAAGAGTGCCGGGCAAGTACATAAAAGGTGTTGGACTGTTTCCTCTTCTTCCTCGTTCATGCAGCTTCTACAGAAGTCGTCTGCGTAGACCCACAGCTTCAAAGCATGTCTACCTATAGGGCAGTGTCCTGTTATGACTCCAACTGTGGAGCTTATACTTTGTCTGCTCAGGAAGATCAAATCTTTTGACCGTTTCAGGTCTTTGCTTGGCCATATTTGTTTGGTTGCTAGGCAGGTGGTACCCTGTGAGCCTGTGACCACCTAGCATGAGTTGATTCTAGAGCATATTGTTTGAAAATTGCCTGTAGAATGTAGTAAGTGGAATTGCTTAGGACCGATTTTTATTTTAACAAAAGTGGCCAGTGCTGTTCGAGTTCATATGAACTCGCATTATTTGCCACTTTTCAAAATTACTGCGCCCGTGTGCCCCTTTGTTGGCTCGCGCCCCTAGACACGTGCCTAGTTTGCCTTTAGGACAATATGCCACTGGGTATGTATACAAGACAAATTGTCGCATTTGGGGTAAGGAAAACCCGCAACATTGAAAAGCCGATACACCCAAAACGGGTCATTTTTTGTTCTTCGAAAATGAGCAAGGAGTAGCCGTTATAGTCAATGGCGATAGGGATATGTTGAACGAATTTTTCTTGACAAAATTTGAAGAGGAGGATAGTGGTAACATTTGGTTTCAACAGGACGGCGACGACGGCTTTTCGTGCGACACAGCCGAAGCTACACTCGATGTTTTGCGCTCTGTTTTTGAAGATCGAATTTTCAGCCACAGAGCTGATGTCGTTTGGCCACCTTGGACCGTTAGACACTGTTATTTGGGGAGTGCCGTAAAAGATAAGTAATACGCCGACAAGCCAGAGACAATTGACGCCATTGGTGAAATATAGCTGCATACAATCGATAATTGGACCGATCGTGTAGACTACTGCATGGCCAACCGAGTCAGCCGTTTGAATGAAATTATTTTCCATTATTACCGAAGGATTTTTAAAGGGTTTTTCAATACAAAAGTTTTCTTAAATAAAACAAAAACGGTTTTTGGATATCAATGAAATTCTTTATTCCTGTGGAAGTACATTTGATGACATTATGTATGATTTTCGATTTTTTTTGCCATGGCCACCACGAGCACACTTGCAAAAGTCCAGACGCTGAACCCAATTTTCGACGGTTTTCAAGCATAAATCGGGCGATACTGCTGCAATTTCACGTTCGATATTCGTACGAAGTTCATCAATCGTGGCTAGCTTGTTGCATAAACCATAGATTTGACGTAGCCCCACAGGAAATAGTCTAACGGCGTTAAATCGCATGAACGAGGCGACCAATTCACAGGTCCATTTCTGGAGATAATGCGCTCATCGAACTTTGTTCTCAATAATAATAAACCGCACCAACCAGTGATTTTTTCGGGATGTAATGGTGCCTCGTGAAACACATGTGGATTGCTGCTGCCATACGCATTTTGCTTATTGACGAAGCCATCCAGCCAGAAATGAGCCTCATCGCTGAAGATGATTTTTCGATGAAAATCCGGATCATTTTCAAGTTGTTGCTCAGCCCAATTCACGAACATACGACGCTTCTGGTGATCAAGCGGCTTCAGTTCTTGCGTCAATTTGATCTTGTAAGGATGTAGGCCAAGATCTTTTCGCGAAATTCGCCACAACGACGTCACAGAGATGCCCAACGCTTGAGAACGACGTGTGAGAGACTGATTTGGGTCTTCCGCAATTGATGCGCTAGCGGCAGCAATATTCTCGACACTACGGGCACTTCTTTGTCTCACTGGCCCGGGAACATTTTGTACTGAGCCTGTGGATTCAATTCTTTCCACTAGACGCTCAATTGTTGATCTGGCAGGACGATTATGACGACCATAAATTGTACGTAGCGCTCTTATAAAGTGTTGACGACTGACTCCGAATTTCGGTAGTAAATTTTAATAATTTCGACTCGTTGTTGGATCGATACCTTTCCATGATAAAATGGCAAACCTTACTGAAAGAGAAATGTCAAGAGAGCGGGAAAAAATATGGCGTCGTTTGCTGTCCCTATTGGTCTACTTTTGTAGAGTCCTTATTGAAAAACCCTTTACTTTCAAATAAAAAATTTGAATTATGAAAACTTACTGCAGAAGTCGTAGTTCAAACGTAGCCACTTTTCGGGAACTACGGGATGATTATGGTCGTCATAATCGACCGACAATGCAAGCAATTAGTAAAATTGTGAAGAAATTCGAGGAAAGTGGAAGCGTTGCTGATGTCGCAAGGGTTTGCATCATCCTAATGCACGTTCAGTCGAAAATATTGCCTCTGCAAGAACAGGTGTTACTGATGATCCGAATTTATCGATTTCCCGAAGTATTTTGCATTTTGATTTGCATCTCCATCCTAAAAAAAAGTTCAAATCACGCAACAATTGAAGCCAGCTTGCTAAGCATTTACAACGCTCGCCGTAGTTACGCTTCTTGATGGGTGTTGGAACAACAGATATTAAACACCGATTTTGTACCTATGTTACCTTAACAAACAAAATTGACGTACTATATGGGACTCAGACAACCCACAAGTGATCGAGAAGGTGCCCTTGCATCTGAAAAACTGACTATTTGAAGTTCTCTATGGTGAAAGGTGTCATTGGTCCGTAGTTCCGTACTTCTATGCCAAAGGGCGGACGGTTGCAGTCAATTCGGAGCGATATGATCGAATCATAGGCGACTGAAATCATGTCTAAGACGATATGTTGTCACGATCACGACTAATTATAGCTTTATTATATGTTGCGTAATTTTACTCTTTGGCGAGGTCAATTGGCCACCAACGACAACGGTTTGAAAACAACCGAGCACCGAGGCGGCCATTTGAATGGCAAAGTTCAAACTTTAAATTGAAATAAAATATTCATTGAAAATATATCGTTGTGTGGGTTTTACTAAGCTTTGCTTTCGAAACCAAAAACTGAATGCCCCTTATAACTCCAGTTCTTAACTCAGTCTGAATCCAACAACCAGATCGCTCAATAGAAATTCTAAGGAATTCAAAAACATTTTGTTTTATTTTTTATAAAGAATAACTCTTTTGATTGCATTTAAATTCCCTTCGAAGATCAATAAAATTTCAGAAAATACACAAAAATTTCCCATAAAGTTGCAACAAAAATCTAATCCACATACAATGTTGCAGTTTGTTTCAGTAGAAATGTTTAAAGAAAACCTTTAAATCTGTTGTGTTCAACAAATCTATTAAAATTAATCCATTAAGCCTAGCAGCTCCCAAAGAAAAAGGGTTCTAACCTCTTTCACACATTTAAATTGCCCACTAGTGTCACTTTAATGTCATCGAAAATGGAATTTTTATGACATATTATTTGGCCATGGTAATCCGGTGTATTTAAACAGTGGAACAATAGTCTGTCTTTCTTCGAAGTAACTTTTTGAGACGAGCACTTGAACAAAAGATTTAAAACTTTAATATAAAGGCGAGTAAAAGGGCCGACAACGTATTTGCCGGATGAACCCGTCCCAGAAAATACGTTTTTTACTTTCACAGTCTCATTTGCTTGTGGTAAAAATCTGAACAAAAAATCTTAAATTAAAATATCAAAATCGTGTCAAAATTATTTTTTTGCACAAAATTTTGATTATTCATTGTTTTCCTTGTTGCTGTGGGCAAACATTGAATTCACTGCTCGTCAAATTGAGTTGTCAAGGGATCAACGGACGCAAAACACTATCCGTCGTATCCATTTTACATGCGTTGCTTATGGCACGAGTTTCATATGAAAATGTATATTCTATTGTGCTGTCAGTTGAAATCGTCAACGCTAACGCACTGACAGATTCTATGGGACGGTTCCTTAAAACGATCCACATGAAATTTGTTCACACTTTCAAGATTTCTAATACACAACAACACGATGCAGAAGCATCGCACCGTGACTTAAGCTAAAAATGCAAGACACCTTTCCCACTGTCAAGCGGTAAGATCTGAAGATTTAAAATAACTCATAAGAAACTATTTAAGCAGTTCCACCGAATCGTACATCTTTGATGTAACAGAAATTGACCAACATGATCAAACGAAAAAATTGATCAATTTAGATTCGAAATTTGGTGTTTTATTGTTCTACTGAAACCACCATTAACCCACCGCAACGAACAGGGTGAGCTCAAACTTTGATGTATCGAAATTGTTGAAAGGGATTACCATATCCCTTTTGACATTCGGAAACTCTGTTTTTTTATTGATACAATCTGAAACATTAAATGACTTTAGCCAAACAAAAAATGTAAAATCATTTTGACAGTAAATTCCGATTGATGACAGTTTTTCACCGATAAAGTCGTTTTTTTTTTTGTCAAAATTCCCATTTTTGGTCATAAAAATGAGACCAAAAAACGACACATAAAAAAAGTTATAAGAAATAATAAACTTCTGAGAACAAGACTTTTGACACATTGTTGTGGTGTTTGGTGCTTGTCGATGACCTTTTTACAATGTTGTATCTCTGTTTGAATCTTTCGGATATACTACTTTTTTGGCATTTATTATGTTAGTGTTGTAGACAAACGAACGTTTCGACAAACAAACGAACACACGATAGAGGTGCCCCTTTTTAAATCATAAAACACAGGTTATGTTAGATTTGTGAGTTGTTTGTGCTCGTTTCTCCTGTGAACCCCAAACGGTCCAGTCGTACATCGTTGGTGATTCGTGCGCATCTTCTAGAAGTCTTAACTCAAGTGGTAAGAGAGAAAGAAGAGATTAAGACCGGACCATAAACAGGCACTGGATTATTCCTGTTTTATGTCACTTGGTCTAATGTAGAAGAAGTAGTGGTTGTCTGTTTTGTTTAATGGAGTGTTTTACGACGAACGACAGTCAAGTTCGGAATGTAATTCCAGTCATTTTCCCGCGTATAAATCTATCTGAATGCGCTGCTACTGATGAATTATACCGCTGCGCACACACCTCTCTATAGCTTGTCGGGTGTAATTAGGTAGGCCGCTCGGCGATTAGATGCTTTTTTAATGTCATGTCTTAAAACTGTCTTACGACAACACGACCAACTCATGGACGGACAGTCGGACATGACCAACGAATAAACGGGTGGCTAGCGTCAATTCTAGTTTTAGTGAGTTAAAGTGTGGATGGGATTGGAGGCGATATAAGATAGTCGAGTCTTGAAATTCTGGTTTTAAGTGTTTTGTCATCTCCTTGGATATTGTTGCTGTTTTAGAGGTGCTTATAATATTTAGTAGAAAGAGAGCTGGAAAAGATGCTACTTGCGAGATAAGAAAACATCAAAAAGCCGCAAGACGCGACGATCACGATGACGACGACGACGGCACTTTATAGAGATAATGCGCAAGAAGGTCATTGGCAATGGCAATACGCGCGTTGACATGCTTCGATTTGGTTTGACAACTTCCTGGAAATAGGTTTCGAAAGATTTTTTCAAACTGATTTAAAGAAAGAAAAAAAAGTTTGAAGTAAGTGAATGTCATAAAATCTGGGGATACCTTCTGGCACTTCAAAGTACTACTAATGTCCATCGAAAGAGAGCTACCTAGGTATGTAGATATATTCTATTTATGGGCAATTACGATAAATTGAATTTATCTTTTATGAGAAATCTATGATGGCAAAGTGGACGGAGTTTAGCGTGTGTATTTGATGAGGTTTTATGTTTATTTCAAATGGTGTTCGGTAGCTGGAGATTTAAAGATCTTGAGCTCGAATAAAAATAAATATTTAAACAAGTTCAAGCTCGGTGATTTTTTCTTTATAGTGATTTTGGTATAATTTGTGTTAATGGATTGTTCCTTTTGCTATGCGATTTTATCAGCGAAAGGCCGCGCGCTTTTAAGTCCTCTAATTTTAATACATAAATTGATTTTGGAATATTGTCTCTTTTGAAGATTTTTTTTTACTGTCAAGATCGCTTCAGTTTTGCTTTTAATTCAGAGGTGTAGTGTTTTAAGATGTAAGAAAAGAGGATTATTAGCAGTTCCAAAAACAGAAATTAACATTTTTGTCGACTGAGAATTGTTTTGTCTCATTCGCCACTCTTGTCGTTTTTGATGAAGGTGAAAATATTCTCTAATAATTTTGTGAGCTCTTTTTAAATCTGATGCCCGACTTATTTATATTAATGAACAGTTTGCAGATATAATTAAATTACATACCGTGCGTCGGTATGCTGCAAAAAGAGCTCAAGTATACTTTTTTGTTTTTAAAAATATAGATTGGCGAGACAGCTCTTGAAGAGCCAAGGCCTAAGTGGCTTACTCTCATCACCAAATCTCTGAGTGCGTGTGAAGAATTGAGGGGACCTACAATTTAACGCCGATTCCGAACGGCAAAGTGGAGAAGCACTTGTTCATGACAGATTGATACTCTTGGAAGTTTTGTCAGTTCTTCGCTAGAGGCAGTGCCCGTGAAAGATGAAATAAAAACTATGGGCACGAGTAGGACTCGAACCCACGACGTTTTGCTTAGCAGCCAACGCACCTAACCACTAAGCTACGGACACTACTTATGGACTTGTGATGCATAAAAATGTCCCAAAATTCATGGTAAGAAATTTTGTAGTTATTGTAGCAAAAAAATGTAGGTATCCTGTGTCCGTCCACGGGGTAAGCCTTGACGTGGCGGAGCGGCTTACGGTAACTACTACTATGAAGCTTAGAACTATGCGATCGAGAAACTTGATTTCGCAGAAAGGCCTCCCATGGTCAACAGGTCGAAGCGGAGTAGGCTGTTACTACCAATTACCCCACAGCGAAGGAGTGTTCCCACCAAGGCACTCCCACCGAGGGACGGCAGCGAATGAATTTCTTCTTTGGAATCAACGGTGGCGTCTCCAGTTCCAGTTAGGCCGAACTACTTGGTGAACACCTTTACGGGCTACTTCGACTTATTTGAAGCCCAGGCCTTGGAGTCACATCAAGTGCCTGGTACTCCAGGTTGAGGGTTGTGCGTTGGGGTGACTTCCCGACCACGTAGCAAAAATCTTTGTTGCGAAGCAACAACAGGCCTCGGAAATGGACGGGTACACTGATGACGACCCAAGCAAATGTACAAAGGACAACGATTTTCGGATATGCACGTGGAATGTTAGGTCCCTTAATAGACCGCGTGCTGCCGAACAGTTAGCGGAGACCCTCAACTGCTACAAAGCAGATATTACCGCTATCCAGGAAATGCGATAGGATGGACCGGGCAAAAGGAGGATGAAAAACTGTGACATCTACTATGGTAATTGTTACCGCGAGAGCAACAACAGCGACTATTTGGATGCGGGTTCGTCGTGGGAAGCAGACTTAGGCAAAAAGTCATGAGCTTTAAATGTGTAAGCGAACGCATCACGACAATCCGAATCAAGGCTAAATTCGGCAACATTAGCCTAATATGTGTGCATGCCCCCACAGAAGAGAAAAAGGACGACACCAAAGACGAGTTCTACGAGCTCCTTGACAAAACATACGAGCAGTGTCCTAGTTATGACAATAAAATTGTCCTCGGCGATTTTAACGCAAAGCTGGGAAAAGACCACATCTTTGGTGGAACGGTCGGAAAGCACAGCCTGCACGACACCACATCCGATAACGGATTCAGGCTGATCGATTTTGCTGCGGGGCGAAATGTTGTGGTAGCAAGCACCTGGTTCCCTCATCTCAACATCCATAAAGGTACATGGAGATCTCCTGATCAATCAGCCGTCAACCAGATTGATCACATTGCGATCGACGGAAGGCACTTGTCCAGCATTTTAGATGTTCGAACTTTCCGAGGAGCTAACATCGACTCGGACCACTACCTCGTCGTAGCCAAGGTAGTGCTACGAATATCCCGACAACGGCCAAAACAAGGAAATTCTGCAAGAAAATTCGACGTCGGACGGCTACAATCGCAAGAGATCGCCAGATCATTCTCTGATCGAGAGTCAAGTAACCTCTATGCCGCCAACATCAAGCATCGAAGACCAGTGGCAACACTGCCAGAGAGCAGTTAGAGATGCCGCCTCTAATGTGCTGGGTTTCACACAGCCACCAAAACGAAACCCCTAGTTTGACGAAGAATGCAGGCAGGCCCATGCAGCCAAGCAGGAGGCATACAAAGCGGCGCTGCATAGAAGGACAAGAGCTGCTCGTGAGCTCTACGAGCAAAAGAGGAGAGAGGAACGCCGGCTTCTCAGGAGGAAAAAGAGAGAGCATGAGAAGCGTCAGATCGAGGATGTTGAGAGAGCCAACAGCAGGAATGAAGTTCGGAGGTTTTACCGAAAGGTTAAACAGCTGGCTCAAGGTCATCGAGCAAGAACTGATGCCTGCAGAGATAAACAAGGGAACATCATAGTAGAATCGCAGTCAATGCTGGGGATTTGGAAAGACCACTTCTGTAGATTGTATAACGGCGACGACGAACAAAATACCGCCGTCAGACAGGAGCCTTTCATCGGACACGATGATAGCCAACAATTCCGTGAACCCGACCTAGAAGAAGTGAAAACCGCAATATCACGGCTGAAATCCAACAAAGCCGCTGGAGCAGATGGACTAGCTGCTGAGTTGTTCAAAGCAGCAGGCGACGAGCTAGATAGGAGCATGCACCAAATCATCTGTAAGATATGGTCAGAGGAATGCATGCCCGATGAATGAACCTCAGCATTGTTTGCGCGATCGTGAAAAAGGGAGATCCTCTAAACTGCGCCAACTATAGAGGAATAAGTCTAATAAACATCGCCTACAAGATCCTCTCTGCCGTAATTTGTGAACGTCTGAAGCCTTTCGTCAACAATCTGATTGGTCCTTATCAATGTGGCTTCAGGCCACAGGAAATTCAACCATCGACCAAATTTTCACGTTGCGGTAGATCCTGGAAAAGACCTTTGAACTCCAAATCGATACCCACCACCTTTTCATCGATTTTAAGGAAGCGTATGACAGCATCTACAGAGACTAACTGTTTTAAGCTATGTCTGTTTTGGCATCCCTGCCAAGCATGTTCGCTTGTGCAAAATGACGATGGAGAACTCAAGCTGCTCCATCAAGGTAGTAGGTAGAAGAGGAGTTTGTCTACCTAGGCTCCGCTATAAACACGGGTAATAACACTAGTGCCAAGATCAGAAGAAGAACTCTTGCTATAATCGTTGTTTCTTTGGGCTATGAAAGCAATTGAGGGGAAAAGCCCTCTCTCGAGCAACTAAGGTTAAATTGTACAACACCCTCATCATTTCAGTCCTACTGTATGGTGCAGAAGCATGGACCTCTACAAAATCGGATGAAAGTGCCTTAGGCTGTTTCGAAATTAATGTTCTTCGGGTCATCTTTGGCCCCGTGTGCATTGAAGGGGAATGGCGAAGAAGATATGACAGTGAACTTTACGGGTTGTACAACGACAAGGTTATTTAGAGCGGATGGACACCAATGTTCCGGCCCGGAAAACCTTCGACACTATTCCCGAGGGACATAGGAGAAGAGGAAGACCGCGATTCAGGTGGCGCACTCAAGTGGAAGAGGACCTCAATCAACTTGGAGTGCAAAACTGGAGACAACCAGCTAAGGATCGAGCTAGCTGGCGGAGATTGAGGCCCAAGTCCTTAAGTAAGTAAATAAGTAATCCTATGTCCAAAACATCAAAATGTGTGGTGCAAAAAAAATTTAAGTGGGATTGGGTTTTTCTAACATACAAATCTTTTTTCTATTTTCTAAATTTTTGCTGTCAAAGAAGCTCAAGTTAATTCTGGATGAGTTTAATCACAGGTACAAAAACTTGACAACAAGTAAGACTTTCAACCTAATAAATCTCCAGATCTCGATATTAAAGATCCTGTATAAAACCAATTTCGTGATCGTCCGTTTTTTTTTTCAAACTCCGTGGGGCTTTTCTCTCTAAAACTTCCACAGCATTTTCTTGACACGTTAACTATATTTTAATTCAATTGTTTACGTGTGTTTTGACAGATTCTTAATCATTCCATACCTTCTCACATAAGATTATTATCTGGCTTAACTTTGTCATCGTCGTTAAGAGGTCAGAATTACCATAAATCCAACCAACAGTTTCCAATGGGTTGAATAATAATTTATGACGAGAATTGTCATATTTCTCTTGTAAGCTTATTATTTCAATAGAAAAAAAGAAAACATTAAAAATAAATCCGTGACAAGTCGCAATCAATTTTCAATTTTCCCACCATCAAAATGCAAAGAAAAAAAATTATAAAACAAAAACTGAAACAAACAAATTAACAACACTATTTTCGAGCAGACCCAACTAATTAATATTCAAATCTATCATTGACAATTAATTTAACCATTGAACGCTAGTTGAGTGTTCTATAGATGCACGATTCTGTGCGGTGCAGTGTTTATATTTATTCAAGTTCCACCTTATTTGGGAACATGTTGCTAATTAAGAGAAACAAGTGTTTGCTTGAGTACTCGAGAGCTTGCATACGCTCACGTTAAATCGTAAATCTAATGCAAATTCTAAAAAAAAACCATAATCGAGCTTGGTTCTAGTCGTACCAAGCTTATGGGTTAAAACAATTTATTGGTACATACTAGATTCTTGAAGTACCCACACTGAGAAAAAAAATGCTTATCAAGCCAAAAAATTCAACTCGAGTCACATTACATGTTGCAATTTACACAAATCGGTTTAACAAATTTTCTCTCAGTGTAGCAGGAACCCTGGTATCTGTTAAAGTGAATTAGTATTCAAATTAGCAACAGAACATTTGCAATATTTGTTGCAGATTACGCTGGTTTCGCGAATGCGCGCCAAAGCTTGATTACACTTAATTGACAATTTGTCGAATAGCCTGAGGCTTGCAATTAATTTGCAACACGTTGACAAACACAATATTTAATGAATTTTGAAATTGCTTAAAGTGGTACGATAAGTTTTATATCGTTTTGCGACAAGCGTAGGTAAGAAATTCCGGACGATAATAAAAATAATTCACGATTGAAGGTGTTGATGATGAAAGGGGGGTCATTCCAACAATTATGCATACGGGTGGGGAGCATGTTTTGAGTAAATTTATGAGGAACATACTAAAACAAAGATCAAGTTACTTTTTTGTGACCAAACACAATTTTTCGTGACGTTATTCATTCCGCAGTCAAAATAAAGTTCGCACTACAGCTCTTTCGTTTGAACGAATTTAATCTATTTATTTGTTCTTGAATTCAAAATCTTGGGTGGAACGGCACTATAAACACATTTCTGGTTGAAAATCAAAAGTAAGGAAGTACTTCATGTAATTTTTAAGCTTCTGACTCAAGACTTGCAGTAAAATCGAGATTAAAGTTCTGACATCCAATCTTGTTTAAATGTCAACTTAAACGATAAATAATTACAATTCAATGATTAAAAAATTCCATCAAACGAGTAAACGTTCAGAGTTATATTCTCCTTCTTGAAGCTTCATTTGAGTTGTACTTAAACAAATCGTAATTGTCGCCAATCGCGACAATGTTATCGTGACGTCGTCGTCAATCTTGCCGTAGAAAAATCTCTCTTTTTCATGACATGCAACTATCCTCCAGTTCTGATGATAGATACCAATTTCCATCTGCTGGCCGCATAACGCATAGTCATCGCTCGACAAGTCACAAACACCCATCTCACATGTTCCTGACAACGATAATTGCGAGATTTATCTTCCACATCATGGGGCGAAATGATGTTTGGGAACATTGCAACTTATGCTAGCGATAGCATCCCAGCATGTTACTTGTTGTGGCATGGGTCCCAGGCTATCTGCCATCAAGTTGCAGTGTCATAGAAGCATTTTTTCATCTTCAGGTGTGTGAAATTATCCATATTACTCGGATGAGATATGTCAGTGCAATTCGTGGTGAGCGAACTGCTGCGGTGCAACGTCATAAATGCCATACTTGTTTTATTATTTTCTTCTTGCAAAAAGAATCGTAGGTAGGCTGGAATCTTGAAATATTTCATTTAAGGATGTTCAGCTATAAAGAGTTGTTCTTTCTTGTGGCTTCTCGTCAGTGGATGTCGTCGTTATCGTCGTCGAATTTGTTGTCGCTGTTGTTTCATTTGACCGTCCTGAAATGAGAAATATCAGCGGGGGCTTAGCGCTGCAAGTTGACAGCAAAAAGGTGGCACCCATCGATCGAACATCTGTCGATTGTTCAGGCGTTACAGCTTCGTTGCGTCGTCCATTATGGAAAGGGGAGAGAAGAAGGATTTGGGTTGAAACAAGTTGAAAGTATGCAATGACATGACGACCAATTGAATGGTGTTTCTTATTGCCAATCGAATCAATCATAATCTGTTGTCTTTGACGTCGTGAGACGGTTCGTTAGTTAGCTTTGATTTTTTTACTTGTTTTTTTTTTGTAATTTTTTTTTATAAAAGATCATTTGTTACGAATGCCATCTTGTGGATTTCCAATGATAGACGCAAGTACATGGAGAATAAAGAATCATCAGAAAAGGTCGTGATGTGAGGCGAGTTACCGCCTCTTGCACGAGTTGGGTTTCTGTTGGTTTCCTTTTAATTTGTTGTCCAAGGTTTTTTTGTTAGCTTGTCATTGAAAGTTTTTTTTTAAATTTTTTTCTGAAATTTCGATAATTATTGGGTAATTGTTAGTTTGTCGTTTGATAAATGATTTATTCGTTGCTTATAAAGTTTGTTGTTTAGTTTATTGACGAGGAACAAAATCTAGATGAATTCCGTTAAAAATACGGATTGATTGGTTTTGTATGGCCATAAAGAGCAAAGGTTAAGACATTTTCTAAAATCCAAAAAGAAAAATACAAAATTTTATTCAATTCTTAAGTCGCAGCTAGGTTCAACCGTCAATCATTCCACTTTCGAATATAATCATAATCACGACATTTAACTGTCATGACCATGAATAACGTGGAGCAGTAGAAGTAGTTTTATGTTGCTTTATATTTTTATCATTTTAAAAAATGGTTGACTATCGACTGATAGATTGTTTCAAATCACACATAATGAGGCATTCCTCAATAGACATCAGAACGCCTCTGGTACATACATCTAGTGATATCAACAAAATCTAAACTCGTAAATAGAGAACTTTACTTGAAGAAGTGCAAATTAATTTTTCTGAGTAACCTTATAACCCTATGTGGACTTGGTTAGTCGAATATAGGGATAATTCAAATGGAGTTTGAGGGTGTAGCTGCTAATAATGCGACGACGGGTCAGAGGCTCATTGAAGCCGTAAGAGTTGAGGTTCTCGTATTAATGGTGCTGGCAGTGAAAAAAAAAAAACATTTATAAAGAGAGGAACAGTTTACCAAACCAAACGTAAAGGATGTCAGATTTTCAGGTTTACAAACTGGAGACGGATTTCGGGTATTCAAGTTTACAAACTAGAGACGGTTGCTATAAGGTCGTAAGATCAAAGGGTTTCCCAGGAAAATCCTTGAATTTCAAAATTTTTGGATGCCTTGTGATCTGGTTTTTGTTTTGTAGCCGAGGTTTCACTTGCCAGTCTTGCCAGGTTCTATGTCCGTTTATTTGATGTCTCTATCATCCTTTCCCTGGTGATACTCCATGGCAGGCTCTATTCGATCAGCAGGTCTATTTAAAGCTCTTGGCAGCACTCAGGACAATACTACTACTAAATACTGGTAAGGGACTGGTGGGGGGAAGTTTCAATAATGGAATGGCGATTGCTGCACGGTCGGCAAACGACCAAAAAACACTATTTCGTTCCAAAAGTACAGAAAGGTATTGGTAGTGATGGTGTTAATACAAAAGTACTGAGCTTATGAATTTTTCTGCGAACACTGAGGATAAATTATAAAAATGCGAATGTTAAAATGCAAAAACTAACCTACAGCAATTCGATATTTTTGTGGGGCTCATATGAAAGCATCTAACTCAACGTTTCAGCCTTAAATTTTGCTCATAACCGTTTTTTTTTCCAAAATTCATTTTTATTCATAATAACTTAAAACTACTTATAACTAGACAAGGAATTCAACTACTATTATCTAAAATCTTATATATAACTACTGGCCCCAACCAGCCTCTAAGAAATTCAATGATAGTCCCTAAAATTATGCCTTTCGGTCTATGAACTGCAGTATTTAACATAACTTTATTGATTGTTTTTTGGTTAGAAAATTAAAAAAAAAGAAACTAACATTATATCAATTATATTTTGTCCTTAAATGCTTACGTAAAATTAGGTCCTTAAAAATAAAAAATTAAAATTAACTAAAACATCCTATTCAACCTAAAAACTACTTACAAACTAGAACAACCACAGCATCAAATCTCTATCATTTTATTTAATTTTTTTGTATTTTTTTTATTAATATTTATTATTATTAATATTATCAAGTGTGATGAAGACACCAGAACTGGTTCTCTTGCTTCACCCCATATCGATTCGTCTTGGATGCTTAGACTATCGAACCGAAGATTTGACGGATTGGAGTGTCCTTTCCCTTTTTCGGAGGATGAACCAACGCTCTGGATAATATGCCATTAATTCAGCGCGTTGATTAACAGAGTGGTGTAGATGTCTATTGCCTCAGTCGGTAATGGTCCTTAGTACAATGTTGGATATACCACGACACCTGCTGACTTCTTATCTTTATTGAATCGAAGACTAGCTTGGTAGTTCTATCTTTGTAACTAACAGAGGACATGCTTTTCCGTTTGCTCGGCGATTATGACGTTTGCCAAAAAAGTCCGTCATTAAACGCATAAAACCGCTATCGCAGATCGCCACTGGCACAAGATCGATCGAAGGTATCAAGTGTGAAAGTAAGGCTCTGTTTACTATGAATGCTAGCATTCACCTTATACACTGCTGAAAAGCAGCTCCCACTGTCCTCCACTTTCTCCTGCGGGTCCTTCGATAATAAAAAGTCATCGTGCAAAACGGCTTCCTCAGGATCAATTTGCGCTGTCAGAAGTATCTCCTCTGATCCTACTGTCCTCTGGAGCTAAGACACGGAAGGTCGTTCTGGATTCTTGGTCCAAATATCTTATTAATTTGAGGAACATACTCGGGTCGCTAAAATTAAACGGCCGAATATTCTGTCCCAATACAAATTAATAGATAACCTGTAGTTTACCTTGATCAGTGTGTTGACGTCTAACGACGACTTCATGTCCTAATCTCCAGGGGGGGGGGGGTTGTCGGTGGGGGTCGTTCGGGTCTGTAAACTCGTCCTTACAGTTTTTAAGTCTTGTGAGGTAATCCGCTTTTCCTGTCTGTGCAGTGCGTCTATGGTCGCGTACTGTAGACGTTGTTTTGGTTCGCGTTCCTTGTTCTTCGGTATTGTCCGTTCCATTGTCCTGTTTATATGTTGTCCATCTGTTCAAGGTTTGTCGATTTCTGTATTTTGTACAAGTTCGGTTGTTTGGTGGGTTATGTCACTCGAACGAGTTTCCTCGCTAGAACTTGGGTGAAACGAGGCAGCGCATCTTACTGCAAATTGTAAGAATGCGTTGGAACGTATTCATCTAACTCCACGCTCTCGTTAGGAATCTGAATTACAGCAGCGAGTCCCGCAGTGGTCACTGTCGTACTCGACTGTAAGTAAGCATTTCGAGGGTGATTACCCACTTGTCCTTATTGTCAGTCTTGGTATCGTACAGCAAAAGAACCAGAAGGAACCGCTCCCTTGGGAACGATGGCCTTATCTTAGCCATCCGGTTGACACTATAACAACACTGCAAAGATTCATCAAATTGAAAAGATATTCCTCTTCGATTGTTTAATTTGAATACCCAATCTTCATGGCTTGCCGTTCAAATCACCAGCCAATTACGAAGTAGTTTTCTTCCAAGGTCAGTTTTTATCCCCTAAAAAGAATCTAGAGCGTCTGAAATAAAAACAGTAGCCTGCGGATTTCAGCCGCAAAAGTCGCATCATATACATCCGCTTCCCTTTGATGAGAGATATGCTTATGACCAGACTCCTAACGTCTTGAACTTTCCAATCATTATATTACATGACTATAAAAATAAATGCCCCGGCAGCGCGCCCTTGGGCCATCATCAAAGAATGGAGGTGATCCACTCTTGTTCTCAGATCTGACTTTGCAGTCCTGCAAGTTGGCCATGAATGGAAACCAACAAGCCCACAATATCTGGCTGCACCATCGGCTCCTTAGGCGCTGGGGCCTGTGGGGCAACCTTTGGTAGAGCCTATATCGTCTTTCCCATTCCTATCGCAGAGTTGGCGTAAGAAAGATTCATAACTGTTTCGTGATACGCATGTTCAACCAGAATCACACAAACGCAATGAATTCGTTCGAGTTAATGAATTATTTCATCAATGCGTAGTAGCCGAAGTCACATAGATGGCCGAGATCTTTTATCTTATTTTACACCTAAGTTTTTTTCGCGGTCAACCCGCCTTTTCTAGTTCAGTTGATATAGCTTGAATGGACTTTCTAACACAAAAACAATGTTTCTATTTGATCTGTCAGTTTCTGAGAACAGTGCGTTCAAACAAACAACGGAAGCCTTCAAAGAAGAATTATTTTTCCCAATTTGTGTACATATTCTTCGCTCCTATTGGTCGCAGCGTGATGTTATATGGCCTAAAGCCTTCCTCTCGAAAATAGGGATCTTAAGTAGGTACTACACATCCTTTGGGGACACCCGAAAAGAAAGTTCTAATCACAATATTTCCGATAGTCTAGCCTAGTGAAAGCGTAAAAAGAAGTTTTTTCCAAAGGCTTTGCTGAAGTCAGCTGTGATCGTATCAGCCTTAAATTCATTTTCGAGGGCATTAATCTAAAAAGAAATTAAATCTGCAAGAATCTTTATTATTGGAACCTAAGCTCTGCTCATCGTTAAGGCTGATGGGGCAATAGAACGGAGGTTAGATATTGATCGAATGCAAAAATTAGCAGATAATAAGAATTGTTCAATCAATGTTTGCCCGATCCTGAAAAAAGGAGATTCTCTAAACTGCGCCAACTACAGAGGAATAAGTCTGCTTAACATTGCCTACAAGATCCTCTCTGCCGTAATATGTGAACGTCTGAAGTCTTTCGTCAACAATCTGATTGGTCCTTATCAATGTGGCTTCAGGCCAGGAAATTCAACCATCGACCAAATTTTCACGTTGCGGCAGATCCTGGAAAAGACCTATGAACTCCAAATCGATACCCACCACCTTTTCATCGATTTTAAGGCCGCGTATGACAGCATCTACAGAGACGAATTGTATAAAGCTATGGCTAGTTTTGGTATCCCTGCCAAGCTTGTAAGCTTGTGCAAAATGACGATGGAGAACTCACACTGCTCCATCAAGGTTGGCAACGAGCTTACGGAATCTTTCGACAAAAAGGATTCAGATAAGGCGATACACTGTCATGCCATTTCTTCAACATCGTTCTTGAGAAGATAATGCAGAACGTCAACACCAGAGGCACACTCTTCCAAAAGTCTGTTCAACTTCTCGCGTACGCCGATGATATTGTTATAATGGGAAGAACACAGCGCCTTTGTGAGAATTGAGACAGAAAGCGGCAAAAATGGGTTTAGCGGTAAATGAGGGAAATACGAAGTATATGCTGTCTTCGAGGAACGACACCCAACACGTACGGCTCGGACAGAATGTCACAATAGACGAATACAACTTCGAGGTAGTAAATGAGTTTGTCTACCTAGGCTCCGCTATAAATACGGGCAATAACACCAGCGCCGACATCAGACGAATAATAACTCTTACCAATCGCTGTTTCTTTGGGCTAAGAAAGCAATTGAGTGGAGAAGCCCTCTCTCGAGCAACTAAGGAAAAATTGTGCAACACACTCATCATCCCAGTCCTGCTGTATGGTGGAGAAGCATGGACCTTGACAAAATCGTATGAAACTGCCTTAGGCTGTTTCTAGAGGAAAGTTCTTCGGGTCATCTTTTGCCCCGTATGCATTGAAGGAGAATGGCGGAGAAGATACAACAGCGAATTTTACGGGTTGTACAACGACATGGACCTAGCCAGGAGGGTCAAGGTCCAGAGACTCAGATGGCTCGGTCATTTAGAGCGAATGGACACCAATGCTCCGGCCCGGAAAGCCTTCGACACTATTCCCGAGGGACGTAAGAGGAGAGGAAGACCGCGACTCAGGTGGGGCATTCAAGTGGAAGAGAAGCTCAATCAACTTGGAGTGCAAAACTGGAGACAGCTAGCTTAGGACCAAATGGGCTGGCGGAGACTGTTGATTGAGGCCCAAGTCCACAACGGACTGTAGCGACTGTAAGTAAGTAAGAAGTTTCCAATCAGGATTGAAAGAATCAACAAATAAGTCTTAGTATTATCAGTTAATAATTATGACATGTCAACCAACATTACAAATGTAACCGAAAACAATGAATGTGGCATCACTGGAGGAGAAAACGATGAGAATCAGAACACGGCGTCAACTGTATTCATTCGTCATTAAAGTGCGTTGTGTGAAAGACAAACAATTATCACAAGCAATAAAGTGAATTTGGTTAATTAAAGAAAAGACAATAAATAGTTTTATTATAAGATTTGTTAAAGATCAGAAGTGGGATCGGACTGAGATAAGTCTCATAACAAATAAAAACAAATAATTTTGATATATTCCTTTGATGTAATGTGAGTTTTAATTTTTTTGAGTGAATGTTCAGAGCATATTGTGAAAAAAGAAAATTGGCTTTGGATTCATAGTTGATGATAACAATAAATAACTAATGGTTATTAGGTTGTTATTACCATGGCTTCTTAATTAATGTGGTTTTGGTATAAAAAACACGAGGTTATTCCAGTATAATGATGAATTCATTTGAAGTTTTGGTTTCGTGAAGACGCGGCACAGACCGTTATTCGTTCCGTTATTGTGAAACAGTTTTGCTTGCGTTTTCAGTGTATGAAAAGGTTATGCTATCTCTGTTGTTGAAGGGAATGAAAGATGAGTATCGACATCGCTTGTTGTGTTACACAGTTTTGCTTGCGTTTTCAGTGTATGAAAAGGTTATGCTATCTCTGTTGTTGAAGGGAATGAAAGATGAGTATCGACATCGCTTGTTGTGTTAACAGTTTTGCTTGCATTTTCAGTGTATGAAAAGGTTATGCTATCTCTGTTGTTGAAGGGAATGAAAGAGAAGTATCGACATCGCTTGTTATGTTAACTGTTGATATGATAGGGATATATAGTTGTCCCTTTACGAAATGCAAAAGTAATTTGGAAGAAACATGATGCCAAACGTTTCTTGATTCGAATGTGTTTTTGGTCTACGAAAATACATATTCTGTCTCGAACTGATGAAGAAAATATATTTGAAAATATTTGACTAAGACAAAATCAGAAAAGTAAAATATGCTCTGGTTTATTCACTCTTGCTATTGGTTGTTTGCAAATCAATATTGGTTAAATGAATTTTATTATAGGTGTTAGATTAAGGGAATTAAATAAACTTTAAAGCCATCTCAGTACGTCGGTTACATGACAATTGCAAAACGTAATATAGCATGCATGCAATTGAAATTATTTTGTTTCACTTAACCCTAAAGAATTAAAACATTATTTAGTATTATTTCAATTGATTTATGGTTCTACACTAAATAACTTCCAAGGTTTTGATGATGTAGTTCAATGATAATTGCAAATGAAATCTAAATTAGTATATATGTATATTCAAACACATTAAATTGATTCTAGATAAAACAAAATGGATAATTTGAGCGCAAAACAGCTACAGGAGGAAGCGAGGAAGAGAGGCCTTCCAACCGGCGGGTCCAAAAGGATCCTCATCAAAAGAATTAACGATTATGACAGGCAACAAGATGCAACTGAAACGCACTCCATCGAGACATTTAATCAACAGATTGGACAAACTGACAACATTGAAGAAGAAGGTAGAAACATAACAACCATTTCAGATTCAAACACGGTAACATCGGCAACGGACGAAGAGTTGAGGGCCAGAGAATGGGCCTTGATCAAACGTGAGCGACAGCTTCTTGAGAATGAACGAATCCTGTTCGCAAAAGAACGAAATGTAGCGGAAAAGTTAAAGCATCTAGATTCAGCAACACGATCAAGAGACGCACTTCCTGACAGACCAAGATTCAATTGTACCATTAGGGAAATCGCTGATGCACTACCTACGTTTGCACCAGGAGAAATTACGTCGTTGTCGGCTGAATGTTGGGTAAGCCGAGTTGAAAACCTAAAAAACATCTATGGCTGGGATGAAATGGCGTTGCTGTTGGCAGCCTCGTCAAGGATGCTTGGCCCAGCAAGGCATTGGTGGGACTCTTGCCAGGAAGTTGCAACATCATGGAGCCAGTTAGCCTCGGGACTAACAACAAATTTCCCACATCATTACAATGAGGTAGAGATACACCAACAGTTGATACGGCGGACTAGAAAAGCATCGGAAACTATAGAAACCTTCTGTTTCGAAATGAATTTGTTAGGTAAAAGGATTAATCTCTCCGAAAAAACCATCATCCAATATATCCTAACTGGCTTGAACGACTCCCAGATGAGTACCACGCTAGCTGCTGGAGATTTTAATAATATCGCCGAATTGATCGAAAAAATCAAATGGTATGAAGGCATCCGCATGAATTCCCGACAAACTAACAGCCCAATTATACCTAGACCTGCCACATCAACTAGACCTTCAACCAGTGAACCTTCCAAATGGCAACCTTATCGTCAACCAGTTCCGAAAAATCATATCTCGTGTTATAACTGCAATCAGTCAGGACACTACTCGAAAAACTGCCTTCAACCCAGGAAAAGGCATTGGAATGATAATAAGAAGATATATCAACACCCAGTAGCAAAAACCGAAAAGATGCAAGAGAAGAATTATCGTGTGAATTTAATCTCCAATAAAGAACAGACAGACTGTTACCATAAAGATGTTTTCATACATGATAAGAAGTACGAAGCCCTTCTAGATTCTGGAAGTGAGAAGACAATTATTTCAAAAGAAGTAGCAGCAAAAGCAAACTGTAAGATGGAAAAATGCGAAGCCACTTTGCACGGGTTCGGGGGTGGAAGTTGTCGAGCAATCGGAAGCATTGCATGCGAAATCCAGATAGATGGAGCTTTCTTTCCAGTTCAAGCAATAGTGGTCGAAGATAATTGGCTTTCGAAACCGGTATTGGTTGGAAAAGATGTCCTGAACAACCCCATGTGTAATATGCTAAAAAGGGGGGAAAGTTTGACGGTGCAAAGGATGGAGGTTGACGTTTGTTCTACTAAGCCAATATCCAAGTTCGACATCCAATCAGACGAAGAGGTTGAAACATCTGTCCTTGTCACACTCCTAAACAAATACCGTGACTGTATTGCTATGAACCAGAAAGAATTAGGACGAACAAAACTCGTCGAAATGGAAATCGAGCTTGTAAAACAAGAACCAATAGTGTATCCACCCTACAAAGTCCCTTATGCAAAAAGACAGGTAATATCTACAATGATCTCCGAGTTATTGGATTGTGGCCTTGTTGTCGAATCACAGTCTGACTATGCTTCGCCAGTGGTTTTGGTAAAAAAAAAGAATGGCGAAGATAGAATGTGTGTTGACTACCGGAAACTAAACTCCATCACGAAGAAAATCCGATACCCGATGCCATTAGTCGAAGAACAACTCAACGCCTTAGTAGGTTACAAATATTACTGTGTCCTTGATTTAGCCTCTGGATACTATCAAATACCGATAAAAAAGGAACACACGCATTACACTGCATTCATCACACATGACGGCTTGTATGAATTTACTTCAATGCCGTTCGGTCTTGTAAATGCGCCTTCCATTTTTCAAAAACTTATGAACAACATTGTAAGAAAGATGAAACCGTCCAAAATCGTTTGCTATATGGATGACATAGTAATCCCATCGAAAACCTTTGAAGAGGGAGTAGAAACGTTAGAAAGCTTCCTAAAAATATTAAAAGACGCAAACCTAACCCTCAATCTCCGAAAATGTGTCTTCTTCAATAGACAAATAGAATTCCTAGGACACTTAGTTAAAGACGGAATGATCCAACCTGGGAGAACCAAAACTAACGCTGTTGAAAAATTCGAGACTCCAAAAAACGAACATGAAGTTCGGCAGTTCATTGGACTGACCAGCTATTTTCGGAAATTCATTGAAAACTATTCACTGATCGCTCTACCTCTGACCAATTTGACAAAGAAGAATTGTGAGTTCCAGTGGGGTCAAGAGCAGCAAAATGCATTTGAAACGCTGAAGAGATGTCTGGTCAATAGACCACTACTTGCCCTTTATGATCCGAATAGTGACCATGAGCTCCATACTGACGCCAGTTCTCATGGGATAGCAGGAGTATTGTTGCAACGTGAAAATAATTCACTTCGTCCAGTGGCTTATTACAGTAGAAAAACTTCTAAGGATGAGAGCTTCTTTCACAGCTATGAACTTGAGGCCTTAGCTGTTGTGGAATCTACTCATCGATTTCGACAGTTTCTTCTGGGTAAACACTTCAAAATAACAACGGACTGTGAAGCTCTCAAAACAGCGATGAGCAAAAAGGAATTGATCCCTAGAATCGCCCGGTGGTGGCTTAAGATGCTGGAATTTGACTACGAGATAAATCACCGTTCTGGAAAACTAATGGCGCACGTAGATACCTTGTCCAGGCATCCAACTGAAGAGGCACGAGAACCAGAAGTTGTAGAGATGAGCGTGCTCAAAGTTAACATCGATGATTCTGATTGGATATATTCATTACAACTTCAAGATGGGCAGATATCGGATATAATGAAATGTCTCAACAAAAAGCCAAGTAATAATGCAGAAAAACAAATTCATACGGATTATGAATTGAAGAATGGTCGAGTATACAGAAAAGTAAAAGGTGAGCTAAGGCTTTACGTGCCGAAAGGGGTTCGAAATCGAGTAATGAGAAACAGTCATGACCTCATGGGACATTATTCTGAAAAAAAGACCATTGAACATTTGAGTAACAGATATTGGTTCCCCAGAATGACCCAAATAGTCAAAAAATACCTACTATCATGTGTCGAATGTGTTTACAATAAAAATCAAATGCAACCACGTGGAGAACTACACCTCATAGAGAAAAAGGAAATTCCCTTTTACACTATCCATATTGACCATTTGGGACCGTTTATAAAATCTACCAAAGGTAATTCATACCTTATAGTCCTGGTAGACGCATTTACTAAGTACGTCATCATGAAGGCCCTACCGAGTACTCAAACAAAACCGGTTCTAAATTTTCTAACAGAAGTATTCCATACATTCGGAACTCCACATCGCATCATTTCAGATAAAGGAACCTCTTTTACGTCGAAACTATTCATGAATTTTATCCAAGACTTCGGAATTGTGCATGTACAGAACGCCACAAGAACTCCCAGGGCGAATGGCCAGGTCGAAAGATATAATCGAACTATACTGCACGCTCTATTAACGACAGTTGAAGACGATGAACGATGGGACCAGAAAGTAAAGGACGTACAATGGGGTATAAATAATACTTTTAATGAGTCTATCGGGAAGACAGCACATCAAATGATGATGGGATATATTCCTCGTGACCCATGGCCGGATGTATTAGTACAGGAACTTGATTTAAACCAAAAACCCCAAAACATTGAAGAAATACGAGCTGATGGTAAGAATCATATTGTCAAGATCCAGACACACCAAAAATCACGTCATGACAATAAGCACGGGAAGGCCAGAGAATACCAGTTAGGTAATTTGGTAATGTTAAAAAATGATGCTATTATGTCCACAGGTTCCTCAAGAAAGCTGGAGACGAAATATAGAGGGCCGTATGTGGTGATTGCAAAACTTCCTCATGACCGATACCAAGTAGCCGACGTACCCTTTGCTCAACGGAATCAGAAGCCATATTCATCAGTCTGGTCAGCCGACAGAATGAAACCATGGATAGTGTTTGATGAAGAACTCGACGAGGACGTCGATGAGGTCAGTATGGCCGAATCTGTAACCGAAAACAATGAATGTGGCATCACTGGAGGAGAAAACGATGAGAATCAGAACACGGCGTCAACTGTATTCATTCGTCATTAAAGTGCGTTGTGTGAAAGACACAATTATCACAAGCAATAAAGTGAATTTGGTTAATTAAAGAAAAGACAATAAATAGTTTTATTATAAGATTTGTTAAACAAACAACAACAATCCATCAGAATGTCGCGTCAAAAGCCGAAATCAATATTATATAAACTCCGTGTCGACGCAATCAACCAAAACGAAACCCTTCAAGCTCTTTTGGTTCAAAAATGCATTCCAATTCAAACCATCACAATTCACGGTATACACGAGTGAGCAACACGATTTCAATGTATTCTTTAGTCTCGAAAGTCGAGACAGCCTGCGCTACAAAGCAGACTATCGCGCAGGGAGAAGACGCACAAAAAACCTGTCATGTTAGTCTGTTTCTGGGACAGTAATAAAACAAAAAAGCAAACAGTGATGGCAGAAGGTATTTATGTTGTCAGAAATATTAACGATCCATTACCCTGGTGATATGTAAATATTATGGGCATTTGCGGCGACAACTATACCATCCAAATTCAGCCAGAAATGGAGGCAAGTACACTTCTCTTCATTTTCTTGCGGTCAAACTGATAAATTTACACATCGCTAAGCATAATTAAGTGACTCGGCTTGCACTTCCAATAAATCAGAAGCACCAAAGCAGACTACGATTGACTTGAAGGCTCCAAGACTTCTTACCCAAAAGGTGTGTAAAGGCGTATAAAAGATCATTTGGTGTGCGATCAAAAGAGGCATTTAATTAATCAAATCAATGATTTTGAAATGAAGAGTTCGTAATATGAAAAACAAGAAACATCTTGAGGCGACAGCCAACAGACAACCGATTTAATGACGAAGAACGCGTGCGACACAAATTTATTCATCGATTGATTAAGACCGAAATCTTTTTCGGTTTATCTTCCGAAAAGGTGTATCCCAATGGGATGTAACTTGATACTCTGTCACATAAAACGGCTCACTCTTAAAAGGCACCGTAATGCTATGATCGGCATGGTGCTTGGTGGAATGTGTCGTTGCACGAAAAAAGTCGCCTTTTTACGGTTGAATTACTTTATTCAAAGATGGTTTGGATCTTAAGATGACAATGACATAATTTTTGACCATGTACTGTCGGGGACTTACAAAAGTTTGGGTGACACCTTTCGCCAAAGTTACGCCAAATGATAATACGATGAGACGTTTGGTATTGGTAGTCAGATTTTGAGAACGGCATTGTGTATGAGAAGAAGAGGAACGAACAAAGATGAATTTGTTGGAGTTGGTGTTCGTAAGGTTCGACCATTGAATAAGAAGTACAGGATGGGGTCTATGACCAAGAATTGAAGCATTTTTCTAAGTAGTGTGAGTTTCACAAACACAAACGCATTACAACAGGGCTGGTCTGCAGTTGAATAGTTAATCTCAGGGGCGCCAAGCGAAATTTGATTAAATCAAGATTTCATCGATTTTGCTTCAACTTTTTTTTTCAATCTCAATTCTTTTTTTAGGAAGCATGGTGTTTTAACACTAAAGGTGCACTGCACGGTTTTTAATGTTTAATTTTTTTATTTTCCAGTACATTTTCTTGATTTTTCATCCGTAATTCATCACGTTTATTACGCCTATTGTAATACAACCAACAAATAAAAACGTTTCGAAACACGATGGAAGATCGAACTATTCAACAACACACCACGGGAACTCAACGAATTGCAGCGCCTTACCATCACCAACAGAAATAATACACCCATGAACTCGACTGACAACACAGTCAAAGTTTGACAGCACAGGCTCTAAGAATTGACAGTACAGGTCCCAAAAATTGACATCATCAGATATTTTTGTTGCTTCACTCACGTACACTGTACATGTAGCTAAAACCGCTTCCTGTACTTCTTATTCAATGGTTTAATGGTGTTTTTAATGACTGTCAATCTGGAATCTAAAAAAACATTCTGTTCGTGCATTGTTTACCGTCGTAGTCGTCCGTGTCCGTACCACGGCAAATTGAATTCCAATCCAAGGATTAACTGTTCGTCTTCAATACAAAAATATAAAGAAAATAATCGAACGCATTCAGAATGCTTAGCTTCCAGATTGCCAATTAAATACGCCATGAAATATTCGCCAATCCCAACCAAGTACATAAAATCCAAAATCAATCAATATGCCAACACCAAATAGGAACACGAGAAAAATGTGGAAAAACATCTGCGAACGTTGTATGAACGGAATTCGGAATGGATCACAAATCTTCAATACTCTTTACAGGTAAGTCTTTTGAAGTAAGAGCATAAACCGCATAATTTACAATTGCTTAAAATTCAATCAGGACAATGAATACCTCTACTTGGTTATGGAGTACTTCCCTGGAGGATATTTTCTTAGTTTGATGAGTTGCAATGGACATTTCGACGAAGACTTGGCCCGATTCTATCATGTCCTCCATTGTATGGTTTATGTCCATCGTGACATCAAACCGTAAAAGATTCTCATCGACCGTTTTGGCCATATCAAACTGGAAAATTTTGGAAATGCCGCTGCCTTGAGGTGTGACAAGCATGTGTACAGTTCTTCGCCGGTTGGAACTCCTGATATTTTGCTCGAGAATTGATTGATACAATTTCCAACTGCAGATTGACCATATCCCAGCATAGCGAAGTTCTTTCAAACCTCGAGTTTAAAACATTGAAGATAAAAACTACTTACAGGTCAGCTGTGACTACTGGTCCATTGGTATCATAGACTATGAACTCATCTGTTCACGAGACATACTGAAAATCCTCAGGCACAACGAGGAGAGTCACACCAAGGAATGATCGCATTTCCAAGTGACTTAAAATTCAGCGCCAATTCATCAAGAATCTTATTCTCTCACCGGTCATAAAGCCTTTCCACTTTAATTGACTATACTGCAATCCGCAAACACCCCTATTTCAACTACATTTGCGTGGCGACTTGCAGGCCGCCAAAAATGGCGAAAACAGTCAGCGTCTACGTTCAGTTAATTTACAAGAAGTCATCGAAAAACTCGAGGTCATGGACATGGTTTTGGAGGATAAGTTGGCCACTGCCCATGAGCAGATGATTGTCGAACGTCAGTCAGCACGAACGGCAAATGGAAGTTGCTCTGCATGAGAAGAAATTGACGCAGCGGTGAATGGAGCTGACTGAGTAGAAGATTAAGAAGATAAAAGGAGAGAAGGACAATTCGGAGAGGAAGCTCAATGACGCTCCGCATAAGTCAAGCATAAGGAAACCACAATCAATGAATGATAAAATTGTAGGGTCACGATTTTTGTTTTGTTTTTTTTTTTTTGAAAAACAAAGATTCCAAATTAATAAATAATGCTGAAATATAAGAGAAAAATATTATTATAAATTTTTAAAAACGTAAAGAATATAAAAAAAAAAAAATACGAATTCATTAACAACATTTATCAATAAATTTTTGATTTTTGAGCTATCCATTGTAAAGAGCCATATTTTGACTTTTTTCAAAAAGAGGTTCCGTTCGTTTAAAATTCGAATATTGTGAGGAAGTTTATTAAAAAGTTTAGGTGCTATGACGTTAAAAAAATTCGAGTAGTGGGTTTTGTTAGAGGCTGGAACTTTTACTAAAAATTTGTCATTTATCCTCAAGTTGTACGAATTTGAGTTTCGAATTGCGGAGGTAAAACCACTACGCATAAAGAAAATTTTAAGGACTTTATAAAAATAAAGATGTTTTAGCGTAAGATATGAAGATTTTTAAATAAAGCCCATGAGCCTGAAAAAATCCTGTTCTTCTTGCAGATAAGTCTTATTATATGCGTTGTGAGAAACAAAACAAGAGGTTCAAGTGTATTGCAGATAAAGTGCCTCCCCAGCAAGATACACCATAATATTACAGCTTCGAGTGAACGAGTCCGTAGTATATTGTTTACTAACAAGGATTTTGAACAAAAGGTCTTAAAACATAAAAATGTTTCGAGAACAATAACATGTACTGTTTAACTGTGATGTTGGGCTTCCAGTTCCAGATTTTTATCAATTAGAATACCTATGATATTTGAAACTCTCAAACCGACTCAATTTTAAACACAAGTAGATGAACAGCAACATTTCGGTGTAGTTTTACTATTACAGGTGTGGGTCGACATGCAAATTTTCTTACATCAGCAGTGAAAATAAATATCGCAATCAATTTCATTTAAATTTGCAAGCTGCAAAAACATAAGCTTTGTAGTTTTTCGCTTATTAATAGTCTCATGTTTTTGAAAACCATTGTCCTAAAAATTATTGCAAAGTCTTTTTGTAGTTTTAACCAAATGATTCAAAATAAGTTTACTGCTTTCGTAAGTAAAAGCCCAGATCATCAGCAAATACCCGTGACACTACTAACTAAAATGTTGCTGGAATAACGGAGTTCCACATATATTAAAAAACAAAACCGGCCCGAGTACAGAACCTCCCCATGTGGCACACCAATTACGAAAGTTCCATGATCTCGCTAAAGACATTTCCAAGTTTAACTTTTTGAGTCCTGTGGCTTAAATAGGAAGCAAACCAACTATGGATTTCACCTCTAAGACTTTTCACAAATCAGCCCAAAGAAATTTCTTGGGCTAAAATTCGTAGGTTGGGGAAATATTTTACTCTCTCGTCAGAGCTCTCTTTTACGATAAATTACCAAATTTTTGAGTACGCGAACAGGATTTGGTTAAATTTCGTAATTTTTCTTAAAATTTGACTCTTTTAGGAGAGTACGCGAACGGACCTTATTTTTAACTATTTCAACTATGACAGATCAACCATTTTCTTTTTGACATAAAAACTAAAGTCAACTATAAGGTCCGTTCGCGTACCCATCTAAAACAGTCCAATTTTACGAAAAATTACGAAATTTAACCAAATCCTGTTCGCGTACTCAAAAATTTGGTAATTTTTCGTAAAAGAGAGCGCTCAGGAGAGAGTAAAATATTTCCCCAACCTAAGAATTTTAGCCCAAGAAATTTCTTTGGGCTGATTTGTGGAAAGTGTCAAATTTGTTTGAAAACAGCAAATAAATAAATAAATTCAAATTTAAAGTCTCAATTTTCATAGAAAAAAACTTGACAGATAAAATGTGAGCAAAATTTGTTTTTCTGTGAGAGAATTTTACCCCCACTCCTTAAATTGTCTCGTCTTACGAATTTTAGTGCAGAAAGTACGCAAACGGACCTATCGTCAGCGCAAAAACGCACGCACCGGTAACTGCCGGCCGTGTCAAACAATTTGATCTATGATTTAAGAAGAAACCACTAGATGACATTTATTCGTAATTTCGAGTCAAGCCTAAACTATAAACCTTAGTACATCTGGTCTTTAATTCAAGGAAGTAGATTTTAAGCCCAAGGATGTTGAAAGTCAACACCAGTGTTAGTCGATGCTATTAACCAACAAGCTGCCGACATGTTTCTGTTTGTATTAGTTTCGGGCACAAAATGTAAGCTTATACAATAAAAGAAATGTTGTCAATTTTACAAATTTAATACGGCTTTGGGCGACAATAGCTTCAAAAAAGGTTAAATCATGACGTCCGCAGAAACATGCAAATCTTATTTTTTACCAATTACAATCACGAATTTGAACTTAAGCGGCTTATTGACCTCGAGTTTCTATTTCTGACTTGAAAATGTATAGAAAATTCGTCAAACTCTCACTCAAAGCTAAAAAAAAAACTTCCTGCTTATTGACCTCTAAATATTAAGCAATCCATCATGATGGCTTGTCAAAGAAAAAAACAATCAAAACTAACTTAGCCAAACAAGATGACAAATAATCCGACAAAAAAACGACGAAATCCAAAATCTCAAAGAAACATAATTCCAACAAAACGATTAATAACACATTTTTTTATCGCATCTAATCTTGTTAGCAATGCAAACGTGTATTTAACTCCTCTTCACTCTGCGCCCAAGCAAAGCCTTTCCAAATATTTTCCAAAAGACTTGCTAACAAGATCTTAAGTACCTCGTATAGATCTTGGTGTTTTGTCAAAAAGTTTATCATCCAACAGATAATAGATACTACAAACGCTAACGTTTCGTTTTACTGTTAATGTCAAATCGATCATCGTCACGTCGCTGAGCGTTCGTCGCGTGCGATGATGCGACTGTCATTTCGTCGTCGTGTCATGTCGTCTTCGTTGTCATTTTGACATTTAAAATGTTCGTCTTTGGGGTTCTAACTCATCTCGACTTGAGGTACTTGATTGCACGGGACCAGCAGCAGCATATCAAATTTTTCAAGGCTACTGGCACGATTTGTCAACTTAACAAAAAAAATTGTTGCTATGTCATCAATCAGTTTATTGTCGCGAGAAGTTTTTATTCAATGTGGGATTTGAGATGTGATGTCGTATTCTTTGTTGTGTTTTAAAATCGTCGTTAGCTTTTATCCAGTTTTAAAGGGGGGGGGGGCATTAGGGGGGTGCGAAGAGGTCTTATTATTGTTAAACTTTTAAGATGATCGGTGATGGTCAACAAGACGCGATAAATGGTTAATAATACAAAAAAAAAGTAATTACAATAGCCATTGGAATATCTTTGAAGAGCCTGTTAGCTTGATCTTGTGATTTGATATTTCCTCTTCCTCGGTGCGCCTTTGCCTCTTGAGATTTTGGAGACATAAAGAAATCACATTCTATTTGGTAACCTTGAAATCGTGTATTTGATGTCATTTTGGTTCGTCTGTTTGTCGTGGTTGTGGTGTCACGAAGTGGTCACCAAATTAAATTTGAATTGGAAACCAATTACCAGATACAAAAGGAAGAGAGAGGCTACTTTTTGTGTTTGGATGGATGGATTGGATGCGGTATTGTTGATGAAGTTGCGGTGGTCGGTGGTCGATGATATCGAATTTTCTTTAGTCAAGGAATTTATTTGGTTGTTAGAATATGCTACTGGAAATGGATTCAGTTGGTTTTGTTGAAAAAATAGGAAGCTGGCTTCGTAGCGGTTAAAGATGATTATTGTTATTTGTTAGAATTTCAATTCGACTTTCTGACCACGCACGTGCCGCTAGAGATGGGGAGATATTTCGTTGGTAATGGAAGAAGTAAAGGGTTTTTCAATAAGGACGCTACAAAAGTAGACCGATAGGAACAGCAAACGATGCCATATTTTTTCCCGCTCTCTTGACATTTCTCTTCAGTAAGGTTTGCCATTTTATCATGGAAAGGTATACGATCCAACAACGAGTCGAAATTATTAAAATTTACTACCGAAATTCGGAGCCAGTGGTCAACACTATAAGAGCGGAGCGATGAGGCTCATTTCTGACTGGATGGCTTCGTCAATAAGCAAAATATGCGTTATTGGTCAGGCAGCAATCCACATGTGCTTCACGAGGCACCATTACATCCCGAAAAAATCACTGTTTGGTGCGGTTTACTTGCTGGTGGTGTCATTGGGCCGTACTTCTTCCGTGATGATCAAGACCGGCACGTTACTGTGAATGGGAATCGCTACCGCTCAATGCTAACCGATTATTTTTGGAATGAATTGGATGATATGGACTTGGACGGTGCCACATGTCACACAGCGGGCCAAACAATCGAATTATTGAGAACGAAGTTCGATGAGCGCATTATCTCCAGAAATGGACCTGTGCATTGGCTGCCTCGTTCATGCGATTTAACGCCGTTAGACTATTTCCTGTGGGGCTACGTCAAATCTATGGTTTATGCCAACAAGCCAGCGACGATTGATGAACTTCGTACGAATATCAAACGTGAAATTGCAGCAGTATCGGCCGATTTATGCTTGAAAACCGTCGAAAATTGGGTTCAGCGTCTGGACTTCTGCAAGCGTGCCCGTGGTGGCCATGCAAAAGAAATCGAGTTCCATACATAACGGCATCAAATGTACTTCCACAAAAATAAAGAATTTCATTGATATCCAAAACCGTTTTTGTTTTATTTAAGAAAACTTTTGTAGCGTCCCTATTGAAAACCCCTTTCAAAAACATTACGGACGCTTTTGATGTCAAAAAAGGTTTTAGACAAGGCGATGCGTTGTCATGCGATTTCTTAAACATAATTTTTGAAAAGATTGTGCAAAGCTCCAATGTCAACACCGGAGGTACAATCTTTCAAAAGTCCGTCCAGCTACCAGGATACTCAGACGACATTGACATAATTAGAAGAACACAGCATGACGTCAGTGGGGCGTTTGTGAGCCTTGAAACTGATCTAGCGGTTAACGAGGGCAAGACAAGAAAGAACTACCAACATCAACGTCTTGGAGCAAACGTCAACATTGACAGATATAACTTCGAGGTAGTTAAGGACTTTGTCTACCTGGGATCCGCTATCGACTCAGACAACAACACCAGCGCTGAAATCAAACGAAGAATCACTCTTGCCAATCGCTGCTTCTTTGGACTTGGAAGGCAATTGAATAGTAAAGTTCTCTCCCGAGCAACTAAAGTGAGACTCTACAAAACCCTCATCATCCCGGTCCTCATGTATGGTGCAGAGACATGGACTATGACAACATCTGATGAAAACGCTTTCTGCTGCTTTGAGAGAAAAATTCTTCGAGTGATTTTTGGTCCTGTCTGCATTAATGGAGAATAAAGACGAAGATTCAACCAAGAACTGTACGAGCTGAACAGCGACACTGACGTAGCCAGAAAAGTAAAGGTCCAACGACTTAGATGGTGGTAGAGTCCTCGAATCCAACCCGGAAGGACGTCGCAGAAGAGGAAGACCGCGACTCCGGTGGAGCACACAGGTGGAAGAGGACCTGAACCAACTTGGCGTGCGAAACTGGAGACAGCTAGCCAGGGACCGAGCTGGCTGGAGAAGTTTGTTGGGTGAGGCCCAGGTCCGACCTGGACTGTAGCGCCACCATAAGTAAGTAAGTAAGTAATGGAAGAAGTAAAAATAAATTTTAGGGCACGGTAGTCAGAAGGCAGACATTTTTCAAATTTATAGAAATAGAATAGCTTTTGATTTGACATTAGTAAGAAGTGAAGACCATTAAACACAGCATTAGCACGTCTGGCTGTGACAACCTCTGGTCTTCTTTTTTCAAAAGAACATCTCAAACAAGTCTGAAGTTTTAAGTATTTTTGCCCAGTTTAAGTCACTTTTTAAGACAGTTTGTCATTCGGGAAAGAGAAAGGTCTAATTATCCACTATGCTACATTTATGGACCACGGAGCTCAAGGGATCGCCTAACTTCCTAGTGAAACCCATAAAAGGCCGTTTTGCTGTCAAACAACCGTCACATTATTAAATTCATTAAAACGCCCTCTTTGTTTCACCTTAACTGAATCAATATAAATCGTACAACCCGTTTCCATTCAATCTGGTTTTGTCATTTCGCTTTGCTTTTGAGAAACGAATGCCGAACGTCATCAACGATATTATTGCCACCTGCCCGCCCCCTGCACTCTTCCGCCAAGTGCCTGAAGTGTGTGACTTTATTTCTTTTCCAGTTGACAATTACCATTGCGAAAAGGATGTCGAGGTGGGATCGATGGCAATCATTATACGCCAATATAGTGATGGTGACGACCGACACGACATCGTAATGCAACGGGTGGAGGAATTGCTGTTATAGTGGTTTCGTTCAATGGCGCTGTTGCAAGTGCCTTTCAAAAACATATCAGACACGACATTCCGGCTGCCACTCAAACTCTTTGTGCCTACTCCTTCCTCAACCGGTCGGTGTGTGCCTGATGTGTTTCTCATACACTCTTTCTTCAATTTTCCTCAGCAATTTGTCCGCCAACTTTGCCCTCTGCCCACTTCTGATTCAATTGCTGCGCGACAGCATCGTCAAGACAAACGACAAACAACGACTTGGAACAGTAATCAAGTTTTCGATTTTGTCGATTGTCAAATCGGACTCTGACAGTTTCAATGAGGGGAATAGAACCAAACAAAAAAGGCACACACTGCCTTGTGGCACAAAAAATCAATCTCAACTCGTAAACTCGTATATAAGTGCCTTTCGTGCCATGGGAACAACACGATTGGTTGTCATTTTGTCAACATACACAAACGACAAACACACACATAACACCAACGAACCATGGGAATTCTACGGCACCCAAAGCACACACTCGAATGCAGCGTTCAATGGAAAGGCGACTGCCTCCTACATCACACCACAACACCACATCATCATCGATCGGCGAGTGGTCTCCACTTTCGTGTCACTTTTCGATATCAGTGCACAAGACACAGTGCAGTGCACGCACACAGCAATTTCCCCCTCATCCCTTATTCATGCCATGAATTCCATTTATGCCATACCGCCCGGCCCGGCCATGGCACTTCACTTGTTCGGCCATTTCGTGTCACTTTGATGACAACAACACGACGACGATGACGATGACGCTGGATTGAAATGGAATGCGAATCGAAAATGAAGTCAACTTTTGTATTGTACTCGTTCCACTTCAGATCGATCACGAACAAGTGTTGCACCACCACCAGCAACAGCACCAACCTTATGCCCCCCTATAGCCATCAGCAGACAACTCAAGCTCCACAACACTTAAAACCAGTTCGAAGTCGGAGAGTGTGAGCTACGACGACGGTTCAATCGATTCGAAAACAATCGGCCGAAGCTTGACGTTTCGAAATGAAGAGAAAAGCAAAAAAACGAAAAAAAAAGAAATAATTGCACTGCGAAATGTCTTGGGGAGAACAAAATTTGACCTTGGACATCGAGAGCTAGTGGCTATAGTGTTGACGAAGAAGATGCAGAACAAAAATGCACCACCATAACTCATCAGCATCACTCAAAAGCGGATGGTCTGTCCGGAACATTTTTTGAGGAACCCTTCACTGATGGGTTCGGATATAGTTCCAGACCAGTTATTCGCATGATTCGGTGTCGTCGTCGCACGCCCGTTCTCTGACGCTTCTCAAACTCGTTTCGTCAGATTTCAAGTTGCATCTTCTTTTCATTTGATGTTTGCAAAGATGAGAAGCAAAGAGGAACAACACTGTGATGCCATTCATCCGAACACATACGAGAATGATAATGGTGATCGTCTCTGGAGCTTCGCAGATCAGCATCACCATCATCATCATTGGTACGTGATGTGTGAGACCTTTAAGCTCGTTGTTGCTTATTCCGTGGTGATTACTGGATGTGACACTGCAAACTGGATGTTGTTATGCCATGAAATGGAATGTGAAGAAAACGGTCGCGACGCGACCGACACGGTGCGGTGGAGGCAGATTGATTGTAATTCGCGAGCAGATTCATGGGCCATCTGGAATAAAATTATTCTCAGAGAGAAGGGCGAATGGCGAAAAAGTCGTCAATCATTTTTATATATTTTTTAATGTCAGCATGATTTTTTTATGATTCATGGTTTTTGACGTTGGTATCAAGATATGTGTCTCACTTCACCAAAATGGTTGCTTTTTAAGTACAATTTAAAACGAATTCTCATCGAACTTTGCCGACATAATGTCGTTAAAACGTTCAAAGCTAGTTGAAGTAAGTCAGCCTTCAGCCATGCAATTCAGCATTGATGGACAGATACTCAATACAAAGTTCGTGCAGCAAAACTAACACCAAGAGACGCAGTGGTTGCTTCATTTTTACAAAAACTTCTTTTCAAAGAACACACTGTTTGGACTACATCAACCAACCAAACCTACATAAGTTTTAACTACCAAGGAACTTGTGGATTCCCCAAGGGTTTTTACCTTAGACTATGGTTTAGTAAGAGTACTTTTTTAGGGTTCGTTCATTTCGTGGTTTCAAATTGGTAGCCCTGGCATTTGACAAGTGTTAAACTCAATTGTCATCTGAATAATTGATCGCTTAGCAATAGAACAACGCGCTTAAACTATAAAAACGAAATGCAGAAAATAAACACCGATTTTTCCAATAAACAAAATTGTTGTACCTATCTCTATTCGGCCCAGAAAACTTCACAAACATGATCGACGCGACGATACAATTCTTCCTGGCTCCTCCATTCGGTCAAGACAACACCCGAAGGAGTGTGGTGCTGAGATCTTTGCTGAGTTTTAACCATCTCAGCTCAGTGGTCAACGAGCCCACTCGAATACCGGACATTGACGGCCAAACAGAAAACACTCTCGACTTGTTCCTTACCTCTGACCCTGATAAATATACAATAAGTGTATTATCGCCTCTAGGCCGATCTGACCACTGTGTCATTTCCGCAAATTTCTTTTGTCAAAAAAGGCCAGTTAAAGAAAGAGCTCCTAGGAGAACCGTTTGGCAGTACGAGAAAGCCGACTGGGACGGTCTCAATAACTTTTTTAGGATCTTTCCTCGATAGTGACGTAGATTCTAGTGCAGATATGCTCACAAGTTTAATTCTTCTGGGAATGAGAACTTTTATCCCGAACAGGGTAAAAGCATCGAACCCGACCTAGAAGAAGTGAAAACCGCAATATCACGGCTGAAATCCAACAAAGCCGCTGGAGCAGATGGACTAGCTGCTGAGTT
The DNA here is from genome assembly GCA_920937365.1 of Sphaerophoria rueppellii. Lineage (NCBI taxonomy): Eukaryota > Metazoa > Arthropoda > Insecta > Diptera > Syrphidae > Sphaerophoria > Sphaerophoria rueppellii. Next base: position 47,529,110 of record CAKKXW010000001.1, read on the forward strand.
GTTCAAAGCAGCAGGCGACGAGCTAGATAGGAGCATGCACCAAATCATCTGTAAGATATGGTCAGAGGAATGCATGCCCGATGAATGGAACCTCAGCATTGTTTGCCCGATCCTGAAAAAGGGAGATCCTCTAAACTGTGCCAACTATAGAGGAATAAGTCTACTTAACATCGCCTACAAGATCCTCTCTGCCGTAATATGTGAACGTCTGAAGCCTTTCGTCAACAATCTGATTGGTCCTTATCAATGTGGCTTCAGGCCAGGAAAGTCAACCATCGACCAAATTTTCACGTTGCGGCAGATTCTGGAAAAGACCTATGAACTCCAAATCGATACCCACCACCTTTTCATCGATTTTAAGGCCGCGTATGACAGCATCTACAGAGACGAACTGTACAAAGCTATGTCTAGTTTTGGCGTCCCTGCCAAGCTCGTTCGCTTGTGCAAAATGACGATGGAGAACTCACGCTGCTCCATCAAGGTTGGCAACGAGCTCACGGAATCTTTCGACGTCAAAAAAGGATTCAGACAAGGCGATGCACTGTCATGCGATTTCTTTAACATCGTTCTTGAGAAGATAGTGCAGAACTCCACCGTCAACACCAGAGGCACTATCTTCCAAAAATCTGTTCAACTTCTCGCGTACGCCGATGATATTGATATAATGGGAAGAACACAGCGTGATGTCAATGGCGCCTTTGTGAGAATTGAGACAGAAGCGGCAAAAATGGGTTTAGCGGTAAATGAGGGAAAAACGAAGTATATGCTGTCTTCGAGGAAGGACACCCAACACCGACGGCTCGGGCAAAACGTCACAATAGACGCGTATAACTTCGAGGTAGTAGAGGAGTTTGTCTACCTAGGCTCCGCTATAAACACGGGCAATAACACCAGCGCCGAGATCAGACGAAGAATAACTCTTGCTAATCGCTGTTTCTTTGGGCTTAGAAAGCAATTGAGTGGAAAAGCCCTCTCTCGAGCAACTAAGGTAAAACTGTACAACACACTCATCATCCCAGTCCTGCTGTATGGTGCAGAAGCATGGACCTGACAAAATCGGATGAAAGTGCCTTAGGCTGTTTCGAGAGGAAAGTTCTTCGGGTTATCTTTGGCCCCGTGTGCATTGAAGGGGAATGGCGAAGAAGATACAACAGCGAACTTTACGGGTTGTACAACGACATGGACTTAGCCAGAAGGGTCAAGGTCCAGAGACTCAGATGGCTCGGTCATTTAGAGCGAATGGACACCAATGCTCCGGCCCGGAAAGCCTTCGACACTATTCCCGAGGGACGTAGGAGGAGAGGAAGACCGCGACTCAGGTGGCGCACTCAAGTGGAAGAGGACCTCAATCAACTCGGAGTGCAAAACTGGAGACGACTAGCCAAGGATCGAGCTAGCTGGCGGAGTCTGTTGATTGAGGCCCAAGTCCACAACGGACTGTAGCGCCACCTTAAGTAAGTAAGTAAGGGTAAAAGCATCAGACCTAAAGAGAATGCATGGTTTGATATGGGCTGTAAGGAGATTGTCAGGGTTAAAGAGGTAAGTTTCCGTTGTTACAAGGCCAACCCTACTGAGGAAAACCGGAATAAGTTTAAGCAAGCCAGGAAGGCCTGCAATGTTCATATTCGTCGGACCAAATTTTTATATGACCAAAAACTAAGGCAAAAAATACTGCAATGTCCCAAAGGCAGTAAAAGAAGAATTTTACTTCTTCCTCGGTCCCTTCGCTCGTTGATGATGATACTCCAGTCGTTAGCTCTCTCGCAAAAGCTAACCTTTTTGCTAGGCAGTTCGCCTCCAACTCTACACTGCCAGAGAGTGTCATGACTACGCCTGTTCTTGAGCACGTCATTAATACTATGGGACCAATCTTCCTTCGCACTCGTGCTGCGGTGAGAGTCCTAAAAGATCTCAACATACACAAATCCGCCGGCCAGGATGGCATCACCGCTATTGTTTTGAAGAGGTGTTCTTCAACGCTGGCAAAACCCTTGCGTAAGCTTTTACCATCTATCCTAATCTTCTGGGCTCGTTCCGAGCATTTGGAAAACAGCATTTGTCCAGTCTATTCCAAAAAAAGGTGAATCTTCTTCTCCCTCCAATTATCGTCCGATTGCACTTACGTCCCTTCTTTCTAAGGTCATTTAAACGCTGATAAACTATCAGCTCAAGAAGTATCTCGAAGACCGAAAGCTTCTTAATGACCGGCAGTACGGCTTTCGCAGCAACAGGTCCACTGGTGATTTAATGGCATATCTCACCGAACAGTGGAACAAATCTTGACATCGTTTTGGAGAAAGTAAGATTGTTGCACTTGATATTTCAAAAGGCATTTGGCATCTTACTCTTTTATCGAAAATGCGTGCTTTCGGTATTGACGAGTTCCTTCTTCGTTGATTAGATATTCTCTTTCGAACCGTTCTATACAAGTTGTATTGGACGGGTTCAAGTCTGAAACCCACAAAATAAATGCTGGTGTGCCCCAGGGCTCCGTTTTGTCTCCGACCCTCTTTCTCATTTTCATAAAAATGATCTCTTGTCTGTTACTTCTAATCCAATACATTGTTTCGCAGACGATAGTACTCTAAGCTTCTCATATTCGTTTCCAGATTCACATCCCTCCTCTTCGGATGTGGAACTGCAACGGCAAAATATGATAAGTTCATTAAACTCTGACTTAAACAGCATTGTCCAATGGGGAATTAAGAACCGTGTAGAGTTTAATGCTTCGAAAACTCAATGCTGTCTGGTATCGTTGAAGCGAGATATACCCCCCTGCCACTGTTCATGAGTGGCACTTGCATCAATGCGACCGAACATTACGAGATTCTCGGTATGTGCATCACCGACCACCTCCTGTCGACCGAGCACATACGCGATGTCGCCAAAAATGCCGCAAGATGTTTGGGTTCTTAAGACGGTGCAAGAAATTTTTCTCCCCGTCTGATCTGGCTATTATCTATAAACCCTATATCCGTCCAAAGCTTGAGTACAATTTACATCTCTGGCTGGTGCTCCAGCTACTTACTTAAGCCTCTTGGATGGAATACAAAAGAGAGCTGTAAGAAAGATTGGTGATAGAGAGATCACTGACGCATTCACTCATTTAGAAAAAGTTAGCAATGTAGCTTGGTATTGGTATTTGGTATTACCTTTCTTTTTCCTTTCATGTGAGATAGGTACGACGGCTCCATTTTTAGCGAGTTCGTCGGCTCTACAATTTCCCGTGATGTCGCTGTGGCCCGCACCCAAAGGTGAATATTAAATTGCTGCATTTCCATAAGAGATGGCCGAAAATCGGAGCCGTTTGAGGGTTGGTTGAGACACCGTCGAGAGATTTAAAAGCAGCCTGATTGTTAGAGAAGATGCGGATATCAGAAGCTGATATCACGTTTTCTTTAAGCCAGGAGAGAACCTCTTTGAGCGCTAAAACTTCCGCTTGGAAGTCGCTACAATGATTAGGGAATGAGAGGCTTAGTTTAAACATTTCTGAGTACACACTACTACCAACTCCATCATTTGTTTTGGATCCATTTGTATAAAAATGAATGCTTTTGTCGTCCAGGAGTGTTTTGTCTTCGCATTCATCTCTGGATGGAATGGATACCTGGAAGTTTTCCCAAATTGGGGTTTTGGAATGGTATAGTTTATGTACTTTGTTGTATCATTATTGTTGGTCCATTGAGATGAGGCGTTGAATCTTATAGCTGTACTTGCTGCCACTTGTTTGCTTAAAATTTCGACGGGTGTCAGATGGATGAGAGTTTCTAACGCTGCCGAGGGTATGGTTCTCAGTGCCCCGCTTACGCAGAGACATGCAGTGCGTTGGACTCTGCTGAGTTTGGCGTAGTACTCAACTTTCTCCAGTGCAGTTCACCATACTGCAACCCCGTACATGAGTATTGGTCGGATGACCGATGTGTATAGCCAATAGGTTAAGCGAAGTTGAAAACCCCGTTTGCTTTCTATGGTTTTCTTGCAAGAGAAAAGAGCTACTGTAGCTTTCTTAACTCTTTTCTGAATATTAGGTTTCCAACTCAATTTTTTGTGTTATATCAGACCAAGATATTTGGCTTCATTGATAAAAAATTAGTGGTATACCTTTTATTGAAGGAGGTACAATTACTGGGATTTTGTATTTGCGTAAAAAGGACTAGGTCTGTTTTTTTAGGATTAATATTAAGTCCACAGTGATCAGCCAATCTGGTGAGCATATTAAGTGCGTTTTGAAGGAGGTCTCTCAGGTTATTAGGATGTTTTCCTGTGACGGCGGCAATGGCAACATCATCGGCATACGCAATCACTCTGTAGCCTTCCTTCTCGAGGGATATTAGCAGTTCGTTAACTCCTATGTTCCTCAAAGAGAGGGGACAGAACACCACCTTGCGGAGTGCCTCTGCTGACAGTCCTTTTCGTACAAAAATCCCCAATCTTAGAGTTGACGATCCTGCTTCTTAGATTAATTAGCTCACAAAGTGAGTATTCAACGCTTAGGGTCGTCATAGCAGAAGTGTGATCAGTAAAGAACAATCAGAAATATGAATATGGCCAAGCTTCATATGAATTTTCCCACCTTTACATAGTCTGAAATTAAATCATGGTATATTTGTTCATCGTAAAAAACAGAAATTTTTATTTTTCCATTCGGAAATCAACTTCAGAAACCAGAGTTTAAATCTGCCAGATTTCTCATGGGGTTTTCTGAAAATTTGTTTCTCAAAGAAACCGTACCTACCTGGCCAAACTGTATCTATTCTCAAAATTTCATAAAAACTTGTTGGGTGGAATCCTAGTTTCATTTATGCAATGGCAGAAGGATTAGCGGAACAACTTGACAACAAATTTTATATCATAATTCACGTCCTCTATGCTTTTTTTTATCTTCGTAAATCATGACTTTTTAGACATCAAATTTTATTACTTTCACCTTTTGCTTTTATCTACAAATCCCACTCTTTGCCTGGTACTGTTAAAGCTATTAGATATAAATATTAAACTGTAAGAAATTTTATCTATTTCATCCCGCTCATATTTTTTGTGTGTTTGCGAAAGCTCTTATTTTAATTACTCTTTTACTAAATCACTTTGCAGAAATAAAAATACTCAAATGACAATTCCCCTAAGCTTGGTTTAAATAAAGATATTATCAAAATTTTGACTTCTTAGCCACCGCAGCTATAAAATTACTTAAAAAAGACAAAATTCACATCAACACTCGTTCATCTACAAAACAGCAACACAAAAATAATAATAAAAACGATTCTGCTTAACCTCAAACAACAATAACAAACAATTATCTACCTATCAAAAGAAATTTACATATTTTCCAAACAAAAACTAATTTCCTTTTAAATTGTGTGAAAAATTGTATAAAAAAAAATTTACAGATTGTTTTGACAAAACAAAAATTTATTCATAGCTAATTTTCTCAAATAGGTAAAAGTGGAAAAAATTTGTTCGGCCCATGGTAAAATAGGTTCCTAATAGGGCTTTCGGCAAAATTCTATTTAAATATGTATAGGTACTTGTTTTTGTTGTGGTTGTCGATTGGTCGATAGTTACCTTTGGACTTGGGTAATTTGAATGGACTAACCAGCAGCATTCAGCATCAACAGGAATGGATAGATGGATGGCAAAAATAACTATTGTTCACCGCATTTAATTTGTTTTTTGCATGCTAATGGCGGATTTTTTTTTCTATTCAAAGAGATTAAAATTAAAAAGGGTTATGGATGGGCTTACAGCGAGAACGACGACGTTTTGTTTGGTTAAGAGTGGGTATTTAAGTTTAGACAAATGGGATTAGGTAAAAGAGGCGTTGACGTGGTTTTTTTTTTTATTGATTTTAGAATTTTAAAAAGCTTTCAATCGAGATTATGGGTTTTTTACTACCATATTTGTAATAATGGCAGTTTCAAACAAAAAGTTGGAAATTAATTGCATTTTTGTTTGAAAAAGTAGAAAAAGCTAGCCGGATATTAATTGCTCATTTTGTAGATTGAAATTTTGGAGTTGTTTTATTATGGATAATTTTTCGCGGTAGCTATTTTACTTTAAAGAGATTTAATTGGTATATCTTTGTTAAATTGTAAGACTTCTCATTTTCTACACGTCAAACTGACCATAGGATAGACTGCATCTAGCGGAGCAAGACATCATTTTTTCACAGTCGTGATGTTCGTAGTTTTTCCTTAAGACCACTGCATGTGCTGCATCAAAGAGAGAACAACCTTCTGTGTTCTCACAGCAGACAGTCTGGAAGATTCTAACAACATCATGGATACCATTAAACATTCGAACATCGAAGAAAAGTTGAAGAATAGATGGAAGCAACCCACAAGTCTGTTGAGGAGTAGAAAAAAATAATTCCACGGCATTTAAATTAAAACCTTTAAGCTTAGACAAAATTATAAAAAAATTCAAACAGAATTTAAAATTTAATTTCATTATATACTAGCAGTTGCCCGCGACCGTGCGTGCGTCGGTCGTCCGCCACTACCTCATCCACCGGCCAGAGGTGCGTCTTTGACTTGTGCATTGTGCCCGCATAGGAATTTTGTTGCAAGGTAATTGTAAAACGACTCCCTCTAAATCGAAGTTGTTCTTAACTCGAAGCCTTTTTAAGAGGTTTAGAATTTAAAAAAAAAACACAAAAAATTCGAAAAGATAAATGGAATATTAATTATTTGAATCGATAGTTTAAACCTTGCAATTTAATGTTTAAAGATAATTTCATGCAAATGTTGACCGCGGCTGCGTCTCAGGTAGCCCATCCGCTGAGTCCATATCGGCCGATATCTCACGAATGAATGCATGGATGTTGGCTTCCAGTGCGTCAATCGAAGCGGGCTTATCCCTATAAACATTAGCCTTGACATACCCCCACAAAAAAAAGTCTAATGGTGTCAAATCGCACGATCTAGGCGGCCAATTGACCGGCCCGAAACGTGAAATTAACTGTTCACCAAGCTCGCCTCGCAATTGCGCCATTGTTTCGCGTGCTGTGTGGCATGTGGCACCGTCTTGTTGAAACCACATATCATGTAAGTCAAGAACTTCCATTTCGGGCAAAAAAGATTGTTTATCATCGCTCGGTAGCGTTCACCATTGACAGTAAACGCTGCGATTCGCATCATCTTTGAAGAAATATGGCCCAATAATGCCGCCGCCCAAAACGCCACATGGCTGTGCAATCCTCTGTCTCACTCCAAATGCGGCATTTGCTTATTTCGTACCAAAAAAATCCTCATGCTGAACACAATTTTCGATAAAAAAGGATCCCGCCAGCTTTCCAAACCCATTCACCAAAAATCGCCGTGGAGGTCGGCTGGCTTTAGTTCTTGCACCAGCTGTATCTGAAAAGGCTTTAAGCCCAAATCCTTCCGCAAAATTTTCCACATAGTGCTGTAACAAAGGCCTAACTGCTGGGAACGGCGCCGAATCGACATTTCGCGGTCTTCTGTCACACTAGCTGATACGGCCGCAATATTTTCTCCACTACGCACAATACGTAAACGTGTTGGTGGTTTAATGTCCAACAAAGTAAATTTGGTGCGAAATTTGGTCACAATCTTCCGAATAGACTGCTCAGAAGGTCGAGAATGCCGACCATAAAATGGAAGCAGCGCGCGATGAACATTTCGAACCGAGCACGAATTTTGATAGTAAAATTCAATAATTTGCAAGCGATGTAGAGACGGTTTAACAACACACGTGACACAAGTCTAACACCGCAGCTGTCAAAACCAGTGTTGCCAAAACCAAACCAGCTAAAAAATCACCCGTTATATATTATTCTCCTGTGCTTTTGTTTGTGACCCTACTCCTCCCAAAGTACTGGACAGATTTTTCTGAAATTTGGTGGGTGTAATAAGGTCCATCCGAGACAGGTTTTGTTTCATAATTGGACCCGGTAGGTAGCGCTGTTCTCAAGTTTTAGACAAATTTCATGTCTGGGGCCCGAAATGGCTCATATTCTAATAACGGGATAGCGTGTAGAGGGTTTAGTGTGGTAGCGGGTAGGGGGATAGCGTGTAACATGGTAATTGGGTATAACGGAATAGCGGGTAGACTATAGTGGAGAAGCGGGAAGAGAGTAACGGGGAGTATTGAAGCAGACTACAAAAGTCTATAGGTCTTTTTTATATTGATTGAGGCAGTACGAAGTCTGTCGGGTCTGTTCGGGTTCGTACCCCCCCCCCCCCTCCCATGGATCATAT